>JAQFWZ010000049.1:4614591-5303644 GCA_027789725.1 Dendropsophus ebraccatus
CCTAAACCATCTGCATAATCTTGAATTTGTGCCCAATTTATTATTTAATCTGGTGCAGGCAGAATAGTTTGTTAAATTAGTACTATTTGGCTGGGTAAAAAAAAACAAAACAAAAAAACAGACAAATACTCTATTTGTAGGAGAATCACACATTTTAGACTCAGCAATAAATACCCCCCTTTTATCTTCTCTGGTTATTAGCTCAAAACTGATAGAGGGAGAGAAACAGACTGCAGAGGAGAGTCGAATAAGCCGTGTACGAGAGCAGAGAGAAAACAGAGCAAACTGCAGAGGCTGCATAGAAAAAAATAATCAACACTTTTAATAAAGACCTTTTGAGTGTTTATTGTTCCATAATAAGTACAGTGCAAGAATTTTATAAATATCAAAAAGATTATTTTCACATTACGTTTCAGGTTTATTATATATTAAAGTGGTTTTCCTTATCCCAAGTAATATAGTTAAACTTGGAGGATATTTTTCCAAATACATTAATTAAGCGAACTCATCTTCTTCTCCTGATATGCTGCTCTTTCCCTCCCATTGCAGACATTGTTTAGGTGGCCGACCACTGCTCTGCTCTGCTCGGACTGGTATATACTGAATATATATACTGGTATATATATATATGTACTGACCAGACATAAGCCTGCACCTGTTTGTGCAACTTTTTAAAAAATCACAAATGATAAATTGGGCGCTAATCCTGGATTATGCGAACTTTTGGGTGAATACTCAAAACAGACAGATAAAAAAAAGTCACATCTAAAAAAATATTCACCTGTCAAATACTGGTTCATAAATAGAACTTAGACCAAAAATGGGTGAAAAATCCAATTATTCACCAAATATTTGGAGCAAAACCTTTTATAAATTTACCCCTATGTCTATATCTAGAATAATATATTGAATATATATATATATATATATATTTCTGGGTGGATAAAGTATGCAGATAACTTTATGTTTTTGGTTTATGGCTCTGTGCAGTGCATTTTTTGCATGGTCACCTATTTGCATAGATTGTGTTTTTTAAACCCTTCTCTTTTACAGTGTTTACCGAGCGGGATCAAGAACATTATAGTGTAATATTTTAACAATTGTGCACATTTAGACACCAATTATGTATGTTAGTTTTTAGGAGGTTGGGGTTTTTTTATTTAAAAAATGTGAAAGAATTTTTTTTTTCTTATACAAATATTTTTTAATAGAAATCTTATTAGGGGGTAGTAGTAGTAATAATAATAATAATAATAATAATAATAATAATAATAATAATAATAATAATAATAATTAGATGCAGTTAAGGTTGGTTCATCACCCTGCATGGACGGTATCCCTTACAAGTTGTATAAAGAACGTAGGGTGGAGTTTATTCCACCCCTGTTAGAAGTTTTAAATTACTCTGTTGAAGTGGGCCAGTTGTCTGCTTCAATGAGGGAAGCACTGAATTCTTTAATTAATACTGATGCCAAGATTTTTGCAAGAGCATTGGCCAACTGCTTAAATAAGATAATTGCTGATTTGGTACATGAGGATTAATCAGGGTTTATCCCCGGTAGGATGGCCAAGTTTAATGTTAGAAGGGTATTTGAAAACATGCAACTGATAGAGAAGTAGTGGGACTATTTATGGGAAGTTCCTAATAAATTTGCACTAGGACCAAAATTCATGGCAATGGTAAAGGTTCTTTACAGTGATCCAAAGGCGGTGGTCACGGTGAATGAGGTAAACTCATTTTGTTTAAGGGGTACAAGGCAGGGGTGTCCCCTCCCCTCTATTCTCCGTCCTCTGTATGGAGCCTTTGGCCTCTTTGATAGGAAGTGATGTTGTTATAGAAGGGTTTGGGGCGAGGGGTGGAGGGGACAGGGTGACACTCTATGCAGATGATATTCTTTTTTTTCTTAGGGACACGGTGAAAGTGATACCCAGAATCATCGAATTGATTCAGACCAATGGGAGATTCTCGGGAATGCTGATTAACTGGAAGAAATCTATTTTGATGCCTTTAGGCTCTGATCGGCATTTCGTAGAATTCCCAGTAAGAGTCCTGGAGAAGGGTGGAGAATTTAGGTACCTGGGGATTCAAATATCCAGTAAAATGGAGGAGTTTAATGAACTGAATATAAGGAGGGTGATAAAGGAATAGGAGAGTAAGGTAGTGTTGTGGTATAGATTGCTCCTCACTAGAATGGACAGGATTGTGCTGTTGAGAACCATCTTTTTCCCCAAATTTACTGTTTGTTTTTGGAGCAGCTCCTATCTGGGTGGGTGACAAGTTTTTTAGGAGAATTTGAAAAATGTTGAATGACCTGATTTGGGGCAGAGGGAGGGTCAAAATAAAGTTAGACATTTTATCATTGCCGATGGAAAAAGGTGGGATGGGGATTCCAGATATGATCTCTCTTCACAATTGATCCTGTCCAGAATTAAATAACTTTTGGAGATTTGTGCTTCAAGATATTAAAAATAGAGAACAAATTGAAGTCCCCTGGTTACCAACAATTCTCATTCTACTCGATAACTCCATGGTTAAAGCCCCCAGCAAGGTGCAAGAAAAAATAAGTAGGCTGCTATTTTACGCCAGGCTTATGATAGTCCGGAAATGGATGTTCACACACACCCCAAATATCAAAAAATGGGAAGTTTGTGTAAAGAATTATGAAGTGTTTTATACATGAGTGTTTTTTTTTTCTCCTCTAGCGGCAGGAATAGGGGGAGGGAAGGGAAGGTATAAAAATTCAAAATGTTTATGTGAATTTTATGAGATGTTTTTGTACTAAATCTTTTCTGGAATAAAAATTTATTTAAAAAATAAAATAACATTGGTGCAGCCTTCCTATAGCCTAAAGGCAGCAAAGGAGACCTAGAGAAGACTGACAACATCATAAGGTTGCCTACAGGACCACTGAACCAACAAAGACCAACCTTAAAACCAATACCTTAACCTCAACCAAAAGTGTTAACATTTCACTTTTATTCTACAACTATTAGGAGAAAAGAAGAAGTTCATAGGAATATATAGATTTGTCACCACGGATATTGGACTTAGTCCTTGTACTTCTATTAGTCTACAGTCAACTAAAGTCCATACAAACCTCTGGATTTCATATTTTGGAAAAATACACTTGGAGATGGATAAAACCAACCAGTCCTCAGTCACAGAGTTCGTATTATTGGGGTTCCCAAATTTTACTGGATATAAGGCTGTTATTCTCTTTATTATAATCCTGATTGTCTACATCCTCACCCTCATGATAAATACTATTGTCATTGTGTTGGTGTCCATCAAGTCGCAACTCAATTCTCCCATGTACTTCTTCCTCCAGCAGTTATCACTTGTTGAATCCACTTTTCTTTCTGTGACTGTTCCTAACATGCTGCGTGTTATATGGCTGGAAGGGGCCATCATCTCTGTTGCTGGTTGTATAACCCAAGTTTATTTCTATGCAGCCATGGGGTGTGCAGAATGTCACCTCCTCGCAGTCATGGCTTATGACCGCTACTTGGCCATTTGTAACCCTCTTCGCTACAACGCCATCATGGATACAAGACTCCAGTACATCTTGGCCATCTATTGTTGGGTTTGTGGCTTCCTCTTGGCCCAGATAACTCTTAATCTTCTCTTACAGCCTGTGTACTGTGGTTCCAATGTGATTGACCATTTTTTCTGTGACCCGGTTCCATTTATTGACCTTGCTTGTTCTTTCAAAGTTGGCTTACAGTTTGGAATCCTATTCACTTCCGTCTTTATGATCGCCATACCTTTTATTTTAATTGTCATCAGTTATAGTTGCGTCTTTGTAACTATTCTGGGCATCTCCTCTACAACGGGAAGGAAGAAAGCCTTCTCCACCTGTAGCTCCCACCTCACTGTGGTGTGTGTGTTTTTTGTAACAACAATCAGCATCTACTTGGTCCCTGTAAATGAAAACACCTTAAACATTATCAAATTCCTTGCGGTTCTGTACATTGTAGTCACTCCTCTGTTTAACCCATTCGTATACTGCTTGAGGAACCAAGAAATGAGAGCCGTCTTAGGGAAGACATTTCGTTGGAGAATTATAAAGAATAATTCAAAGTAGATAACCATAAAATATAATAAATGTTGTGGTCTTTCTTGATCTGTTCTGTTTAAGAATATTGATACAATAGGAGGTGTCTAAACACAGGCTAGAGGAAAGATTTAAGGAGCTAAATAAGTATAGTATCAAGGCAAAAAGCGGACGTAATTAATAGCCTATTAAGTTGATGTATACCTGTCTGGGGGAAACATATATCTATCCTAACATAATAAGAGAAGAAATTATATAAGGGCGGACTAGAAGGATCAGGTGGTTTTCTGCTTACATTCTATTTCTCTATCAGCAACACAATTGTGGGGATTGTTCCATCCTGAAGACAGATAGGAAAAAAGGGGTACTACGGGAAAGGGTAAATAAAACAGGGAGGTAAGGTGGCGTTAGGAACATAATAATGAAGTGATAGTTACTAGTCCTGGTGCCCCCGCAAAGGCAGGTTCACCGCTCACAGTAACTAGCTGGTCTCCTGCATCTCCTGATGCTTTGGGTTTATGGTCCCACTCAGAAATGCCTACTTATCAAATCAGTAACTGAGGCAAGACGCCTCTGCCGTCACTGCTTGAGCAGGTAGTTCTTGTGGTATTGTGATGACACAGGAACCTGGGAGTTTTGGGAGACTGGAGAGTGGTCAGTGATGCTGTGGCTGTGGTGGCACTGAAACAGGTGTATATCACTTCTTTATTATGTTCCCAGCAATCCCCGCCCTCCCTGTACCCCTTAAATGATTAGTCCATTCTATAAAAAGGTCTTCTGAACTCCACCCACTTGTGTTTTTTTTACAGTGACAGGTGGACGCTACTGTCTGTTTGTTCACCCTTTGCTTCGGCTAGCTACTAGTCATTCAGATGGCTTCTGTGTATATGGTGGTCATCTCTGCTTCCGATAGGTTTTATCTCTTTTGCCTATTTTTGTGTGCCCACTCATCAATGGTTTACATCCTCTCTTCTATGACACTGTTTTTCTATGATCATTTTCTGTGGCTCTGGACTTTAAGGGATGTTTTGATCACCAAAGGGTCACGTTTTAAGGATTTCCTTAACATTTCTCAAGAGCGATCCTCAAATCCTGATCTGTTGGAGTCCTTCAGAACTTAAGTTGGGGTAAAATGATAGGCCAAGTTCAGACTACGTAAGTGTGCGGCTGTATTTGCGGCTGTAATTGTGCGGCGGTATTTTTGGTGGTTCATGCGTACGCTGGGAAGTATAGGATATACGGCTGCACAGTGCACACTATGTATGAATCTACGGCCTGTTCGTAAACGGACCCGTAAAAAATGAACAAGACCATTGTTTGCGGCTGGAAACGCGGCCGTGGATTGACAGGCGGTCCGTACGGAGTACTTCAAAAATAGCCGGCAATGATGCCGAATGCCGATGCCTCTAATAGTTAATATATTAAATTAATAAAACACATTTTCTTTGTAATAAAGTCCCTTTCGTTGGTCAATAATTTATTTCTAACGAATCCATCATTTTGCTATTAAATATACTGTTAAAATAAATATATAAATAAATAAATGTATATTTATATATATATTTATTTTTTTGACAGTATATTTAATTGCAAAATAATGGATTCGTTAGAATTAAATTATTGAACAACGAAACTGAATTTTTTAATCGAAAATGTGTTTTATTAATTAAATATTAATTAGTACAGGAAGCTCCATAAGCCGGTAATTCATATTGCCGGCAATAGAGCATTCTGTACTAATCATCACTTTACTTTAATGAAAACATCAAATGTTTCTTCTAATTATGTTATCACAATAGCATTATTAGAAGAAACATTTAGAATTATATGTGCGCTCAGCTGATTGGCTGATCGGCTCAACGCACATATAATTAGCGGGTCCACAGCACAGTGACTTCATTGTGCTGCGGACCAGCGAAGAGGACACATCGAGGTGAGTATAGAGCTCTCCCCACCCCCTCCCCAGCACTGCACCCATCCCAGCAAGGAAGGGGGGTCAGTTAACCCCTTCCTTGCTAAGATGGGTGCAGTCTGACATCAGTCTGGCCCCCAAGTGGTTAAGGGGGATGAAATACATCCTCCCTTAACCCCTTGGGGGCCAGACTGTAAGCAGCGATCTGTAAAGATGCTGCATACTGTAAGGTGCACAACACCGCTCAGAATGATGGGTGTTGTACTCTTGTTTGTGTGTTTTTTGTATGTTTCTCCCTTTTTGTTTTTCAGATATCGGTATCCTGGGGATTACGTCGGATTCCGTGGACTACGTCGATGACCAGCGTTTTTTTTTTTTTGTTTTTTTTTTTATAAAATGGTCAATGAGGGGTGTGGGGGTGTTTTTATTTGAATAAAAAAATTTTTTAACTTGTGTCTTGTCTTTATTTCTTTACTTTATAGACTTAGTAGTGGAAGCCGTCTAATAGACAGAATCCATTACTAAGTTGGGGCCTAGTGTTAGCCGGTATAAAATGGCTAACACTAACCCCCTATTATTACCCCAGTACCCAATGCCACCAGGGGTACTGGGAAGAGCCGGGTGCCAGTGGTCCCGGAGCGTCAAAATTGGCGCTCCTGGAACAGGCGGCAGCAGGCTGGTAATATTTAGGCTGGGGAGGGCCTAAACCAATGGCTCTTCCCACCCTGGTGTTACCAGGCTGCTGTCATTTGGTTTTTAACCCGGCTGGTTATAAAAATAGGGGGGACCCTATGCGTTTTTTTTTTTAAATAAATAATTAAAAAAAAACGCATAGGGTCCCCCCTATTTTTATAACCAGCCGGGTTAAAAACCAAACGACAGCAGCCTGGTAACACCAGGGTGGGAAGAGCCATTGGTTTAGGCCCTCCCCAGCCTAAATCTTACCAGCCTGCTGCCGCCCGGTCCAGGAGCGCCAATTTTGACGCTCCGGGACCACTGGCACCCGACTCTTCCCAGTACCCCTGGTGGCATTGGGTACTGGGGTAATAATAGGGGGTTAGTGTTAGCCATTTTATACCGGCTAACACTAGGCCCCGACTTAGTAATGGATTCCGTCTATTAGACGGCTTCCACTACTAAGTCTATAAAGTAATGAAATAAAGACAAGACACAAGTTAAAAAAATTTTTTATATTACATCTTTACAGATCGCTGCTTACAGTCTGGCCCCCAAGGGGTTAAGGGAGGATGTATTGCATCCCCCTTAACCCCTTGGGGGCCAGACTGATGTCAGACTGCACCCATCCCAGCAAGGAAGGGGTTAACTGACCCCCCCTTCCTTGCTGGGAGGAGTGCAGTGCTGGGGAGGGGGTGGGGAGAGCTCTATACTCACCCCGATGTGTCCTCTTCGCTGGTCCGCAGCACAATGAAGTCACTGTGCTGCGGACCGGCTCTTTATATGTGCGCTGAGCCGATCAGCCAATCAGCTGAGCATACATATAATTCTAAATGTTTCTCCTAATAATGCTATTGTGATAACATAATTAGAAGAAACATTTGATGTTTTCATTAAAGTAAAGTGATGATTAGTACAGAAAGCTCTTTTGCCGGCAATATGAATTAACGGCTTATGGAGCTTCCTGTACTACTTAATATTTAATTAATAAAACACATTTTCGATTAAATAAATTCAGTTTCGTTGGTCAATAATTTAATTCTAACGAATCCATCATTGTGCAATTAAATATACTGTCATTTATTTATATATATATTTATTTTAACAGTAAATTTAATTGCAAAATGATGGATTAGTTTAAATTTAATTAGTGAACAACGAAAACACTTTATTACAACGAAAATGTGTTTTATTATTTTAATATATTAACCATGAGAGACATCGGCATTAGTGCAGAGGATCGCAAACCCCGGTAATAGCAATTCATGTAAACTGTTTCCCTGCTTTCCCAGATGCATCCAGAGGTGTTTGCATCACTTTCTTAAGATTTTATTTGTTATTTTTAGTTGAACCATATTTCCAAGTAAATGACCGTATGTTTTGAGCCGCATGTCTATTTTTTCCCACGGCCGTAGTTTCATCTGCACATTTACAGCCGCATAAAAAATACAGCCGCACAGTTACATAGTGTGAACCTAGCCATAGAGTGCAGTGATGGAAAAGAAATATTCCCTGGACATCTGCCCATGTGCTCCAGAAGTTAACTGTACATTAAGACAACCTAAGAGATATGGATGTAGCTAATCTCATCTTAATCCATAGGAAGTGTTCTGCTCTTCTGGAGATGACATAAGTTATCCTAACATATTATCTAAACCGAAGTGGAACATTACTCCTCACTAGTGTTGAGCGCGCTTGCCCTTTCGAGCATACTGATCAATGAGCATCAACGTGCTCGAATAAGTACCCTGTGGTGCTCGAGTCAAAGTGCATGTCTCCCCACATCTTTTGCAGCTTTAATTAGCCGATAAATATGTTTTTTTTTTTTAAATATATATATAAATAATTTAAAAGCATGTAGGACCTCCCTCTTTTCCATTACCCACCAGGTAAAAAACCAAACAGCAGCAACCTCATAATACCAGGGTTACAAAAGCCAATTATTTTGGCCCTCCACCGCCTATTAATACCAGCCTGCTACCGCCCAGTCTAGCAGTGCCATTTCTGATGCTCTGGGACAGCAGCTAACTGGCTCTTGAATGTATCCCTCTGGTGGTGGGTTCTGGGTCAAGAATGTAGGGCTTAATTTTACGGGCTAACCTTGAGCTTAATAATAAATGCAGTTTATCAGATGTCTTCCATTATTTAGCCTGTAAAGTAAATAAAAAGAGAATACAATAGAATTTTTTAAAATTTAAATAAAAAGCCCTCTCAAACCCCACATGGATCATTTTATTAAAATGAAAATCTGCTAGTCATCGTTGTAGTCCACCAAATCCAACATAGTCCTCAGGATACCAAAATCTTAAAAACCGAAGAGCAGGAGCACAACAGCCATCATTTTAACAGGTGTTTTGCCCCTTACAACATGCAGAAAATGTACAGATAGCTGCTTACAGTCTAGACTCAAGGAGGTTAAGTGGATATGCTATGCATCCCCCTGGGGCCAAAATTAGGACCATCTACTGTCCAGGGCACACTGTGCCCACCCAGCAAGGTAGGAGTTAAGTCACTTAAACCCTTCTACTTAGCACTTCAGTTGAAGCAGGATGTGGCCCTAAGGTGGTTAAGTCGGGTTGCAAAACATATCCACTTAACCCCTTAGTAAACAATTCAGCTGTCAGGTAGTTAAATGTACATACTAAGTATCCCCACTTAACCCCTTGGGGGCCAGACTGCCGGTTTGGAAAGTAATCATAGTTTCCTTCCTTGGCTATGGTTTTGTGTCTTCAGCAGACTTAGCACACAGCACTTGATGTGTGGAGGGGGCTCATCCAGTGTCCACTCAGCCATTCAGCAGCTGTGGCAGGCAACCACTGCTATTGATGATTGGCTAAGCAGACATTGTACATGAGGTCCCAGCACACACAAACACTGTCTCGCGGGGGCTTGTGCTATGTCCCTTGATGGTTCAGGTGCAGTACGATTAGGATAGTAGATGGACGATATTCTGGCCCAGGGGGTTAAAAGAAGATGCATACCATATCCACTTAACCTCCTGGAGGCCAGACTAACAGATAAGCAGCTAACTGTAAAACAGGTGAACAAAGGCAGGTCCTTTCAAATTTACAGTGAGCAGAGTTGGCATTGCAGCAGTGGGAGGAAAGCAAACAATGGGAGTAGTGCCAATGCTAGAGTATGGAAGCAGAAGCAGAGCAATCTCAATGTCTAACAATTAGTGATGAGCGAGCATGCTCACCCGGGCTTGGTACTCGATCGAGTATTAGGGTACTCGATGGTACTCGTTACTCGGACGAGCATCTCGTGATACTCGAGAAAGTCTCATTATCTGTTTCCTGTAAGTTTGGGCGCTATTTCTCAGCCAATAAACATGCAGGAGACTCTTTGGTACATCCTGTGATCATGTGGGACCCATACATGTCGATAGCAGTGATTGGTTGGCCAGATCAGATGACCCGGCCATAAAAAACGCCGGAAGTGCTCGCTTCAGACGCATGCTGTGAGAGATCAGGGACAGAGCTGCTGCTGGTCAGGGTGAGTGCCAGTGTAGGATATAGCGTTCCAGTAGGCAGGGTATATACTAGCAATACAAACACACAGACCTTTTCAGGGCTAAAAGATTTTATTAATACTTTTACTACAGACTGCTGGCTGGGAGTTGCAGTGCTGCTACCGCGATTTAACCAGCACACTGTGGTGATCGGCTGCTGGCAGAAAGGGGACATTAGGTGTTGCATACAGACCCCTAAGAAGTGCTCAGTGTACTCCTTTTTTATTTTGGGGCTGGTGGTCCTGGTGTACTACACTTTATTGCTGGGATTTGAAGTGCATCCTTCACAGAACTTCACTGCTCATTGTGTAGGGGTGACAGAAAGTGTGTACAGTTGGTGCCCATACCAGATAGCACCCCCTAAACTAGTGTGTACTACACTGTATTGCTGGGATTTGTAGTGCATCCTGCATAGAACTTCACTGCTCATTGTATAGGGGTGACAGAAAGTGTGTACAGTTGGTGCCCATACCAGATTGCACCGTACAGCCCCACCAAACCATTGGTTACTACAACTATTTTTCCAGATATCTGTATTTCATACGCTTGGCCTATCTCAGTCCCATACTGTGCAGTGTCCATAAAATGGTGAACCCCAGGGGTAAGGGTCGAGGGCGTGGGGTTCCAAGTGATGTGGTTGCATCACATCCACTCCCTAGCTTCTTTGACCAACTTACGGGGTCTCAAGGTAGACCGTTATTGAAACCGCAGCAGTGTGAACAGGTGATCACATGGATAGCGGATAATGAGTCCAGTAACTTATGCACCACCCAGTCTTCAAAGCAGTCCGCCTACGCTACCCAAGGGAGTGAAACCCTTGCTCCATTAGCTCAGCCTCCTTCCCCACAGCCTGGTCCCTCCAGGAAAAGAAGGGATTCAGATCCATCACCATGCTCCCAGGAACTGTTTTCTGGACAACCGGAGCAGTCGATCTGTCCTGATGCCCAAACTATGCAGCTCACGCAGTCAGTGGGTGATGAGAGTGAGGAATTGCAAGCGGGGTTGGAAGAGGTGTCTGATGATGAAGATGAGACCCGGTTGTCAGACAGTGAGGTCGTTGTCATGGATGTAACTCAAAGTAAGGAGGAGAGTGAGGAGCTGGTGGATGAGGACAAGGTGACTCACCGGAGCTGGGTGAATAAGCCTAGTGAAGACCGTGCTTCTGAGGGGGAGGCAAGTTCACCCGCAGGACCGGTTGGAAGAGGGGTTGGCAGAGGGAGAGGCAGGGGTAGAGCGAGTAGATCAGCAACTGTTTCACGGAGTCAAACTCCCGTGGCCAGGGCTAGATGTTCCGAAGTCTGGAGGTTTTTTAAAGAAACTGCGGATGACCGACGGACTGTAGTGTGCAACATGTGCCATGCCAGGATCAGCAGGGGAGCCACCACTACCAGCCTAACCACTACCAGCATGCGCAGGCATATGAGTGCTAAACACCCCACTCAGTGGAACCAAGGCCGTTCAGTGACTGCAAGTCACACCCCTGCTCCTTCCCCTGTATCACGTGCTTGCTCTGTCAGTCCCCCCGCCCAGGCCTCAGGCATGAGCGCCTCCCACCCTACACACACCCCTTCACCTCCACTATGCTCCACACCCTCCAGCAAGGTGTCCAAGCGCAGCGTTCAACTGTCCCTGCAGCAACTGTCCCTTACCTCCATGTTGGCTACTGCTGAGCCTTTACTAGCGTCCATGTTGACTCCTGGTGTGCCTGCCCTTGCCTCGTTGTTATGGGCCTTAACTAGCATCCATGTAGACTACTGTTGTGCCTGCCCTTGCCTCATTGTTGCGGGGCCTTAACCAGCATCCATGTAGACTACTGGTGTTCCTGCCCTTGCCTCGTTGTTGCTGGGCCTTAACTGGCATCCATGTAGACTACTGGTGTGCCTGCCCTTGCCTCGTTGCTGCTGGGCCTTAACTGGCTTCCATGTAGACTACCGGTGTGCCTGCCCTTGCCTCGTTGTTGCGGGGCCTTAACGAGCATCCATGTAGACTACTGGTGTGCCTGCCCTTGCCTCGTTGCTGCTGGGCCTTAAAGGGAACCTGTCACCCCCCGTGCCGGGGTGACAGGCTCCCTACCCCCCCGTTAGAGCCCCCTATACTCACCTAATCCCACCGGGTCCCGCTTCTGGATCCGGTCGGGTGATGAAGATCTCAGCCGTTGCAGCCTGGCACGCGCGCTGAGAGATGAGTCCAACACCCATAGAGAATGACAGGAGAGTCCAGCGCTCCATCATTCTCTATGAGCGTTGGACTCATCTCTCAGCGCGCGTGCCGGGCTGCAGCGGCTGAGATCTTCATCACCCGACCACCTCCAGAAGCAGGACCCGGCGGGATTAGGTGAGTATAGGGGGCTCTAACGTGGGGTCCGGAGCCTGTCACCCCGGCACGGGGGGTGACAGGTTCCCTTTAACTGGCATCCATGTAGACTACTGGTGTGCTTGCCCTTGCCTCATTGTTGCTGGGCCTTAACTGGCATCCATGTAGACTACTCGTGTACCTGCCCTTGCCTCATTGTTTCTGGGCCTTAACTGGCATCCATGTAGACTACTGGTGTACCTGCCCTTGCCTCGTTGTTGCTGGGCCTTAACTGGCATCCATGTAGACTACTGGTGTGCCTGCCCTTGCCTCATTGTTCTTGCCTCATTGTTGCTGGGCCTTAACTGGCATCGATGTAGACTACTGGTGTGCCTGCCCTTGCCTCGTTGTTGCTGGGCCTTAACTGGCATCCATGTAGACTACTGGTGTGCCTGCCCTTGCCTCGTTGTTGCTGGGCCTTAACTGGCATCCATGTAGACTACTGGTGTGCCTGCCCTTTCCTCGTTGTTGCTGGGCCTTAACTGGCCTCCATGTAGACTACTGGTGTGCCTGCCCTTGCCTCGTTGTTGCTGGGCCTTAACTGGCATCCATGTAGACTACTGGTGTACCTGCCCTTGCCTTGTTGTTGCGGGGCCTTAACTGGCATCCATGTAGACTACTGGTGTGCCTGCCCTTGCCTCCTTGTTGGCTACTGCTGGGCCTTAACTGGCATCCCGGGTTTTTGTGTAATTAGCAGTGAGCTTGGTTGCGTGTGACAAGGGGTGGAACCTGGTGGCGGCTCTGCAACTCGGCAGCCTCACACATGTACCATGCCTGGCCCATGTCTTCAACCTAGTGTTGCTGTGGTTCCTTAAAACTTACCCCAATGTGGCTGACTTTCTCACCAAGGTGCACCGCATCTGTGCGCATTTCCGCAAGTCAACCAGTTAAACTAACCCCAACTGCTACAGTCAAATTTAAAGTCAAATTCAAACTCAAAATATGGGTGGGGGGAGAAGTGGGGAGTCACATGATGCAGGAAATGTTACCCCAACTGCTAGAGTCAAATTCATAGTCAAATTCAATTGACCTTCCTTGTCTTGTCCATTTCGAACCATATTATCTGTGGATGTCATCTTATCTTAGGGGTGTCATCCTTTCACCAGTACCGTCTACCTTCCTTGGATGTTGTATTGACCAGGTCTTTTTAATAGACACTTGCCCTCTCTTAGAGACTCTTTAAAGGATTGAAAGTGTATTCATTCATTCAAATCAAATTCCGGGGCCTCTTAAGAAGACTGTATTGTTATTCATAGTCCCTACCTCCAAAGATATGCCTCTCACGCACAACTGCATGTGAGTGTGAGGCTAAATTTAGCCATAATTGTATTGTCCATCTTGGTCTAGGTCTGTGGTGTCAAGCTAAGTTTTTGGGTGGTCCATATGCTGCCAGTGTTTGAATGGTTCCATGTGTTCTCACCGCCATGCTGTGTCAGGCTTAATTTTTGGTTAGGTTCAAATGCTAACTCCTTTTTAATGAAACTCTGTGCCCTCAATGCCATGCTGTCTCAGGCCTAATTTTTGGGAGGCTCACTTGCTACCTCACTTTTAATGGTTCTTTGTGTCCTCACTGCCAGCGGGACTGGTTGCCAATCACGCCCCCGCCAACCAGCCAGCTGTTTTATTACATTTTTTTTTGTCTAGCTGTGGCCGGGGATTCACCACCCCCGGTCAAGAGGCATCAGGTGTTCTCTCGACGTGACCCCCTAAAACTCGTGGGTACTACACTGTATTGCTGGGATTTGTAGTACACATGCATAGCACTTCACTGCTTATTGTAATGGGGTGTCACAGAGTGTGTATAGGTCCAACCACTACCAGATTGTACCGTACAGCCCCCCCCCCCCCCAAAAAAAAAAAAAAAAACTTATGGGAGCACAAGTATTTTTCCTGAATTCTGTATCTCATACGCAAAGCCTATCTAAGTTCCATACTGTGCAGTGTCCATAAAATGATGAACCCCAGGGGAAAGGGTCGAGGACGAGGGCTTGGGGTTCCAAGTGATGCCGTTGCCGGAGGCCGTGGTTCAGGGCAGGGTGACACAGCAGTACCTGTTGAGGAGGTAGCAGTGGCACACAGCAGACGTCCACTCCCTAGCTTCTTTGCCCAACTTACGGGGTCTCAAGGTAGACCGATATTGAAACCGCAGTAGTGTGAACAGGTGATCACGTGGATAGCCGATATTGTGTCCAGTAACTTATCCACCACCCAGTCTTCCACGCAGTCCACCCACGCTACCCAAGGGAGTAGAACCCTTGCTCCATTATCTCAGCCTCCTTCCCCACAGCCTGGCCCCTCCAGGGAAAGAAGGGATTCAGATCCACCACCACCATGCTCCCAGGAACTGTTTTCTGGACCCTTCCCTGAGTAGGAGCAACCGGAGCAGTCGATCTGTCCTGATGCCCAAACTATGCAGCTCACACAGTCAGTGGGTGATGAGAGTGGGGACTTGCAAGCGGGGTTTGAAGAGGTGTCTGATGATGACGATGAGACCCAGTTGTCAGACAGTGAGGTTGTTGTTATGGATATAACTCAAAGTGAGGAGGAGAGTGAGAAAATGGAGTTGACAAAAATGTCAACTTTTTGCCTTAAAGGGGAGGGTAACTATCACTTCATAGAACTATACGTGACTATAACTTTTATATTGACATGTCATTACCACTAAAAGTTGCTAAAATAGGGCAGAGGTGGTCGGGTCGTCACCTTTTTTGTTTCTGTTTGTCTATCCGGGAAGGAACAGATGCCGCACTCTGCTGAGGGCCCTCTGCTCCTTCCTTTAAGCAAGTAGGGTTAGGGTCAGCACTTGGACCCTAACAAGTTTGGTGACATGTCAGAAATTTGGAAATGATGGTTACCATTTAGTTTCATTTGTTGGGATATATACATATTGTAGGTTTGCACAGTATGAGAGAGAAATCTATCTAGCTGTGCTCATGCTTGTTTGTTAGCGTTTAAACCAGTTAGCACTTAGAATTGTGACTTGTCACATTAGTCAACTAGGGAATGGGGTGTCACTACTGGTGGGTTCATAGTTTTCAGTTCATAGTTCACATTAGATAGATTAGATAGATAGATAGATAGATAGATAGATAGATAGATAGGTAATAATTTATTACCTATCCCAGTTTTGAAACTACCAAAAATCCATTTGTTTTGTGTTTTTTTTGTTCTGTTTTGTGTTTCTGTATTTCCTTGAGCAGATGTACTCAGTACTACAGGTTCCAGAATGCATTGCTTTCCCTCTGTTTTAACCAGGCTGTTGCACAGAATTAGGCATAATGGTGCGATTAGGCAGCCTCAGAGGCGTCCATACATGCTGCCCCTGCAGTTTTCTGTCCATTTCCGTTGTGTTTCCATCAATTTCTGAGTTTGACAGGTTTTCACACGACCTTCCCTCTACCGAACTTGAGTCTCCTGCAAAAAAGCTCGTGTCTCCCATTGACTTCAATGGGGTTCGTTTCCTTGAAACCAGCACCCGAGTATCGGGAAATACTCGTCTCGAGTAACGAGCACCCGAGCATTTTAGTACTCGCTCATCACTACTAACAATCCCTCTGTTAAATTCTGTCTATTGCTGCATGCGCCAGCATAATCTGATGCCCTGGTGATGAAGCAATGAGACTAGTCACTTAGTGTGGTCAAGCAGCACTGCAGACTGCACAGAATCCTTATCTCTGCCTGCCTGTTCAATGCTTTGCCTTGCTGTATGCTGATGAGATAATGAAAGGGTAGATGAGTAGAGATGAACAAACTTTTCAAAAGTTTGATTCTGCAGCTTTGCCAAACTTTTCAGAACCAGACTTTAACGAACCGCAATAAAACAGCTAAATGTCTGCAGGTTTTTAGCTGTTTTAATGCGTTTTCTAAAGGCCACTCCTTTTACTTACATGTCCGCACTTCCTCTTGGTTCTTCATCAGAATTCAAGTTCTACAAAACTTGTATAAGAGCTGAACTGAGGCTTTTGCTGGCTCACTATGGCAAACTACGGTGAAATGGTGTTGGCTACATTACAGAACAGTAAACCGCTAAAAAGAAGGGGAGATAACATGGCCAGGATGCCTAGCCTCAGCCAATCAGGAGGGACATATGGGCTCATGTCACAGGCTCTATATATGCTGGTGGCCATCTTGGCAGTAATCATTTTCAGCTTGGAAGATTACAGTGTGCACAGCATCAGACAACTGACTACTTTACACCAGCAGGCACCTGAATCTCATCTAAATAGATAAGTGAACCAAGCCACCCGAGCCCAGATTAATTCTGAACTTTGCAAAGAGTTTACTACACCATCAAACTGAACTTTCTGTATAGTCCGGTGGGGTTCAGAAAGATGGCGCCTCTGATGTAAATAAATAAATAAATAAACATACTATATTCTCATCTGTTTGCGGTCCCACAGTATCTCCTGGTGGCTCTCTGGTTCCATTATGGCCTTTTCTACAGTAAATTACAAGTTTGTTTTTTTTTTTAAATAAATTTTTTATTCGTTTCCAAAGATAAGGCAACACACCTGTTACTATACAAAATATAATATACACATAATCAATACCTTATAACCCCCCTCCCCCCAATCCTACCCCCCCTCCCGGCAGACAAAAGAAGAAGAAAGAAAGAGGAAAAAAAAAAAAAAAAAACCCTCTAAGTTTTCCAATACCTCCACACCTTATGAGATCTCCTAAGAGCTTTTCCCGAGGCCATCTTAGCTAAATTCATTTCGTATGACCTAATTTTGTTCACTAGTCCACTCCATTCCTCCACATGTGGGGCCTTATCGCTAAACCAATGTCGTGCTATGATCACTTTTGCTAATACAAATACTTTATTTAGAAAGGATCTTACTCCACCATCATCCACATACCCTGAAAGCAACATATCCGAGACCTTATCTCCTACTCTAGATCCCACCAGCCCCTCTAAGTACCTCCTCACCTGAGCCCAGAATGTCTGAGTCTCTGGACACTCCCATAGCAAGTGAAGAAACCCGGCATTCTCTTGCAGACATTTAGGGCATTCAGAAGAGCCTCTAAAACCTCTAGAGTAAAGATCTCGTGGAGAGTAATATAGTCTAAGAAGGATTTTTAATTGTATTAATCTAAATGGAACATTAGAAATAGAACTAGCAATGTTCCCAACAATAGTACACCATTCATCCTCAGATATAATTCCAATCCGTAGCTCCCATTTTTGTCTTATCCTCTCCAAGAGAGCCTTACCTTTTTCTAAAATTACCACCTTATAGATACGAGCCAGATTTTTTTTTGCCCCCCCAGTTAAGCTTCTTACATAATCTATAACAAAATGTGAATTAATTTGAAACAAATTTTTGTTCTCCGTGCATCGATAAGCATTTCTTAACTGTGCATATCTAAACACCTGACCCCCAGATAGGCCGTGAGAGTGCTGAATTTCCATAAATGAGAGCAACCTACCCTCATCCAATATATCTGGTATATTAGTGATACCTCTATCTTCCCAAAAACCTGTGTCATTTATTTTGCAGAATTCTAAAAAATTTACATTACCCCATAATGGGGTGAAAGAAAAACTACCCTTAATTCTACATATTTTCTTAAGTGCTTCCCATGCCTTTTTAAACATACTGGCTTGCGAAATTAAATTATATCCCCCAAATCCAGCTTCTACTGCTCTAAACACATCTCCATATTTATACCCAACCAAATCCATAATATATTTAATCACCGGTGCCCCTTCTCCTTTAACTAAATTTTGTATAACAATTGCAAAAAAATATAACTGAAAATCTGGGAGGGCCATACCACCTCCATTTACCGGGAGCGTCCAGGCCTCGTACCCTACTCTAACCCTTTTTCCTGCCCAAATAAAAAAATTCATAAGCCGGTTCAGTTTCTTAAACCAAGCTTGCGGAATCCAAATAGGGCAAGCATATAAGTAATAAAGCACTTGGGGGAGAATGGTCATTTTAATTATGGCCATTCTATCTGCCATAGATATAGGGAGTTTATTCCAAAACTCTATTTTCTTTCTCAATTTCGCGTAAAAAGGATGCAGGTTCAACTCCATATAATTTTCCAGTTTCCTAGATATTTTAATGCCCAAGTACTCCAAAGATTCACCATCCTTTACCACTGTAAAATTCCCCTCAAAACTGGATGTATCAATATTCATAGGGAGTAGCACAGACTTTCCCCAGTTAATTTGGAGCCCTGCCACTGCTCCAAACCCCGAAACTAGATTTATTACTTTATGGACGGACTGCTCCCCACCCCTCAGGAACAGCAAAATATCATCTGCATACAAAAGCAGTTTTTCATTAGAGCCCTCCAGACCAAATCCCTCTATCTCTTCAGACTGTCTCACCTTAATTGCCAATGGCTCAATATAAAAAGCATATAACAGGGGTGAGAGAGGACACCCCTGTCGGGTTCCCCTAGACAGGTTAAACCACTCAGTCGTGACATCGTTATACAGGACCCGTGCCCTTGGCTGAGTATAGAGTAGCATTGTCCATCTAACAAAGTCCCCTCCCAACTCAAATGCTCCTAAAACCCTCCAAAGGAACTCCCACTCCACCATGTCAAAGGCCTTCATGGCATCCAGGGACATGATGGAGTGGGGGCCCCCCTCCCCCAACTGGAGATTGGCAAAGACCCTGGCTAGGTTGTCAAATATAAGTCTACCGGGTATAAACCCCGTCTGTTGCTCCTTAATAAGGATCGGAGCGACCTTAGCTAAACGTAGCGCCAGGACCTTCGCCAAGATCTTATAATCAGTATTAAGCAGCGATATTGGTCTGAAGGACTCTATTCTATTGGGCTCTTTATTCTTTTTTTCAATTAAAACAATTCCAGCCTCCCTCATGGAGCTGGGGAGCAATCCATCCAAACAGGATTCATTAAACGTATAGGACAGTGCCGGGAGAAGAATATCTGCGAACTCCTGATATATCTTAAAAGGGAGACCATCCGTCCCAGGGGCAGATTGTCCAGAGCAAGCACTTACTGCCTGTTTTAGATCGCCCACAGAGATCGGCTTATTCAACTCCGATCTCAGTGAGGGATCCAATTTCGGAAATGAAATTTGCTGCAAAAAGCTGTCCACCTCTTCAGGTGTTATCCTACTATTAGAAGCATAGAGATTGCTATAAAAATCATAAATAATAGATTGAACTCTATCCCTATCCCCTGTTAATTCCCCCTGCTTATCATATAGACGTGATATATAGGTTTTATTCTCCTGCGGGGAGATATTACGTGCTAACCATCTACCCGGTCTACCCGATTCCAAAAACTGAGTTTGGCCTCTAAAAAAGTTTTTTTGCTGAGCTTTCTCTCTCAGGAAATTGGAGTACTCTCCTTGAGCTTTTTCAAGCTCTACCCCAAGCTGCCTCGAGGGGTCTCTGCTAAACTGCTCTTCAACTTCCAAAACCTTTCCCTGTAACTTATCCTCTTTTTCCCTAAAGATCTTTTTACAATTTTTAACTTCCCGAAACAAGAGTCCCCTCAGGAACGCCTTCATGGAGTCCCAAACTATTTGAGGCTTAGCGGAGCCCTGATTAATCTCCCAGAAACTTTTTAGCTCCCTTTTTATCTGTTCCTTATTGTCAATTATGTTTAGCCAATGGGGATTGAACCTAAATGGTCTCCTGGGACCCAATTGCATCCAGGGGCCATTCAGGACCAAGACCATGGGTGAATGATCTGAAATGGACCTAGCCTCATACCCCAGTCTGTATACCCAGTTAAATAACAACTGATTACAGAAAGCAAGATCTATGCGGGAGATAGACTTGTGGGAGCCACTAAAACAAGAGAACACCCCTTTTTCCCCATATAGTTTCCTCCATATATCCAACCACCCTACTTCTTCCACCATTTTAGCCAAAAGGGTACGTTGTCCAGCCTTCTGAGGCTTTCCTCTTCTATCAAGGAGAGGGTCCATCACACAGTTAAAGTCCCCACAAATAACTAATGGCAGGGAACCCCTTCCGTCCACAAACTCAGTCAACTGAATCAGAGCATGTAGGGAAAAGGGAGGAGGGATATAGAGACACGCAAGAATCATTTCCACATTAAACAACTTACAATGCAAAAAGATATATCTTCCCTTGCTATCTATCTTTTTACTTATAACACTGAACACAATACTTTTGTGTATATAGATAGATACTCCAGACGAAAAGCTGGAAAAAGTGGAGTGGAACTCCATGACTGCCCATCTTCGCCGGAGTTTATACAGGTTCTCTAGAATACAATGGGTTTCGAGTAAACAAACTATGGCAGGTAAATGCAAATTGATCCTATCAAATATAGCGCATCTCTTAGATCCCTCCCCCATCCCCCTCACATTCCAACAATAAATTTTACAGCTCGTCATATTCTAAAGAGGGGAGAAAGAGAGAGAGAAAAAAAAAAAAAAAAACCCTTCCCTCATCTGCCATCCCTCTCCACCCCCCCTCCCAATACCCTTATCCCTCCCCCTCCCCCACCCAAACCCCCGACCCCCTAACTGTCTCTCCGTGCTCCTTAAAGCCAGAGGGACTCTTCCCATTCCGTATACCAACTCCCCACTCCCCCCCCCTCTCCTCCCGCTCTCCACCCGCCTCACAAGGATATACAAAAGTGGCAATTATAGTACAGAATCAATAACCCTCATTGTCTAGCCATTTAAGGGCATCACTAGGATTAGAGAAAAAATGAGTGACATCCTTATGGATAATTCTAAGCTTAGCCGGAAAAATCAAGGAAAAAGAAATGTTCGCCTGATGGAGTCTTTTTTTTATATCCCGGAATGAAAGTCTCTTTTTCTGAGTGGCCCTAGAAAAGTCTGGAAAAAAGGAGACCTTCGCCCCATTATAGGTTATTTGTTCCCGTCTGGCCAACTTAAGTAGTACATCTCTGTCACCAGAACAAATGGTTTTAAAAATCATTGTCCTAGGAGGACTACCAGGTGGCAAGGGCCTGAACGGCACTCTATGCGCTCTCTCCAACGCAAAAAAACGTGAAAAAGCGTCTCTGCCAAATGTCTCTTCCAGCCAGGTTGTGCAGAACTTAATAGGATCACTCCCCTCCGCCCCCTCAGGGAGGCCAATTACTCTAACATTTGACCTTCTAGAGCGGTCCTCCATTTCATTAATCCTGTCTTGAGAAGTCATCAACTGTTGCGAAATATCTTGGACCTTTTTCTGTAAATCCACAACCCCTTTCTCCAAGGGGGAAATAGCTTTCTCACAGTCCACAACCTTCTCTTTTATTTTAATCATGTCCCCTCTAATAAGACCAATATCAGATGAGAGGGCCCCAACTGTTAAAGATAGGTCCGACACCGCTTTATTACAAGTTCTTATTTCATCAAAGATTTTATCCAGCGTAATTTTAGGCGCCTCATTGCCCGGCTCCAGCGACCCCTGGGGCTCCTCCCCCTCCTCTTGCAGGACGTCAAACCTGGACCCTGTCTTGGTAGCCTTTTCAACCAGTGGGGAGGCAAGTGGATGATTGCGGGTTTTCCCACCTCCAACTGGGGAGTTCAGAAATTTATCCATTTTAGGGGAGACACTGCTCCCTATTTTTTTTTTGCGCCGGTTTAGGGGCCATTGTAACTAGACAGATCACTTTCCCAGCAGTTCTATCTAGGAGACAGAAGGGAGGAGCAGTTGAAATAATAAGAGCACGAAAAAAAATGCTCAATCACCAGACTAACGTAGAATATTATTATTATAGTAAATAATATTATAGTAAATTACAAGTTAATTAGGGCAGGACAGCACCACGGCCTATAATTCGCTGAGCAGGCTGTCACTCTTTTCTCAGGAGTGAAAGCCCACTCAGCCAATCACAGGCTGACTGGGACAGGACAGTACCATGACCTGTGATTGGCTGAGTGGGCCTTCACCACAGAAGATGCCAGGACAGGACCAGAGAGACAATAGAAGACACCAAGGGACTGTGGACAGGTAAGGAAATGTTTATTTAATTATTTATTTTTTCATGAGTGGCATGATCTTCCCAAACCCCTCCGAACTTTGCAGACAGTTTGGTTCGGTAGTGAACCGAACTTTTTGTACAGTTTGCAATCAATCTGGGCTTAGGTGGCTTGGTTCGCTGATCTCTATAGATGAGACTCAGGTGCCTGCTGCTGGTGTAAAGTAGTAAGTTGTACTGCACTTTCTGATGCTGTGCCCACTGTAATCTTGTAAGCTGAAAATGCTCACCACTTTGTGCACAGCCTGTCACATGACCCCATATATTCCTGTTGGCTGAGGCCAGGCGTCCTGGTCATGTGATCTTCCCTTCTTCTTAGCGGTTTCCTGCTCTGTAACGTAGCCAGCACCATTTTACTGATGTTTGCCATAGTGAGCCAGCAAAAGCCTCAGTTCAGCTCTAATCCAAGTTTGACCCTAAAGTTTGTGAACAACTTAAATTTGGATGTTCTGGTTCACTCATTTCTTTATTTCACCTTTGCTCATTTGAAATACATTTAAAAATTGTTTGTTGTATTATTTTTAATATTTTATCATTATTACATTATCTATTCATTTGTTTTTATCCCTCAGTGAGGTAACAGGTCTATGTTACATATAGGGACAATTACAATTCTCAGAGACGACGGGAGACGATTGTCCCCAGATAGTCCACCGCAATACATAAAGAGCTTAGAGGACTCAGTCCACCCCATACCTTTCGTATGACTGGCCTGTTATGCTGTACAGAGGGTTCTTCCTCATGAAGACATCATCACTGAATGTCAGTGTCAGCTGAATATAGATGTTGAAGTATCCTACACAAAAAGTCTGTAATGTCCAAAAAGGAGAGTCGAACCATTTCAAGAAACCAACATGCTTCCTGTGTTTCCCAAGGTAGGAGGATCTCATTGATAGTTTTAGCCCTGTCATGTTTGAACAATCTTAAAGTGTCACTGTCGTTACAAAAAAAAACTTCTGACGTGCCATAGAGACATGTCAAAAGTTTTGATTGGTCCGAGTCTGTGTGTTCAGACTGTAAAATGTCCACTCTGCGAGTTAGAAAAAAAGAGTCAGGCTTAAAATAAGGCTTTATTTTTTTTCTAACTCAAAGCAGGGAGAGGACTCCCGATCTCCTAATGCTGTTCTCCCAATTGGTACTGGTCTGAACACTTTGACCCAGACCGATCAACATTTTTAACTTGTCTCTGTGACATGTCAAATGTTTTTTGTAACGACAGTGCCACTCTAAGGTGATCTTTGTGACTATGCTGAATGGTGCACAGCCATCGCAGTTGGTGCCGTCATATCAGACAAAATTCTGTTCTCACAACCTCAGTAATGTAAGCCTGGAGGCTAAGCACTGGCTGCCTTATAATCTCTCTGAATAGTGTACTACACGTTAGACTTATGTAGACTTGATGATTTATACATAAATATTCTACAGATGAAATTTAAACTTTTATTTTAGCTGGCAACAACCTGTCATTGTCCAGAATGAACTTGGCTGCGTTCAGAATTTTTTTTTAATAGATGGAAGGTCTTTTGTTCAGGAAGAAGTTCTCATCTAAAAACTTTTTTTTCTTCCTTTTATTAACTGTGGAAAAAATGGAAAAAAAATTAAAAGAAAAACCTCCCAAAATGCCCTTTAATCACCTCCAGTCTCTCATCACTTACAACCTCTCATCACCTCCAACCTCTCATCACCTCCAACCTCTCATCACCTCCAACCTCCAACCTCTCATCACCTCCAACCTCTCATCACCTCCAACCTCTCATCACCTCCAACCTCCAACCTCTCATCACCTCCAACCTCTTATCACCTCCAACCTCTTATCACCTCCAACCTCTTATCACCTCCAACCTCTCATCACTTCCAACCACTCATCACCTCCAACCTCTTATCACCTCCAACCTCTTATCACCTCCAACCTCTCATCACCTCCAACCTCTTATCACCTCCAACCTCTCATCACTTCCATCCTCTCATCACCTCCAACCTCTTATCACCTCCAACCTCTCATCACTTCCAACCACTCATCACCTCCAACCTCTTATCACCTCCAACCTCTTATCACCTCCAACCTCTTATCACCTCCAACCTCTTATCACCTCCAACCTCTTATCACCTCCAACCTCTTATCACCTCCAACCTCTCATCACTTCCATCCTCTCATCACCTTTGCAAATGGGGCCTGCACTACCAAATAATAAACAGAAAAAGAGGGGTGCTTCCTAAGACACTTAAACACACAAGATAACCCCCCGGAGAAAAGGAAATGTCTAATATAGGAGCACACCCACAATCAAATACGTAATAAAGTTTATTGGACATAAATCAAGAAATACAAAGGAACAGCATACAAAAATGGCAAAGAAAAATAGATCCCTGCACACTAAAAACACTTAAAATTCCCAAGGAGGGAAAACATGGTGGGACCCACACCGTAGTGGGGGACCCCCGGGCCAGCAAACGGTCCTGCAATACAGCTCAAATAACCCTCATACATGATAAAAAGGAAAAATTATATATGAGCCACAAGAAAAAATTCTTAATGAATATAAAATATACAAATATAAGGCAACAAAGCAAGTGCAATGTGTCAAGTGTATAGTGACTACAATATGGGATAACAAACAGTGAAACAGTCAAAAATCATGTTACCAAAAAGAGAGGCAGAAGAGCGACTCGTGGCGGCCCATGATCCCTTACTCTGTTTGGTGACATGATTTTTGACTGTTTCACTGTTTGTTATCCCATATTGTAGTCACTATACACTTGACACATTGCACTTGCTTTGTTGCCTTATATTTGTATACTTTATATTCATTAAGAATTTTTTCTTGTGGCTCATATATAATTTTTCCTTTTTATCATGTATGAGGGTTATTTGAGCTGTATTGCAGGACCGTTTGCTGGCCCGGGGGTCCCCCACTACGGTGTGGGTCCCACCATGTTTTCCCTCCTTGGGAATTTTAAGTGTTTTTAGTGTGCAGGGATCTATTTTTCTTTGCCATTTTGTATGCTGTTTCTTTGTATTTCTTGATTTATGTCCAATAAACTTTATTGTGTTTTTTGACATATTTGATTGTGGTGTGCTCCTATATTAGACATTTCCTTTTCTCTGGGGGTAACCTCTCATTACCTCTAACCTCTCATCACCTACAACCTCTCATCACTTACAACCTCTCATCACCTCCAACATCTCATCACTTCCAACCTTTCATCATCACTTACAGGGCCGGCTCCAGCTTTTTGTGGGCCCTCGGGCGACAGAGCCTCGGCGGGCCCCTTTGAGGAGCAAATCATGGAGAGACAGTCGAGGAAGGATTTGCAGCAAAAGAAACATGCGGCTGCTGCATATCTTTCTCCTCCTGTATCTCCTGATCTCTGTGGTAGTCAGGACTCTGGAGGAGTCAGACCCAGTCACAGGATATGTAATATATATATATATATATATATATATATATATATATATATATATATATATATAATGCTGGTGCTGCTAGTTATATTATATGAACATGGTGAGACCTCTAGTTCTCCTATATACAGGCCCTGCAGTGATATACAGTGTGTATGTATATATATATATATATATATATATATATATATATATACACACACACACACTGAATATCACTGCAGGGCCTGTATATAGGAGAACTAGAGGTCTCACCATGTTCATGAGAGAGAGAGAGAGATACAGATATCTAGTTGTTTTGTGTATAGAGGTCCTGCTGTAATAGATATATCCTGCTGTAATAGATATATATATTACAGCAGGACCTCTATACACAAAAAAACTAGAAGCACAGCACATACAGAACACTTAAGTTTGCAGAGCCTACCGTGCTTCTCTCTAGTGATGGGTAGTTCGTGAGTGATTAGTTCAAAATGAACTAATCTTCAGAGTGAACTAGTTCATCTAGTTCACCATCCTGACAGAGATTAGTTCATTATGAACTAAACAGAAAGTGTGAGGAGCCAGTGACCCCTCATCCAGCTCCAGGAAACAAGCTCCCTGCTCTCACACTTGCTCTATAGCTCCTGATGCTGTAAAATAAGAGAGGGCACGGAGCATACGCAGTGTAGCGGAGGCCCGGCATGACCTGGTTAGCTGGGACTGCAGCATAAGGGTTAATGGGGATAGAAGGAGTGTGGGGAGTGAGGGGAGTAGGAAAGAGGGTCAGGAAAAGGTCAGGAGGGGAGGTGGGGGCGAGTGTTTTGAAAGAAAGGAGGGGATTGGAGCAGGGTACTCACCAGGGGTGGAGCTTGGGGTCAGACAGGAAGGAGGAATCACGTGGATCGTCAGAGCTTGCCGGACCAGCTTCAGCCCGCCCGCCCGCCCTAGGTAGCAGCATGGATTGTGAAGGTGGTGCGGGTGAGGGTCTTTGTTCTCCTCTTCGTCATGACAGCCTGCGTGGGGAGGTCTTGCAGGGCACCTAAAAATTGGCCTGGTTAAATGGGGACCCATCATAGGGATGGCTTCCTATCTTTACCAAGTTATTTGGTAATGGAAAGTGTGGTAAAGTTAAGTGGTTCCCTTCGGGATAGGACCCTGGGAACGGTTTGGTGTGCGGCAGTACCAGTAGACTTATTGTCAACTCCTGAGTCGGCGCGGTGCGGCTAGGGGAGAAAATTGGGTTAGATTTGGGTACTGCCCGGAATGGGGCCTTGACAGACCTCCCTGCTTGTCAATCAGACAATGTTAATGTTTGAATGTGTTGGATGTTTTTGTTGACATGTTATTTATTGCTATGTTCAAGCACTTTAATAAAGAAAAGGCTGTTGTGGCCGTTCTATTCCAACGTTAAACTGGAGTCGGTGAAGTCTGTGACGTAAAGGTACAGGGGGGAGGGGGTGATGGTGTTGGGAGGGGGAGCGGCTAGAAGGTGGGATAGGAATGCATGGGTAAAGGAAGGTCGATCAGAAGGAACTCAGCTATACACAGAGTCAAGGTAGTAAAACACTATACCGCACACATCACATACAAACATAATAGTAATAATATTAATAACATTGAAATTGCACAGTAGACAGACACAGCCCATATGTGTGTAAGAGAGAGAGAGAGAGAGAGAGAGAGAGAGAGAGAGTTAGTTTCTATGTGTGGTTCATGTCCCTCACCTGTCTCTGGGATTAGATCGGCCTCCTGGAGCCTAGAAGATCAGTCTTGCTAAAATCTTTACCCCTGGCTCCTGTTCTGTACTCACAATGGTGGCTGCTGATCTGCTTCTCAACTCCCTCATACACATTCATTATGAGTCAGTCCTCTACACTACCACAGGGGGCAGTGCTGGGCTCAGTGATATGCATCACATTGAACTAGACCTGATTCCTGATTCACTCTCAAACCATTTGGTTCAGCAGTTCATCTAGTTCATTTAGTTCCCAGGTCACATGATCCCTCTCTATCAGCTCCTCATAGGATATGGCTGGAGAATCAGCAGGCTGTTTTAGAGGAAGATTTCCCTTGCCCCCATAGCAACCAATCACAGCTCAGCTTTCTGATATTGCTCTGGCAAGTGAGAGAACTGGAGAATGATGAAAGTTAAACATTTTTTAAAAAAAGTAAGCTTTCCAGTACTTATCAGTTGCTGTATGCCCCACATGAAGTCATGTAATCTTCCCAGTCTGACACAGAGCTCCTTGCAACATGACATTCTGTGGGACATACAGCAGCTGATAAGTACTGGGAGGCTTGAATATTTAAAAAAGAAAAAAAAGGAAATTACTAACTTGAATAAATAACTTTTTAATGTATTTTCTCCAGAGTACCTCTTTAACAAAAGTTTGTTATATAATGATCAGATGTATTAACTATATCTGATCATTTTAACAAGACTATAACTCCTCCTAGGAGCCGGAGCTTCTGTGTAATGAACTAGAACTGTTCAATATCTTCTCAGCAGAATCCAGAGAAATACTGAACTAAATGAACTAATCTTTTGAACTAATCTTTTCAGTGAACCCTCTATCAGGTCAGGTGTCCGATCACATGACCCGTGACATCATCAAAGGTCCTTCACACTCAAAGGTCCTTTCCTACTCGGCTGTAGGGAAGATTTGTGAAGGAAGACAGGTGCCCGGGGACCCCAGTATGGATCGGTGGGCCCCTAACTGTCACATGTGGCTTCTAGGGGCCCAGTCCCCTTTGTTACTACACTTTTTTTCTTTTTTACTTAGGCTAGGTTCACACTGCGTTTTCAGCATCCGTTTAACGGATCCGTTTTTTTTTTACGTCCAGAAAAATAGGGTCAGCAACGTTTTTTTGTCCGTTTTGGTCCGTCAAAAAAAACGGATCCGTTTTTTTTTTATAATGGAAGTCAATGGAAAAACGGATGCACACAAATGAATCCGTTTTTTGCAATCCGTTTTTTATGCGTTTTTTTCAAAAAACGGATGCGTTAAACGGATGCTGAAAACGCAGTGTGAACCTAGCCTTACAAAAAAAAAAAATGTAGTAACAAACGGGACTGGGCCCCTAAAGGAGCTGTGGGCCCCGGCATTTGCCCTAGTTAGCCGGGTGCTGACGCCGGCCCTGATCACTTACAACCTTTTATTACCTCCAACATCTCATCACTTCCAACCTCTCCTCACCTCTAACCTCTCATCACCTCTAACCTCTCATCACTTACAACCTCTCCTCACCTCTAACCTCTCATCACCTCTAACCTCTCATCACTTAGAACCTCTCCTCACCTCTAACATCTCATCACCTCTAACATCTCATCACTTACAACCTCTCATCACCTCCAACCTCTCATCACCTCTAACCTCTCATCACCTCCAACTTCTCATCACTTACAACCTCTCCTCACCTCTAACATCTCATCACCTCTAACCTCTCATCACTTACAACCTTTTATTACCTCCAACCTCTCATCACCTCTAACCTCTCATCACCTCTAACCTCTCATCACTTACAACCTCTCATCACCTCCAACCTCTTGTCACCTCCAACCTCTCATCACCTCCAACCTCTCATCACCTCTAACCTCTCATCACCTCCAACCTCTCATCACTTACAACCTCTCCTCACCTCTAACATCTCATCACCTCTAACCTCTCATCACTTACAACCTTTTATTACCTCCAACCTCTCATCACTTACAACCTCTCATCACCTCCAACCTCTCGTCACCTCCAACCTCTCATCACCTCCAACCTCTCGTCACCTCCAACCTCTCATCACTTACAACCTCTAATCACCTCCAACCTCTCATCACTTACAACCTCTAATCACCTCCAACCTCTCAGTAGAAAATGCTGTAGAAAATGGTTTTAATTCTGAGATTTTTTAGTTTATTTTTATTATTTGAATTTTTTTATTTTATACTTGAAAGCAACATTAAGCAACGCCCTAAATAGTCTTCATTAAAATGACTTACCATCAATAAAGTGTATGTAATGCCATTATTTACAACCTCTCCACATTAATGAAACTGGTTTCTTCAAAAAACCCTGAAAATGGCTTTCCCTCATCAACTTGCTTTAAATTACCTTAAAAGCACCTTTGCGCTTATGTACGTCCAAAACACGTTTTACTCAGCTCTTTGAAGAAGAGGGTTGCCTCATCTACATATTCCTTTACTTATTTACATACACTCCTCCCTCCTTAAAGGGGTATTCCAGGGAAAATTGATAAATTGGTAATGGAAAGGGTTAACCAAGGTTAACCCTTTCCTAATATACTTACCTGTCCTTTATTGCTCCCCCAAGGAGATCTGCGGTCCGGCCACGTGATCTTCCAGATTACGACTCGTGGATCCTCTTCTTCCGGTTCGGTGACGTCACCATACCCGGCCGGCGTGTGGCTCTCTGTCTTATTAGCGGCAGAGCACTGAACCCTGACTGGCTTGGTAGCGTGTAGCCAATCAGGGTTTAGTGTTCTGCCTCTCCACACACACCAGTTACATCTGCAGGGTCGGCGTCAGCACGTCATTGTGAGGGGTCCCTGCGGGGTGCCATCCGACATCACTCTGCAGGACACCCCTCCCCCCCCCCCCCCGTGTCAGCGATGCCGACCTGAGTCCCAGGAGGGGAAGGGATACGGCGGGCGGCATCGCTGACCCGGGGGGGGGGTTTCGAGGTCCTGCAGAGTGATGTCGGATGTCACACAACAGCACCCTGCAGGGACTCCTCACAGTGACCGGCCCCCCTCCCTGAGTAATCATTGTGATCCCCCCGGCCCCCCTCCCTGTGTAATCATTCATATACACAGATCACTCACCCCCAGTGTAAGCAGGCTGCAGCGGCACTGGACCCGATCTCGGCGCCTTTTTCAAGCAGCTATCCTCAGCTGACAGGCGCTGTGTACAGAGCAAGGAAGAAATCTCTCCTGCCTCACACACAGCGCCTGTCAGCTGAGGATAGCTGCTTGAAAAAGGCGCCGAGATCGGGTCCAGCGCCGCTGCAGCCTGCTTACACTGGGGGTGAGTGATCTGTGTATCTGAATGATTACACAGGGAGGGGGGCCGGGGGGATCACAATGATAACACAGGGAGGGGGGCCGGGGGGATCACAATGATAACACAGGGAGGGGGGCCGGGGGGATCACAATGATTACTCAGGGAGGGGGCCGGTCACTGTGAGGGGTCCCTGCAGGGTGCTGTTGTGTGACATCCGACATCACTCTGCAGGACCGTCCCCCCCCCCCCTCCGTGTCAGCGATGCCGCCCGCCGTATCCCTTTGCCTCCCGGGACTCAGGTCGGCATCACTGACACGGGGGGGGGGAGGGGTGTCCTGCAGAGTGATGTCGGATGGCACCCCGCAGGGACCCCTCACAATGACGTGCTGACGCCGACCCTGCAGATGTAACTGGTGTGTGTGGAGAGGCAGAACACTAAACCCTGATTGGCTACACGCTACCAAGCCAGTCAGGGTTCAGTGCTCTGCCGCTAATAAGACAGAGAGCCACACGCCGGCCGGGTATGGTGACGTCACCGAACCGGAAGAAGAAGAGGATCCACGAGTCGTAAGCTGGAAGATCACGTGGCCGGACCGCAGATCTCCTTGGGGGAGCAATAAAGGACAGGTAAGTATATTAGGAAAGGGTTAACCTTGGTAAACCCTTTCCATTACCAATTTATCAATTTTCCCTGGAATACCCCTTTAACCCCTAGACGACCCTGGGCGTACAGATACACCCTGGAAGTCTGTCACCAGACGACCCAGGGCGTAACTGTACGTCCCGGGTGTTTGTGCTGCTATGAAGCGCGCTCCGGAGCAGAGCGCGCTTCATAGGAGGTGGGAGCCGACTGCAGTGAGCAGCTCAGCCCTCATCGTTACTGACAGGCTGCAGCGTGTCATTAACCCCTTAAACGCCGCGATCACAGCGCTTAAGTGTAAGTGACAGGGGGAGTCCCTTGTCACTTACCGATCGGGACCCCCGCAGAATGACTGCTGGGGTCCCGATCGCTGTATCGGACCGCCGGAGGTCTCTTTCCTGCCTCTCTGCGGTCCGATCGGCTTTTTGCTCAATTAGCCAAAAGCCTATTACACTGATCAATGATATGCCTATGACATAGCAGTGATCAGTGTCTGCAATCTTAGTAATGAATGTAAAAGTCCCCCAAAGGGACTTAAAATATGTTTAAAAAAAAAAAAAAAGTGAAAAACATTATTAGACTAAAGCCCCTCCCCCAATAAAAGTTAAAATCTCCCCCCTTTCCCATTATATAAATAAAACATATAAAAATAAATAAATAAACTTATAATATACCATAGCGAGCGTAATTGTCCGATCTATTAAAATATAACAATCTTCATCGCGAACGGCGTAAACGAAAAGAGGGGTAAAACCGCCAGGATTGTTGATTTTTTGTTACGTTATTTAAAAAAAAAATAATAATAAAAAGTGATCAAAACTTTCACGCTACACAAATATGGTCTTAATAAAAACTAGAGATCATGGCGCAAAAAATGCCACCACATACAGCCCCATAGATGAAAAACTTAAACCGTTATAAGCGTCACAATTGGCCCATTTTATTAATAATTAATTGCAAAAAAAAGAATATATAACATTAGAGAATCTGTGTAATCCTGCATATGGTTATGTTCGGACTGACCTATAAAATAATGGTATCATGCCGCTTTTACTGTCTAGTGCTAGAGCTCTTAGAAGGGGAGGAGGAAAAAACGAAAGCGCAACAATGAAAATGTGCGTGGTCCACTGGGTCATTTTGGGCTCGGTCCTCAAAGGGTTAATATAGGTAAACAACTACCATATTTCCCAGCTTATAAGACAACTGGGTGTATAAGATGACCCCAAACCTTTCCAGTTAAAATATAGAGTTTAGGATATACTCGCCGCACAAAACTATCCCTCTTCCAACACACACCAAATAAAAATAAATAAAAAACATCAGACAGCAGAGAGAGAGAGGCAGCGGCGCTGGTACAGTTAAGAGATGTGTTTTTTTGGGCAGAGCGCCACTCTATCATACTGTAAGTCTTTTTTCCATACCCCAGACGCCTGCAGCTTGCTCTGCCCTTCATACAGTCACCACATGTGGCAGGGCCCCCCCACCCCCACCGTATGCAGTGACTGCAGCATATAAGACGTTTACTGACTATTGAGAAGGTTTTTTGGGGTTAAAAAGTAGTCTTATACGCAGGAAAATACAGTACATTTTCAAAGGTCACTTACATGGTTGAAGAAACTCCTAACTAAAAAATATTTTCCTGGTAAAAATAATTTTGAACCTTCACATAAAAAAAAAAAAGTCAAAATACCCCACTTGACTACTAACCTTCCTTAACACTCTGGAGAAAAGATCGAGGAGGATCATTTTCTTAACAAGAGAAACAAACTATCCGAGGTCGAGGTGGTATAGAAGACTTGCCATAACTGCACATGGAGCCTTCCTTCACATCTGATGGACCTGTCCAATTCTATACACCTGTTAGCTCTGTATCTTTAAGAAAATGGGAAATAAACATTTTATTCTGGTTAAGTTAACCTAGACTCTGTGTCTTGCTCTCCTGCACCATCTCTACACTACAGGGAAAATTAGGGACAACTCCTTTAACAGGCGTGTATTGGGACCTAGGATGGGTTTCTACCCTTTCGAACCCTATGACAAGTGCTGCAGTATTACGGCAACATCAGCCCTTGCTAACACCCAACACGTAGCACCCCTGGGTTACCACACTCGGATTTATATCAAGTTAACAATTGACTTAATACAGAAAATAACAGCAAGATGTTTATGATACTCGTTTCACAGTTAAAGGGAAACCATCAGCAGGATTGACAAATCTAACCTGCTGATAGCCCCCTATTGGGCAGGAGACGCAGAAGATGAAGGTTAGATTTGTCTAATCCACAATATCTACATACTGTATATCTACTATAATATATTGAAAAAAACGGAAGAAAAGCTATATTTCTGGGTTAATTAAAAAAAATGCTGGTCTTTGGTGTTTAGTTACACCGTGTAGTACTTTTTTTTTTTTTGCAATGTGATCTGTAGTTTTTATGAGCACGAATTTGGCATAGATGGCACTTTTTGAGCCATCCTTGTTTACAGTGTTCACTATGTGGAATCATGCACATAATATTGTAATATTTTGACAACTGGGCACATGGAGAAACAAAAAATGTTAGTTTTTATGATGAGTTTTTATGCTGACTAAACCACTGCACCACCAAAGACCAACCTCAAAGCCAACCAATAGAGTTAAAAAAAAATCACTTTTTTTTCTACAACCATTAGGGCAAAAGAAGAAGTTCATAGGATTATATAGATTCATCATCACAGATATTGGGCATTGTCACTGTACTTATATCAGTCTACAGTCAACTAAAGTCTATACAAACCTCTGGACTTCATATTTTGGAGAAATACAATTAGGTATGGATAAAGCCAACCAGTCATCAGTCACAGAGTTCATAGTATTGGGGTTCCCAAATGTTACTGGCTATAAGGCTGTTGTTCTCTTTATTACATTAGTGATTGTCTACATTTTGACTCTCATGATAAATACGATGGTCATTGTGGTGGTGACCATCAAGTCGCAGCTCCATTCTCCCATGTACTTCTTCCTTCAGCAGTTATCTATTGTTGAATATATTTTTCTGTTAGTGATTGTTCCTAACATGCTGCGTGTTATATGGCTGGAAGGAGCCACCATGTCCATTGCTGGTTGTATAACCCAGGCTTATGTATATGCGTCTATTGGGTGCACAGAATTTCACCTCCTCACCGTCATGGCTTATGACCGGTACTTGGCCATTTGTAACCCTCTTCGCTACACCACCATCATGAATACGAAACTTCAGCGTGTCTTGGTTGTCTATTGTTGGGTTTTCGGTTTCTTCGTGTCCCAGATAACTCTTAACCTTCTTTTACAGCCGGAGTACTGTGGATCCAATGTTATCGACCATTTTTTCTGTGACCTAGTTCCATTTATTAAGCTTGCTTGTTCTTTCAAAGTTGGCTTACAGTTGGGGATCCTAATCCTCTCCGTCCCTATAATTGTCATACCTTTTATTTTAATTATTATCAGTTATATTTGTGTCTTTGTAACAATTCTTGGCATCTCCTCTACAACAGGAAGAAAGAAAGCCTTCTCCACCTGTAGCTCCCACATCACTGTGGTCTCTGTTGTTTTTGTAACAGCGATTAGCATCTATTCAGTTCCTGTGAATGAAAACACATTGACCATAAACAAATTAATATCAATGTTGTATGTTGTAGTATCTCCTCTGTTTAACCCGTTTATATATTGCTTGAGAAACCAAGAAATGAGAGATGTCTTAGAGAAGATATTTCGTATTAGGAATATAAAGAATGATGAAAAATAGATAATTAAATGGGTTATCCAACATTAGAAAAATATGGTCGCTTTCTCCCAGAATATGCAAAAGAAGAACCCGTGAAGCCTCATTTAACCTTCATCCGGCTGAGTAGGTACAATTGTACCTATTCTGTTTTAAAATTGCAATAAGTTTTTTTTGAAAAGCCGTAGAGGGCTGAAATTTCGTGACATCTCTGCAGTTTTGGTCCAGAATATATTGGCCAAATTTCAATAAAATGTCTCCACCCCCTTCCGAGATAAGATGTCGAGCTATTTTTGCATCCATAACAAGCTGTATAGGTACAAATGTACCCTCATATATTTTGAATGAAGATAATGCAAGGGAAAAAAAAAATAATGATAATGCTATTTTATTATTATAAACAAGTAAAAAAAAACTGTTCATTTACATTATAAAAGAAAATGTAAGAAACTTTTTTTTTATTGATTTTCTTTGCAAGTAATGCATGTTGTTTTTGCTACCGAGTGTTCATTGCAAATGGGTTTCACACAAACCACACAAGACTTTCTAGTGTTACGTTGTTTTCGCCTCAGGTCTCAGCAGACATAGCAACTACCAACAACAGGGGAGGGTCCACGACTACCATGAGGTAGTTGGAGGCCAGCTGCTGCTTGCGATGCTACCACAATGCATCGTCCAAGCACCAATTTTACTGCACCTCGAAGAAAATGGTTTCTTCATCATTCGTTTTGTTCTACGATCTTCAATTGCAGGCATACACAGCTGATTTGCGAGATCTTTCAGGAACTTTCTTCGTTGATCCTTTGTCCTGAAGCTTGGATTGTGTTCTCTGTAGACGATGTAGAATGCTAACTCAGTGACTAGAAATAAGCAAACTTTTCAAAAGTTCGTTCCGACCGGACTTACGGATTTTTTTAAAAAGTTTGGTTCGACCAAATTTCGGATTTCTTCGGATTTCATAGTTTAAAGCATCTATATAATACGGGGGTAGTGTATTTGGTTGAATATAGGGCTCCACATGTCAGTATCATCGTTATCTTTTCAATATCTCAAAGTCAATTTATTTTTTTTAGACTTCAATATTCACCATTACAGGGTCTATACAGGAAATTCACCATTACAGGGTCTATGCAGGAAACTCAACATTACAGGGTCTATGCAGGAAATTCACCATTACAGGGTCTATGCAGGAAACTCACCATTACAGGGTCTATGCAGGAAACCCACCATTACAGAGTCTATGCAGGAAACTCACCATTACAGGGTCTATGCAGGAAACTCACCATTACAGGGTCTACGCAGGAAACTCACCATTACAGGGTCTACGCAGGAAACTCACCATTACAGGGTCTATGGGGGAAACTCACCATTACAGGGTCTATGGGGGAAACTCACCATTACAGGGTCTATGGGGGAAACTCACCATTACAGGGTCTATGGGGGAAACTCACCATTACAGGGTCTATGCAGGAAATTCACCATTACAGGGTCTATGCAGGAAATTCACCATTACAGGGTCTATGCAGGAAACTCATCATTACAGGGTCTATGGGGGAAACTCACCATTACAGGGTCTATGCAGGAAACTCACCATTACAGGTCTATGCAGGAAAAAGGTCACAAATGCAGTGAAGGAGCATCAGTAGTCATTGGAGGCCAGTGGAGGTCCAGCAATAGTCATTTGAGGCCAGTACAGGAGCAGCAGTAGTCAACATGGAGGCCAGGCAGGAGCAACAGTAGTCAATTTTTATGTCTCAGGAAAACACGTATGTCATATACACTCTCACAAGGGTGCCACTAAAGTACTTGGATATCTGTATAGCACTTAAAGCTATACCAACGCCACAGGGGGTGGGCTAGTACAACATTCTTGCTGATTGGATGTGTTTCGGGCATCATGGGAAAGCAATTTTCTCGCCCAGAACACTTTCTGTTTTCTAAAATGGGGGCTGCCATTTTAGAAAGCAAGAAAAAAAAAAATCTGAGCGGACTTCCAAAAATCCGAATACGATCGGACTCGGACTTTTTGGAAAATCCGACCCAGATCCCATACCAGCCGAACCGATTCGCTGCTCTCTACCAGTGTTGTCAATCATATTGTAGAAAAATGCCGGATGCCAACATTACGTCGTTCGTCGTTTCACAGTGTATTCTCCCAACATTTTATCCATAACATCAACTCCGCCTTTGGTTTTGTTCTAGCATTTTATTATCTCTGGCTTAGCTGCTAGTATCTCTTCAACCTCTCCTGTCATGTGCATAAATCATAGAAGCACGACTGATTTGTTCTTCTTTGGTACATATGAACATATGTACATGAACAAAATAATGATTATATCTGGGAAGAACAGGACATTTGTAGCTGAATAAACTTTAGTTTCTGAAACCAAGTTAAGGAGAAAGTCTTCCCACAGTGGATTCATATGAAGGTACAATTGTACCTCTGCAGCCTGTTAACGTTGTAAAATTATGCAGCCTGATTAGCCAGATATCCCTCCGGGAAGGACCCAGCCAAGGGGCGGCTCTTGTAGGGAAACCACCAAAATCCCCATATTAAGTGGCCCTATAAGTCAATGTGATGACAAGGGAAAATCAAAGCCAGGTATTCATCCACACACAGCTGTTTCAGGATGTTGCCCCCATCCATGTGGAGCAAGATTCTTGCTAGGTGGGAACAATGCCTAGTAATGCCATAAGAGAAACAGGGAGCATCTCAGGGAGACCAGCCAAAGATAACACTGCCAGCTGCTGGTTAAAACGTTCAATGCAGTGAAATCCTGGAGGGATATCTGGCTAGTCCTGTGTTTTGAGACTCTTAAATGAGGCTCCATCAGTTCTTCTTTTGCATATTCATGTTTCCCAGGCAGCAATGCACCTAGGATTTCACTGCATTGAGCGCTTTAACCAGCAGCTGGAGATGTTATCTTTGGCTGGTCTTCCTGAGATCAGCGATCCGTTTCTCTTATGACTCTACTAGGCATTGCTCCCACCTAGCCAGAATCCTGCTCCACACTGATGAGGGGCGACATCCCGAAACCGCTGTCTGTGGATGGCTACCTGGCCACAGGAGAGATAACTGTTGCCTGGCAGTTAGTGAAGGTGTATAACCACCTTAGGTGTGACATTAAGAACCTATTACACAAAGCGATTATTGGCCATATTTGGCCGATTATCGACCATTCAGTCAATAATCACTTAGTGTAAAAAAAAAAAGCAATGATCAGCAGACATGCACAATGTCGGCTGATTGCTGTCTTTGAACTTCTTTCAACATGTATAAAGACAATGATATCAATGATCTGCTGCCGTTGCTCTGTGTAATAGGAGTGGTGACATCCGATCGTCCAGAGAGCCCTCCTGCAAATCCCCGTACCTCCCCCCTACTTACTCGCTTGCTGTCAGTGTGTGTGTAATAGTGCCTGCAGCAAGGAGGGAATGGGGAACAAGTGACTGCTAACCTAACAGGTCGGCACTTGTTTGCTCTCTCTGATCGCCGCATGTTACAGGGGCTTTAGTCTTTAGGCATTGGCTGTATCTGGATTCTAGTGCATAAGGATAACCTGACACCACCCATTGCTGTGTTGGGTTACCACACTCAATATAACCATGGCATGAATAAGAGAGCAATATACAGTATTCTAAACTATACCTTTGGTTCAATGAAGCACGAATGACTGATATCAATATTGTTAATCTATCACTTTTAGGCTGGGTTCACACTACATATATTTCAGTCAGTATTGTGGTCCTCATATTGCAACCAAAACCAGGAGTGGATTGAAAACACAGAAAGGATCTGTTCACACAATTGTGAAATTGAGTGGATGGCCGCCATATAACAGTAAATAACGTCCATTATTTCAATATAACAGCCGTTGTTTTAAAATACCAGCAAATATTTGCCATTAAATGACGTCCATCCACTCAATTTCATCATTGTGTGAACAGATCCTTTCTGCGTTTTCAATCCACTCCTGGTTTTGGTTGCAATATGAGGACCACAATACTGACTGAAATATACGTAGTGTGAATCCAGCCTATTATTCTGTAAATATCAAGTAAAAAGAAGGAATTCTAAATAAAATAGCAACTCATCTTAAGAGATAGTGGACATTGTCTCTCTTTCACTGTACTTAATATCACTCTATACTGTAAAATATACTAACATCACTAGTCTCTAACTAACATAGTATAACCATGTCAATCTAAAGCATAAGACATAGTTTAAAGTTATAGTTGGTAGTAAGAGGGTAGATATATAGTATAAGGTTTGGACCACTGTACAGCCATCTTGTCTCAGGGAGTTAGTTCTGAGAATAACTTGTTTACTGCATTGCGGTAACATATGCTAGCATCAGTCATATAGATATATATACATTTGTAGGGAGAAGCAGAAGTATATTCTGGGATGTCACGTAGCTCTTTAGAAGTCACCATAAAAGTTGAGGCTCAGAGACGGGAGGTGGGGGGTTTCAGCTATATAAGCAGGAAACATAGGATAAGATGGTGGAGACCCTGGAAATGCTATCCATCTGCACACCAGGCTTGTGAGACCCCTCCCAGGAACATCTAGCACTGGACACATGAACTCAAAGACATTCTTCAACTCCAGATAATGGACTCTGCTTGAAACAACAACCTTTGTAAGATAACTTGTTATTCTTATCTGTACCTATAACTTTTGTATGCTCATTATTTTTGTGCATTAAATCATTGCTCCTATCTTTTGAGAAAGAGCATATGGACTAAGCTTGTCATCTTCTTTACAACTGCTGTGTAAGAGGATACGTGAGTGGCCCAAATTCTAACATATACACAACTAAGCTTCATACAAGTAAAAATCTTTGGACTTTTTGGGGAAATTACAAATCACCTGGATATGGATAAAGGCAACCAGTTACCCGTCACTGAGATTGAGATATTGGGGTTCCCAGAAGTTACTGGCTACAAAGATTTTGCTTTATAGTAATCCTGACTGCCTACATCCTCACCCTCATGATAAATACTATGGTCATTGTGTTGGTTTCCATCAAGTCGCAACTCTATTCTCCCATGTACTTCTTCCTCCAGCAGTTATCACTTGTTGAATCCATGTTTCCAGGTGTGATTGTTCCTAACATGCTGCATGTTGTATGGTTAGGAGGTGCCAGAGTCTCTGTTAGGGCTTGTATAACCCAGGGATTCTTCTACTGTGCCATAGGATGCTCAGAATGTCACTGTCTCATGTTACTGGGCCATTTGTAGCCCTCTTAGCTGCAACACCATCATGGTTACGAGACATCAGCATCTCTCAGTCATCTTTGCTGGGCTTAACCTTCGTTGTCAGCTCCAGTTCTCTTGTGGAACTTTCCTATTCTTTCACAAATGCAATGCTGATCTTCTCTGTCCTCTTCTCTGTTTTATATTTGTATCTTTATAACAATTCTTGGCATCTCCTCTACAAAGGGAAGAAAGCCTTCTCCACCCGTAGCTCCCACTGTGGTCACCATATTTTTTGTCACATTAATTACTATCTACTCGGTCCCAGTGAATGGAGACATCTTGACTGAGATGAGCAAAATTTTCAAAGGTTTGGTTCGGCAGATTCGCCGAATTTGTCATAGAACTGTAAGAAATGGGAAACCCCCTCCTATGGCAAAGCCTTCTCTTTCAGGGCCGTCTCAGAACTGTAGGAGCTGGTTCATAGAAAAGAAATATCATGGGTGGGCAGTGCAGAATGTAATAAAATGAAAGGAAACTGCAAAATGGCCATTCTTTTTTGTGAGTTGCCACTCTGCCCAAAAGGACTACCTCCCGTACTATATCCATTCACCAATCCCTAAGGAAAAGGCCTGGGGAGTAAAGCCCTCTTCCTGGAACCTGACTAAAATATAAGTTTTAATTCATAATCTAAAACTTATTTCCCAAAGTAGATTGAAATAAAATCACAACTAAAATCACAAACTCACAATGCTCTCATATATACTAGCTAGGTACAGTGTGGCCAGTCTGGTTCAAAGTGAACTTTATCAAAAGCCTAGCATAGTGTTATCGCAGGTTAAAAAAGAAGACTGCCTAGAGCCCCGTGTATATGTTTTGCTGCATCAGCAGTGTCCTCAGGAAGAATTTCTAACCAGACTATATGAACAACCTTGAACCTGGTCAGGAGGTAGATTACACTTCTTTGCGGGAACCACTCGTATGGTGGGCTGCTGCCATCACCATACCAGGTGTGTGGTCTTAGGGACCTTCTTTATCAGCAAAAGATGTGGGAGGAAGAAGAGCCACAACAACCTGCACAGGCCCTGCTGGAGATGCTTTAGGGTCTGTGTTTGACCTTCACCAGAATCAGAAGCCATCCATCTAGCTAACGTACCCACCTCAAACGGCTCCCCTACTTCTAAGGGAGTCCCCAAGTCAGCAGACATCATCTAATCATTTCCTCTAGTGGTAGTCCTTAAGTTGGCAGACACCATTTAATTTTTTCCTCTAATGCAAGTCCCCAAATCGGTAGACATCATCTCAACTTCTCCTCTGGTGGCAGTCCCCATGTTGGCAGACACATTTTCACCATGTACTTTAGAGGCAGTGCCAAAGTCAGGACAATCCATCTCCCCTTTTGATTTAGAGGCAGTGCCAAAGTCAGGACAAATCATCTCACCTTCGACCATTTGGAGGTCACCAAGTCCACAATGACTCCTGTTTTAATTAAAGATAAACTATTACAGGGAGCAGTATTAATTCCGGGATTGCTAATACCACTAAATACCGCTTCGTGTAATAGTTTATTTTAAAGGAGAAGTCTGGCGAGAATTTTTATTAAAGTATTGTATTGCCCCTCAAAAGTTATACATATCACCAATATACACTTATTACAGGAAATGCATATAAAGTGCTTTTTTCCTTGCACTTACTACTGCATAAATGCTTCAATTCCATGATAACATGGTGATGGCATACATTTACATTATATGTCGTTAAGAGGCTAAAAAAATTGAACTCAATCATGTAACATCAAGAAGAAATTATAATTCTCAGAGGTGAAGGGAGACGATTGTCCCCAGATAACTGACTGCAATACATATTGAGCTATGCACCCCATATATTTCTTATGACTGGTCTCTTTCTTGTGCAGACATCACTGAATATGTATATTCTAGGATCCTGTACTCAAAGAGTCTTCAATGCCCAAACAGGAGAGTTGAACCATTGCAGGTAACCAACATCCATCCTGTCTTTTCCATGGTAAAATGATCTCTTTGACTATCTAATTAAAGTTGATATTTGTGAGTAGTCTGAAAGGTTCCCAGTCACATACAAAAGATCTTTTGTTCAGGAAGAAGTTCTCATTTAAGAACTTTTTTTTTAATTGTGGAAACAATTATATAAATAAAAAAAACTGCAAAAAATTTCACTTTAATTATAGATTTTAAATGTATGTCTAAATTTTCTTGATGCTTAACTTCATGCATTATGTCTTCTTTATTCACTTATTGTTATCTTTGAAAAAAGATAAAATATGTTTCAGTCAATCGTAGTTTTTTTTATATTTCCATTCGCTGGATGACACAATTACCCATCAATCTGCTCCATCTAATGTGTATGGCCGCCTTTGGGTTGTGTATTTCTAGTAAACTAATTGTCAGGGAGCACTGACACCATTACTGTCCTAGTGTAGGGAACGTCTTTAATTCTGAGATGATTCATTTTTTTATTTGAACTTGTTTCTCAAATGCAACATGAAGCAACATCGTATATAGTCCTCATTAAAATTACCTATCAATAAGCTGCCGCTCATTGAAGGATGAAATACACCCACCTAACAGGCTTTCTGTTCTCACAGAGTTATCTCAAAGTAGATGAGGGTAGATAAACAGGCAGACTGCAGAAGCTGTATAGGCAAAGTAAACACCATATTTAAAATAGACCTGCTAAGAAAGTGTTTTCTGCATTATAATAAGTACAATGCAAAAATTCTATTTATCTATCTATCTAGACTTCTTCTTCTAATAGGTCTAGGTTACCAACCACAGCCTAGACCACTGCTTAGGGCTGCATTCAACTTCTTCAGCCATTAGTATTTAAATACACAACGATCTGACTGCAGCAGACTCAAATTGTCCTCATCTCTAACGGGAACCGTAATAAGCAGTCATATATAGATCACTGCATTTATCTCTTCACTTTGTTGGTGCAGCTTGCGTATAGTAGATGTGTCCTGGCAGCCAAGGAGGCCTAAAGAAGACGTGGAGTCATGACAACATCATAAGGGTGAGGACTGGACCACTGCACCACTAAAAAGCCAACCTCAAAGCCAGCCAATAGCGTTAACATTTATTTTTTTTAGTCTACAACTAATAGGATGAAAGAAAATGTTCACAGGAATATATAACTTCATCACCACAGATATTGGGCATTGTCACTGTACTTCTATCAGTCTACATTCAACTTCAGTCCATACAAACCTCTGGACTTCATATTTTGGAAAAACACACTTGGATATGAATGAAGCCAACCAGTCATCAGTCACAACGTTCATATTATTGGGGTTCCCGAGAGTTAAAGGCTACAAAGCTGTTGCTCTGTTTATTATAATTCTCATTGTCTACATCCTGACCCTCATGATAAATACGATGGTCATTGTGTTGGTGTCTATCAAGCCGCAGCTCCATTCTCCCATGTACTTCTTCCTCCAGCAGTTATCACTTGTTGAATCCACTTTTGTTTCTGTGACTGTTCCTAACATGCTGCATGTTATATGGCTGGAAGGAGCCACCATCTCCATTGCTGGTTGTATAACCCAGGCTTATATATATGCGGCCATGGGATGTGTAGAATGTCACCTCCTCACAGTAATGGCTTATGACCGGTATTTGGCCATTTGTAACCCTCTTCGCTACACCACCATCATGGATACAAGACTTCAGCGTCTCTTGGTCGTCTATTGTTGGTTTTGTGGTTTCCTCCTATCCCAGATAACTCTTAACCTTCTTTTACAGCCTGAGTACTGTAGATTCAATGTGATAGATCATTTTTTCTGTGACCCGGTTCCATTTATTGACCTTGCTTGTTCCTACAGAGTGGCCTTACAGTTGGAGATTCTGATCATCTCCGTCCCTATAATTGTCATACCTTTTATTTTAATTATTATCAGTTATATTTGTGTCTTTGTAACGATTCTCCGAATCTCCTCTACAACGGGAAGGAAGAAAGCCTTCTCCACCTGTAGCTCCCACCTCACTGTGGTCGCCATGTTTTTTTTAACAACAATCACCATCTATTCAGTCCCTGTGAATGAAAACACCTTAAACATTATCAAATTCCTTGCCGTTCTGTACATTGTAGTCACTCCTCTGTTGAACCCGTTTGTATACTGCTTGAGGAACCAAGAAATGAGAACCATCTTAGGGAAGATATTTCATTGGAGGATTATAAAGAATGATGAATAATAGATAACAATGAAAAGGAATAAATGTTGTAAACTTCATAGATCTGTTCTTTTCAAAGATATCTATTAATTGGTCTTAGATATTGGTATTCACATAAAAAGTTATACATTTTGGGTTTTGAGGAACATCACAAATCACCTGAATCTGATGGAAGCCAACCAGTTATCAGTCATTACGTTCTTGATTATTGTTGAGTAAGCTCTAGAATGCTTGAGTGCTCGTTTCTCAGGTCCACCATTTTTCAATGCTTGGAATCTTGAGCCAAGTAATTAGCCCTAATGAAATCAATGGGGGACTCACCATTTAACTAGGCGCTCCCTGTTTGCCAGAGCTGATGGTGCCTGGTTAATCTAGTGCATTTTTTTTGTTCTAAAATCTTGTATATTTCATCTCTTTTAAGGGAATATGCAAGCTGTACATCACATACCAATCTATAACTTTTTTTTAGATAGCTGTAAAGTCAAGACGAGACATGTTACTTTTCATACATATCAGAATGTAGAGAAATAAAGCATCAAAGAGGCTTTCTCAAGCTCCTGATCTGACTCTTCTCTCCCCCTCCCTGCTTGCTTGACAAAGGATGTTTCTATGAAATATACAAAATTAGAACAAAACTAATGTAATAGGTATCTGCAAGACACATTAAAACGCTGGCTGTATTTGCTGGCAATCGACTACATACCGCCAGGGTTCTAATGTGTCTGGCAGAAAACTTTTGCATTTTTTCATTCTAATCTTTGTATATTTCCTTTAAAGATCCCTTTAAAGAAAATGCAAAAATTTGCATGAAAAAATGTTAAAAGGTTTTTGCAAGACACATTAGAACTCTGCTTTGCATTCTCAGACAATCACTGCACTGTCCCAGTCTAAACCAATGATTGGCTGAGCGTGCTGTCACAAGACGAGACGAGGAACAGAGCTGACTCTGAAGGGCATTAAGAGGATGCAGGCAGGTAAGTATGGCTGTGTTTTTTTTTGGGGGGGGGGGGATTACAGTTTCCCAGGAGTAATTGGCTGCAAGGCTGTTGCTTGCTTTATTGTAATTCTGGTTGTACATCCTTGTGTTGGTACATTTTCCTCCAGCATTTTCCTCCAGCAGTTATCACTTGTTGAATCCATGACTTACTGTACTTCCTCTGTGTTTTATGGAATGCTGAATGTCACTTCGCCACAGTCATGGCTTACGACCAGTACCTCACCATTTGTAGCTCTCTTAGCTGCAATGCCATCATAAATTCAGCATCTCTTGGTCATCTATTGTTGGGTTCTCAGCCTCCTCCTGACCCAGAACTGTGGTTCCAATATGTTTGACCATTTTTCTGTGATGGTGGTACTTATGTTTAAAGAAGCACTCCCCCAAATATTTTATCAGCCCCCCAGATGCCCAGATACTCACTTGCAATGGCCACTATTCTGCAGAGCTGATTAATTGCAGCACCTGGTAACGCTCATGTCCTGCAGCAAAGGAGACCGGTAATCAGATTCCTCAATGCATCCCTAGGAGTGCTCTCATGGAGATGCATTGAAGACTCTGACTTCTGATCAGTGACATCAGCACCATTGGGATTTGAACGGTGTCGTGGCACCAGAATCAAGCCATGCCATGGGGAAACCATTGCTGAATACATGCCATCCGGCAGTGTGAAATTTTCCTAATCTTCCAAATTGCATCAAACTTGGAGATGCTGATCCGCTTCTTCCTTATAATTGTAATATTTGTAACAATTTTTCACATCTCCTCTACAATGGGAAGACAGAATGCCTTCTCCACTTGTATCTCCCACCTCACTCCCCCTCCTAAGGGAGTACCTTCTTTAACTCCTTAACCCTTAGGGGACACAGCCAGTTTTGGCATTTATGACACAGCCAAATTTTTCAAATATGACATGTGTCACTTTATGCCTCTGTAACTTTGGAATGCTTTTATCAATCCTTGTGATTCCAAGATTGTTTTTTCGTGACTTATTCTACTTTATGTTAGTGGTAAATTTGGATCGATACCTTTAGCATTTTTTTGTGAAAAACTCCAAAATGTTGTGAAAAATGTAAAAATTATTGCATTTCTCTAAATTTGAAAGTTTCTGCCAATAAGGAAGATAGTTATACCACATAAATTATTGATTAATTCATATCTATAACATGTCTAACATGCTTTAACTTTTTTTTTGGATTTTAGAGACCGTAATTGTTTAGTAGCAACTTTCAAAATTTTTGTAAAAATTTAAACTCAGATTTTTTTAGGGACCAGATCAGTTTTGAAGCATATTCTAGAGGCCTGTATACTAGAAAACGCCCATAATTCACCCCATTTTGAAATCTTCACCCTTTCAAGTATTCAAATTGACATTCATACAGTTTTTTTAACCCTTTACGCATTTCACAGGAATAACTTCAAAGAAAGTGTGAAAAGTACCAATTTCCACTTTCTTTGCAGAGATCCCAATTAAATCCTATTTTTTTCATACCAAACCAGCTATAAAAAGTAAAATGTAATAAAACATTTATTCCTCTGAATCTGCAGTTTTTATTAATACCCCATTTGTGGACATAAAGTGTTGCACAAGCGCACAACACGGCTCAGAAGAGAGGGAGCACCCTTTGGATTTTGAAGCGTGGATTTGGCTGAAATAAATGTAGGAGAACATGTTACAGTTACAGAGCCCCCCTAGTGCTGAGACAGTGGGAACCCCCCACAAGTGACCCCATTTTGAAAACTACACCCCTTCAGGAACGTAACAAGGGGTACAGTGGGCATTTTGACCCCACAAGTTTTTCACAGTTTTTTGCAAAAGGGGCCCATGAACATTAAAAAAAATCACATTTTTCACACTTAACGTTAGTGAAACCCCAAATTTTCCAAATTCCAAAAAGCTTGGAGAAGCAAAAGCCCCCCAAAATAAAGCAATTTCTCCTGAGTAAGAAAATACCCAATTTATGAACGTAAAAAATTGTACGGGCGCACAACACGGCTCAGAAGAGAAGGAGCACCTCTGTCTGTGTGTGCACTCCTACTGTAGCAGTAAATGCAACGACGTTTACTGACCTGACACTAACGGAGGCTGATGTTTATTAACGGACGCTGAATTACACTAACAGACACTGACACTAACGGACGTTGATGCTTACTAACAGACACTGACTGGCGCTTACTAATGCACGCTGACTGACACTTACTAACGGATGCTGACTGACGCTTACTAACGGACACTGACTAATGATTACTAACGGACACTGACTAACGATTACTAACGAACACTGACTGACGCTTACTAACGGACACTGACTAACGATTACTAACGGACGCTGGCTGACGCTTACTAACAGACACTGACTGGCGCTTACTAACGAACACTGACTGACGCTTACTAATGCACGCTGACTGACACTTACTAACGGACACTGACTGACGCTTACTAAAGGACACTGACTGACGCTTACTAACGTTATGAAAAATAAGCGAGAGAAAGCTGGACACTATAAAATACAGCGCACACCACTATATCCAAAAATTGCAAAGTTTATTAGGACAAACAAAAAAACACCACAAGAAGACAACAATAAAATCAATTAAAAAACCACAAAGGTATATGAAAAACTAGGCAGGAGGACAATATACTCTCCTACTTTACCAGGGAATCAAACATATTAGTATGCTCCACATGATCAAGTGTAAAACTCATAAAGTGCATAAAAATAGAATGGCTGGCAAGATACAGAAAAAGATCTATAAATACAATGCAAAATACCATATAAAAAGTCCAAAGTGCTGTAGTGCAGACGTGCAAATAACTCATATAATCATTGTAAACACCAATATGAACCTCTAACAAAACAAAAAGTGCCCAACCATATATGCCACATGGAGTAAATTACATGGTAGCAGATGCCCTGGTACAGACCCAACGCGTGTCGTCACACACAGTGACTTCGTCAGGGGTGGAGCCTAAAAGGAAGTGGTGTCCTTTATAGCTGAAATGAATTACATAACACATAATTATCAAGTTCTACAATTACCTGTGAGACCCTTAAGTGTGGAGAGAGCACCTGAGAGATGGCGTCGGCGGCGTCTGTCATATCCTACTGCGCATGCGCCAATCATCCCTATCATATACTCATATCAATAACGCACATGCGCGACTGACGCGTATCACGTGGCCGCATGCGTGACGCTTACTAACGGACACTGACTAACGATTATTAATGGATGCTGGCTGACGCTTACTAACAGACACTGACTGGCGCTTACTAATGCACACTGACTGACACTTACTAACGGATGCTGACTGACGCTTACTAAAGGACACTGACTGACGCTTACTAACGGACACTGACTGGCGCTTTCTAACTGACGCTGACTAAGATCTCCCTTATCACTGGGAGATCACAGGGGAGGGGGTATTTATTATGTGTGTGTGTTTTGTGTATACACTATGTGGATGCAGGCTCTGATCTCCTCACATAGCATTCAGCTAGTGGGGGATCAGACCCTGCATCCAGCCTCTGTGGTCCTCACTGTCAGACACTGTGATTGACAGCTCTGATCACAGAGCTGTCAATCACAGTACAGAGAAGCAATGTGACCAGCGTCATTGGACAAACGCTGGTCACATGCTTCCCAGGAGGAGGCCGTCCCTGGATCCCTGAGCTCAGGGTGAGTCCCGGGACCAGGGGGCGTGGCTATCACGGGTGGGGGCGTGGCTACCGCGGACTGGGGTGCCGATCGCGGGGGGCCGCGGGAATCGCATCGATCGTGGGGGGTTATCAGAGGCAGGGGAGGAGGAGAGGGAGGGATCTTTGCCCCAGCTTCCCCCGGTCCAGGACCACAGCAGAGACCGGGATTTACCGATCCCCTGATGCCGGTGATTGCCTTTCCTGGACCCCTGCTGGGGGTACAGGAACGGCTTCACTAAACTGTCAGCTATCAGCTGACAGTTTAGTTTCGGCTCCCGGTCACTGTTTACATAAACAGTGAGCACCGGGAGCCGGGAAGTTATAGTACGTCCTGGTGCGGAAACTAACCTCCTGCCAGGACGTACTATAACTGCATGGTGCGGCTAGGGGTTAAGGACACATACTCTATGTTGAGGTATTTTGTTTTTATGCCATCCAGCATGTGGTGAAATCGATGTCTTAGATTAATTCTTGGGATCAATATAATCATGATCGCTGAGGGCAAGTGTCAGGCAAACACTTATACGCCCTATTGACAGTCCATTAGTTTTGTCATTGCTTTTTTATTCCCTCTGTCCACCATACGTTCACTTTGGTTTAGTACAAAAATGTTGCTATTTTTTTATTCCCACCATCAAAAAAATATAGAAAATAATTAAAGTTTATAAAAACATTTACCCCATAGTGGTGACTAGAGATGAGCAAACCTCGAGCATGCTTGAGTCGATCCGAACCTGAACTTTCGGCATGTGATTAGCGGTGGCTGCTGAACTTGGATAAAGCCCTAAGGCTATGTGGAAATCATGGTTATAGTCATTGGCTGTATCCATGTTTTCCAGACAACCTTTGATCTTTATCCAACTTCAGCAGCCCCCGCTAATTAAATACCGAACGTACGGGTTTGGATCGACTCAAGCATGCTCGAGGTTCGCTCATTTCTAGTGGTGACATTAAAAGTAAAATTAGGCCCACTGACCTGAGGTGATATGAGATCTTATATTATATGTACATTTTAACATATAATTTACTATTATTATTATTATTTTTTTTTATTTTTTTTTTTTTATTATTTTTTTTTTTTAATGGCATCTCATTGATAGCAAATGACACATAGTTCGCCACTTGTGAAGAAAAGAGTGGGACGGTCACGCCCATACCCCATCAGGGGTATCCCCCTTCCCTGTTCATTTAAGCTGGAGACAGCTTAAACACCCCAAGAGATGCACGTGTGGATTGCGTGTTGCACTTCTGCACTATTGTCGGAACAATAACCTGTTGTGTATGTATCAGTGTCTTGGAAAAGGCCAGAGGGTCAGATTCAGCAAGGTTTTTAAACATATTATTTACTTCATTTGTATTTCTTTAAGAAAATAGACTACAGTGGGAGAATTTAAAATTGCCACTTTTTTGTTTAATACAATCAGTGTAAAGCCTTCTTGAATCTGGTCTTTCTTTATTTTTCCTCTTTTGCTGATGGGGTTTTATGGCCTATTTTATTGAATCCCGATTGATCAGGTTTAAATTTCTACTTTTTGGAAGTTGGAAGGCCCATTCAGCTCAACTGTCGGATTACAGTCATTTTACTTGACAAAAGAAAAAGGTTCTGGGGGGTGTAAAAATTTGGGTAAAACAAGGAAAGTCCCGCTACAGTTACCAAGCTCCACTTTCTGTGCTAGGCCCTCAGGGTCGAAGAGAGTACAAGTGATTCGGCTGCCACGTCGGGATGTCTGTCCCAGGCCCCTCAGGGTCAAAGAGATTCCAAGTGCCTCTGCTGCCAGGTCTGGATAATTGTCAAGTCTGAGTGCTGTCGTTCCATGCCAACAATGTCCGCTACTTTCCTGGAAGAAAACTGATGTTACACTGCTCCTCCTCCGATGTCCACTGCGATCCATAGCGGAAATTTAATGATTGACTTTTTTTTAAATTGTGATTTTCCAATTTTTGCCACTTTTACGAGAACATACATTACCAAATTTGTCCTTCTGTCATAGTTTCAGTGTTTTAGCTAATATAGTTTGGCTGGTTTAGTGAATTTTGTTAACATTCAATTCACAAATTCAATTCGCAAAACAAATTTGACCCACAACTTGCTAAGCTCGCGAAATGAATTTTCAGCTGCTCCCCTCATCTCTAGTAGCTACAATAATGGGACTATTACAAAGTAGCAATTTGTTCAAAAGATTTTTCTGTGAGTGTCAAAAAATGGAAAATGACAATTAAAAAAAATGTCAATCAGCCTGTCAGTCATTCAATTTCCGCCATGGACAGCGGTGAACCTTGGTGGATTAGCGGCGTAATATTAAAGGAGAAGTCCGGCGAAAATTATTTTTTTATATGTTATTACTTATGGAAAGTTATACAATTTTCTAATGTACATTAATTATGGGAAATGCTCATATACTGCTATTTCCCTTAATTTAGTGTATCAGGAAGTGTTAGAATTATCTCTGAAGCAGTGACGTCACGACCAACGGTGTAATTCCTATGGAGTGTCCAGCAGGGGGCGCTCTATATAGAGAAGTCAATGAGTACCATTGACTTCTATATATAGTGCGCCCCTGCTGGACACTCCATAGGAATTACAGTGTATGTAATGTAATGTAATGCACTGTACTGTTGTGACTTTATGAATACATTTATGGAATACTTTGGGGAGCAAGTGTCCTTGCTCCCCAAAGTATCCCATAAATGTATTCAATGAATACATTTGCAGGGTACCGAGCAGGGAGGGAGAGAGGTGCCATCTACCTCCCCCCCCCCCCTTGCTCGGTGCTGGGAACATATACAAAGCACTACTCCCCCATTATCTACAGATAATGGGGGAGTAGTACCTTTTGCTATCCCTATCACCGCCCGCCCCGCCGCCGCTCACACAGGGGCTGCTATTCATCGCGCCGCTGATTCCCCGCCGCCCGGCATGAGCAGAGAACGGCCGCCAGGAACGAGGCGGGCGAGCGAGCGGGCGGGTAGTTAGGAGCGGCGCGGGCGGCGGGGAATCAGCGGCGCGATCGTAAGTTTGATGCCGGGAGGAGGAGGAGGGGGAGCGGCGGGGGGCATGAATAGCAGCCCCTGTGTGAGCGGCGGCGGCGCGGGCGGTGATAGGGATAGCAAAAGGTACTACTCCCCCATTATCTGCAGATAATGGGGGAGTAGTGCTTTGTATATGTTCCCAGCACCGAGCAGGGAGGGGGGAGGTAGATGGCACCTCTCTCCCTCCCTGCTCAGTGCCCTGCAAATGTATTCATTGAATACATTTATGGGATACTTTGGGGAGCAAGGACACTTGCTCCCCAAAGTATTCCATAAATGTATTCATAAAGTCACAACAGTACAGTGCATTACATTACATTACATACACTGTAATTCCTATGGAGTGTCCAGCAGGGGCGCACTATATATGGAAGTCAATGGTACTCATTGACTTCTCTATATAGAGCGCCCCCTGCTGGACACTCCATAGGAATTACACCGTTGGTCGTGACGTCACTGCTTCAGAGATAATTCTAACACTTCCTGATACACTAAATTAAGGGAAATAGCAGTATATGAGAATTTCTCATAATTAATGTACATTAGAAAATTGTATAACTTTCCATAAGTAATAACATATAAAAAAATAATTTTCGCCGGACTTCTCCTTTAATTTTCTCCCAGGTCAGCAGTAAAGATTGGTAAATGACAGGACAGCAATAGACATTGGTAAATGAGCAGCGTATAATGACACTTTCTCCCAGCACATCAGTGGAAATTGGTGGACCAGCAGCTTCAAATCAAATTTTCTCCTAAGGCTATGTTCACAGTACGTAAAAGTACAAGAACAACGGCCGTACTTTTTGTGGGGTTGAACAATGCCTTACTTTTAATGGGATCCCGGCCGGAGCGTATACACATCGTACACGCTCCGGCTGTGATCCGTGCGGCGCCGCAAATAACTGACGTCAGTTTTCTGCGGCCGCAATTCAATAAATTGTGGCCGTAGGAAACACTGTAAGCTCACACAGTGAAGTGAGCGGCTCCGGCTGCTCGCTTCACTGTGTGCTATGGGAAGCTCTGATGCGGGCGTGCGCTGATGTGCCCGCATCAGAGCTTTGCAACCGGAAAGATCATCTGGCCCGTACCTAAGTATCGGCCGATATGATCCGGGCAGAGGCCGGCCGTTCCGTGACCCTTACGTTTTGTGAACATAGCCTAAGACTGCAATGGGCGTTGGTGAATCAGTGGTGTAAGCTTACCTTTTCTCCATGGACATCATTGGACATCGGTATATCAACGGCGTTAATTGACACTCTCTGCCAGAACAGCAGTAGACATTCTAAAATGGAAGCCCCATCAGGGGCAATGATCCTAGAAGGCTCCAGAACAGACACATGGATGTAGCAGCATAAATCAGCATAAATCAGACTTTCTTAACCCTGAAGGCCTAGGAAAAACACTGGGAGGTGGCAATGGCATCACTCGGATTCTCTTCGACCCTGAGGAAACTAGCACAAACACTGGGGGGTGGCAAGTGCAGCACTCTGACTCTCTTCGACTCTGAGGGGCTTAGAACAGACATTTGAGGGTGGTAACTGTAGTGGCACTTTCCTTTTTTTTTTTTTTTTTTTTTAAATAGAGGAGAAAAGAAAGAAAGGCCCCAATGAATACACACACAGAACCTGTTTTTATTTTATTTTTTTAACATGTCAAGTAAAATTATTGTAATCTGACAGTTGGGCTGAATGGGCCATCCAATTGCCAAAAAATCTAAATGAACACCTAGTCAATTGAGATACACTTAAATAGACCGGAAAACCCCACCCACAAATGCATTGACCATGTGATGGAGAATGGAAGAGAGAAAAGTCCAGATTTGAGAAGGTTTTACATTGATTATATTAAAAAGGAGAGCTGAAAAGTTTCCAACAACCTCATAGGAGGTATAGAAATTTCTACAATGTGGCAGCCGGCAGGGACTGGGGGGAATTGATTACAAGTAGGAACTACCCTTCCCCCATGCCCGCGGTGAGTGGCGAGACCAGCCTTTGGGACCCCGCCCCCAGCTCTGGGACCTCCGACACTGGCACATCATGACCCAGCTGATGGACTTGCTACTCAGCCAGGCAGTGACTAAGGCGGGACACCACACCAGTCACTCATTGGCTGAGCAGCCAGTCCATCAGCCAGGAAAGGCCTTTTCCCCTGAGTTGTAACATTATCACAACTTGGGGGAAAATGTTTTTTTGGTGAGGGTCCCAAAGCCGATCCTGCCACTCACCACAGGGAGAAGTAAGTTCCTACTTGTAATCAATTTCCCCCCTGCCGGCTGCCACATTTTAGAAATCGCTGGACTTCTCCTCTATGTTGGAGAAGATTTTCCCACTGTACTGAAACCCCTAATCGGAATGACCGCCCCACCCTCGCTTTGATCACTCCCAAAAAAGCTCATTCTAATGGTACATTCACATGTCGCTCCAGGGCTGCTGAGTAAAACCATTAGTGGATCTTTATGCCTGTCGGAACTACGTAGACTTTGGGAAATATCCAGGTTAAGAGTTAAACTAGGTAGTTCTGCACTGAACTTTGTATAAGCCGCCCACCCCATAGTACCAAAAGGTGGCAGAGGTTTATTGTTTATTTTTATTTTTTAATTTTATTATTGTTGTAATTCTGCCTTATGTACATGCTCGTGATTGGGAGTGGATGGGCTACCACATTATACCTGCTGCTCTCTATCCAACATAACAGGACAGGTAGCCTAATAGTCCACCGAACTAGCGCCTGCCTCACTCTCTATGGACAGATGGACACTACTGTTCGCGACTATTGGGCTCTTTCTCCTCTTTGTGAACTAAGCTGGACTCATTGCACGGCGTTAAAGATTGTATCTGCATGTAGCCTTTATGCCCATCCTCCCCTTTCATTCTGTTTGAATTGCAGCTTTGGTTTGCTGCATACTTTCTTTTTCATTGTGTATGATTATAAAATTGAATAAATCGTTTACAAAAAAAAAAAAAAAAAAAGGTGGCAGAAACACAGCTGCGCACAGGCTGAGGGTTTTAAAGGGTACTCCAGTGGGGGGGGGGCACTTTTGTGCTGGGCCCGAGATGTGACGTGGCTTAGCGGACCTGAGACGTCACGTCATCGCGCGTCAAGACACCCGGAAGCTGCCGGCAACCGGAGCGCCGCGATGCGGGACCTGCTGCTGCAACCGGGGAGGTGAGTGGACGTCTTTTTCCTTGGCCACCTTCTCCCCGGTCCCAGCAAAAAAAAGTGCCCCCCCCCCCCGCTGGAGTACCCCTTTAATCATCAGAAACCAAGAAGCAATCATTCACAGATGAATGCACCATAAATAAGGTAACCTGCCCTTTAGCTTTAGAAGTTCCTGATATCATGTTTAGAGGACATCATCCTCTGTGATATATACTCCATCAAGAACCCTTGCTACAGCTTGAAACTAGTCAAGAAACCACAAGAGCCATTAAAATCTCACACAAGTACCCTATCAGGAACCATTGTGCAAGCTCTAAGTACCCTTGTGATATGTTAAAAACCACAAGAACGGTTACCATGCATGTCTACACCAATGGTAAGATTTTTTGGCACAAGTGCCACAGATGGAACCCCACGGCTATGGTAATAAGAAGGGAAATGTCCTCTTTGAGAACCATAGTCAAGGGGATGTGTGTCTGGATAATCCTGTTCTTGGGGCATGGGTTGCACATTGCACTTTGGCGAGGCATTAAGCTGGCGTTGATAATATGGGCTATGTTGGAAATGCTTTTGCATGGGCTCTAAAATAATGGGGGGTGTAAAGTAGAACTTACTAAGTTGCCCCTAGCAACCAATAAGATTCCACATTTAATTTTTTACAAATTCCTTGGAAAATAAAAAAAAGGCGGAATCTGGAGCAAATGAGACAGTTCTACTTTTCATTAGTTTAATAAATTTCTCCCTATATTATCCGAATTGACTATTGCTATTTGCTACAGGATTATCCAATTAATTTTTGACATAAGCAATAACATTACTTAAAAAAAAAAAAAAAAAAAAAAAAAAACACAATTAAGGTGGGGAAATATTTTATTAGGACTTTACTTTGATAGAGACTGGTACATGCCTTGGGGGTCCCAGTTCTTCCAGTCAGTGGGTTGTGGCGCTCCATTAGCTAACGCATACTGTATCCCGACCCACTTTATGGTTACAGATGTTACATATGGCAGAATGGTCTTTTCCACCACCAAGATGGAAGAATTGCCACACCGCTGAATGTCAGTGGACGGTTCCTACGAGTAGGTACACTGGTAGCCTCTCCTGGACTGCTGCTGCCACCTTGGGATACATGTTGAGTGGCAGGGTATTTCTCATGTCTTTTGGCTGATGCTCTATGCCTACCCCTTTTCCTTCCTGACCCACAATCTTTGGATGGAACCCAACGCTGGGTCGGTGGCCGAGACACAGGTTCATCCTCTTATGTTGACAGATTATGTCATTTGTTGATGTGGATTCCACTTGGGGTCCTCTCCAAAGCTTTCTTCCTCCATAACCATGCAGTGCAAACCTGTACTGCGGCCAGAAGCTGCCCCTACCTGGCTCTACTCATTGCTCTAAGGAACGTCAACCTCTGGAGTCTCAACACTTCCTTCAACTTGTTGCCCCCCAGGAGAATCCCTAAAAGGTCCTACAAATGTCTAGGGAAGCTGCTAGAATCCACAGCAGCTCTCTTGCTGACGGCACTGGTAATTGCAATTGGGTCTCAGACACCCAATCACCACTCCCACGAGTCTGTGTTTGACTGGGAGCACTTTCTGTGATACTGGCCCTACCCTGATAAGGGCCAGATTTTTTGGCACACTTGGACATCATGTATTTATTTTTAAAGGGAAGAAAATAAATCTTTTTATTGTATCGCAATTAGGTGAAACACCTATATACTGTACACTGGCTGCCAGGCTCCCACAAAAAACAACCCACAATCAACTTACAATCTAACCTCCTCCCCTCTCCTTTATGTCCTAATATCTCGCTATTGCTCCCCCTGCCCTGCTCTAACAGCCTGCTACAACCTACTCTCCATTACACACAGCCAATTATCTGCCTCCAGGAAGCAAAAAACCCTATATATAGAGGGGGGGGGGACTGCTGACATCACAAAGGGGTTTGCAGGTAATTGGACAGGCAGAAAGGATTATAGTTAATCCCTTGGTCAGCCGAGTGACAGTACTATAAGATAACATGTGCGGCTGCCATGTTTAGCGAATTTGGTAACCAATCACTGTGAATTTGCATCACCAGATTAGTTTCACTCATCTCTACCTATGCAGTTGTGGTTCAATTTAAGGCTTTGTTTTATAAATCACTCCTGGTTTTGGTTGAAAAAAGACAGACAAAAATACTTTGGGGGGGGGGGGGATTTATGAAAACCGGTGTACTCGTATGCTGATCTTAAATTAGGCCCCGCCTCCTTTCCCCAGCCGAATCCTTTAAGAGCCGCACGCCTCTTACTGAATCCATCCATACTGGGTACCAAACCAAATCTACTCTAGCTTCCAGCAGATTTGGATAATTATTTACACCTGCAAGCACGGGAGGAGCTCCCTCTGCCCGCCCATCTGGCAAGCGGGGGATACAGCAGGCGTACACCAGGGAGAAGGGGTGAATCTGCATCGTACCCCCCTGATGGACTCTTTGTAAATGTCTTACTATGTGTAAACATAGACAAAACAAGAACCTTTTTAATATAATTATATAGCGGACAAAACTATGTCGCCAGCCTTTGACCATTTTCCATTAGCTCAGCTGTGGTTTTTCAAAAGAAAACTTTTTTCCAATACACCTGAGAAGAATTTTCCCCCTCCTCTTGTCTCAAAGACATTCCGACAGCCACCAGCTCCTCAGCACAGATGATCCCACTGTTTCAGTACACTTTTTCAGGCCTTTCTATCCCTGCCTGCATCAGCAACCTTCCCCTAGTGTGAACAGAGGTCTCAATCTGTGGACGTTTTTACCCACTCCTCCTGTCTCAATGACGCCCTCACAGCCACCAGCTCCTAAGTACAAACAGTTCCAATGCTGGGACAGAAAAAGGCAGATAGTAAATTCTTTGAGCCTTCCTATCCTTCTCTGCCTGAAGCAGCAACCCCACCCTACATCAAGCAGCATAATGGTGGTGGGAAGCATGAGCTTCATTGTTATACACCAGTGTCACATGTCCAGCCTGACCATTCACAGACCCTACAGAGCATGGCTGGGATTTCTAGGGCAAACCATGATGCATCAGAGTTTGCTGATTGGCTGATGAGTCGTCAGCTCAGCAGCTTTTCAACAAACTTTATTACTGTTCTCGAATCCATTCGTATCTATGAACACACGACTTCAGGCATGAACCCGAACTTTGCGTTTCAAGTTTGCACAACTTTTTGGGAACAAAATCCCTTTAATAGCTTCTTGTTGGAAGCGTATTTAGTAAGAGAAACCTTCGAGATCAGATTTTGTCTTGGTAACCAAACCGCATAGGAATCTTTGAGCTGCAATATGTTATTTCAGCTACATAACTGTGTTTTTTTTTTTTTTTATTATTTCTCTATTTTTTCTTTGACTAAATAAATTCTCCAAGACAGCTCTCATTTCTTGGTTCCTCAAGCAGTATATGATGGGGTTGAACAGAGGAGTTACCACAACGTACAGGAATGAAATGAATTTGTTCAGGGTCAAGGTGTCTCTATTGGCTGGAACCATGTAGATGGTGATGAGGGTTCCATAGTACACGGTGACCACAGTGAGGTGGGAGCTACAGGTGGAGAAGGTTTTCTTCCTTCCATTGGCTGAGGAGATGCCAAGAATTGTTATAAAGACATAGATGTAACTGACAATTACTAGAATAAAAGGTATAAGAATTATAGGGATGGAAAGGAGCACGATCTCCAACTGTAAGGAGAATTTAGAACATGTAAGTTCAACAAAAGGAACGAGATCACAGAAAAAATGATTGATCACATTGGATCCACAGAAATGAAGTTGACATAGAAAGTTAAGAGTGATCTGTATCAGGAGGAAGCTGAAAACCCAACAATAGACGACCAAGAGACGCTGAAGTCTTGTATCCATGATGGTGGTGTAGCGCAGAGGGTTACAAATGGCCAAGTACCTGTCATAAGCCATGACTGTGAGGAGGTGACATTCTGTACATGCTGTGGCACAATATACATAGGTTTGGGTTATACAACCAGCAATAGAGATGGTGGCTCCTTCTAACCACACGACACGCAGCATGTTAGGAACAATCACAGACAGGAACACGGATTCAACAAGTGATAACTGCTGGAGGAAGAAGTACATGGGAGAATGGAGCTGCGGCTTGATGGACACCAACACAATGACCATCGTATTTATCATGAGGGTGAGGATGTAGACGATCAGGATTGCCATATAAAAAGCAACAGCCTTGTAGCCAGTAACATCTGGGAACCCCAATATCAAGAGCTCAGTGAATGACGACTCATTGGCTTCATTCATAGCCAGGTTTATTGCAATTTTCCAAAAATATTTATCCTAGAAGTTTTTATTTGTATTTAAGGTACATTTACGTTTTACATGGTCTGTCCAAAGATATTCTCTTGCTATGAAAAACATGGATTGCAACTTAAATGTTGGTTTCTTTTAATGAATTACCTCTCCTGTTTAGACAATACAAGCTCTTTAAGTGTGGGATCCTTTAACTTCTCCGTAATTCTCATGTGCCATGTATTCCATAGTCAGCTGCATACAGTAATATCTGCTCCAGCACGAGGAAAATGTTTGGAACGTATCAGGCCATTAATAAGAAATGTATGAGGTGCATCGTTCTGAGCTCTTTATGTATTGCAGTCGGATATCTGGGGACAATCGCCTCTCGTCATCTCTGAGAATCGTAATTGTCCCTCAACGTAATCTATAATTGTTAAGGAAAAATCAGTAAACTGAATTATATTTTTTAATGTATTTTTAAAGTGTAGAACAACTGAAATTCAGAGGGGCCCATAAATTTATATAAGGATGGAGCCTTTATTTAAGGATGGAGCAGAGAGGGTGTATAGTGTCCTGATTAGTGATGAGCGGACCTGGGAATATTCAGGCTTGTCTGGTTCAAACTCAGAAAGAAAAATAAATTGCTGACCCAGACTTTTATCAAAAGTTGTGCACAGACCCAAACCCCATTAACGTCAACGAAGGCCTTAATTTTGGGCCCTAAAATGGCTGAAAAATAGGTAAAGGAGGGGGTAGGGGGCTGGAAATGCAACTAAAATGGGGAAAGAAAAAGACAATTGTCCTGGCAATAATGGGGTAGGGAAAGTTTTTAAAATAATAACTTAAAAAAATATAAAAGAAATTATTAAATAGATGGAACAACTTAAAAATATTGAAATAGGATGCAGACATCCAGGTGGAGAAGAAGAAAGAAAAGGTGGAGGTGACGGTGGAAGGCATAGGCCGAGGAGGGGGCTGCTTAATCAGACACCGGGACCGACAAGTCGTCTGGGATCCACACCTTGTTCTTTTGGGAATGTCTGTTTGTCCATGTTGGCTGTGGATAGGTATACTCTGGCCAGGTGTCCAATTTGTAAACCCAAAAAATAGAATGAGGAGGAGCCATCATTTAGCACCATGAGATGTGTTGACACATACTCACCCACCACGTACTTATTCTGCCTCCTGCTAACACATGACAGATCTGCTGATCTGGTGTTGGTGCGCCGAGGTGTTTTAGAGGCTTCTTGTCACGGTGACCAGGAGTAGCAACACCCACCCCCGGATACACAGCAACCAGACCTTGGTTAGAACTAAGATGAGGTGCAAGGTATATGTGGAAGTGTGGCGGTAGAGAGTCCTACTTTAACCCCTTAGTGACCGCCGATACGGCTTTCTACGGCGGTCACTAATGGGCCTTATTCTGCTGCCATCAGCTTTTTACGGCGATGGCAGAGAATAAGGCTGCGGGGCCGGGACGGCCCCCACCCCATCCCCCCGGCTACCGGAGGTAGCTGAGGGGTTGGGGCAGTGTGTGAGGTCCGTCCCGGCCCCCCCCCTTACCGACGATCGCCGCTATTAACGTTATAGCGGCGACCGTCGGTAAAGAGGATTACCGGTGCCGCCGCCACCTTTCATCTCCCCCCGCCGTGAATCTACGGCGGGGGGAGATGAAATAAGTGTATATCAGACCCCAGATCAGACCCCCCTAGTGCCCCGATAACTAACCCCCCTCCCCCGGCGGCCATCATTTCCAAGATGGCCGCCGCCATCGCTGTGAACCGACTAACGTCGGTTCACAGCGATTAAAAAGTTAAAATGAATGAAAGCCCCATGCTCTCCGCCACCGGAGGTCGCGGAGAGCATGGGGCAGTCATCGGGACCCCCCCCCTGTGGGGTCCCGGTACAAGCGATCAGCGGTATATACTATATACCGCTGATCGCTTGTACCATGTGCTCCCGGCACTTTTTATCCCCTGTCACCATAAATGATTGGTGACAGGGGATAAAAAGTGATGTCCCCCCACCCCCCAAGTTGCCCCCCACCCCCCCTGTCACCCCCGTCCCCCAGTCACCCCCCCCCCCCCTTCCCCATATACGTTACCTGCTCCTGGAGCTCCTTCCTCCTCGACGTCCTGGCTGGTTATGAAGTGCGCATGCGCTTCACAACCAGCCAAGCTCTGAAAATTTAAAGTGACAGAGACCAATTTGGTCTCTGTCACTGAACTATGATTACTGTGATAGAAAATATCACAGTAATCATAGTAATACAGTGAAAATGAATGTATAAAGTACAAAAAGTGAAAACATACAAAAAAATAAAACACACTTTTTATTATAGTAATAATTGCAGTTTACTCCCAAATTACCCCTAACCCCTCCCCAGATTACCCGTAACCACCGCACGTTGCCCGTAACCACCGCACGTTGCCCGTAACCACCGCACGTTGCCCGTAACCACCGCAAATTGCCAGTGACCCCCTCCAGATTGCCCGTAACCACCCCAAATTACATGTACCCACCCCAGATTACCTATAAGCACTTCAGTTTATCAGTAACAATCCCAGATTGTCTGTAACCCTTCCAGGTTGCACATAACCCCCCCAGGTTCCCCGTAATCACGCCAGATTACATGTAACCCCCCCCAGATTGCACGTAACAACCGCGCGTTGCCTCTGCCCATGCCACGATGCCTCTGACCACGCCACGATGCCTCTGACCACGCCACGATGCCTCTGACCATGCCAAGATGCCTCTGACCACCGCACGTCGCCTCTGACCACCACACGTCGCCTCTGACCACCCCAAATTGCCAATGACCCCCTCCAGATTGCGGTGGCCATGTCAGATTACAGGTACCCACCCCAGATTGCCTATAAGAACTTCAGTTTATCCATAACCACCCCACATTGCCCGTAACCACCCCACGTTGCCCGTAACCACCCCAGATTGTCTGTAAGCACAGCAGGTTGCCCGTAACCAGCCCACGTTGCCTGTAACCACCCCAGATTGTCTGTAAGCACTGCAGGTTGCCCGTAACCACCCCACGTTGCCCGTATCCACCCCAGATTGTCTGTAAGCACTGCAGGTTGCCCGTAACCACCCCACGTTTCCCGTAACCATCCCAGATTGTCTGTAAGCACAGCAGGTTGCCCGTAACCAGCCCACGTTGCCCGTTACCAGCCCACGTTGCCTGTAACCAGCCCACGTTGCCTGTAACCAGCCCACGTTGCCTGTAACCAGCCCACGTTGCCTGTAACCACCCCACGTTGCCTGTAACCAGACCACGTTGCCTGTAACCACCCCACGTTGCCGTAACCACAGCAGGTTGCCTGTGACCACCACACGTTGCCCATAACCACCACACGTTGCCCGTAACCACCCCGCGTTGCCTGTAACCACCCCACGTTGCCTGTAACCACAGCAGGTTGCCCGTGACCACCCCATGTTGTCCGTAACCACCCCAGATTACCTGTAACCACCTCAGGTTGCCCATAACCACCCCTGGTTGCCCGTAACCACCCCACATTACCTGTAATCTCATTTTTTTATCTTATTTTAGTAACTGCGCTATTCTAATAACCATTACTAGCTGCGGTTTTGCTCCTGTAAATTGGCGCTCCTTCCCTTCTGAGCCCCGCTGTGTGCCCATACAGTGGTTTATGCCCACATATGAGGTACCGTTTTACTGAGGAGAACCTGCGTTACAGATTTTGGGGTGAATTTTCTCTCCTGTTCCTCGTCAAATTGAGAAATTTCAAACTAAACCAACATATTATTGGAAAAATTCGAGTTTTTCATTTTTACTGGCCAATTTTGAATACTTTCCTCTAATACCTGTGGGGTAAAAATGGTCACCACACCCCAAGATGAATTCTTTGAGGGGTGCTCTTTCCAAAATGTGGTGACTTTTGGGGGGAATCTATTCTGCTGACACTACAGGGGCTCTGCAAACGCACCTGGCGCTCAGAAACTTCTTCAGAAAAATCTGCACTGAAAATGCTAATTGGCGCTCCTTCCCTTCTGAGCCCGGCTGTGTGCCCATGCAGTGGTTTATGCCCACATATGGGGTACCGTTCTACGCAGGAGAACCTGCTTTACATATATTGGGGTGACATTTCTCTCCTGTTCCTCGTGAAATTGAGAAATTTCAAACTAAAGGAACATATTATTGGAAAAATTCGAGTTTTTCATTTTTACTGTCTACTTTTGAATACTTTCCTCAAATACCTGTGGGGTCAAAATGCTCACCACACCCCAAAATATATTCTTTGAGGGGTGCACTTTCCAAAATGGAGTGACTTATTGGGAGATTTTACTCTGTGGACACTACAGGGGCTCTGCAAACGCACCTGGCACTCGGAAACTTCTTCAGCAAAATCTGCATTGAAAAAGCTAATTGGCGCTCCTTCCCTTTTGAGCCCTCCTGTGTGCCCATACAGTGGTTTACGCCCACATATGGGGTACCATTGTACTCAGGAGAACCTGCGTTACAAATTTTGTGGTACTTTTTTCCTCTTGTTCCTCGTGAAATTGAGAAATTTCAAACTAAAAGAACATAATATTGGAAAAATTTGAGTTTTTCATTTTTACTGTCTACTTTTGAATACTTTCCTCTAATACCTGTGGGGTCAAAATGGTCACCACACACCAAGATGAATACTTTGAGGGGTGCACTTTCCAAAATGGAGTGACTTATGGCGAGATTTTACTCCGCTGGCACTACAGGGGCACTGCAAACGCACCTGGCGCTCGGAAACTTCTGCAGCAAAATCTGCATTGAAAAAGCTAATTGGCGCTCCTTCCCTTCTGAGCCCTCCTGTGTGCCCATGCAGTGGTTTATGCCCACATATGGGGTACCATTGTACTCAGGAGAACCTCCGTTAATAATTTTGGGGTACTTTTATCCTCTTGTTCCTCGTGAAATTGAGAAATTTCAAACTAAACAAACATATTATTGGAAGAATTCGAGTTTTTCATTTTTACTGTCTTCTTTTGAATACTTTCCTGTAATACCTGTGGGGTCAAAATGGTCACCACACACCAAGATGAATTCTTTGAGGGGTGTACTTTCCAAAATGGGGTGACTTATGGGGGTTTTTCTCTCTGCTGACACTACAGGGGCACTACAAACGCACCTGGCGCTCAGAAACTTCTTCAGCAAAATCTGCATTGGAAAAGCTAATTGGCGCTCCCTTCCTTCTGAGCCCTGCTGTGTGCCCATACAGTGGTTTACGCCCACATATGGGGTACCGTTGTACTCAAGAGAACCTGCATTACAAATTTTGGGGTGCTTATTGTCTCATATTCCTTTTGAAAATGAGAAACTTTAATCTAAACATATATATTATTGGAAAATTTAAATTTTCAATTTTTTTACTGCCTAATTGTGAATACTTTCCTCCAGCCCCTGTAGGGTTAAAATGCTCATTATACCCCTAGATTAATTCTTTAAGGTGTGTAGTTTCCAAAATGGGGTCACTTATGGGGGTTTTCAGGATACCAGACTTCTAAATCCATTTAAAAAAAGAACTGGTCCCTAAAAAAATCAGTTTCACGAAAATGTGATAATTTGCTGATAAATTTCTAAGCCCCATAACACCCTAAAAAAGTAAAATATGTTTACCAAATTATGCCAGAATAAAGAAGACATATTGGTAATGTGACTTAGTAACTAATTTATGTGCTACGACTTTCTTTTTTTTAGAAGCAGAGAATTTCAAAGTTCATAAAATGCAAATTTTTTAAATTTTTCATGATATTTTGATGTTTTTCACAAAAAACACACAAAGTAGTGACCAAATTTTGCCACTAACATAAAGTGCCATATGTCACGAAAAAACAATCTCAGAATCGCTAGCATACGTTAAAGCATCACTGAGCTATAAGAGCATAAAGTGAGACAGGTCAGATTTTGAAAAATTAGCCTGGTCATTAAGGCCCAAACTAGCTGCAGCACAAAGGGGTTAAGCAACTTTCAAACTGTACTTGAAAAAGATTTCTTCTTGAACAGTTGCAAACAGTGCTCAGGTACTTCTCCAACAGGTAGATAGGTGAGTTGATAGAAGAAACAGTAACAGATGTCAAGGATGGGATAAGAGGGCCCTTGCCTAGCGTACTATGTTCTCTGCGGGGATGTGCTGAAGTGTCTTTAGAGCGTTTAAAAAATCCTCGTATTCACATTTGGGTTGGTCCCAGTTATGTCACCTAACCCCCTTTTGCCCCTCAGTGTCGGGTTTCCTTCCTTCTGGGGTAGTACGTGTGCCAGGTTCCTGCTCCAGGTGTAGCTGACTTGTAGAAAGCTTCCTAAAAAGCTGAGAGTCTTGTCAGTAGAGAGCGGCTTTCTGGCACTGTGCTCTACTGCAGGTCCAGTCTTAAATTTATCTGTCCCTTTTCTCTAAGGTAGTCAACTGTCCTGTGATAGCTGTAAATCCTTGGCATAGGAAAAACTATATACATACAGTGAACCGAGTATAGATGAATGAATCGAACTTGCCTCAAATAGTAAGAAATAACAAAGGGCCCCAAGTATCTTATGTATTAAGTCCACAGAAATAGTATTATTTCTAGACATTCTATTTGCATGAATTTTCCTCTTGCACAAATGGTGATACATTTTCCGTCACTATAAAACTCAATGGGATTCCAATCCTTAGACGTCTCTTTAGGAGAAAAATAAAAACAAACAAACAAACATAGCAGAATGGAGCTGCTGCTTGATGGACACCGACACAATGACCATAGTAATTATCAGGGGGGTGAGGATGCAGGCAATCAGGATTATAATAACGAGAACAACAGTCTTGTAGCCAGTAAAATTAGGGAACCACCAATAATAAGAACTCAGTGACTAATGTCTGAGTTCATTCATAACTGGGTTATTTTGTAATTTTCCAAAAATATTTTGATTTCTATTAATAAAGTTACATGTAAGCTTTGTTTATTTCTTATTGTTCTGGATGCTCCATCTATTAGGGTGCTGCTAGGTTTTCACATAATTATTAGAAATGCGCTCACTTTGCGCTCGAGTATTGGTGCACTCGAATGAATAACGCATGGTGCTCTAATAATATTGTCTCCTGCTGGCATGTTTAGCAGCTTTAATTAGCCAATAAACATGCGGGGAAGGGGACGGCACGTCTTGCTATGCCACAGACAGCAGTGATTGGTTGGCTGTATCAGGTGATCCGGGTGTATATAGACCCTGATTCACAAGGAGAGATGCTGGAGCAGAAAAAGAGGTAGTGTAGGCTTAAGCTGGGTTCACACTACGTATATTTCAGTCAGTATTGTGGTCCTTATATTGCAACCATAACCAGGAGTGGATTAAAAACACAGAAAGGATCTGTCCACACAATGTTAAAATTGAGTGGATGGCCGCCATATAAGGATAAATAACGGCCATTATTTCAATATAACAGCCGTTGTTTCTAAATAACAGCAAATATTTGCCATTAAATGGCGGCCATCCACTCAATTTCAACATTGTGTGATCAGATCCTTTCTGTGTTTTCAATCCACTCCTGGTTTTGGTTGCAATATGAGGACCACAATACTGACTGAAATATATGTAGTGTGAACCCAGCCTTAGTGTGGTTAGTCAGGTAGACAATTAGGTTCAACAAAAACCAGTCTTGTTTTAGGACTAGTCTGACTAGGTTTCTGCTGTACACTATAGTACCAATATTATACAGTGTAACTGGTGTCATAGTGGGTTAGTCTAGTGGTGGTGACTGATTATACACCGTTCTATACTGTGCTCCACTTCTACTTACTGGCAGTAGTATACGCACTACCACCAAACAGTTGAAAACAGTTCCTTTTCTGACTAGTGTTATCTCTTTCAGGAAAACAAACCATAAAAAAAATCATTTGCCATATTTTAAATTACTAGTTTTATACAGTCTAACCAGTGTCATAGGGTTATGGAGGTTAGGTAGGATATCCCAGTAATGAAGGTGTACCACGGGGGGATTCCATGCGAAATTATGGTGTTGTTTGGGTCCTTGGAAATAAGCTGGAAGATGTTCACTGAAAGGGGGTATGTAAGGGGTAAAAGGGAATATTTGTGCACTGATTTTACTGGATAGTAAAAAAAAACTGTCCTAGTGTCAGGACTGGCAAGAACAGACAGGACAGAGACAGTGGGCCCTGAATCTAAATCCACTGACCCTGCCTAATTGCCTCGGTCGACCCTAAACGGTCGCGGACAACCACAAAGGCGTTCCCTACGCTGCGTAAGTGAAACACAGAACAGCACGGACAGACAAAACACAATAAAGAATCGTAGAACAAGCCGGGTCAAACCAAACAGGCAACGCAGTACAAAGTCGGTAACACAAGGGATAGTCGGAAGTCAGGCGGAGGTCAGAACACGAGTAGTCAGGCAGAAGGGATTAGGACGGGATGCGCTGGAAAAGGACAGGGGGAGCTGGGATCAGAATAACTAATAGCCAGCGATTACTAGCTGGCTTTAACTTTACTTTATACTGGATCAGGAGCCCAGACCAGACACTGATTGGTCCGGTCTCCTGATTCAGCAACAATGCAGCTGCGGCGCTGCAGACCAAGTGGCCGGCTGACTATCACGTGAGACCGCGGCGTCCCCGGTTACTAGGGACGCCGTCGGGTCTCCGTGACGTCACTCGGCTCCGGCGGGCGGAGCTCCGGCGTGCTCTGGAGCCGGCCGCCAGAGCCGAGCCCGAGGAAGACACCGCAGGAGCCAGGTCAGGTGAGTTCCTGACACCTAGTGCAACAGTCTACACCATTGTATACTGTGTGTAATCTGTCGATAACAAAAAACATGGCAAAGACTAGTGTAAAGGGATGAGGAGGAGGACGTGGGCGTAATGATGAGGGTGCGGGCAGAAGCCATGGGCCTCGTCATGTTGAAACAGAGCCTGCAGCTGAGGTAGGACAAGAACATAGCTTATGCAGGATCCCTGGCCACCACTTTCGGTTAGCAGGGACCTGCAGTACGCTACTACTGAATGCATAGCAGCTGGTACAGATGGTGACATGGATGGCGGATAACATGGCCAATCAGTTGACCACAGAGCAGTCTGAAATAATGGTTAAGGAGGCACCGGAGAAGATCATGTCCACTGATGCCACAGATGAGATGGACGAAGAAGCAATTGGTCTGACTGGTAAGCCGACTGGACCCAACATTTCAGAGGTGGATGGATCTGCAGCAGTGACTACAAGAGGCAGTGGTATGGCCAGAGGAAGATGGTGGGCCATACCAAGTGGTACCGTGTTTCCCAGAGCACTATGGTATATGCTTATAAATCACTACACCCAATCATAGAGAAATTTGGAAATAAGAAGCTTTCTGTGAAAATAGGGATAAGGAGCAGTCTGTGAAATGAGGCACAAGGAGGCACTCTGTATTAGAGTTAGGCGTGCACAGCTATCTGTAAAAGAAGGGGAAAGGAGCAACAGTCGGTGGGTGATGGTGGCACAAGGAGTAATCTGAGATAGGGTACAGGGACCAGTCTGTAAGTAATGGGACATAGAATGACCAGCTAAAACAGTGCTGTATTATGTATGGAGGAAAACAGGTACGTAATTCCTCAGCTGGTCACCAATTCATCAAGAGAGTGCTAAGAGTAAAACACTATGTACAATTACAGTTCATATGTGACCATGTATATATACACATGAAAAACCTCCATTATACACCCATTAGTTTGATTGATACTCACAGTGACACAGTGTGGAGAACCTAGGATGGGAGTGCCAAGACGGCGGATACGGCCGGAAAAGGAACTGGTCGTCTCACGGGGACCAATAAGATATAGTGAAAGGGAGGAACGCGTGACTGGGTGCACGCAATCAGCGCACACCCCCTCCTCCAACATGCTCAACTTCCTCAAAAATTATATAGACTCTATGCTTATTAGAGTCTATTGGCCTTTGTGTTATTTGTGTCATTCCCCATGAAATCTCTGAGTTTTTAACATTTTGTATATGATATATATGAAAAAAAAGAATCTGTTTTATTTCTAAATTATTTGTGCAATTTCTTTGATTATATGCAAAACTATAGTTGCTACAGTACTGGGACTATTACCAAAGGTAATTGGACAATACTCAGTGCCTTTATACATACACAGAAAGCTGTGGCACACAGGTTCTGGGACACTATAATATTGATATACCATAATAAAACCTAAATAATGAATTCTCATTAGCTGATTATTGTGTAATATTTGTTTTTCTTCAGTGATAAGATCCATGGGTGGGAAGAAGAGTACAGCGATCCAGTAATTTAACTCAAACCGCACTTTTTTACACATTTCCATATATGTTTTTGATACACATCGGATTTTTCCAACTTTGATCTGTGGAAAAAGCTCTTTAATAGCTAATTGAAGGTGTACTCAGTGAGAGGGATCTTCAAGATCAGATTTTGTCTTAAGCCCCAAATCAGATAGGTACCTCTGAACAATATGTTATTTAAACTACAGTATATAACTTTATAAAGTTTATTTTTATTTTTCCCTATATTTTACATAACTTCTTCAAGACGGCTCTCATTTCTTGGTTCCTCAAGCAGTATATGATGGGGTTGAACAGAGGAGTTACCACAATGTACAGAAATGAAATTAATTTGTTAATGGTCAAGGTGTCTCTATTGGCTGGAACCATGTAGATGGTGATGATGGTTCCATAGTAAACGGTGACCACAGTGAGGTGGGAGCTACAGGTGGAGAAGGTTTTCTTCCTTCCATTGGCTGAGGAGATGCCAAGAATTGTTATAAAGACATAGATATAACTGACAATTACTAGAATAAAAGGTATAAGAATTATAGGAATGGAAAGGAGCACGATCTCCAACTGTAAGGAGAATTTAGAACACGTAAGTTCAACAAAAGGAACAAGATCACAGAAAAAATGGTCAATTACATTGGATCCACAGAACTCAAGTTGACAAAGAAAGTTCAGAGTGATCTGGGTTAGAAGAAATCCGCAAACCCAACAATAGACGACCAAGAGACGCTGAAGTCTTGTATCCATGATGACATTGTAGCGCAGAGGGTTACAAATGGCCAAATACCGGTCATAAGCCATGACTGTTAGCAGGTGACACTCTGTACATCCTATAGCACAATACACATAGGTTTGTGTTATACAACCAGCAATGGAGATGGTGGCTCCTTCCAACCATACAACATGAAGCATGTTAGGAACAATCACAGACAGGAACACGGATTCAACAAGTGATAACTGCTGGAGGAAGAAGTACATGGGAGAATGGAGCTGCGGCTTGACGGACACCAACACAATGACCATAGTATTTATCATGAGGGTGAGGATGTAGACGATCAGGATTGCCATAAAAGAAGCAACAGCCTTGTAGCCAGTAACATCCGGGAACCCCAATATCAAGAGCTCATTGAACAATGACTGGTTTCCCTTATTCATAATCAGGTAATGTTATAATGCTATAATACTCTCAGTACTGCAAAGCAGTATGTATAAGGTCAATAAGGTCAAATGATCCCCTATTGGGAGCTAAAAATAAATAAATAATGAATCATTGAAAGTCCCCACATAATGAGTGAATAAAAAAAATCCTAAATATTTTTTAATAAAAACAATGGGCCTCCTTTCCTAACAATGCCTCAATTTTAAGCTGTTACACGGTTGGTTTTGTCTTTTTTTTGTCTGAAATTCATCAATGTGGGGTATGCCCGTGGTAAATCTGGAAGTTTTTTTTTTCACAGGAAAAAAATTTAAACCTTGCCATCCTGGCAAACCAGAAGTGACTGCTTTTTAGAATAGGAAACCCATCAAAAAATGACGATTTTCTTAATAAATCTGTCAGTTGTGGTGCCTTTTGAAGGACACACCCCTTTGGCGGGTTTATGGACAAAAATGGTGAGTTTAATGAGTTTTTGAAAAAAAACATGACTGTTTTAGAAAGGGAATTTTAGTGTTTCGAGAACCCATAATTTTTTATAAATTCACTCTAATAATATCTCTCATAAGTGAACGAATAGAGGAGGGGTGTCTGTTCAGAATCCTTATCTCTTGGCCAGAGTGGAGAGTAGTTACAAAGAGTGCCTCTTAATCACCCTGTGTAATAAAGATAGTGATTATCCCACAAACAAGCAAACACTTCCACCCATTGAAGACCCATTGACCATCTCCTTGCCATTGGCCGTGAGACAGGTCAAACCTTGTGAAAGCTCTGTAACCAAGCTCTGATCACAAAGATCGATGCTTATGTACAGACAGCCCATACTGCTAGATATACGCCCCAGCAACATGATTTTTTTTCTCCAAATACTGAAACAGCTAATCCTTTTTTCAAGCCGTATATAAAATGGACCCAACATTGTTATTTTTGCACACTGGTCTCCACCAGTCTTGATCCATCACCCATACAGCTTTCCTACTGATCACTGAGATCAAGGAGACTATTTCAAGCATTATCTGTCGCAGACAAAGACATCCTCTTACCATGAAATATAGGCTGTTGCCTCAATGCTGATGCCTTAACTCTCCTGATCGAATAATACAACTTATTTATATTTAGGATCCGTCAATTTCTTCTAAATCGTCCCATGTCATGTCCCAAGTAAGCTTTACAAAATATTATCTGCCAAAGGCAAAAGAAAAATTCTGGGAGTGTATTAGGCCAGTCATAAGAAATGTATGAGGAGCATTGAGTTCTCTGAGCTCTTTATGTATTGCAGTCGGCTATCTGGGGACAATCGTCTCCCGTCACCTCTGAGAATTGTAACTATCCCTAATATTGTTATGTATAAATTGTTATTATAATCTGTGCATGTGGGTTTAATTTTTAAATGAATTTGTGATAGATGGAAAGAGGAAAATAATTATAAATATTGGAGATGTTTCCTAAGACCTCATGTCCACAATATGAGCATGGCGCCTAAATGACAATGCACAGATGCCATATGACATCCTCAAACCAATCTGTGTAACCTCTGTACATTACTGTTGCTGCTTGTGGGAGAGTTCTTCCATTCACACATTTAAATAAGACATGATAAAATTTGTGTCATGAATGTGCCTGAGATGAACTCCGTGTGCCCCTCAGCTCGTGATGCGTGGCTGAGATGGCGCTGATATTCAGTTTTTTGTATGTCTTGTGCAGTAACCTGAACCCTGTCTGAACACTGGCCTATTTCTAGTATTGTGTTCAGCCCCATCTGCTGTGTGCTCTGGCTATTAAGGAGTTACACTGCTGCCAGTTCTTATCCATAGGTGATTCTGTTTGGAACCAGGAGCCTTGTCCAATAGGGGCTGGGAGTTTCTCCTTATTCCCTATAAGTGTTTGGCTGAGGCTCATTCTGGTGCCGGTTATTGAGCTTGTCTCAGCCTGCTTCTGCCTCTGTTTAGTTCTGTGTTTATTCTGACTATTTTTGCCTTGTATTCTGACTATCCCTGCTAGCTGCCTGCCCCTGACCATATTGCCTGTTTATTGACCTTGCTTGTTGGATTGTGTTTTTGTACTGCGCTGCCCTATTGTTGTGACCCGGACTGTTGACCATTCTTTATTGTGTTTTGTCTGTCTGTCTTGTCTTTGTGTCCCACCAAGCCAGTACAGGGACCGCTGCCAAGTTGCCCGCCACCATCTTAGGGCGGATTGCGGCAAGCAGGTAGGGACAGTGGGCGGGGTTCAGCGTCAGGGCTCACTGTCTTGTATTGTCCTGCTGTCCGGTTCCTGACAATTTGCCCTTGTTCCTCTTTTTACCATCTTGATGACCTAGGACATACCCCTACCCAGGCTACAATGATACTGATCCCTGCTCGACACTCAATTGCTATGGGCTCCAGAAGCCCATAACAATCGAGCACAGATTACACATGTACTCTATTAAACTCTATACGAGATCAGTGAAGTTATTATATTATATTATTTCCTGCAGGGAAACTTAAAACTACTGTTGAAAAAAATAAATAAATAAATAATCAATAAAACAAATCCCATCCCATAATAAAAGTTTAAATCACACCCCCTCCCTTTACCTTTATATAAATAAAAATAATAAAATAAATATTAATAAATATACATATTTGGTATCATCATATGTGGAATCACACAAAATACTAAATTATCACTTTCCTAATCTCACACGGTAAACAGTGTAAGCACAAAAAAAGCCAAAAAATTGCTAATTTTTGGTCCTATCAAATCTAGAAAAATTGCTATATAAAATGATCAAAAGGTCACATGTACGATAGATAGTAGAGATCATGGTGTAAAAAAAATTACACCTCACACAAAGGATAAAAGAATTAAGGATGGGAATAGAGCAATTCTAAGAACATTTAGGTTTTTTTAAAGGTTTTATTGTTTTAAAAGGTGTCAAATAAAATCAAAGTTATACATATCGTTGTAATCGTATAGACTTGAGGAACATAGCTAATATGTATGTCAGTTTTACTATAGGGTAAACAGCATAAAGACGAAACCCTCCAAAATGAAAAAAATAAATCAATTTCACGGCGCAAATATTTTTTTTTTTTCAATTTTGCTACTTATTTTATGGAAAAATTTGGTCTGCAATTGCAAAGTACAATTGGTGTTGCGAAAAATTAGGAATTATGTGGGTCTGTAGGTGAAAAATTGCAAGCGCTATGGTCTTTTAAACATGAGGAGGAAAAGAATGAAAGTGCAAAAACAAAAATTGCCCTGGTCATCAAAGGGTTAATGCAATGAATTGATTTCTACAGGTCTATTAGTAGCCACCTATTAACCTCTAGTACCATAGAGGTAGAAACTCTCTGGTCACCGCCACTTATCAGAATGCCTCTCCTCACTATTAAGGCTTCTTACACTTTTTCCTATGCATCCTTTACTTTATGCCCCTATACACTTTATACTAAGGTCAGCAAAATCATATGTGGGTGACAGGTGTGGCTGTCAGTATAAGGCATATGGAGCAGGGCCATAGTTGAAGGCACATGGGCCCTGGCGCAAAATGTATTCTTGCCCCCCAGATGCAGTCATGGGCAGAAGAGACACACAGGAGATCCACGGACTGCAAAACTACAACTCCCTTCATGAACTGTCAGCAGGACATGGTGAAGCTTGTAGCTCTGCAACCTGATAAGCCCCAGGTCGGTGAACATAGCCTCCCTAGTAATACTTACCTCTCCAGGTGCCTGCTGTGCTCCTATGAACTGATCTCTTCTGCTCAGGTCTGAATGCTGTGTTTTGTAGGTGAAGCTAATCGATCCGCTCTGCCAGCATCACATAGGAATTTTCGAGTGGCAGGAAAGGAAGCGTAGGGCTCTCCGCCTCCTGCCACTGCCAGCGCTGATACAGTTGAATAGAGAGACAGCCGATTCAGAACTGCAGAGTGACAGCTTGTGGTGAGGAGGACCGATGGGCGCCACTGAAACCCCTATTTATACACCACTGCATAGGGGGCTTCCAAGTCTCCATCAACAAATGCGGTGGAGATATGGATTGGGCGCAATGGACTTTAAAAGGGTTTTCCAGGCTTAGAAAAACATGGCCTCTTTCAGGAACAGCACCTCTCCTCAGTTTGAGTGTGGGTTTATTTCCATTGAAATGAATGGAGCTGAATTGTCGTAACACACACAACCTGAGGACAGTGGTGGTGCTGTTTTTACAAGAAAGTAACCTATCTAACATCCCTGATAACCTCTTTCCATGCCTGAGCCAATAAGAAAAAATATCAACGTTAGGCTATGAAGGGTTAACGTAATAAAACAAGGCAGGATGGACATTAATCAATTTATATTTAATTCTTCATAAAGATTTTTGAAGCTAAATATTAATGAAAATATAACATGTAGGGCATAGAGTCCACGTGCTATCATGCTATAACACCAGCCAGTTTCTCATACAAACTCCACTCCTCTATTTTCTATTGTCAGTAGATTACACAACAATCCGTCCCCGGACAGCTTATTAATTTTAAAAAAATAACCAAATCTCATGGCGATCCATAGAATATAAAAAGCTTAGAGAAGCCAATGTACCCAGTTCCTTCTTATAAATGGCCTGTACGTCTACACAGCTTTCTTCTGTATATCCAGGATATGAGGAACAATCCAAAAGCTACGCATCCAAGAATCGAGAAATTATACAATGCTCAAGATTGATGGCATAAAACAACAATTTTTCTCACCGCTCCATGCACCTTTTTATGATAATTTGAATATATTTCATAATGATTTGAACGTAGGTTTCTAATGTTCTTATGTGACCTCCTGGTATTGACCTACCCAATCTGGACTGCTTTCTATAACCGAAGGGTCAAAATCCAAAGTCAGTGTGTTCTCTAGTTATTCTTCCATCTTAAAGGGGAAGTTCAGTGATTTTAAATAATTGAAAGGCAGCAGGGGAAGGGTTAACCATAATAACCAAGCACTACTCACCTCTCCTCGTGCCCGTGAATCACTGCACCACCGACCCGGCACCTCTGCCGGAAGTCATTTTCCCCGAGTTGTAAGGATGTTATGACTCGAGGGGAAAATGTCAACCCAGCACATGGACAGCCCGCTCAGCCAATCAATGACTGGAGCAGCGTCCCACCCCAGTCACTGACTGGCTGAGCAGGCTGTCCATCAGCCGGGTTGTGACATCAGCTGAGAAGACTATCCCGGAGTGGCGATCCAGCGCTGGAGAGGCACCGGGAGAGGTGAGTAGTATTGGTTATAACGTTTCCCCCTGCCTCTGCTGTTCAAAAAAAAAATAATAAATTGCCAGCGCCGGACTTCTCCTTTAATGTTTCTGCTCATACTGTATGCGTGACAGATCAGCGGCCCTTCCTGAGTCTCCACGTACTGTATCACTTACCTTACATATAGACGGACTACAGATACTAGAGGTCATTGATTCCTTGCTCCATGTTACGAAGAACATAGGAAAGGAGATGAAGGGGATATCTTGGGTGAGAGAAGGTGACTGACCGACTTAACTACTGTAACTTACCCTATGCAGGTACTTTGTAGGTCATTACATGTGATACCCTGTTTCTCCTAAGTAACTTAGCACCATGGATCAGAATGCAGATTTCCTGTGTCGGGGGGGGGGGGGGGGATTAGAGTTGAAATTGTCTGTAAATGATCTTAGTTCCATTTTCCGTCCATCATTTAAATTCTGTACAATTACTCCTATCAGTCAGATGTGTTCTGAGAAAAGTTTTATCAATCTGTTAAAATATTGCATATAGGAATACACTGGTTAGAGGGATAATATCTAGAACATCGGTGAGGACCTACAGATGAAAACAGTGGTGGCTCTAGAAAAGCTTACTGTGCATTGGTTAGTATGGTGTTCATTAGGTATGGGCCATCATTTTATTTGATTGATGATCCAATGTCTGGTAAGAAATTTTAGAGGAACTATGGTTGGTCCTATGTCTTGTACTGTATTTTATTGGAACTATAGTTTGTCCAATGTCTGGTCCTATACTTTTGAGACATGTTGTTAGATTGATCTTTTTTATTATTAAAGTCATTGTTACTTTAAAGTTCACATTAAGGAAACACGACTTTTGTGACCTGACAGTGGAGACACATTCAGCTCCAATATGGTTCAAGCTTCAATTTAAAACCATTGGGTTGGGTATTTGCAATGGACTATAATCTTGGTGGGGCACATACATGACAGTCATACACCACTACTATTAATGGAAAATCTATGAGACACACTTCCTACAAGTCTTTTTTGTATTTTTTTTTTCTTATGACCCGCCCATTATAGAGACCTTTGACCTTTCCTTCTTAGTGACCTAGAGTCAATGGATATAGAATTAACAGGTATCTAGTAAGGCGAACGTCTAGACACATTTCAGAGTAAACATGATCTACACCTGTCAAGCCAATAGTGGGGTAGACAATGGGACCACTTTTACTCCCTGACGAAACATTCACCAAAGTCTTGCCCTTTCTATAATGTAAAGATGCTCTACACTCTACGTGGTATTTTTGAGATCCAACTGATACATGTGACATGAACCATCATGTGTCTTTTTCATGTCTTACAATGTCCTTTTTGTGTTTTCCTAGGATGCAGAGCTACTAACAAACCAAAGTCCACGTCTTTCCATTGGATAAGCGAGCTACCATTACTTTACAGAAATAGAATTGACTTGCATCATGAACATATTACCAATATGTTACCTACTATATGTGCTCCAGCCATGACTAAAGAAGACTGTGTCTCCTACAATGACCACTACTACTACTAATCTTAACAATAGCCCCTATAAACCATGGATAAGAGGAACCACACAGTCACTGACTTTCTCCTCTTAGGATTCCCAGATGTTACTGGTATCAATGCTATTGTTTTATTCATTGTGATACTGGTGATTTATATTTTGACCCTCATGATAAATACTATGGTCATTGTGTTGGTGTCCATCAAGCCGCAGCTCCATTCTCCCATGTACTTCTTCCTCCAGCAGTTATCACTTGTTGAATTTGTGTTCTTGACTGTAGTTGTTCCTAACATGCTGCGTGTTATATGGCTGGAAGGCGCCACCATCTCCATCAGTGCCTGTATAACCCAGGCTTACTGTTATTGTGGCATGGGGTGCACAGAGTGTCACCTCCTCACAGTCATGGCTTATGACCGGTATTTGGCAATCTGTAACCCTCTTCGTTACACCACCATCATGGATACAAGATTTGAGCGTCTCTTGGTCGTCTATTGTTGGGTTTTCGGTTTCCTCCTGACCCAGATCACTCTTAACTTTCTTTGCCATCTTTATTTTTGTGGCCCCCGTGTGATAAACCATTTCTTCTGCGATCTTGCCCCATTTCTTCAGCTGACATGTTCTTACAAATTTGGCTTTCAGCTAATGATCCTGATTGTTTCAATTCCTTTAATGCTCATACCTTTTATATTAGTTATTATCAGTTACATCTATGTTTTTATAACAATTCTCAACATCTCATCTGCAAAGGGAAGAAAGAAAACCTTCTCCACCTGTAGCTCCCACCTCACAGTGGTCACCATGTACTATGGAACCCTCATCACCATCTACATGGTTCCAGCCAATGGAGACACCTTGACCCTGAACAAGTTAATTTCATTCCTGTACATTGTGGCTACTCCTCTGTTCAACCCCATCATATATTGTCTGAGGAACCAAGAGATGAGACTTGTCATAGAGAAGTTAATAGATGTAAGAAATAAAGGGTAGATAGATATTGTTACAGATTTTTATTTATTTATTTATTTTTTATTTTTATTTTATTTATTTATTTATTTTTAATTTTTTTTTTTTTTTTTTTTTTTTTGGGGGGGGGGGGGGGGGGGGTAATACGAAGGTATGAGGTTTTATCTGCTTTAGACAAACTGCTTTGAATTTTTAGGTGTCTCACCTGAACCTCTTTTCAGCATAATGTCGGTGAAAATTGTGTAAATTTATCATTGTTTTCCTTTACTATCTACCTGGAAAACATTGATACAACCATAGGTCATAGGCTGTATCCATGTTTTCCAGGATTTATTAGGACTGCATCCAACTTCTTCAGCTGCTGCATTCAAATGTCACATGAGTGGGATGTTTGAGTTGCGCTCATCTCTAACAAAGAAAGATCTTACCATTGTTATAGTGCTTGAAAGAGCACTATATTGTAATCCGTATTCTTCTTCTTCTACGAATAATACAGCCCGAAATGCTTTGCGCACAGATTCCGTTCAAACAGCGTTTTGAAGCCCTCGGCGGTGTGAGTTGTGCTATCTTTACGTTACGAAATTTACGTTTAATGACCTCTAATTTCCCATAGAAAATAAAGGCCCATTGGAAATAATGGCCACACTCTAACCGCTAACAGCCAATCACAGCACATATGCAAATAGCTGAAATATAGCAGCCAATAGAAATTCTAAGGTCCTGTCAGTCACTGCCTCACAACATCCACAGTCACATGTCCACTATTGGCCTATAGAATATGTAGAAGATGGAAGGTCCTTAACGATTTTGTCTCACTGACATGAGTAATGGTGGTTTTACATGGAGCGATAATTCGCCCGATTGCACGATTAGCGATTTTGAATGAACAATGTTTTTTTTATAACGATCAGCGTTTAGACGGAACGATACATCATACGAAAAAATCGTTATGCAATTGTTTTGCGATCGCTTAAGCCTATCTCACACATAGGTGAAATTGTTTAAAGACTTTTTTCATGGAACGATATGTGAATTTTTTGCGAACGATCAACGACGATTTGAGAACTTGTTGAAAGATGAGCGATTTCTCGCTCGTCGTTTGATTGTTTGCTGCGTTTACACATACGATTATCGTTTAAATTCGATCGTTATCGTGCAAATTCGAACGATCAATCGTTCCGTGTAAAACCACTATAAGATTGTCATGGTAACCGAGCAATGATCTTTACCATTAAAAGTAGCAGAGTTCAGTCAGTAAAATAGCAGAGCTGAGGCAGCCATGTAGCAGGGATGGTACCCAAGTCGCTCTTAAAGGGACGGTTCCCGAATCGCTCCTAAAGGGATGATGCCCAAGTAGCTCTTAACCCTTTAAGGACCAGGATCTTTGCGCTTTCGTTTTTCCCTCCTCCCCTTCTAAGAGCTCTAGCACTTTCAGTTTTCTATCTCCAAAGCCCTGCATTGGCTTGTTTGTTACAGGAATAGTTGTACTTTGTAATGGCGTCTTTCATTTTACCATAATATGTATGATGGAACCCCAAATTATTATTTATGAAGATATAAATTGGTGAAATCGTAAAAAAGAATGCAATATGGTAACGTTTGGGGGGTTCCTGTGTCTACGTAATGCACTATATGGTAAAAGCGACATGATATCATTATTCTATAGGTCAGTCTGAACACAACCATATGCAGGTTACACAGATTCTCTAATGTTATATACTGTATATATTTTTTTAATGAAATCCTTTTTTTGGCAATTAGTTAATAATAAAATGGGCCTATTGTGACGCTTATAACGGTTTTATTTTTTCACCTACAGGGCTGTATGGGGCGTCATTTTTTCCACCATGATCTCTAGTTTTTATTAATACCATATTTGTGAAGATCAGAAGTTTTGATCACTTTTTTGTAATTTTTCTTTATATATACTGTAATGTTACATAAAATCGGTAATCCGCGCACTTTTTCCCCTCTTTTCGTGTACGTCGTTCACCGTTAGCAATGACGCTTGTTATATTTTAATAGATCGGACAATTACGCACACTACGGTATATTATATGTTTATTTATTTATTTTTAGATGTTTTATTTATATAATGGGAAATGGGGTGATTTCAACTTTTATTGGGGGCGGGGTTTTGGGGTAGTGTGTTAGTGATTTTAACTTTTTTTTTAAATGTATTTTAAGTCCCTTTGGGGGACTTGTACATACATAACTTTTTTACACTGATCATTGCTATGCCATAGGCATAGCATTGATCAGTGTTATCGGCGATCTGCTCATTGAGCCTGCCTGTGCAGGCTCAGTGACCAGAGCGCTGATCGGACCGCACGGAGGCAGATGAGAGACCTTCGGCGGTCCGTTTTAAAGATCGGTAAGTGACAGGGAACTCCCCCTGTCACTTACACTTAAACGCTGCAGCCGCCCCGCGATCGCGGCGTTTAAGGAGTTAATGTCACGCTGCAGCGCAATCCAAGCCTCTCTTAAAGGGACGATGCCCAAGTAGCTCTTAAAGTGGCGGTACCCAAGCCGCTCTTAAAGGGTCATTATATAAGTTGCTCTTAAAGGGACGGTACCCAAGTTGCTCTTAAAGGGGCGGTACTCAAGTCGCTCTTAAAGGGACGATACCCAAGCCTCTCTTAAAGGGACGGTACCCAAGTCGCTCTTAAAGTGGCATTACATAGGTCACTTTTAAATGGACAGTACCCAAACCGCTCATAAAGGTACGGTATTCAAGCAGCTCTTAAAGAGACGGTACCCAAGTCGATCTTAAAGGGACGGTATCCAAGTAATGCTTAAAGGCTAGTTTCCAAGCCGCTCTTAAAAGGACTGTACCCAAGCCGCTCTTAACGGGACAGTACCCACGTTGCTCTTGAAGGGACGGTACCCAAGTCACTCTTAAAGGGACGGTACCCAAGTCGCTCTTAAATCGATGGTACTCAAGTAGCTCTTAAAGAGACAATATCCAAGTCGCTCTCAAAGGGTCAGTACTTAAGCTGGTTTTCAAAGGATGGTACCTAAGTCTCTTTTAAAGGGAGAGTACTTAAAGCGTAACTGTCATTTCAGGGTCATTTTTCTGAAAACATTAAATATCAACAGTACAAGCGATTTTAAAAAACTCTGCAATAGGTTTAATGTACTAAAAGAGTTTCCTTCTGTACTGAAAAAGCAATCTCCCAGCCTCCCCCCTCACATCAAATGAAGCAGGATTTCTGTCTCCATTATGTGGCTATGGAGAGGGGAGGGGCTGTTAGGAGTGACTGAGCACGGAGCAGTCCTGCACAGCACAACACCCTGCAATCTTCTCTCAGTAAGTTCATAGATAAGCACTGACCTTTCTGACACCTGAATTTAGCGTTTTAGGTGCCCAGACAGTCTAAAACAGCTGATCTTCATGTCACCTCTTCCTGCTCCCTCATCTCTCTCGGCCCCTCCCCCCTTCATAGGCTTACAATGGAGAGAGCAGAGCCCGTCTTCACTGGCTTCTCTGTAATGAAGACGTGTTTGCCTGATAATGCACAGATAAGAAGTCAGGGGGGGAAGCTGGGAGATTGCTTCTTCAGTACAGAAGGAGGCTTTTTTGGCTGGTGAAACCTATTACAGAGTTTCTTAAAATCGCTTATACTACTGATTTCTGCAATAAAAAAAAAACATGACAGTTACGCTTTAAGCTGGTCTGAAAGGGACAATATACAGTATAGGTCACTCAAAGCATTGGCATCAAAGTCGCTCAATTAGGGACTGTACCAAAGTTGCTCTTAAAGGGACTGTACCAAAGCACTATGTATTTCCCTGGAAATGCAAATCTAGTTTCCGTTCAAATCTCTTTATTTTCAAATATCAAATACAACTAATTCTTTAATGTTCAAACATGAAATATGGGGTGAGTCGAGTCTCAGGACACCATTTTATTCAAAAAATTAAAGAGAAAAGTACATTTATGACTATCCTAGTTAGTAGTGGGTGAGGGGCCTACAGTATATTCCATCTTGAGAGTCGCCATATTGGATCAAGGGAAAGTTTATCCAATGGACGAGAATTTGTCAAGTGAAGAGGTTTAAGCTTTAGCCCATGAAAATGAAAGTTTGTGCAAACATTTTGTAACTTTTGTCGTCTGTACCTAGCACCCAGCATGATAAATTGGCCCAATATTTTTCATTTTAGAACATATAATTAGAATTTCTTATGGCCTACAGTACATCTTGTAACTAAAGTCTTATACTTTGCAATAAAATTAATTCTTGTTATTACACAAAAGATCTAAATATTTTTTATTGTCAGTAGATTACGTGACTATCCGTCCCCAGGCAGCTTGTTAATTTACAAAAACAGCAGATTCCCATGATGATCCATAGATCATAAAAAGCTTAGATAAATCAGTAAGACCCGTTCACTGTTAGAAATGTTCTGCACGGTTACAAAGCTTTGTTCTTTATATCCACACGGCCATAGCTGGTCATGGAGCACAAAAGGAGATGAACAGCTACACGAATAAGAAGCTAAAAAAAAATGTTAGGACTTCTGTACATGACCACCGCTCGGGCCGGTTATTAGGGGCACATTGGCAACGTCCATAGTAGCCAGACTGCTTCTTAATTAGTGCTCTGCTATTCCTTGATGTAGCAGTGGCCAGGGTTTCACTCCCCCTGCTGATCAGCACTAGGTGTTTGTGATCTTAGTGATTTTGATTGACAGCTGACACTACCAGTCAGCTGTCGGTAACTGGGCCGGGCTTGTATCAGGTCCAGTGCCTGTGATAGAGCCTAGTAACCTAATGTGTCTTGACCTAGCATATCCTCTGACCTGTTTATCCTGTTTTCTTTTCTATTCTTTTTGGCAGGTAGGGACAGCTGGGGCGGCTGTCAGCGACAGGGACTTCACCGTCTATTTGTCTTTCCAGTCCCCATCCTAACAATAAAGCTCTAGAGAAACAAAAATTGTTCAATTTATCTTTTTCATGGTAAGAGAAACTGTTTGAATGTAGGTTTTAGTGGTTGAAGTCAATTTGTTTTTCTTATTTTTATTTAAAATGACTTCATTTCTTCAGCAGGGTCTACACTGGCCCCTTAGAATAACCCCTAATTACAGGATTAACGTTGTGTAATGTGAGTCTTTTTATGTCCCTTCATACAACCCTAGAATTGATAACTATATACTAACAAAATACACAAAAACTATAAATTCTAGATGTTCTGACATAGTCCTGTAATTGTGAAGTTTCTTCCCATCAGGTTACGTAGTCATAGATTTCTATTACTCCAAACTCTTTCGTCAGTCCATACACAATGGTGGAACCATTAAAAGCAAGAGAAATTATGGATTTGTTACAGAGTAAGGATTGTACCATCAGTTACTCTCTGATGCAAAAAAGGGGCCAGTGGAGCCTCCGTTGCGAGTCTCAAAACACTCTTTGACTATATACATTCACCTAAGCCCAATGGCATCATATTCTTACACTTTCTTTGATATTGATATGCAGTACGCCAATGGATGGGCCAATTTTAGGCTGGAATCACACATGGCAGTTTTTGTACCAAAATCAGAAGTGGATTCAAATAGGATGGAAAATATAAATAGAGGACGTGTATTGCTCTTACCACTTCTGGTTTTGGCACAAAAACTGCCAAGTGTGTTTCCAGCCTAAAGATCTTTTAACCTATACAACATGAACCTTCATCAAATCAAAGCCAGTTTTTATCCTATTTTACTATTTTTTCAGACGTAATATTTTATTTTTTTGTTCATAGGAAAAAGAGCTCGATGCAAACCAAAGTCCCCATCTTTCTACTGGATAAAAGATTGACCATTAATGTTAACGCTACAGAAATATAATTGACAAAGTAACTAATATTTCAACAGTTACAAATATTCAAATAGAAAAAAGTAACATTGTACCTAAATATTGGCTTCAGATAAAGTACAATACTACTACCACAACTACAAGTACTACTACTTATACTACTACTACTGATAATACTAATAGTCATACACTATGGATAAAGGCAACAAGACAGTCACAGAATTTCTACTATTAGGATTTCCAGATGTTACTGGCACTAAAGCTCTGATTTTATTCATGGTGATACTGGTGATTTACATCCTCACCCTCATGATAAATACTATGGTCATTGTGTTGGTGTCCATCAAGCTGCAGCTCCATTCTCCCATGTACTTCTTCCTCCAGCAGTTATCACTTGTTGAATCCATTTTTCTGTCCGTGATTGTTCCTAATATGCTGCGTGTTATATGGCTGGAAGGAGCCACCATCTCTGTTAGGGGTTGTATAACCCAGGCTTATTTGTATTGTGCCGTTGGGTGTGCCGAATGTCACCTCCTCACAGTCATGGCTTATGACCGGTATTTGGCAATCTGTAACCCTCTTCGTTACACCACTATCATGGATACAAGACTTCAGCGTCTCTTGGTCGTCTATTGTTGGGTTTTCGGTTTCCTCCTGACCCAGATCACTCTTAACTTTCTTTGCCATCTTTATTTTTGTGGCCCCCGTGTGATAAACCATTTTTTATGTGATCTTGCCCCATTTCTTCAGCTGACATGTTCTCACAAATTGGCCTTTCAGCTAATGATCCTGATTGTTTCAATTCCTTTAATGCTTTTACCTTTTATGTTAGTTATTATCAGTTACGGCTATGTCTTTATAACAATTCTTGGCATCTCCTCTACAAAGGGAAGAAAGAAAACCTTCTCCACCTGTAGCTCCCACCTCACAGTGGTCACCATGTACTATGGAACCCTCATCACCATCTACATGGTTCCAGCCAATGGAGACACCTTGACCCTGAACAAGTTAATTTCATTTCTGTACATTGTGGTTACTCCTCTGTTCAACCCCATCATATACTGCTTGAGGAACCAAGAGATGAGACTTGTCATAGAGAAGTTAATACATGTAAGAAATGAAGGGTAGATTTTATTACAGAATTATTTAGTGCTAATACTATATATAAGGTTTTGTCTGCTTTGGACAAACTGCTTTCAATTTTTAGGTGCCTAACCTTAACGTCTTTTTTAGGAATTCTATAGGTGAAAATTGTCTTAGAAGTGTATAACTTGACCATTGATTTCCTTAGTTATCTACGCAGGAATAATAAAGAATGAAAGATGCAGAAAGATTAGAGATGAAAGCAACTCGGGCAAGAAAAAGTTAGTGGTGACCGCTCAACCATAGTCATGCTGGTATAAAACAGTCTCCTATGGACAAACAGTTCAGTCAAGGAGTTTTGCCGGCAACACCCTGCGACTCACCAGATGCTGATATCAAATCCAACAAAAGAAGTTGTTGCAGCAAAGCTTCCTTCAAATTCTTATTGAAGTATTCCACAGGAAACAAAAGATAGAACCAACACGTGATGCTACACGTTTCAACAAGAAGTCTTTTTCAAGGAACTCGAGCATGTTCCAGTCTGATCATTAATCATTTGAATACCGATGTCTGCAGAAGTTGGAATCAGCCATAGGGAGTCTGGGAAAAACTGGGATTCAGTCATAGGCCATAAGCTGTACACATGTTTTCAGCCACCGGTTTTCAAATGCCAAATGATCACACTCAAGCATGCTTTAGTTGAGCTCATCTCTAACAAGGATAAATGTCTATTTAGAGTTTTTACCATCATTATGAAAAAATAATTCTTAAGGCTGGGTTCACACTATGTATATTTAAGGCTGTATTTGGTCCTCATGTCAGGTCCTCATAGCAACCAAAATCAGGAGTGGATTGAAAACACAGAAAGGCTCTGTTCACATAATGTTGTAATTGAGTGGATGGCCGCCATATAACGGTAAACAACTTCCATTATTTCAATACAACAGCCGTTGTTTTAAAATAACAGCAAATATTTGCCATTATATGGCGGCCATCCACTCAATTACAACATTATGTGAACAGAGCCTTTCTGTGTTTTCAATCCACTCCTGGTTTTGGTTTCTATACAGCCTCAAATATACAGCCTCAAATATACATAGTGTGAAAATAGCCTTAATGTTCAATCTTGAAGTACAGTGTGCGTGAAGAGGCCCAGGACACCATTGTATTGCAAAAATTTAAGGGAAAATTAGATTTCTGACTATGGCAGCAATGGGTAATGGGCCTTTTCGCCGTCTTGGATAAAGGGCAAACTTTTCCAATGGAAAGGTGGTCATGTTGTTATCAAAGACCAGAATTGTCTCAAAAATGAATTGCTGCAATCAAATTTGCAATATCACTTGTGGTCCAAAAGTTATCAACCTGGAACATGTCCTGTGCCAAACAGCATATGACACAATCAATGTGTTCTCCGTGGTGCTGAACACAGAGCTAAATCTATATCATAAAAATGAAAGTCTGTCTGTCTGTCTGTCTGTCCTCTATAGACTTCCAATCGCCTGAACCATTTGACCCCAAATTTGGCCCACAGATACATTGGGTCCCTGGGAAGGTTAGAGCGAAGGTCCTGTCCCCGCCAGATGTACAGGAGTGGAGGGGGAAGAGCAGGGGGGAGGATGTATAGAGTATGGGGGCTACTTGCAAGTGGGGGGAGTGTATACAGTATAGGGGCTACCCGCAGGGGTGAGAGGTGTATGCAGTGTGGGCGCTACCTGCGGGGGAGAGTGTATAAAATATGGGGGCTACCTGCAGGAAGGGAGTGTATACAGTATAGGAGTACCTGCAAGGGGGGGTGTATACAGTATGGAGGCTACCTGCAGGTGGGGAGTGTATACAGTACGGGGGCTACCTGCAGGGGGAATGTATACAGTATTAGAACTTTGAAACATTTTCTGTGTTGTCCTCATCAAGGATGAAAGGTAGTGCCTAAGAGGGTCAAATTATGATGATGCAGGATTGTGTATGCACTTATTATTATAAGCTGCAGGTTTTCTGCACACACACCTTACTTATGGTCTGCAGTCGGCGGGGGGGGGGACCCCAAAATATACACTACAGGTATACAGGACCCCCAAACTATACACTACAGGTATACAGGACTTCCACCAACTATATACTACAGGTATACAGGACCTCCACTAACACTGTCAATGTTTTATATACCACTACCAATGTTGTAAATAACCAGGCTGTATATAACACTGACAATGTTGCATATAACCAGGCTCTGTATATAAAACTGCCAATGTTGTATATAACCAGGCTGTATATGACACTAACAATGTTGTACATAACCAGGCTCTGTATAACACTGCCAATGTAGTATATAACCAGGCTCAGTATAACACTGTTAATGTTGTATACCAGGCTGTATACTGTATATAACACTGACAATGTTGCATATAACCAGGCTGTATATAACACTGACAATGTTGTATATAACCAGGCTCTGTATATAAAACTGCCAATGTTGTATATAGCCAGGCTCTGTATACAGTCTGATCACATAACATCTCAGTTTGGCTATCAGGTATTGAGAATGTTTAAAGATTTTAGTTTAGTTTATTCATTTATTATTTCTAATGTGTATAAGCTACAATTTACATAAACAGTGCAGAACTGTTGGGGTATATAGTGTATAAAGGGGTATATAGGGCTCCTGGAGATTTCACCTTAAACTCAAAAAAGGGCATAGATTTGCCCCCTAGGTGACCTATGAACAAATCTAATTAACACACCAACACTTTATACCCGGGTACATTTTCTAGTGTGAACTAAAAACAAAATTCTGTATTGATGCTTTGCTCAAATAAAATGGCAGCCATGTTTTTAACCCCTTAAGGACAGAGCCAATTTCGATTTTTGCGTTTTAGCTTTTTCCTCCTTGTGCATCAAAGGCCATAGCACTTGCATTTTTCCACCTAGAAACCCACATGAGCCCTTATTTTTTGCGTCACTAATTGTACTTTGCAATGACAGGCTGATTTTTTGCATAAAGTACACTGCGAAACCAGAAAAAAATTCAAAGTGTGGTGAAATTGAAAAAAAAAAAAAGCATTTTGTTTATTTGGGGGAAATGTGTTTTTACGCCATTCGCCCTGGGGTAAAACTGACTTGTTATATATGTTCCTCAAGTTGTTATGATTAAAACGATATGTAACATGTATAACTTATATTGTATCTGATGGCCTGTAAAAAATTTAAACCATTGTCAACAAATATACGTCACTTAAAATCGCTCCATTCCCAGGCTTATAGCGCTTTTATCCTTTGGTCTATGGGGCTGTGTGAGGTGTCACTTTTTGCGCCATGATGTTTACTTTCTATCGGTACCTTGATTGCGCATATATGACTTTTTGATCGCTTTTTATTACAATTTTTCTGGATTTGATGAGACCAAAAATGCGCAATTTTGCACTTTGGGATTTTTTTGCGCTGACGCCATTTACCGTGCGAGATCAGGAATGTGATTAATTAATAGTTCGGGCGATTACGCACGCAGCGATAGCAAACAGGTTTGTTTATTTATTTATTTATTTATTTACTTTTATTTATAACCTGGGAAAAGGGGGGTGATTCAGACTTTTATTAGGGGAGGGGGATTTTTACTATTAACAACACTTTTTTTTTACTTTAACACTTATACTAGAAGCCCCCCTGGGGGACTTCTGGTATAAGTGCTCTGATCTTTCATAGAGATCTCTGCAGCATAGATATGCTGCAGAGATCCATGAGATAGGCACTCGTTTACTTCCGGCTGCTGCAGCCGGAAGTAAACGAGTGCCGAGCCGGGGACGGCGCCATCTTGGAGCGGTCCCCGGCCGGCTTCAGAAACGGAGATCGCTCCTCCGGGATAACATCCCGGGGGAGCGATCTCCGCCACTAGACACCAGGGAACAGCTGAATCCGGTAATCGGATGCAGCTGTCATGTTTGACAGCTGCATCTGATTACTGTATTAGCGGGCATGGCGATTGGACCGTGCCCGCTAATACCTACGGTCCCGGGCTACAAGCGGCACCCGGGACCGCCGCAGTTCAGAGCGCGGTCACCGCGCTGCCCCGCTCTGAACGTCCTTACCGGCATCAGGGCGTAAATATACGTATATAAGGCATCTGCCTTAGTAATTTTGGACCCTGGACGGTATGTTTCCACAAAATTTAAACGGGTGAAGAACAATGCCCAACGAGCCTGACGCGGATTTAGCCTTTTAGCATTGGCCAAGTACAACAAGTTCTTATGGTCAGTTAATACAGTTATTTGATGCCTTGTGCCTTCCAGGAAATGTCTCCACTCCTCCAAGGCCCATGTGATTTGCCAACAATTCCCGGTTTCCAATGTCGTAGTTGGCCTCGGAAGTGGAGAATTTCCTGGAAATGTATGCCACAGGTCTTAAATTGGTATATTGCTCTCTTCCCTGAGAAAGCACTGCCCCAACACCAGATTCTGAAGCATCCACCTCAACAACAAATGGACTGTCCAAGTTAGGATGCACCAAGACAGGGGCTGAAGCAAATCTCTCTTTTAACTGAGAAAAAGCTTGTTCTGCCTCAGGAGACCAAGAAGCCGGATTCACTCCTTTCTCAGTTAACTCAGTCAATGGCTTAACTATCAATGAGAAATTACGAATAAATTTTCTATAGAAGTTGGCAAAGCCTAAAAACCTTTGGACCTCCTTCAGTGTAGTAGGTCGTCCCCACTCTAGCACTGCTTTTACCTTAATAGGGTCCGTGAGGATATACCCCTAGAAGCCTATTTCCTTAACCCCAAAAAGACATTTTGAATATTTGGCACACAGAGAGTTTTTTCTGAGCCTGGATAATACCTCACGAACGTGCTTCTGGTGGGACGGCCGGTCTGGTGAGTAAATGAGGATATCATCCAGGTATACTACTACAAATTGACCAAACAAATCACGAAAAATATCATTTACAAATCTTTGGAAAACCGCTGGAGCATTACTTAGGCCAAAAGTCATCACAAGATATTCAAAATGCCCTTCGGGAGTGTTAAAAGCGGTTTTCCACTCGTCACCTTCCCTGATCCTGATTAAATTATATGCCCCCCAAAGGTCTATCTTCGAGAACCAACGGGCACCTACTACCTGGTTAAGGAGATCAGGAATCAAGAAAAGAGGATGCTGGTCTTTAATGGTTATTTTATTTTGTTCCCTGTAATCAATGCAGGGGCGTAATCCGCCGTCCTTCTTTTCCACAAAGAAGAACTCAGCTCCCATGGGCGATACAGATGGCCGAATGTCACCCTTCCTCAAACTGTCCTGTATGTATTGGCACATCGACTCTCGAGGTTAAAGATCCATCCTTTAGGAAACCTGGCCCGGACACAAGATCGATGGCGCAATCATACGGACGGTGCGGAGGCAAGGTGTCAGCAACAGTCTCATCAAACACATCCTGAAAATCATCAATAAATTCAGGTAGAACCAACAAATCAGAAACTGAACATAGGGATGGACAGACTCTACTAATGTGGGACTCACAAGAACTACCCCATTTGACTAATTTAGACGACCTCCAGCTAAAAACTGGATTGTGGAGCCGTAACCATGGTAACCCCAGAATTATAAAATAAAATAAAAAGAAGAAGATAAGGGAGCTCTCTATACTGCTACACCTGAGGTCAGAGGTCAACCCAGTACCATGGGTGGAAAAAATGCAAGATAAAGGAATACGTAGAAATGACCAATCCTCAAAGGTACTTGCCCAAATGGATATATTGTTAGATTAAAAAAGTACAGTGTAATCAAAATCAATACAATAAAAATACATATATATAAACAGTTACCATAGGGCTCTAATGGTATAAAAAATGAAATAAAAACAGTTATTGAATATATAAATGAAGCTCAATATGGCTCCTAAAATATGGTGTCTCGGTAAAGGAAAGAAAAGGGGGTTCATATAGTGCACCTCTCACCAGACCACGTTGGCGTTAGCGATGATGTCGTAATGTTCTGCGACCTGTGGTACGCCAGAGATGTTATCAGTGGTATGTCCAAACAGGTAAAGTGCTTGAAAGAGATCGCTGAATGTTCACTATTTGCGACCTGTAGTGCGCCCGCGGTTTCCACTGTAGATCACCGTCTTGGAACGCTGAATGTCCGCTATGTGCGACCTGTAGTGCGCCCGCGGTTTCCACTATAGATCACCGTCTTGGATCTCCGATCTCAGGTGAAGTTATCTGTCTACTTATGCCGCTTTTAATGCCGGGAGCGCCGGCTGGAGAGTGGCGTCTTCTCCGCTCGCGGTGATGTAGTAGATTTTGATCGTAGCAGTCCAACGCGGGAACTCAACTGTCAATCAGCGTACCGTGGCAGTATACGGTATCTCTTTCAAGCACTTTACCTGTTTGGACATACCACTGATAACATCTCTGGCGTACCACAGGTCGCAGAACATTACGACATCATCGCTAACGCCAACGTGGTCTGGTGAGAGGTGCACTATATGAACCCCCTTTTCTTTCCTTTACCGAGACACCATATTTTAGGAGCCATATTGAGCTTCATTTATATATTCAATCACTGTTTTTATTTCATTTTTTATACCATTAGGGCCCTATGGTAACTGTTTATATATATGTATTTTTATTGTATTGATTTTGATTACACTGTACTTTTTTAATCTAACAATATATCCATTTGGGCAAGTAACTTTGAGGATTAGTCATTTCTACGAACCCCAGAATTATGTCTGCAGCAAGTTTGTCCATCACAAAAAAACTTATCTGTTCATGATGGAGACATCCAAACCCCTTGGACACCTCAGGGGTACGAAATTTAATATTACCTCCACTTAAAGGGGCAGAATTAGCTCCTGACACAGCAAATGGGTAACATAAGGGAATTAGCTTCAACCCCAAAGACTCAGCAACAGAAGCACGAATAAAACTCAAGGCTGCGCCTGAGTCCACCATGGCCTGACAAGAAAAGACAGCGTAACAGGTAACAAAAATTTATCAAACACTTTAGGACGTACCTGTGTGCCTGAGTGACCCTCCAGATCATCATTCAGGCACATCGGGAGCACCAGGCACTAAGGATGACCGAACTGAACCGTAACGAATAGTGATAAGCAAACACGCTCGTCTGAGCCTGGTACTCGTTCGAGTATTAGGGTACTCGATGGTACTTGTTACTCGAACGAGCATCTCGCGATATTTTAGAAAATCTTATCATCCATTTTCTGTAAGTTTCGGCACAATTTCTCAGCCAATAAACATGCAGGAGACTCTTTGGTACATCCTGCGATCACGTGGGACCCATACATGTCGATAGCAGCGATTGGTTGGCCAAATCAGATGACCCTGCCATATAAAAATCTCGGCTGCCGAGGCTCGGCTCACATGCATGCTGGAAGAGATTAGGGACAGAGCTGCTGCTTGTCAGGGAAAGCGTTAGGAAGGGAATTAGCGTTCCAGTAGGCAGGGAATAGTAGCAAAACAACCAAACAGCCCTTGTAAGGGCTTCAAATCATTTGTAAATTGTATTACTATAGACTGCTGGCTGGGACTTGCAGTGCAGCTACCACGATTTCAGCAGCACACTGTGGTGATCGGCTGCTGGCAGAAAGGGGACATTAGGTGTTGCATACACACCCCTAAGAAGTCCTCAGAACTATTTTATGATTTTGTGGCTGGATTTTGTGGTTGTTTTACATCTGCATAGAACTTCACTGCTCATTGTATTGTGTAACAGGTGCCATAGACCACAGACCACCACTTATACACAGACTCTATACAACAGCCTCCAAATACTAGTGTGACACTGACCACCAGTATATTTTCTGACTTCTTTATTTCTTACGCAAGGCATATCTCAGTTCACTTCTGCTTGCCCTGTGTAAGGGGGTGTCACAGAGTGTGTATAGGTGCAGCCACCAACAGATTGTATACCACAGCCTCCTAAAAACTAGTGGGACCACTAAAATGTTTTCTGATTTCTTTATTTCTACTGAGGGCATATTCAAGCTCACTGCTAATTGCCCTGTGTAAGTGCTGCTATACACCATATAGCAGCACTTACACCCAGACTCTATACGACTACCTCCAAAAGTAGTCTGAGTAATATATTTTCTTGGCTTGCTGTGATCTGTAGTGCAGCTATCTAAGTCTTGACTGTGCAGTGTCTATAAAATGGTGAACCCGAGGGGTAAGGGTCGAGGGCGTGGGCGTGGGGTTCCAGGCGATGCAGTGGGCAGAGGCCATGATTCTGGGCAGGGTGACCCAGCAGCACCCATTGAGGAGAGAGCAGTGGCACACCGCAGACATTCACTCCCTAGCTTCTTCTCGCAACTTACGGGGTCTCAGGGTACACCACTATTGAAACCGCAGCAGTGTGAACAGGTGCTGACGTGGATAGCGGATAATGTGTCCAGTAACTTATCGACCACCCAGTCTTCCACACAGTCCACCCAAACTAGCCAAGGGAGTGGAATCCTTAGTCCAGAAGCTCAGCCTCCTTCCCCACAGCCTGACCACTCCAGGGAAAGGAGGGATTCAGAACTGGAGGAAGAGCTGTTGGATGAAGACGAGGTGACTGACCCGAGCTGGGTGGATAAGCCTAGTGACAGTGCTTCCGAGGGGGAGTCAAGTTCAGACACAGGACCGGTTGGAAGAGGAAGAGGGGTGGGCAGAGGGAGAAGAAGGGCCAGAGCAAGTAGATCAGCAACTGTTTCACGGAGACAAACTCCCGTGGCCAGGGCTAGATGTTCGCAAGTCTGGCGGTTCTTTAAAGAAACTGCAGATGACTGATGGACTGTAGTGTGCAATCTGTGCCATGCCAGGATCAGCAGGGGAGCCACCACTACCAGGCTAACCACTACCAGCATGCGCAGGCATATGAGTGCTAAACACCCCACTCAGTGGGACCAAGGCCATTTACTTACTTAGTGCTCCTTGCCCTGTGTCACATGCTGGCTCTGTCAGTTCCCCTGTCCTACACCCACCCCTGACCTCCACTATGCTCAAAGTCAAACTCAAAGTCAGACTCCAGACTGCTGGCTGGGACTTGCAGTGCAGCTACCAAGATTTTAGCAGCACACTGTGGTGATCAGCTGCTGGCAGAAAGGGGACAGCAGGTGTTTCATACAGACCCCTAAGAAGTCCTCAGTACTATTATATCATTATTACTATTATATAGTATATGCCTATAGTATATGCCACCATCTTTCACAGGGCAATTAGCAGTGAGCTTGGATGTGACAGCAGTCATAAATGAAGAAATAAGAAAATATACCGGTCACACTAGTTTCTGGAGGTTGTCGTATACAATCTGTGGGTAACTGCAGCTATATAACATATGCCACCACCTTTCACAGGGCAATTAGCAGTAAGCTTGGATGTGATTCACCACTTCTTCCCACCCGATTCAATTTTGAGTTTGACTTGGAGGTTCCGGGCTGCCCTGCCCCTAGCGTGTTGTCAGAGCGGGTCTTCAGTGCAGCTGGTAGCATCATCACTAATAAGCGCACCCCTCTGTCAACTGACAGCGCTGACAGGCTGGCGTTTATTAATTTTCTTATTTCTTTATTTCTTATTGAAGCCATATCCAAGCTCACTGCTAATTTCCCTGTGTAATTAGCAGTGAGCTTGGTTGCGTGTGACAACGGGCGGAACCTGGTGGCAGCTCTGCAAGTCGGCAGCCTCACACATGTACCATGCCTGGCCCACGTTTTCAACCTAGTGTTGGTGCGGTTCCTTAAAACCTACCCCAATTTGGCTTACTTTCTCAACAAGGTGCACCGCATCTGTGCGCATTTCCGTAAGTCAACCGGTGAAAGTTACCCCAACTGCTACAGTCAAATTCTAACTCAAAACAGCGGTGGGGAGAAGTGGTGAGTCACACGATGCAGGGAATGTTACCCTAACTGCTACAGTCAAATTCAAAGTCACGTTCAAACTCAAAACAGCGCTTCCTTGTCTTGTTCATTTCAAACCATATTATGTGTGGATGTCATCTTACGGGTGTCCTCTGCCGTCCTTTCACCAGTGCCTTCTTCCTTCCTGGGATGTTGTAGCCATTTTGAAGGCAGGATTGACCAGATCTTTTTAATAGACAGGCTACCGCACTTGCCCTCTCTTAGACACTCTTTAAAGGATTAAAAGTTTATTCGTTCAAATTCCGGGGCCTCTTAAAGGGGTAGTGCGGCACTTAACAATTATTCACAAAATAACATACATTACAAAGTTATACAACTATTGTAATGTATGTTATGTATGTGAATGGACCCCTTCCCCGTGTCCCCCCACCCACACCAGACCCGGAAGTGTTGTGCACTATACTCACCTGATACATGTCGACCCCGTCCGCCATCTTGGGACAATGATGTCATCTTTGGGCAGCCAGCTGAACTGCTCCATCCGTCCCTCGTGCCGGCCCCCCTCTGCCGCGTCATAACTGTGCTCAGCCGTGATTGGCTGAGCACAGTTATGCTCAGCCAATCGTGGCTGAGCAGATGATGACGCGGCAGAGGGGGGCCGGCACGAGTGACGGATGGAGTGGTTCGGCCGGACGCCCGAGGATGACATCATTGTGTCAAGATGGCGGACGGGGGTTGACATGTACCAGGTGAGCATAGTGCACAACACTTCCGGGTCTGGTGTGGGTGGGGGGACACGGGGAAGGGGGCCATTTACATACATAACATACATTACAAAGTTGTATAACTTTGTAATGTATGTTATTTTGTGAATAATTGTTAAGCCCCGCACTACCCCTTTAAGAAGACTGTATTGTTATTCTTCAAAACCTCCAAAGATATGCCTCTCACTCACAACTGCATGAGGGGCATGTGAGGCTAAATCTAGCCAAAATCCGGCTAATTTTATTTGATGATTGTATTGTCCATCTTGGTCTGGGTCAGTGGTGTGGGTCCATATGCTACTGTGTTTTAATGGTTCTCTGTATCCTCACTGCCATGCTGTGTCAGGCAAAGTGTTTGGGTGGTTCATATGCTACCTGTGTTTGAATGGTTCCCTGTGTTCTCACCGCCATACTGTGTCAGGCCTAATTTTTGGGAAGTTCACTTGCTACCTCACTTTTAATGGCTCTCTGTGTCCTCACTGCCAAGCTGTGTCAGGCTACATTTTGGGCTGGTTCATATGCTACCTCTGTTTCAATAGTTCTCTGTGTTCTCACCGCCCTGCTGTGCCAGGCTAAATGTTTCGGTGGTTCATCATATGCTACCACTGTTTTGATGGTTCCCTGTGTTCTCCCTGCCATGCTGTGTTAGGCTAAATTTTGTGGTGGTTCATATGATACCTCTGTTTCAATCCTTCACTGTGTGATCACTGCCAAACTGTTGCCCATAATTTAGCATAATAGTGCGATTAGGCAGCCTCAGAGGCATCCATGCATGCTGCCCCTGCTGTTTCCTGTCCCTTTCCGTGGTGTTTCCATCATTTTCTGAAGTTGATAGGTTTTCACACGACCTTCCTTCTGCCGAACTTGGGTCCCCTGCAAAAATGCTCGAGTTTCCCATTGACTTCAATGGGGTTCATTACTCGAAACGAGCACCCAAGTATCGGGAAATATTTGTCTCGAGTAACAAGCACCCGAGCATTTTAGTACTCGCTCATCACTACTGGCATGCAATGATAGCAAATATGTGCCATGTGTGGCGTGTGGATAATCGTCATAGGTAGCATGATGAGATGACCTCTCTGTGGCAATGCATTCTCTATTTAGATTATTACTGTCATCCTGCCAGCCGGCAGTGTTGATTTATGTGCCTATCTACTTACAACATGCATATCCTGGAGATCCTGCTGATACTGAATGTACTGTATATATGTATATTTGATTGTAGAATACTATTACATAGTTCTCATTAACACTTCTTTATGTACATTCATAGGATATAGCTCCTTCCATTGATGTTACTCTATTGGTCCATATCTCCAACATGTATACTTAAAGCTGCTCTTTTCATTTTCCATATAATGAGATACAACGGTTAGAAAAAGATGGGGGTCTAACTTAAAGGGGTTGTCCAGTGGATTTGTAATTTACTTCCATTTAAAAATCTCAAGTCTTCCCACAATTATAAGCTGCGGTATGTCCTGCAGGAAGTGTTGTTTATTTACATTCAGACACCGTGCTCTCTGCTGACATCTCTGGCCGAGTCAGGAACTGTCCTGTGCAGGAGAGGTTTTCTATGGGGATTTGCTACTGCTCTGGACAGTTCCTGACTCGGCCAGAGATGTCAGCAGAGAGCACTGTTTCTGAATGTAAATAAACAACACTTCCTGCAGGACATACAACAGTTTGTAAGTAAATTACAAATCTGTATAACTTTCTGACACCAGTTGATTTGAAAGAAAAATGTTTTCGCTGGACAACCCCTTTAAACATCGCCAAAAGTAACCAAAACTGTATTCTTTATTGCCTTACACGGTACACGCCATGGTCTTTAACAATTCTTAATCAAGCATATTGTATGTATTGTTTTTTTTTTATTTTTATAATACCTTACTGTTATTTTTTTTAATCAGATTTTTATTTGGTTTTTCAACATATAAACATATGGAAAATATGAAACAGTGTACAAGAAAGAATATAGTTAGACACTGCTGATGTCAACTTTAACTTTTTTTTCCCCCCCGGTAAAAATGATTCAGAAAATGATGTTTTCTATAACGATAAGTCTCTAGATGGTTCAAGAAATGATAATCCCCGGAGGACTCATTAAGATTTCAATAACAGCCATTTCCCTTGGTATTTCTTAAGACATAAAATGCTTCCAGAGCTTTATGTGTTTGAACATTTCTTGAAAACGGTCCATGTGCTCTGTTACTGTAGGAATCGATAAATGATATCATGATTTTTATTAAGAGTAATATTCTATAAACACAGTTTCTTCCTGGTGATAAACACCTTGGATTATAACTATAAATGTTCCCATAATTTGTTTGAAGTTGTTCTATGACATCGTCTATGTCCTTCAGCTGTTGGGACAAGCTAAGAGTTTTGCAGCAGCTTGAAAGTCACGAGGTTGAAGCGCTCCGGTGGACTGCATGAGGATAAGTCACAATTACAATATTCCAGGGACAGGTGTACCATATACACAGGTAAGTGGGTGCTCCACCAAAGAAAAATCATAGCAGTCCTGTGTCCCATTCAGAGCTCACAGTTACTGGAAGATCACAATCCACCATAGAAGGTGGCTTAGGGAACTGGCTAGAGAGGTTTGTAGTTGATCAGTTTGAGGGCAACGTATCAATATATTGTCCTGTCTACAACCATGGTTCAAAGAAAAGCTAAAATCAGTTGCTAACACCACTCAATAGGCGAAGGGAAAACCAGTGGTCTCTAGTGTCATGGGACATGCTGTGCAAAATGGAGGGGTTGGGCAAGGTTTGCAGCCATGAAGCCATGACCTTCAATGACTAGCAAACAGGGGCATCAAATCATTTAGAATCAAGTGGCATTCTAGCTTTCTTCCCAGCATCGCAATAGGGCAATAAAGTTAGTGAATAAAATGGACGAAACACACACAAGTATGCATGAGGACCCCCAAAATATGTGACCTAAATGATTTTTTATTTTACTATATTAATTTGAGAATAAGCTTAGAGCTTTTGTTGTAACAGCTGAAAAGCAGCTTTCATAGTCTGACTCCACTCGGCCTTGTTCTTGGAGAATCAGGTAAGAGACCATATTTTATGGGGGTTTAAAGAAGGAGGTTGATTATGTTCTGCTTGCTATTCATAAGGTAAGGCCATGCCCCCACATCAAAGGGACAGATACTATTTAGAGAAGACATAGAAGTCGCACTGAACGCGCCCATATGAAACAAGAAGTATCTTATGTACAGTATATAGTCATATGCTCACCTTTTGATGTTGCGCTACGAGGTATAGGTAATAAGTGCTGGAGGGTTCGGCTCGATAGCACTCTGCCTGTCCCAATGCAAGGCTCGGTTCTGGACAATACAAGCAAGGAATTGTGCCTGCAGCAAAAGCCAGGCTTCCAAAGGACACTGACCTAGATGCAATATCTCTTGGACCTGATGAAAGGAGTAGTAATACTCCTGAAGCGCATTGTCCGTATGAGCCATACTAAATCCTTTCAGTTCTCCTGAGTTCTTTTAGTTAATAATGGATGTTTAGGTCACCATTTTGGAGTCCTTTGAAGGCTGGGATTCTGCCGCAGGGACAATACTTTGCTTATATTATATTATCCTATCTATCCATCTGTCTATAAAAATGAAAAAAGTCTGCAGCGCTCCATGTTATTTCAAAAAGAGCAGAAAATGTATTCCTTTTCACCTCTTTTAAAGAGCCGTTCTCAGGGCTGAGCTGAAATGTGGCTGTCACCTTTGGGATGGAATAACTTTTGACATCTTTTTGAACTACCATGGCGTGCCGCGGACTGTTTTTTTTATGGAACTGGAACCTGTGATCAAGATTGAATTGATTAAATGAATATGACTCTTCCTATGAAGATGAGTAAATATACTAATACTGTCTTTAATAAAACTTTCTTCATTTTTAAGGCTCTCACTTCACTATGAGCACGATGAACCTCACAACAGTCACCGAATTCTTATTACTTGGATTCCCAGAAATTAGAGGCTCCAGGACAGTTGTCTTATTTCATGTTATCCTGATCGTCTACATCCTGACCCTCATGATAAATACTATGGTCATTGTGTTGGTGTCCATTAAGCTGCAGCTCCATTCTCCCATGTACTTCTTCCTCCAGCAGTTATCATTTATAGAAACCACATTCCTGACTGTGATTGTTCCTAATATGCTGCGTGTTATATGGCTGGAAGGAGCCACCATCTCCGTTGCTGGTTGTATAACCCAGGCTTACTTGTATTGTGCCGTAGGGTGTGCAGAATGTCACCTCCTCACAGTCATGGCTTATGACCGGTACTTGGCCATTTGTAACCCTCTTCGATATAACACCATCATGAACACAAGACTTCAGCATTCCTTGGTCGTCTATTGTTGGGTTTTCGGCTTCCTCCTGACTCAGATCACTCTTAATTTTCTTTGTCAACTTCATTTCTGTGGCCCTCATGTGATTGACCATTTTTTCTGTGATCTTGCTCCTTTTGTTGAGCTTTCATGTTCTCACCGGTCGGCCTTGCAGTTGGAGATATTTATTGGTGCCGTTCCTATAATAATCCTACCCTTTGCCTTAGTCGTCATTAGTTATATATGTGTCTTTACAACAATCCTTAGAATGTCCTCCACAAAGGTTAAGAAGAAGACATTTTCCACATGCAGCTCCCACCTCACTGTGGTCATCCTATACTTTGGGTCATTGGTCACCATTTACACGGTTCCTGCTAGTGGACAAACTTTGACTGTCAACAAACTTCTTTCCTTTTTGTACATTGTGGTGACGCCGCTGTTTAACCCCATCATATACTGCTTGAAGAACCAAAAAATAAGAGTCATTCTCCTACATTTATTTACTGACAAGTTTAAAACCTCTGTTAAGAAATCTTGGTTGGACTAATAGACCTGACCTACCTGGTTCTCCTTTATCTGTTTAGGGTTACCTTAAAATGACTCCTTCTTACCTAATCCAATGCCTGCACTTTGGGGAAAAGATAAATTGCTGTATTAACATGTACAATATATGTCATACTGGGCTCTCTAGTACAGGGAAGTCCAGTGTCTGATTTTTTTTTTTGCAAAGAGCAAGGGAGTAGATGGCTGAACATAACTATATACACCTACCTCCCTGACTCCATTACTGGGGTCTGCTGTCAGCCCCTCTGGTCCCTGGCCCCTGGCCGCTTCCTGGTTTGAGTGAGGACCTGGATTGTGATGTATCAGCCCCACTCAGCCAGTCAACGGCCGATGCGGTACCCCACTACGGCTGCAGACTGGCTGAGCGGGCTGACACATCACGACCCAGGTGCCCGCTCAGACTAGTAAGTGGCCGAAGCCACCTCTTTCCTGGCTCTTCTGAAAAAAAATGCCTGACACCAGACTTCTCTTTTAAATCTATACAACACAGTCATCGTTATGTTTCTGTTAAAGGGGACTTCCAATCTATTTGTTCATAGGATTTAGCTGCAATACAGAAGAACATATAATGATTTAAGGGGATGCTCACAGGGGACAGAACCAGTAGGGAGCTGTTGGTAGCCACAAGGCATTTCACCGTAAGAGTCCTGTTAGACAAAGTAATTGTTAACGATTACCAAGTATCGATAAACGATCGTAAACAAGAGCTTTTGGGAACAACCCAAAATCGTTCACCGTAACACACAGAATGATAGTCATTAGTTACAATTGTTACCATGATCATTTACTCCTGATCTCGGAAAAAGAACAAATGATGTGTACATTTAGCGAACGATTATGATTTTATGGTCAGCTTAAAAGATGCAATCAACAACACACAAACAATTTTTCGATAGCCTGCAAACACATGGAACGATTATCGTTTAAATTCAACGATATGACGATTTTCTTTACGATAATTGTCCTGTGTAATAGGGCCCTTACTCTCCCATGCCTCATGGATTAGCAGAATGAGAGGGGTACAAAATGGTTATTGATGATGTAATCCTACAGGGCCACATGCTGTATAGAGCCTGGTGGCAGGGGAACTGGGTGTCCTTCATAGTCAATGGACAGTCAAGAACTTGATGAGACAGTCTTCCACAGCAAATGGGGGTACAGTCTCTTGCAAAGTTACAAACAACACAATGATGGAAGTGAGGAGAGGCCTCTGGGGTAAACAATGTTGTGAATGTGGGGTTCTTGAAACAAGGTATAAATACACTCACTGTACACTTAGGGGTATAGGTCTTAAAGTAAATCTGTGATGTGACAGATGTGACGTCTCTAGGTCTGGCTTGAAGCCCTAAAAGGTCCTATATGTTCTTTAGCAATCTTGTACAACTTCTCCCCAAAGTATGATCCTATGTATGGTCTCTGATTATAGCCCAAGTTGGGATGTATATTGTCTTTTCCTTGAATGAGTGACTACATCTAGTGATACACCAAACAGTCCTGGACAATAAGGCCTACCTAACAGAAACTGACCTTTAAGGTGCTCCTCACCCTGCCTCTAACTCTTACTCTACCTCACCTTAACTGAACTGAACCTCCTTTCTCCGCGGACATGTTGGGCTAGGGAGGCTCCTCTCACACACCAGAATGCAATTTAACGTAACGGATGCCAATCTATGGACTAACTCTCTTACAGTAAGATAATAATATGCATGCAGTATGTACAGAACACAATGTAAAACACAGGGTGGGTACACAAACTCAGTACGACATATGAATGGTGTAAACAATGCAACATAATTGCTAAAGTAGATATTCTACAACCAACAATCTCTCTCTACAGGACCCTGTAGTGGGACACTGCATTATACTGACTTATTCAGCCCTCAACACAAGAGGAGCGAGAAGGCCCTACAGCTCATGTCACTTTAGAAAATTGGGAACATTGTTCTGGAAGTACAGATTGATGTACAAAAGGTACCATGTGTCTCCTCTGCCTAAAAGTGTCAGCGGTCTGGAATGTGAAGTGCTGCCCTCTCAACATGGACATATTATATTCCTGGATTTCCTCCAGAGAAGTGTCACAGCTGCTTATCCCTCTTCTCTCCTACAGTACAAACACATGTGCACAGGAACCTTTAGAGAAAAGACGCTCTAGATGTGGCAGGACTTTATATTGGCATATCGTAGTAGAAAAAAGATCATATTTATCTCAATGTGTGAATTTTCTTTGTAGCCTGGTGTAGCCAACCATGGAATCCCAAGGATGCTGCCAGCGGAAAGAGGGTACCTAGGGGACCAGAAAAATGTGTAAAAAAAATTTAAAAAATAAAAAAAATATAATAAAAGTTCATATTTAAATAACCAAAAATGAACAAAAAATATTATTGATTTTTGGTCTCTTCACATCCCAGAATAAATTGAATAAAAAGTGATCAAAAAGTCATGTATACTCGCAAGTGTGGTACCGACAGATCATGGTGCACTAAATGACCCCCCACGCAGCATTATAGCCCAAAATATAAGAGCGTTACACTTTGAAATCCATGGTTTTATTGGTTACATGGACCCTTCCTGACCAATATAAAGCCCTGATGTCTTTATAATGGTAGGTGTATAACTGCTGCAAATTCAAAATCTTCATCTTTAATCATTTGTTCAGATGCCCCATTTCACAGTGACATGTAGGCCTGTAGTCTCTGCCCTCTTCCAGGTCACTCACACTTGATTGGAAGCCTGGGCGCTGGGAACTTAAAGGGTAACTCCAGGTAGAGGTTAAAAAAATGAAACTTCTTCAGAAGCATATAGCATTACTTACTTACCTATCTATTCCATTTTTGAAACTACCAAAAATCCATTTGTTTGGGGGGGGGAAGGGGGATCTGTTTTGTGTTTCTGTACTTCCTTGTTGATCAGTTCCCAGAATGCATTGCTTTTCCTCAGCTGTTCATCACAGTCCTCCACCCTGCACATTCCCCGCCCAAATCTATTGCAGAACATCTAGGCTGTGTTCACACAATGCAGTTTCATTGTGTTACTGAATTATTTGCATTACTTTATCATTTCATTGTTGTTCCACCCGCCCAGCACTCTATATTCTCTACCTGTAACACCACACAGCACGCTGTATTCTCTACCTGTAACACCACGCTGTATTCTCTACCTGTAATACCACACAGCACACTGTATTCTCTACCTGTAACACCACACAGCACACTGTATTCTCTACCTGTAACACCACACAGCACACTGTATTCTCTACCTGTAACATCACACAGCACACTGTATTCTCTACCTGTAACACCACACAGCACACTGTATTCTCTACCTGTAACACCACACAGCACACTATATTCTCTACCTGTAACACCACACAGCACACTGTATTCTCTACCTGTAACACCACACAGCGCACTGTATTCTCTACCTGTAACACCACACAGCACACTGTATTCTCTACCTGTAACACCACACAGCATGCTGTATTCTCTACCTGTAACACCACACAGCACGCTGTATTCTCTACCTGTAACACCACACAGCACGCTGTATTCTCTACCTGTAACACCACACAGCACTGTATTCTCTACCTGTAACACCACACAGCACACTGTATTCTCTACCTGTAACACCACACAGCACGCTGTATTCTCTACCTGTAACACCACACACCGCACGCTGTATTCTCTACCTGTAACACCACACAGCACGCTGTACTCTCTACCTGTAACACCACACAGCACTGTATTCTCTACCTGTAACACCACACAGCACACTGTATTCTCTACCTGTAACACCACACAGCACTGTATTCTCTACCTGTAACACCACACAGCACACTGTATTGTCTACCTGTAACACCACACAGCACGCTGTATTCTCTACCTGTAACACCACACAGCGCACTGTATTCTCTACCTGTAACACCACACAGCACACTGTATTCTCTACCTGTAACACCACACAGCACACTGTATTCTCTACCTGTAACACCACACAGCACACTGTATTCTCTACCTGTAATACCACACAGCACACTGTATTCTCTACCTGTAACACCACACAGCACACTGTATTCTCTACCTGTAATACCACACAGCACACTGTATTCTCTAGCTGTAACACCACACAGCACACTGTATTCTCTACCTGTAATATCACACAGCACACTGTATTCTCTACCTGTAACACCACACAGCACATTGTATTCTCTAGCTGTAACACCAGACAGCACGCTGTATTCTCTACCTGTAACACCACACAGCACACTGTATTCTCTACCTGTAACACCACACAGTGCTCTGTATTCTCTACCTGTAACACCACACAGCACACTGTATTCTCTACCTGTAACACCACACAGCACACTGTATTCTCTACCTGTAACACCACACAGCGCTGTATTCTCTACCTGTAACACCAAACAGCGCACTGTATTCTCTAGCTGTAACACCACACAGCACTCTATTCCCTACCTGTAACACCACACAGCACACTGTATTCTCTACCTGTAATACCACACAGCACACTGTATTCTCTACCTGTAACACCACACAGCACACTGTATTCTCTACCTGTAATACCACACAGCACACTGTATTCTCTAGCTGTAACACCACACAGCACACTGTATTCTCTACCTGTAATATCACACAGCACACTGTATTCTCTACCTGTAACACCACACAGCACATTGTATTCTCTAGCTGTAACACCAGACAGCACGCTGTATTCTCTACCTGTAACACCACACAGCACACTGTATTCTCTACCTGTAACACCACACAGTGCTCTGTATTCTCTACCTGTAACACCACACAGCACACTGTATTCTCTACCTGTAACACCACACAGCACACTGTATTCTCTACCTGTAACACCACACAGCGCTGTATTCTCTACCTGTAACACCAAACAGCGCACTGTATTCTCTAGCTGTAACACCACACAGCACTCTATTCCCTACCTGTAACACCACACAGCACTGTATTCTCTACCTGTAACACCACACAGCACACTGTATTCTCTACCTGTAACACCACACAGCACTGTATTCTCTACCTGTAACACCACACAGCACTGTATTCTCTACCTGTAACACCACACAGCACACTATATTCTCTACCTGTAACACCACACAGCACTCTATTCTCTACCTGTAACACCACACAGCACACTGTATTCTCTACCTGTAACACCACACAGCACTGTATTCTCTACCTGTAACACCACACAGCACTGTATTCTCTACCTGTAACACCACACAGCACTCTATTCCCTACCTGTAACACCACACAGCACACTGTATTCTATACCTGTAACACCACACAGCATCAGGGCCGTTTCTTGTGCCGGGCGGGCCGGGCAACGGCACGGGCAGCCGCCAGCTAGGGAGCGCTGCCCCCGGGGACCTGACACTGCCGGCTTGGATAGTGTGTCACGCGCTCCGCACTCCCGGCCGCCCACACACGCGCCCTACACTGCGCTCTGAGCGCCATTCCCCTGCTCAGGGTGCCCCCTGCCTGCATCCTGACTGCAGCCCCCCCGCCCCTGCACATCAACTTCACAGGCCGCTCCGCATCCCGTCTGTACCGCCGCCACTGCAAGCATTTCCGGCCCTGCACTCAGCTCAGCTCACATTACATCCAGGCTGCCGCCTGCCATTCCCTGGCCTGGACGTGATTGCCCCCTCCAGCAGGCGCTGAAGGAGGTTGGAGGCTGCATCCCTGCGGTGTCAGGAGAGAAGACCTGGAGACAGAGGGACCCGCACCATGCCAGGATTAGGTGAGTATGCTGGGCAATGCAGGGGACAGTGGGGCACAGTAAAAAGAGTAAATGCCAGCTTACCGCCGTTCCTGTAGCCTCACTGCTCGGACTCCCACTTCAACCAGTGCGTCGTAGCATGATAAACAGGAAAAATGAGTCCAGCTCCCGGCCAGGATTAGATGAATTGAGCTTTATTAACACCCCAGCACCGTGCACACACTGCGGCAACCCCCCCAGAGAGAAGCCTACGCGTTTCGATTGCTAACCGCAATCTTAATCATGGCTCAGTGGGGCACTATTACCATGGGGACAGCACATGGGACAGTATTACAATGGGGACAGCACATGGGACAGTATTACAATGGGGACAGCACAGGAGGACAGTATTACAATGGGGACAGCACAGGAAAACAGTATTACAATGGGGACAGCACAGGAGGACAGTATTACAATGGGGACAGCACAGGGGGACAGTATTACAATGGGGACAGCACATGGGACAGTATTACAATGGGGACAGCACAAGGGACAGTACTACAATGGGGACAGCACAAGGGACAGTATTACAAAGGGGACAGCACATGGGACAGTATTACAATGGGGACAGCACAGGAGGACAGTATTACAATGGGGACAGCACATGGGACAGTATTACAATGGGGACAGCACAGGAGGACAGTATTACAATGGGGACAGCACATGGGACAGTATTACAATGGGGACAGCACAGGAGGACAGTATTACAATGGGGACAGCACATGGGACAGTATTACAATGGGGACAGCACAGGCGGACAGTATTACAATGGGGACAGCACAGTTGGACAGTATTACAATGGGGACAGCACATGGGACAGTATTACAATGGGGACAGCACAAGGGACAGTACTACAATGGGGACAGCACAAGGGACAGTATTACAATGGGGACAGCACAGGAGGACAGTATTACAATGGGGACAACACAGGAGGACAGTATTACAATGGGGACAGCACAGGGGAATGTATTACAATGGGGACAGCACATGGGACAGTATTACAATGGGGACTGCACAGGAGGACAGTATTACAATGGGGACAGCACATGGGACAGTATTACAATGGGGACAGCACAGGAGGACAGTATTGCAACGGGGACAGCACATGGGACAGTATTACAATGGGGACAGTACAGGAGGACAGTATTACAATGGGGACAGCACAGGGGTACAGTATTACAATGGGGACAGCACAGGGGGACAGTATTACAATGGGGACAGCACAGGGGGACAGTATTACAATGGGGACAGCACATGGGACAGTATTACAATGGGGACAGCACAGGAGGACAGTATTACAATGGGGACAGCACATGGGACAGTATTACAATGGGGACAGCACAGGAGGACAGCATTACAATGGGGACAGCACATGGGACAGTATTACAATGAGGACAGCACAGGAGGACAGTATTACAATGGGGACAGCCCATGGGACAGTATTACAATGGGGACAGCACAGGAGGACAGTATTACAATGGGGACCGCACAGGGGGACAGCGTTACAATGAGGACAGCACAGGAGGACAGTATTACAATGGGGACAGAGCACATGGGACAGTATTACAAGGATGACAGCACAGGGGACAGTATTACAATGGGGACAGCACAGGAGGACAGTATTACAATGGGGACAGAGCACTGGGAACAGAGCACAGGGGGATAGTATTATAATGGGGGCAAAGCACAGGGGGCATTATTACTATGGGTACAGTATTACAATGGGGACAGAGCACAGGGGGACAGTATTACCATGGAGACAGAGCACGGGGCATTATTACTATGGGGACAGAGCATGGGGGACAATATTACTATGGGGACAGAGCACAGGGGGGCAGTATTACTATGGGGACAGTATTACTTTAAGGACAGAGCACAGGGGGGCGGTATTACTGTATGGAGGGCAGAGCAGTAACATTATTCCTATATTGGAGCACAGCACGGGGCATTATTCCTATATGGGGGCACAAGTGGGGATCCTACATACAGGAGGCAACCCACATGCCTACCGACTTTACTGCACATGACACAAAAATGTGTAAGGAAGTTGTTGTAAAAGTGTGGAACCTAAGATGTTTGTCTGGCAGGTTCAGAAGAGAAGAATTGTAGCTGGAAGAAATCATCATGGAGGCCTAGGCCGGATGGAGAGGAAAAGGAAAGTGACGCCTCAGATCAAAGAAGACGTCACCTGTGAGTCTCTGAATGACTTTTGAAAGGTTGGGTAACACTGCTCTGTGTGATAATACACACACTGTTTTTTTATAACATGAGCCGGGGGGGGGGGGGGGGGCGCTTCTGTCAAGATTCGCCCTGTAGTCCAAATTACCTAGAAACTGCCCTGCACAGCATGCTGTATTCTCTCCCAGTAACACCACACAGCACACTGTATTCTCTACCTGTAACACCACACAGCACTGTATTCTCTACCTGTAACACCACACAGTGCTGTATTCTCTACCTGTAACACCACACAGCACTGTATTCTCTACCTGTAACACCACACAGCACACTGTATTCTCTACCTGTAACACCACACAGCACGCTGTATTCTCTCCCAGTAACACCACACACCACGCTGTATTCTCTACCTGTAACACCACACAGCACGCTGTATTCTCTACCTGTAACACCACACAGCACACTGTATTCTCTACCTGTAACACCACACAGCACACTGTATTCTCTACCTGTAACACCACACAGCACACTGTATTCTCTACCTGTAACACCACACAGCACACTGTATTCTCTACCTGTAACACCACACAGCACACTGTATTCTCTACCTGTAACACCACACAGCACACTGACAGCACGCTGTATTCTCTACCTGTAACACCACACAGCACACTGTATTCTCTACCTGTAACACCACACAGCACACTGTATTCTCTACCTGTAACACCACACAGCACTGTATTCTCTACCTGTAACACCACACAGCACGCTGTATTCTCTACCTGTAACACCACACAGCACACTGTATTCTCTACCTGTAATACCACACAGCACACTGTATTCTATACCTGTAATATCACACAGCACACTGTATTCTCTACCTGTAACACCACACAGCACACTGTATTCTATACCTGTAACACCACACTACACACTGTATTCTATACCTGTAACACCACACAGCATGCTGTATTCTCTCCCAGTAACACCACACAGCACACTGTATTCTCTACCTGTAACACCACACAGCACACTGTATTCCATACCTGTAACACCACACAGCATGCTGTATTCTCTCCCAGTAACACCACACAGCACTGTATTCTCTACCTGTAACACCACACAGCACGCTGTATTCTCTCCCTGTAACACCACACAGCACGCTGTATTCTCTACCTGTAACACCACACAGCACACTGTATTCTATACCGGTAATATCACACAGCACACTGTATTCTCTACCTGTAACACCACAGAGCACACTGTATTCTATACCTGTAACACCACACAGCACACTGTATTCTATACCTGTAACACCACACAGCATGCTGTATTCTCTCCCAGTAACACCACACAGCACACTGTATTCTCTACCTGTAACACCACACAGCACACTGTATTCCATACCTGTAACACCACACAGCACGCTGTATTCTCTACCTGTAACACCACACAGTGCTGTATTCTCTACCTGTAACACCACACAGCACACTGTATTCTCTACCTGTAACACCACACAGCACGCTGTATTCTCTACCTGTAACACCACACAGCACTGTATTCTCTACCTGTAACACCACACAGTGCTGTATTCTCTACCTGTAACACCACACAGCACACTGTATTCTCTACCTGTAACACCACACAGCACTGTATTCTCTACCTGTAACACCACACAGTGCTGTATTCTCTACCTGTAACACCACACAGCACACTGTATTCTCTACCTGTAACACCACACAGCACTGTATTCTCTACCTGTAACACCACACAGCACGCTGTATTCTCTACCTGTAACATCACACAGCATGCTGTATTCTCTACCTGTAACACCACACAGCACGCTGTATTCTCTACCTGTAACACCACACAACACTCTGTATTCTCTACCTGTAACACCACACCGCACGCTGTATTCTCTACCTGTAACATCACACCGCACGCTGTAATCTCTACCTGTAACACCACACAGCACTGTATTCTCTACCTGTAACACCACACAGCACGCTGTATTTTCTACCTGTAACACCACACAGCACTGTATTCTCTACCTGTAACACCACTACGCACTCTGTATTCTCTACCTGTAACACCACATAGTAAAGTAAAGAACTTTTTGATTTTTTTTTTTTCTTTTCATTTTTACACACATATTAGGATCAAGCATCTTTTATCTTTGAAGTTGAGCCCCACAATAAGGCTCCTATCCTCTCTGCCGTTTAACATCATTTACTGGTGTTACTGCATCATTTTTGTGAATATGCTGCAGTACTGCAATAACACTCCAACATGTGTGAACACAGCCCTGCACTGCAGACTGCACACTGCACACTTCTGCACAATCAGTGAATTCAATGCAGCACCTGCTTCTGGCTGGTCAGAGATGGGGAATCACTCAGGGGATTGGGGGATCCAGCCCCGCCTCCTGTGACATCACGCCCTGCCCCCTTTCTGCATAATCAGCCTGTGCTCAGCAAACACACACAATGTGAGACAGAGGCCTGGAAGATTTGTCTTCTAAGGTGGGAGAGCAGTGGGAGCAGGAGACAACGTATATTGGCACATAAGCCATTTTTCTTTACTTCCTGGATTTCTATCAGCTTCCAGTGTGGCAGAAGCTGTATAGACACATCTATGTAATTTTTATTGTAATTTTAATAGAAAACACGTTTTCCTTATCCGGAGTTCCCCTTTAATGCAAAGCCCAACGCTCAGGCTGCCAATCAAGTATACTGAGCTGTGCCCCCCTTTGTGATATACTGCACTATATCCTCCCCATGTTGTATAATGTACTGTACCCCTACCCATGTGATATACTGCACTGTGTCCTCCCAATGTGGTATTATAGACTGTGCACCATCTTTACACTGCCCCACCCCCTTAATGAGGTATAATTTACTTTGCCCTATCAGTACAATTCTCTTCCTCCATAATGAGGTACAGTATAATGCATTGTGCCCTATTTATACACATGCTCCTCTTAATGAGGTATAATGCATTGTGCCCCATCAAAACATTGTTCCCCCCTTAAAGGAGAAGTCCAGCCATTTATAAAATCCGGTAGTAGGGAATTTGATAACAAGTAGGAACTTACCTCTCCCTGTGCCTTCTGTGAGTGGCGGGACTTGTCTTGGGACCCCCGCCGGGCTCTGAGATCTCAAGCACTGACACATCCCGACCCAGCTGATGGACTGGCTGCTCAGCCAGTCAGTGACTAGGGCGCAACGCCGCTTCAGTCACTGATTCAGTCACTGAGAGACCAGGCCATCAGCCGGGACAGGCCTTTTCCCTCGAATCGCAACGTCACCACAACTTGGAGGAAAATACCCTCCAGCGGGGTCCGAGGCCGGTCCCGCCAGTCAACATGGGCATGGGGAGAGGTAAGTCTGACCATGCTGGCTGACGATTTTTTTTTTTTTTTTCGAATTCAAAGTTTCACAAGCTTGGATGTATAAACAGAGGTCAGCACTGAAGGGCCTAATGACCGACCCACAAGGGCATAAGAACATGTTACACAAAACAGTCGCTAGAAAAACATTAGTAAAGAATAAGAAAGGGGAGAAATAGAAAAGGTAGGTAACCAGAGCAAGGGGGGGAGGAAAGGTGTGTGATGCACGCCTGACGAGTAAGCAGTTAGTGAAGCGCCGGCTTCCCGGATGCCCCACAACATTAGCACCAGCGACAGGGTATGCCTAGAGGCCTACCTGCGAATGAGCGACCTGCTCTAAGGTTGCCGCAGTGCGACTGATCTATATCTGGGGTAGGCAAGAAAATCCAGCCACGTCGCCCAGGTAGATGTATAGGCAGAGATTTCTTTCGGTGTGGTGGCAAGGAGGTCCTCCATGTGTTGAATGTGTGTAATCTCTTTGAACCATTCCTCCAGTGACGGGACATCCGTGGATCTCCAGTGCCTGGGGATCACGGTCTTGGCTGCCTGTAGTAAATGTCATGCAAGGGACTTTTTGTATTTTTGTTGGGCCATGGGAACCATGAATAATAATACGGATTCAGGAGTGTTTGGAATGTGGACGCCTGTTATTTCAGAAATAATGTGCAGTACCATCTTCCAGTAAGGCTGGAGACGGGGGCACCCCCACCATATATGAGACATGGTGCCCTGTGCATCACTACACCTCCAGCACTCGTCCGAAACCGAAGGAAACCACTTATGTAGGGCCACGGGGACCCTGTACCACCTTGACGTGATTTTATAGCACGTTTCCTGCACTTTCGTGGCGATAGACGCCTTGTGGGTGAGGAAGAAACATCTGGCCCATTGCTCCTCAGTGAAGTGTTTACCCAGTTCCGCTTCCCACTAAGCACAAAACGGGGGTGAAATCCCAGATCTCCCAGATATCAGCTCTCCGTATATGGCCGAGATTGAGTGTGTCGGGGGGGAGGTGGACATGCATAACCGCTCAAAGTCCGTGAGGGGGCGAGATAACTGTTTACCTCTCAACACCATAGAGTGGAAGTGTTTAAGTTGCAAGTAGGCGAATGGAGCTCTCGCGACTGGGGTATCCTCGGAGAGGATGGAGGAGAGAGGTTTAAGGAAACCTTTGTCCAGGACATGGGTGAAGCGCAGGGTGGTAGACTTGGAGAATCCCAAGAAAGGGGAAGGGAAAGTCCCTGGGGGAAACTCAGGATGGTCAGTTATCGGCAGGAGGGGGCCTAACAGGTCAATCAGGGAGGGAGTCGGCCGCCCGGCATGGAGACTAGCCAGGGTATGGCGGGTGGAGAAAGAAATGACGTGAGCATCCGAGAGAGAGGGGGACCATGTCCACGGGAGAGTTGCTAAGGACTTGGAGGAAAGCGACTGAGCCAGACGGACCCACAGCTTGTTTTTTTCATTATGGATCATATCCAGGACTCTTGCATGTATACAGGCAAGGTAGTATAGGCGACAGTCCGGGAGTCCCGCGCCACCCATGAGCTTGGGTCTGGTCAGAGTCAGTCTGCCAAGACAAGGACTTCGAGAGGCCCAGAAAAAGGACCCGAAGCACCGTTGGAGCTGATTAAAGAATGAGGTAGATATAAAAATCGGTACGGTCTGTAATAAGTATAGGAGTCGTGGAAGTAAGGTCATCTTAACAATACTGATTCTTCCAAACCAAGAGAATTCTGGACGATCCCATTGCTCCAAGTCCTTGCGAAATCGTGTGAGAAGGGGAGTGAAGTTGGCCGAAAACAAAAGTGTGAGGTCGGGGGGAAGTTTTATACCCAGATAGGTGATCCCAGCAGGGGGCCACATAAAAGGGAAGGAGGCTTGAAGGGTAGACTTAAGATGAGCGGGCAAGGAAACACCAAGGGCCTCTGATTTGGACAGGTTAATTTTGAAATTTGACCACTCCCCAACCGCCGAACATCTGGCCATCAGGGAGGGAAGAGAGGTCACAGGATCAGTGATGTACACCAAGAGGTCATCGGCAAAAGCCGAGCATTTATATTCCCTGCCCTCAACCGTGACGCCATGAATGTTCGGATCTGCCCTGATAGAGGCCAACAAGTGCTCCATTACCAGCACATACAAAAGCGGGGAGAGCGGGCAACCTTGTCGGGTGCCATTGTGTATGGGGAAAGGGTCAGAAAGCGCGCCATTGATTTTTAGTTGGGCTTTTGGGGTGCAGTGCCATGATCTTAGAGGTAAGGATAGGGCCTAGGCCCACATGGTGAAGGTATAACCCCTACAACAAAAAAATCCCCAAAAAATATTAATGTCCACAATCATTAATTCAAAAATTCATAAATGTTATTTCAACAAAAAAACAGTCCCCCCATAAAAAACACATACACTGAAGACATTTAAAACCATATTAATCGGGAGTCAGGAACATCTAATCAAACAATGAGGTAGATTACACATACAAAATATAATATATGGGCAATGGGAATTGAGAGATATCAGTGGGAGTTAACAATATAAAACCACATCTATACTGTAATGCTGTCAGAGTTCGTCTAAACCAGATATGGGAACAAGAGCAATCACTATTGCACACCAAATATATTGCACATGAATCAGTACCCAACCTATATTGCACAAGCCCTAATCGGCCTATAGATCATATGGGCAGTATTGCACTGGTCCCTTAATACCTAAATAGAGTCCCAATGTCTGTGTTTCAGAAACCAATCAGGTCCAAATACCTCCCAACTCTCCCCACATCTCACCCTATACCGACCCAGTGGCCATGCGTCCTGACTCCACTCCTCCACACTCCAACGCGTTTTGCTACCGCGTTGTCCAGGAGCGATGGTGAAGGGTCTGTGCCAGGGAGGGCCAGGAGATCCGATCAAATGCCTTCTCGGCATCCAGTGATAAAATCATCAGCAGGACGTTCCGAGACTGGGCAAGGTGTATGTTGTTGATCGTCTTGATGGTATTGTCCCTGGCTTCCCTCCCCGGCACAAACCCCACCTGGTCCGGATGGATTAGAGCGGGTAATAAGGTATTGAGACGATTAGCAATCAGTTTGGAATAAATCTTTAAATCAACATTCAGAAGGGAGATGGGGCGATAACTGCTACAGAGTTGGGGATCTTTCCCGGGTTTAGGGATAACAACAATATGGGCTAAGGTGGAATAGGTGGGGAAGGGGGAGTCAGGGGAAATGGAGTTAAACGCAGACAATAGAAGAGGGGATAGCTGAGTCTGAAGTTCCTTGTAAAACTTGGCGGTGTAGCCGTCCGGTCCGGGGCTTTTACCATCTGGCAAGTCATCAATAACTGAACTCAGCTCCAGGGAGGAAAACGGTTCCTCCAGGGAGGCGAGGGTCTCATTCGGGAGGGGTAAGGGAGGCCGGGGGGGTAGATGATAAAGGTCGGAATAAAATGAGTGGAACTGCGAAGTTATGTCTCGGGTCATGTGTACTGCTGGACCGGAGCGGGGTTTAATACTAGGTATATGTGATTGGGATATTCGAGCCCTCAGCGCCCGGGCCAACATCCGCCCACTCTTGTTTCCGTACTCATAGAAACGGCTCCTGCAAACCTGGAGAGCACGACCCCAGGACACCTCCAATAATCGTTTGACTTCAAGTCTGGCTGCCTGTAAGTCTCGGAGCATGGATACAGAGAGTGCGCGTTTGTGAGCCATTTCAAGCGCGGTAACCTTATGAAGAGCTCGAGACAGGGTAAGTGCTTTGGCTTTTTTAAGCTGCGCTCCTTTCTGGATCAGTACGCCGCGTAGGATGCATTTAAGCGCTTCCCACTTAACATATGGGGCTGTAGAGTCATCGGCGTGGTCTTGGAGAAAGCCTTCAATCGTCTTCTTCAGATTAGAGAGACAGGCAACGTCGGTGAGCAGAGACTCGTTCAATCTCCAAGACCAGGCCGATCTTGTGAGGTTGGGCAGAAGTAAAGAGCAAAAGATCAGGGCGTGGTCTGACCAAAGAATATTCCCCACCGAGGAGGACGATAGCCAGGACAGGGCGCTATGTTGGATCATGATGTAATCCAGGCGGCTGTAGGTGCCATGCGGGGCAGAATAGAAACTATAGTCCCGGTCTGCGGGATGAAGGGCTGACGAATTTTATAAATCATCAGACCTCCTTTAATTAGATATAATGCATTGTGCCTCATTAATGGACATGCTCTACTTAGTGAGGTATAATGCATTGTGTCCCATTTATACACATGCTCCCCCTAATGAGGCATAATGCATTGTGCCCAATACACATGCATTAATACATAGGGCACCATCTTATTTTGAACTCAGTAAAAAGGTGTAGGTGTTGGAATAACGCCCGTTAGTGACCGCCATAAAAAGGTGTATTGGCTGTCATTAAAGGGTTACAGGGCAGCGGGAAAAGCACTTCTACATACTATTTTGGCAAAACCCAGCTTGTAATCAGAGCCCCCCTATATGTGCCTGAGTGGCAATCCAATATTACTATGTAAGGGCTGCATCATTTTTTAATGAATATTTTCCATTAAATTCAAAAGGTAATTGAGATTGCAATAATAACCAAGTAAATAATTTGCTATGTTTCAGTAAATAAGAGAAATCCTTCTCCCCGGATGACACTGTCAGGGTCTCAGGGTAATTTTCAGCACATAAAAGCTCACACACTCACACATTTGTGTCCATATGGATCATACTCATCCTTCACAGTTATGTAGGAGGAACACTGGACCTAAAACTATCAAAGATAACGGAGATGAAGGATCCTGCGCACACGAGACTGTAACTGTATACTCAATAATATAACAAAGCCAATCACTAAGCTACGGGGGACTCAGCGGGGTAAGTAACCCAAGGAAATGGGGCGGACTGGACCGATCAACCGGCTCCATAGTGAAGGTTGTTATTTTATGCACACACAGCCGTCTGTTGTTTATTTACTTATATTTTTTGTTTGTACCATTTTAAACCTTTGATTTAATATAGAGGTGATATTATTATTATTATTATTATTATTATTATTGACTGTAACAAGCAGAATTTGTAGACAGAGAGAAGGAATTACACAGAATGAAGTGTTATAAATCAGAACATAAATAACAAAAGTAATGGACAGGCAGGAGATGGCGGCAAGAAGGAAAAGGAGTGGACTTATCCAGGGTTCCCAGATCTGCAAATGTTCGGCAGGGGGTGAGACATTGTGGGTATAATGTGATTAAGCTCAGAGCAAATTTTCATTTTTAAATTAGAAGAGAGCCATAATTCATTTTGATTTCATTTTTTTTTTTTAATTAAGGAATTTTTTCAAATTTTACAGAATACACAAGCCGAAGGTCTAACACATACATAAAGAACATAGTAAACAAGCAAAATAGTAAATATGCAGTCCTAAAAACAATGCACATGTATGATAAGTTTCTCATTCTGGGGTTACGTATGCGATTAGTCATTAGAACAGTAGACAAGTGATACAGCTACGCCCTCTGGGCATTTGACAGAAACTTAGGTTAAGATCTGTGCTTAAATATGTATGGTGAGCTCTCCCTTCCAGTCAGTCATGGCTGGCGTGTCCACCACTTGTCCCATTTCTTGTTAATGTGGGGCAGATTATTCATCCTGATTGCAATGGCCAGTTTAATGTTGTAATTAAATTGGACCGCTGCCTTGATTCCGCAATGGACGGAGTTTCCTTTGGCTTCCATTTTTTGGCTATGAATTATTTTGATTTAATTTCTATCTTACTCTTCAACCCCTTCACGTCCATAATCTGTAGATATATATGTTCCTATTGCCGATGGCCCATGCCGGAGGGATGTATATGTGTTCCTGACTGATGGTTGTAATGTGTGCGGAGCCGCTTCAGTGTGATCAGCCTGGAACACATTATTGTCCCAGGAACCGGAGGTAATGACAGGCAGCAGCAATCACACAACTGCCTGTCATTAACCCGTTAAACGTCACAAACCATTGTCCGATCGATAAAAATATAACAATATTGTTCTTGCACATTGAACGGGATAAATAACAAAGAGTGGAAAAATTATCAGAATTGCAGATTTTTTTTAAATTATATTTAAAAAAGATATATAAAAAGCGTACATAAACTTCCATTTATAGCAATATGTTACCAGTAAAAACTATAGATCATGACACAAGCAATGACGCCCCCAACCAGCCCCCTAGGTGAAAAAAGAAAAGTGTTATGACTCAAGAAGTTGAGGAGGAGAGCACTGCTTTATTGTGATTTGAACATCCCTGTATCAATAACCTTTGGGCATGAAGAGGTTAAAAACATCCCAAAAAGACTCACACAACCCTGGCATATTGTTTTACCACTTTGTGTTTATTATTATTATTATTATTATTATTATTATTATTATTATTATTATTATTATTTGTTACTTTTTATTTAACAAATGGGAAAAGGTTGGTGATTTAATTTTTCTTTAATGTTCTGTAAAGGTAGTATAAGAGGCTATCCACACCAGATTTGTGTTTAAGGATAGTGTTTATGAAATGTCCTGTGTCTTTGTGGATCTCAAAATGGCAGCCAGCTGTGCTTGTCGCAAATACATATTATGTGGTCAGAAAATGGACCAAACATAGTTACAATTACACCTTACAACATTTTTGCGTGATGTGATGGGTTTTTAAAGCGAGCCATCTCCTTATGCTGATTATAAGTGGGCATACCCATCAAATACAATTTGTCTCAATATTTTTTCTCTTTACTGGTCTTCTAGTTGTTCTGTATGAAATTTTACTATTGACCACTACTGTGAATGCTCATCTACGTTGTGCAGTCATATAACCAGATGATTGACTTATGGACAATGGTTCATCATTTTAGAGATTGTTCTGATGTAATAATCTTAATGTGTTAATAAAGAAAATAACATACCTAAAAACATAACATACCTGGAAAAAAAAAAAAAAAAAAAAAATATATATATATATATATATATACTATGACTAAGGGGAACATCACAAGAGTCACTGAATTCTTACTTCTGGGGTTTCCGGAAATTATTGGTTACCAGGCTGTTGTTTTATTTATTGTGTTACTGGTGGTTTATATTATGACCCTCATGATAAATACTATGGTCATTGTGTTGGTGGCCATCAAGCCGAAGCTCCATTCTCCCATGTACTTCTTTCTCCAGCAGTTTTCCTTCGTTGAGTCAGTCTTCTTGACAGTGGTAGTCCCTAACATGCTCCGTGTTATCTGGCTGGAAGGAGCCACCATCTCCATTTGGGGATGTATAATGCAGACCTATATGTACTGTTCTACAGGGTGTGCAGAGTGTCACCTCCTCACGGTCATGGCTTATGACCGCTATTTGGCCATTTGTCACCCTCTCCGGTATAACACCATCATGAATACCAGACTTCAGCGTTCCTTGGTCGTCTATTGTTGGGTTTTTGGCTTTCTGCTGATCGTGATCAATCTTGTGTTTCTTTCTCAGCTTCCCTTCTGTGGCCCACATGTGATTAACCATTTCTTCTGTGATCTTGTTCCTTTTGTTGAGCTTTCCTGCTCTTACAAGTTGGCGTTACAGTTAGTTATTTTCGCTCTCTCGGTTATCATAATTATCATACCCTTCATCTTGGTTATAATCAGCTACATCTACGTATTCATAACAATTTTTGGAATCTCCTCTGTAAAAGGCAGGAAGAAAACCTTCTCCACCTGTAGCTCCCACCTCACTGTGGTCACCATGTACTATGGAACCTTGGTCACCATCTACATGGTTCCTGCCAATGGAGACACCTTGAACATTAATAAGTTAATTTCCTTTCTGTATATAGTTATAACTCCTCTTCTGAACCCAATCATATACAGCTATAGGAATCAAGAAATGAGAACTGTCTTGGCGAATCTCCTTAGTTTCAAAGGAGAACATTTAATCACCAGAAAAAAGCTTAACCTGAGATCTGGAGCCCTTTCAAACTACATAAATACATAGAAGAACACACACATTCTAAGTGCTAAATCAAGTAAATTTTCAAATGGTCTTTATTGAAGAAAAGAAAAAAAGCTACAATGTTGTTGTTGTAGCATCTGTGCAATTCTTATATATGGAGGGTTATTCTGCTGCTTCTATTCAGATCCAGAAACCACAGCTCCTGCTCGTTGTCAACTGAGAAACAACATCATCAATCTGCTTTACTAAGAGACTGCTCTCTCTGCTCGAACTCTTTTTCCTCTTAGAGGAACACAATGTAAGCAGAGTGTGATAAAAGCAGGAAAATAAAGAATGTACACGACAAAGCAGAAGTTTTTGAATTGATTGGAAAGAGAATATCTATTGCTTAAAGGGGTACCCCTTTTTTCACAATCGCCGTGGAGAGGGTGGATGAAAACAATTATATCTACTTACCTCCCCGACTCCAGTGTTGCCACCTGCATCCAGCTGCTCCGATCCCCGGTATCCGGCTTCTTCCTGGTCTGAGATGAGGCTTTAGACGCTTAGCCGTTCAGCAGAAGAGGCGGGACCCTGCTACAGCCTCATTCACTCCCGCTTTAGTGTCACATGACCTAGACTGACTTTCAATGTAAGCATATGGGTTGCAGATACAGAACAGGGAGAGGAGCACATGGAAACGTCAAAGTGAAAGGAGTGGAATTGCCAGGGCAAAATAACAATTGAAAATTTTGCAAAGTTTCTGTTTTCAACCCACTCCTGGTTCTGGTTTTAAAAAATTTGACCAAAAGACTGATGGAAATACTATGTGTGAACACATATGTGTCTCCCTGATTGCAATGCATGAGTGTGTGGTGTACTACCGTGATAATGTTATGACAGGTGGTTGTGACAGCTCAGCCAAAGATGTAAGTGTCATGACACCAGTGCTAGTCAAGCTCACAGGTGTGATGTTGGTTCCTGCTTTGTATAGTGTCTGCCTGAAATCCCCAGAAATGGTCGGTCACATGCCGGATTGTGATGGGTCGCTTGAGCTCTTGTCACAGTAGTCCTGAGTGGCAATTGATCCACCCGGATTATCGGTACTTCCACCCACAGAAAGGGGAAAAATAAGCCAAGGTGTGTGGCTAGTGTGTATAAGTGTGGGTGCGGAGGAAAGGATGACTGAGTCCCAGTGATATAAAAATACAACAGCTTTACTGTACAGTCTCTTGGTAGTACAGAAAACTTTGGCAGCAAATAGATAAATCTTTGTACAGACTTTAGTGCTTGACTCGTTTGTGCTGAGGAGATACTTGGGAAAGTAGGGTAGAGGTAGTTGTAGCAGTGCTGGAAGAGTTTTGAATAGAGTAGAGCAGCAGAGAGGAGAGGAGTTTGTAACGTGAATCCCAACCCAATGTAGTAATGTACTCTGCCGGAACTTGAGAGAATACTTGAGAGAGAGAGAGAGAGAGAGAGAGAGATAGTTGTACCCGTGTACTATAGTTGTACTATAGTCTGACCAACTTCTGTCCTACAGTGTCGAGGGACTCATCCTAATAGGGTTTTACAAGCCGCAAGCCTTGGTTATCTGGGTGAAGCTAATCTTTCTAGGCCTCCCGGTTACCTGCACTGCAAAATAGGATATGTAGACCCTCTGGTACTGAACAAGTGGAGTGTCTCTAGTTGCATCTGCAAACACACACGTCTTAGACTTAACCCAGACTAGACTAAGACTGAACTGGGTTGTCCCACACAGGGCCAACTAACTACTCCCACATGGGCTGTGTGTGTGTGGAGAGCAGAGATAGGTGGAGGAAGAAAGAGCATCTTCTATAGGTCAGCTATGAACACATGGTACAACAATAACATTAACTCATTGCTAACTTGCTGCGCATTGAAATAACAAGGTTTAGAAATAACACTGACATCTAGTGGTGAAACTATAGAATACTACCATCATCAACACTGACCCTGAAGAGAGAACTTTAGGACAGGTGCCTATGACACTTAACAGTGGGACACCACAAGAGTTCTCAGCATTGGTGGCACCAATAAAGGGGTTATCCAGTGTTAGAACATGGCCATTTTCTGCCAGACACAACACAACTCTTGTCTCCAGTTCTGGTGTGGTTTGTAATTAACCTCCATTCACTTCAATGGAACTTAGGATGCCTTTACACAGAGAAATTTATATGACAGATTTCTGAAGCCAAATCCAGGAGCAGACTATAAACAGAGGACAGATCATGAAGGAAAGACTGACATTTCTCCTCTTCTCAAATCCATTCCTAGCTTTGGCTTCAAAAATCTCTCAGGTAAGTCTTTCTGTGTAAAGGCCCCCTAAAACAGGCTGAAATTCCGAGCAGAGTTCGTGGAGGAGGCTGCGCTCAAAATTTACGCCTATTTTACTCAGTGTAAATGTACCCTAAGGGCCCTATTCTACAGGCCGAGCAGGGCACGATCAACGATGTAAACGAGCGCCAATCTGCTAGATCGGCGCTCGTTTACTGGGTTTATTCCACGGCCCGATGATCATTGAGCGAGGGCTGCAGGGACATCGTTACCGATGTCCTTGCAGCCCTTGCAGTATACATTACCTGTCAGGTCTTCTCCTCCGCTCTGTCTTCCTCCCCAGGTTCTGCGCGCTCTAGCTTCAGAATGGCCTGTCAGCTGACAGGCCACTCAGCCAATCACAGGCCGTGGCGGTCCCGGCCTGTGATTGGCTGAGCGCTCCGTCAGCTGACAGGCCATACTGAAGCCAGAGCGCGCGTGACCCGGGGAGGAAGACAGAGCGGAGGAGAAGCCCTGACAGGTTATGTATGCTGTGCTTCTCAAATCGTCGGTCGCCCGCCGTGCACCGCTATTTCACCGTAGCCATGCGCGGTGGGGGAACGATGATTTTAGGTCTGGCCCTAAATGAACGATCAGCCAATGACACGATCATCGGCTGATCGTTCTCTCTATTCCACTGATCGATAATCCGCCAGATAGGGCCGAATGGGACCGATTCGGCCGATTCTCGTTCCTGTGGAATAGGGCATTTAGCCTGCTATCTACTGTATTATAGGCTGGACAAGCTGGAAACCAACTCTATTGTCTGCTGAGGTCACCCTGACTGTCCATGAATGTTTTATCAATAGTGTAAGGAAGACTTCCAGACATACAAGGAAACACTAAGGTCTCCACTCACCTATAAACAGGACGGATTCACTTCTCTCATATCTTCTCTTTCTCACAACCCCAGGAAACTATTTAACACCTCCACCTCCCTTCCCCACCACATCTCTGAGAACTTTGTCACACATTTCAAACACAAACTTGACAACATCAGAGAAAGCTTCATCATACAGTCTCCTCAACCCACCATCATACCTGTTAATAACTCCTCTCTCTTCCATCACCAAAGAAAAGCTCTAAAGTAATCTCAACATTGCACCTCATCTCCCCTATTACTACCATCACAGCCATCCTTAAAAAGCCATCCCTCGACCCATCCTCCTTGCCTAGCTACTGGCCCCTTTCTCTTAATACTTCTTGAACAAAAAGTCTACCTTGAACTGTTCCCAAACTTTTTTTCAAACTCACTATTTAACGCTCTACAACCACTCCATGGAAATGGCCCCCCATGGAAAATGGAATAAAAAGTCACGTCTTTGCAAATGTCATACGTACAAAAACTGCAGATAACAGCACAAAAATAAGCCTTCTCATAGCTCTATAGGCAGAAAATAGAATTGTTATAGGGGTCAGAATTCACAGTGAGCTGGTACTAAAATGCTCGATTGCTTGACTCAGGTAACGCACCCCATACTGCCAAAGTTCTAGGCTATGTTCCCGCACAGAGAGAGAAAAGGTGTCCGCTTTTGCTATTTTAAAAAAATGTCCATTATTGCAGCGATTTAACTGACTGCAATGCAATGCATCAAAGTCAATGGAAAAATGGATGTCCAATGCACACAGTGTATTGAATAACGGGCGTTATCACCACAGACATTAAAATAATCATCATGACAATTAATTTCGGACGTCTTTTGCAAACAGTGGACGTTTTTTATTAGTTCACACACAGTTTTTCTTTTTCTTCTTTTTTTCGTTCTTTCTGCGTTTTTACTATTAATTTCAATGGACTTCTTAATTAAGCCGCATCCCGGATCGCACCCGGGATCGCAGGCATTGCACTGGAGTGAGTGGTTTTCGGACCGAAAGTCCGAAAGTTCCGCTCATGTCTAATTAATATGTGTATATACTCTGTCCCCTCCTGTTTTTTGCCTTGGTCTAGCACTCCTCCCCCACCCAAATGGTTCAATTAGTATACATACTGTATACTTGGTCTATGCCTGGCTACATTCAATCCTCAGCTGAAAGCCCACGGTAAAGGTTTTCTCCACTCTGCTTTTATCCTGTGTGGTGGGGCCCCAGTCACCAGCGATGAGTATATAGATGTGCCACCATGTCTGTTTTTTCTCCAGAGAATTATTCAATCGAGCACCATGCTTGATCAGGCATGCTCACTCAATGTTTTTTTTTTTTTGTTTTGTTTAGTTTTTTTTGCAACATAAAACAAAAACTACTCAAGTTTGGAATTGTTGGATTATAGAATAAATGTATCCTGTCTGTGTTACAGTACAGTATCATTGTCCCGTCTGATGCATGCGGGGGATGCTTTATCTGGAGTATCAGTGCTGTTATTTGTCTACAAAGGTCACATGTCCTCAGGTCGCTCTGACCGCGGATGGTGTTTATCTCCTATTTATGTTTAATCTCTGGTTACATAACAATGAGGTAACATCGAGAACCATCACATAGAGTTCATTTACTTCTCACATTTCCATCTTCCATGTTTTTATGTTTTGTTTTTTGATGTTAAGATTTATTCTATGTCCTATAGGTTTTAATGGGTATGTGTTATTACAGGGCCATTCTGCAACATAAACTGCTCAAAAAAATAAAGGGAACCCTCCGATAAGACCTCCTAGATGTGAATGAATGAAATCTTCTCATTGAATACTTTTTTCTGTACAAAGCTGACAACAAACATCATCATTGGAAATCCCATGTACTATGCAATGGCGGCCTGGATCCTGGATTTGGAGTCACACAGAGAATTACAGTGGAAAATCACCATCCAGGCTGATTCAACTTTGCTGTAATGTCCTTATACAAAGTCCCAATGAGGCTGATTATTGTGTGTGGCCTCCACGTGCCTGTATGACCTCCCTACACGGCCCGGGCATGCTCCCGATGAGGTACCTGTATGACCTCCCTACAAGGTCTGGGCATGCTCCTGATGAGGTGGCTGTATGACCTCCCTACAAGGCCCAGGCATGCTCCTGATGAGGTGCCTGTATGACCTCCCTACAAGGCCCGGGCATGCTCCTGATGAGGTGTCTGTATGACCTCCCTACAATGCCCGGGCATGCTCCTGATGAGGTGACTGTATGACCTCCCTACAAGGCCCGGACATGCTCCTGATGAGGTGGCTGTATGACCTCCCTACAAGGCCCGGACATGCTCCTGATGAGGTGACTGTATGACCTCCCTACAATGCCCGGGCATGCTCCTGATGAGGTGACTGTATGACCTCCCTACAATGCCCGGGCATGCTCCTGATGAGGTGACTGTATGACCTCCCTACAAGGCCCGGACATGCTCCTGATGAGGTGACTGTATGACCTCCCTACAAGGCCCGGGCATGCTCCTGATGAGGTGTCTGTATGACCTCCCTACAAGTCCCGGGCATGCTCCTGATGAGGTGTCTGTGTGACCTCCCTACAAGGCCCAGGCATGCTCACGATGAGGTGTCTGTATGACCTCCCTACAAGGCCCAGGCATGCTTCTGATGAGGTGACTGTATGACCTCCCTACAAGGCTCAGGCATGCTCCTGATGAGGTGACTGTATGACCTCCCTACATGGCCCGGGCATGCTTCTGATGAGGTGACTGTATGACCTCCCTACAGGGCCCGGGCATGCTCCTGATGAGGTGGCCGATGGTTTCCTGAGGGATCTCCTCCCAGACCTGGACTAAAGCATGGACAGTCTGGACAGTCCTGGACAGTCTGTGCTGCAACGTGATGTTGGTGGATGGAGCGAGACATGATGTCCCAGATGTGCTCAATGGGATTCAGGTTTGGGGAATGGGTGGCCAGTCCATATTGTAGCTTCACTGCCTCCATCTTGCAGGAACTCTTGACACACTTAAGCCACATGAGGTCTAGCATTGTCCTGCATTAGGAGGAACCCAAGGCAAACCGTACAAGAATATGGTCTCACAAGGGGTCTAAGGATCTCATCTAGGTACCAAATGGCAGTCTGGCTACCTCTGGCAGCACATGGAGGGCTGTGCGCCCCCCACCCCAAAGACATGCCACCCCACACTATTACTGACCCACTGCCAAACTGATCATGCTGAAGGATATTGCAGGCAGCAGATCGCTCTCTATGGCGTCTCCAGACTGTCACGTCTGTCACATGTGCTCAGTGTGAATCTGCTCTCATCTGTGAGGAGAACAGGGAGCACCAGTGGTGAATCCACCAATCCTGGTGTTCTCTGGCAAATCCCAAGCATCCTGCACAGTTTTGGACTGTGTGCACACACACCCATCTGTGGACGTTGGGCCCTCATACCATCCTCATGGAGTCGGTTTCTAATTGTTTGGGCAGACACATGCACATTTGAGGCTGCTGGAGGTCATTTTGCAGGGCTCTGGCAGTGCTCCTCCTGTTCCTCCTTGCACAAAGGCGGAGGTAGAGATCCTGCTGTGGGTTGTTGCCCTCCTAAAGCCTCTTCCACGTCTCCTTTTGTACTGGCCTTTCTCCTGGTAGTGCCTCCAGCCTCAGAACACTACGCTAACAGACACAGCAAACCTTCTTGCCACAGCTCGCTTTGATCTGTCATCCTGGATGAGCTGCACTACCTGAGCCACTTGTATGGGTTGTAGAGTCCATGTCATTTTACCACAAGTATGAAAGCACCACCAACATTCAAAAGCATAGGTACTGAGAAGAGGTCTGTGGTCCACACCTACAGACCCCTCCTTTATTGAGTGTTTCTTGCTAATTGCCAATAATTTCTATCTGTTGTCTATTCCATTTGTACAACATCATGTGAAATTGATTGCCAATCAGTGTTGCTTCCTAATACGACCGTTTTATTTCACAGAAGTTTAATATACTTCGAGTTATAGTGTGTTGTTTAACCCCCTCCCGCTGCAGGAGCTATGCCTGTGTCATCCACGGTGGGTCCCGGCTATGAGTGATACAAGTCCATCTTGGCTCTGCGAAGTGAGCCTCCAAGGTAGCGATGGATGGTAGCCTCAGGCTTTGGGTTTCCTGGCTAAGGAAGCTAGCGGGGGGAGGGAGGGAAGGCTGGGAAATATTGTAACAGTGGCAGGGGACAGAGGAGAGGAGGCAGACACAGGGACATCAGCTTATGGGATCATTATGGTCCCATAAGCTGATGTCCAAAAACGACCTGGGCATTGAGAAATCAATGACTCCAGGTCATGAAAGGGTTAAGTTTACCCTTCTTCCTCCTATAACATATATTAAGAGAATTATTCAATCGAGCACCATGCTTGTTCAGGCATGCTCACTAAATGTTTGTTTGTTTGTTTTTTTGTTGTTGTTTTTTTTTTTTGCAACATAAAACAAAAACTACTCATGTTTGGAATTGTTGGATTATAGAATAAATGTATCCTGTCTGTGTTACAGTACAGTATCATTGTCCCGTCTGATGCATGCGGGGGATGCTTTATCTGGAGTATCAGTGCTGTTATTTGTCTACAAAGGTCACATGTCCTCAGGTCGCTCTGATTGTCTTTATCTCCTATTTATGTTTAATCTCTGGTTACATAACAATGAGGTAACATCGAGAACCATCACATAGAGTTAATTTACTTCTCACATTTCCATCTTCCATGTTTTTATGTTTTGTTTTTTGATGTTAAGATTTATTCTATGTCCTATAGCAGAGGTGTAGCTAGGCTCTCCTGCACCCGGGGCAAAGATTCACACAGTAAGCACAGGGGGGCACATGTACATATATATATATATATATATTTTTTTTTATTTTATTTTTTTTTAATAAAGTTTAGGTGAGCGATAGTTTAGATGGGCGATTCGGTCATCTCTACTGGCAACACTAGTGTGGTGGTCACAATATGGGATACATAATGTCATATTTACTGTGTACCTGGAATGTTCACATTTAAAATTTGGTCCCTAAGTACCTTAACGGAGGCGCCGTTGTCTCCGCTCCCTGCTGTCTGTACCCGAGGAGGTGCCGCTGTCTCTGCTCCCTGCTATCTGTACCTGTGAATTAGGAGTCTGCGTTGTCTCGGCTCCCTGCTGTCTGTACCTGTGAATTAGGAGTCTGCGTTGTCTCGGCTCCCTGCTGTCAGTACCTGTGGAGGCGCCGTTGTCTCCGCTCCCTGCTGTCTGTACCTGAGGAGGCGCCGTTGTCTCCGCTCCCTGCTGTCTGTACCTGAGGAGGCGCCGTTGTCTCTGCTCCCTGCTGTCTGTACCTGAGGAGGCGCCTCTGTCTCTGCTCCCTGCTATCTGTACCTGTGAATTAAGAGTCTGCGTTGTCTTTGCTCCCTGCTGTCTGTACCTGAGGAGGCGCCGTTGTCTCCACTCCCTGCTGTCTGCACCTGAGGAGGCGCCGTTGTCTCCGCTCCCTGCTGTCTTTTCCTGAGGAGGCGCCGTTGTCTCTGCTCCCTGCTGTCTGTACCTGAGGAGGCGCCATTGTCTCCACTCCCTGCTGTCTGTACCTGAGAAGGCGCTGTTGTCTCCGCTCCCTGCTGTCTGTACCTGAGGAGGCGCCGTTGTCTCCGCTCCCTGCTGTCTGTACCTGTGAATTAGGCAAACTTCGGGAAATCCTAGGTTTGATTGAACTCGAACATTCACAAACCTTCCACATTAGATTGCTGATGCCTTCCCGGTCCGTGGGGAAGGAGGAGAGTACTCAGCTATTACCTTCTCCTCCTTCCCCACAGACCAGGCAGACATCAGCAATCTAATGCGGCAGGTTCATGAATGTTCGAGTTCTATAGAACCTAGGATTTCCCGAGATTCGATCACCTCCCCTCAGCAGCGGAGACAGCAGCAGTAATACCTCCAGTAAGGTTTTCCATCATCAAATTCAAAAAATAAATAATTTAGAATAATGACAGGTACAGGTGCTTTATAGATCAGCGTAGGAAACCTTGCCATACCAGACGTTGCAAAACTACAACTCCCATCATACAAAGACAGTCAAAGCTAAAACTTTGTCTGTCCAGACATAATGGGAGTTGTAGTTCTGCAACAGCTGGAGAGCCTGGAGAGAGATTTATATAAATGTGATATATATTTGGAGATATGGAGAGGGCAGTTATTAAGGGGTTAAGTATAGAATAATGTACAGCCAGATCAGACCCCTAAATAGACATTGGACCCCAACTCTCTTGTGTGCCCCCCCATCCCAGACAAGCGTCACCCTGTCCCCCCCTGCCCCCCTTTCCAGACTGTGCACCCCTGATTGTCCTCCCCTTCCACACACCTGCATCTTCTTCCTCCTCCTCCTCCATAGTGCAGTGTACATACAGGACCTGCGGTGACATCATAGTCACATGTCAAGGTCCTTCACCATCTCTTTACTGTACTGTCTCCTGGCTGCTGTTTAGCCCTAATTTGCGCAAAATCATGGTAAAAACGCAGCGATTTTGCGCAATTTATAGCTAAAAAGCAGCCAGAAGACAGTACAGACTTGGAAATACCTCGATGAAGTAAAAAACGTCCCCTGCCTCCTCACAATGACAGAGGGCAGGAGGCTTCCAGGCTGCCTCATCCACTGTCATCCTCTCTCTGCTCCCTGTGATGGCGCCCCCCCTGGTCTCGGTGCCCGGGGCAGCTGCCCCCCTTGCTACGGCCCTGTCCTATAGGTTTTAATTGGTATGTGTTATTACAGGGCCATTCTGCAAAATAAACTGCTCAAAAAAATAAAGGGAACCCTCCGATAAGACCTCCTAGATGTGAATAAATGAAATCTTCTCATTGAATACTTTTTTCTGTACAAAGCTGACACAAACATCATCAATGGAAATCCCATGTACTATGCAATGGCGGCCTGGATCCTGGATTTGGAGTCACACAGAGAGAATTACAGTGGAAAATCACCATCCAGGCTGATTAAACTTTGCTGTAATGTCCTTATACAAAGTCCCAATGAGGCTGAGTATTGTGTGTGGCCTCCATGTGCCTTTATAATCTCCCTACATAGCCCGGGCATGCTCCTGCTGAGGTGGCTGTATGACCTCCCTACATAGCCCGGGCATGCTCCAGATGAGGTGGCTGTATGACCTCTCTACATGGCCCGGGCATGCTCCTGATGAGGTGGCTGTATGACCTCCCTACAAGGCCCGGGCATGCTCCTGATGAGGTGGCTGTATGACCTCCCTACATAGCCCGGGCATGCTCCAGATGAGGTGGCTGTATGACCTCCCTACAAGGCCCGGGCATGCTCCAGATGAGGTGGCTGTATGACCTCCCCACATGGCCCGGGCATGCTCCAGATGAGGTGGCTGTATGACCTCCCTACAATGCCCAAGCATGCCCCTGATACGGTGACTGTATGACCTCCCTACAATGCCCGGGCATGCTCCTGATGCGGTGACTGTATGACCTCCCTACAAGGCCCGGGCATGCTCCTGATGAGATGTATGACCTCCCTATAATGCCCGGGCATGTTCCCGATGGTCCCATAAGCTGATGTCCAAAAATGACCTGGGCATTGAGGCATCAATGACCCCAGGTCATGAAAGGGTTAAGTTTACCCTTCTTCCTCCTATAACATATATTAAGGTTTCCATCATATCCTCCCTTTCCCTCCTTCCTCCTATAACATATATAAAGGTTTCCATCATGTCCTTCCTTTTCCCTTCTTCCTCCTGTAACATATATAAAGGTTTTCATCATGTCCTCTCTTTCCCTTCTTCCCTCCTGTAACATATATAAAGGTTTCCATCATGTTCCCCCTTTCCCTTCTTCCCTCCTGTAACATATATAAAGGTTTCCATCATGTCTCCCCTTTCCCTTCTTCCTCCTGTAACATATATAAAGGTTTCCATCATGTCTCCCCTTTCCCTTCTTCCTCCTGTAACATATATAAAGGTTTCCATCATGTCCTCCTTTCCCTTCTTCCCTCCTGTAACATATATAAAGGTTTCCATCATGTCTTACTTTTCCCTTCTTCCTCCTGTAACATATATAAAGGTTTCCATCATATTCCCCCTTTCCCTTCTTCCTCCTGTAACATATATAAAGTTTTCATCATGTCTTACCTTTCCCTTCTTCCCTCCTGTAACATATATAATGGTTTTCATCGTATCTTCCCTTTCTTTTTTTAGTCCACCATATAAAACATATCAACTCTCTTAACCTCGCTATAAAGAACCAAGAAAACGGAGGTCACAAACATAATCTACGCATCAGAGGTCTATCAGAGACAATCGAGCCTGTAGACCTTCCTTCAGCTGCAACATTAGTATTCAACCCCCTCTTGGGAGATGAAAATTTCTCCACGGTAACTATAGAAAGAGCCTGCATGGCCTTGCACCCAACGCCTGATGACCCTGCATGTGATGTAGTCTGCGGTGTGGACACAACAGCAATTCTTAGGAAATGAAGAGAGTTAGATGAGCTGCAGTTCAACTCTACAAAAATCATCCTTCCAAACATGGCTTCCTCCACACGTCTTTTAAAGCCATAAACTGACCGCCTCAATTCCCATAAAGAGATTTTCGGCTGGCTTTTCTTATTTGGTCTAGCAGTCACAAGAGACAATAAACCTGTCACAGTACGTGCACCTTATGATATACCACGAATATGAGAGTCCCTCAATATTCCAGCAAAGTCCCTTTCTGGTTGCCAAAGAATGAAACCAATGATCTTCCTGTGCTTCCATCCTGGACTCCCTGGACACTAGCAGGGAAGACCAGATCTCCTAGAAACAAAAAGACCCCAAGTAAACCCTAAAGTGTCCCTGTCATTACAACTTTCAAAATCTAAATTAAAAGTAGATGTGATATAAAGCAAGTTTGAAATTTACATTCATTATTTTTTTGTTGGTTATCATGCTGTAAAACATATCTGAACTTACCAGAAATCCAGGTCCAGTCTTCTGAAGGCAGCTATATAACAGCTATACTTACTGTATCCAGGTCCAGTCTCCTGAAGGCGGCTATATAACAGCTATACTTACTGTATCCAGGTCCAGTCTCCTGAAGGCGGCTATATAACAGCTTTACTTACTGTATCCAGACCCAGTCTCCTGAAGGCCGATATATATAAGAGCTAATGTAGCCGAGAGGCATTAGTGTCAGCCATAGGTGTGAGGTGCAGCAGCTCCTTTCTCTCCATGTCATATTTTACTTTTCTCCCTTTTCTGAGAAGTTGGCACTCCTCTTTGTAAGACCCACATGACCCCAATCAGCAGGAGGCTCCTGTGCACACATGTCAAGTACCTCCTATCTTTCCCATTCTACAGGAGCAATGGTGAGTAACAAGATCATATTCACACTTGTGTTGTTTGGCGGCAGCTTTCTCCGCCGGTAGTGCCTGCTGGGTTTTGGGGGGCCCTTTGGGTTTGGTCCTGTGACATTGGGGTTGCAGGGCCCGTTCTATGGCCTCCCTGCCCTGCTTGTGCACGCTTGCGCTACGCTTAGTGTAGGGACTCATGTGAACCAGGAGACCTGCACGTGGTACATGGGGCAATATAGTTTGAGGAAATTATATACCAACATGCTGGCGTTGGTTTATAAATGTAGCCGAGAGGCATTAGTGTCAGCCGTAGGTGTGATGTGCAACCGCTCCTTTCTCTCCATGTCGTATGTAACAGCCATACTTACTGTATCCAGGTCCAGTCCCCTGAAGGCAGCTATATAACAGCTATACTTACTGTATCCAGGTCCAGTCTCCTGAAGGCAGCTATATAACAGCCATACTTACTGTATCCAGGTCCAGTCTCCTAAAGGCTGCTATATAACAGCTTTAATTACTGTATCCAGGTCCAGTCTCCTGAAGGCAGCTATATAACAGCTATACTTACTGTATTCAGGTCCAGTCTCCTGGGGGCAGCTATGTAACATCTATACTTACTGTATCCAGGTCCAGTCTCCTGAAGGCAGCTATATAACAGCTATACTTACTGTATTCAGGTCCAGTCTCCTGAGGGCAGCTGTGTAACAGCTATACGCACTGTATCCAGGCCCATTCTCCTGAAGGCAGCTATATAACAGCTATACTTACTGTATCCAGGTCCAGTCTCCTGAAGGCAGCCATATAACAGCTATACTTACTGTATCCAGGTCCAGTCTCCTGAAGGCAGCTATATAACAGCTATACTTACTGTATCCAGGTCCAGTCTCCTGAAGGCAGCTATATAGCAGCTATACTTACTGTATCCAGGTCCAGTCTCCTGAAGGCTGCTATATAACAGCTAGGTTATACTTACTGTATCCAGGTCCAGTCTCCTGAAGGCAGCTATATAACAGTTATACTCACTGTATCCAGGTCCAGTCTCCTGAAGGCAGCTATATAACAGCTATACTTACTGTATCCAGGTCCAGTCTCCTGAAGGCAGCTATATAGCAGCTATACTTACTGTATCCAGGTCCAGTCTCCTGAAGGCTGCTATATAACAGCTATACTTACTGTATCCAGGTCCAGTCTCCTGAAGGCAGCTATATAACAGCTATACTTACTGTATCCAGGTCCAGTCTCCTGAAGGCAGCTATATAACAGTTATACTCACTGTATCCAGGTCCAGTCTCCTGAAGGCTGCTATATAACAACTATACTTACTGTATCCAGGTCCAGTCTCCTGAAGGCAGCTATATAACAACTATACTTACTGTATCCAGGTCCAGTCTCCTGAAGGCTGCTATATAACAACTATACTTACTGTATCCAGGTCCAGTCTCCTGAAGGCAGCTATATAACAGTTATACTCACTGTATCCAGGTCCAGTCTCCTGAAGGCTGCTATATAACAACTATACTTACTGTATCCAGGTCCAGTCTCCTGAAGGCAGCTATATAACAACTATACTTACTGTATCCAGGTCCAGTCTCCTGAAGGCAGCTATATAACAACTATACTTACTGTATCCAGGTCCAGTCTCCTGAAGGCTGCTATATAACAACTATACTTACTGTATCCAGGTCCAGTCTCCTGAAGGCAGCCACTTGTCCCCACGCAATCCCAATTCACTCTACACCTGTCCCATAGAGTCCATTCTATGGTCATGTAGATTCCGCTGTCCGCTGTTACTGGCCAAATATGTGCTTGCTCAGAGTTTTAGAACTGGTGGAGATCTTAAAAGATGCCTCTAGACATGACATGTCGACTTAATTTCTTCTAAATGATATTATTTAAACTTTTTCATAAAATGCTTCATCTCAACCATAATGGGATTGCATCTCAATCTGCATCTCTTTTATCTAAAAGAGTGATTTAAGAGTCTCTAAGTTCTAGGAAGGACTAGCCAGTTATCCCTCCAGGAAGGTCCAGCCAAGGGGTGGCTCCAGTAAGCCCCCTACTTTAGCTGGTCTCCCTGACATTTTTTTTCTCATTGTCGAGTATTTTACTAATGTTACCTGGATCCTTTATTCTGTAATTTCATTGATTGCAAAATATTAAAATACAGAATATTAAAAAAAAAAAAAAAAAAAAGTTTCAAGGTGAAACAAATGTCACAGTGTCAGGGTTCTGGATACAGTCCAGAGATACGAGACATTCATTAACTTATGTGAGCAAAACATATCACTTATATATTCATCATCCCATAGTGGAGATATCATTGTGACCAACAACACGATGGTGTCCAGGAGCTGTGGACTGTGGGTGACCACCCTCTCTGTAATACTCCTCCTCCTTCAGGGTGAGCTGCTCTCTTAGAGTCTTAAAGAAGGACGTCCCGCAATACAAAGCCGTTAATGCTTTCTTGTCTGCGTTAACCTCACAGGGAACTACGCTGAAGGTCTCGTAGATGGTGGAGGTGGACGATCCATGGGCAAGACTCCGCGCCATTCAGGTACAGCAGTAACACATATAATAATCAGACATACGCTTTTCTGTCATCTTATAATAAAGATATCAAAGGTGAATGAAAAAGTCAGAAATGTCAGAAAGGAAAGGGAGTATAAAGGGTTAAGGGCAGAAAATACCACAAAGTCCATCTCACCTGCATTTTGATAAACCTTTGCATTTAAGTTGTGGATCGCTGAATGTTCTTCCCAAAATATTGTTCTTTGACCATCTTTTTTAAAATTTTGCACCCCCCCCCCCTTTCTAAACATTATTGAAAATCTTTGCTTTTTGTTTCCCTCACGTCCCCCCTTTTTCTTCTTCCTCCTGTAACATACTGTATAGGCTATGTTCACACAACTTTTTTTTCAGCTCCATTTAAAATGACGTCCGTCTAAAATAACGGACGTCATTTAGCTGTCTGGCCTCCCCTTACTGCAGTGACATTATTTTAGTTTAGGATTAGTAATTGGACTTTGAATGCGGCTTCATTGAAAAGTCCATTGGGGGAGATTTATCAAAGGGTGTAAAATTTAGACTGGTGCAAACTGCCCACAGCTCAGCTTTCCTTTCAGCACTGCCTAAAGCTCAGCTGTGATTGGTTGCTGTGGCCAGTTTGCACCAGTCTAAATTTAACCCACTTTGATAAATCTCACCCATTGAGTTTAACAATAAAAACGGAGAAAGAGCGGTGAAAAAAAAAACTGTGTGTGAACAATTAATAAAAAAACGCCCATTGTTTGCAAAAGACGTCCGAAAATAATGATCATGTTCAATCTTCCCATTGACTTTAATGCATTGCCATGGAAGTCAGTTAAATCGCGGCAAAAAAGTATGTTTTTTTTTTATAACAAATTCAGCCGCCTTTTCTCTATTTTTGACGTTGTGAAAACATAACCATATAAAGATTTGCATCATATATAAAGGTTTCCATCATGTCCTCCCTTTACCCTTCTTCCTCCTGTAACATATATAAAGGTTTCCATCATGTCCTCCCTTTCCCTTCTTCCTCCTGTAACATATATAAAGGTTTCCATCATGTCCCCCCTTTCCTTCTTCCTCCTGTAACATATATAAAGGTTTCCATCATGTCCTCCCTTTCCCTTCTTCCTCCTGTAACATATACAAAGGTTTCCATCATGTCCTCCCTTTCCCTTCTTCCTCCTGTAACATATACAAAGTTTCCATCATGTCCTCCCTTTACCTTCTTCCTCAAGTAACATATAAAAAGGTTTCCATCATGTCCTCCCTTTCCCTTCTTCCTCCTTTGATTTATATAAAGGTTTCCATCGTGTCCTCCCTTTCCCTTCTTCCTCCTGTAACATATATAAAGGTTTCCATCATGTCCCCCCTTTCCCTTCTTCCTCCTGTAACATATATAAAGGTTTCCATCATGTCCCTCCTTTCCCTTCCTCCTCCTGTAACATATATAAAGTTTTCCATCATGTCCTCCTTTCCCTTCTTCCTCCTGTAACATATATAAAGGTTTCCATCATGTCCCTTTCCCTTCTTCCTCCTGTAACATAAATAAAGGTTTCCATCATGTCTCTCCTTCCCCTTCTTCTTCTTCTTCTTCCTGTAACATATATATAACGCTTTCCATTATGTCCCTGTTACCCTTCTTCCTCCTGTATTATATATAAAGTTTTCCATCGTGTCCTCCCTTCCCCTTCTCCTGTTGTAACATATATAAAGGTTTCCATCATGGCCATGCTAAAATCACTTCGCTCCCTTAATTAGTCCTTAGGATGATGGCAGGTGGATGCTCAGTGTCCCTCCAGTGCCCTGTGTCCCTCAGTGTCCCCCTGCCATCATCCTCTGCAGCAGCCACAGCCCGCACAGCTCTGAGAGTCGGGTTGTGATATCACCATGTTATCTAGGAAGTGACATCACCATGTTATCCAGGAAGTGAGATCACTATGTTATCCAGGAAGTGAGATCACCATGTTATCCAGGAAGTGACATCACCATGTTATCCAGGGAGTGACATCACCATGTTATCCAGGAAGTGACATCCCCATGTTATCCAGGAAGTGACATCACCTTGTTATCCAGGAAGTGACATCACCATGTTATCCAGGAAGTGACATCACCTTGTTATCCAGGAAGTGACATCACCATGTTATCCAGGAAGTGACATCACCATGTTATCCAGGAGGTGACATCACCATGTTATCCAGGAAGAGACATCACCTTTTATCTAGGAAGTGACATCATCATGTTATCCAGGAAGTGACATCACCATGTTATCCAGGAAGTGACATCACCATGTTATCCAGGAAGTGACATCACCATGTTATCCAGGAAGTGACATCACCATGTTATCCAGGAAGTTAAAACTTTGATGCAGTAGTAAGTGCAGGGAGAAAAGCACTTTATAAGCATTTCCCCTAATAAGTGTATATTGGGGATTTGTACTTTTGGGGGGCAATAAAATACTTTAATAAAAATTTTTGCCGGACTTCTCCTTTAACATATTTAAAGGTTTCGATCATGTTCTCTCGTTCTCTTCAGACTATAAAGACTTAAAGTGTAACTGTCATTTCAGGGTCATTTTTCTGAAAACATTAAATATCAACAGTACAAGCGATTTTAAGAAACTCTGTAATAGGTTTTATGTACTAAAAGAGTTTCCTTCTGTACTGAAAAAGCAATCTCCCAGCCTCCCCCCTCACATCAGATGAAGCAGGATTTCTGTCTCCATTATGTGGCTATGGAGAGGGGAGGGGCTGTTAGGAGTGACTGAGCACGGAGCAGTCCTGCACAGCACAACACCCTGCAATCTTCTCTCAGTAAGTTCATAGATAAGCACTGACCTTTCTGACCCCAGAATCCAGCGTTTTAGGTGCCCAGACAGTCTACAAACAGCTGACCTTCATGTCACCTCTTCCTGCTCCCTCATCTCCCTCATCCCCTCCCCCCTTCATAGGCTTACAATGGACAGAGCAGAACCTGTCTTTACTGGCTTCTCTGTAATAAAGACGTGTTTGCCTGATAATGCACAGATAAGAAGTCAGGGGGGGGAGGCTGGGAGATCGCTTCTTGACTACAGAAGGAGGCTTTTTTGGCTGATGAAACCTATTACAGAGTTTCTTAAAAACGCTTATACTACTGATTTCTGCAATTAAAAAAAACATGACAGTTACGCTTTAAGATCCCATCAAGATTTGAACTTGGAATACTGGATTCTGAGTCCAGTGTGCTAACCATCACACCATGGAACCCTTTTCATCATGTCCCTCCTTTCTCTTCTTCCTTCTGTATATCTGAATCCATTTACATATCCATTTATATTTTTCCATTTTGACCTTCCTTTCTCTTCTTTAGTTAGACATCACTTCACGATGTTCCAATAATAGGGTAAGTTCACAGTATGGAATGTGCGCGGATAGGTTCTGGCGGATTCCGTCACTCATACCTGCTCACGGCCCTGCACCTCTCTACCGGCTCCATAGACACCATTCTATGTTCGGACTGATTCCGATGTCCCCCGAAAGAATAGACAGTCAGTTATTTCGGCTGAAGGCAGAATCGGGCCAGCCATAGAATGGTTTCTATGGCACGGGCGGAGAGGCGCGCCACCGTCAACGGGTACGAGCGACGGAATATGCCCAAACTTATCTGCGTGGATTCCGTAGTGTGAACCTACCCTCAGACATTTATGTCAGATCCACAGTACTGAAGTTCAGAAAGCAGATGACCTCATTATGTTACTCACTTGGAGACAACTATGATGGACACAGCATTGTGCATGTGACTCTGGGCTGATAAATATGGGAACAAGAAATCTTCATTCTCAATGAGTAAATCATTTTTTTTATTATTATTTCCTAATTTTTAGGGGCCGACCGCCATGTTGATGAGGGGAGAGAGATCCTGGTAGATACATCACTCGTTACAGGTAATATCAGTGGAAACAAGCAATTTGGCTGTGCTGGTGGTATAATTATTCAAAGCCCCGGAGCCCCTTTACTAGTCTGTCAGAAGAGATACTGTACTGTGGTCACCAGGGTCTGGGTAGTTTCCATTATCTAAGTCTACAAAGCGCCCCAGTCACTCCAGGAACATCAAATAGTTATCAGTCCTTGCAGCAGGGTTGAATAATTTACAGCATGAAGAGCTTAAAGTGCATGGAAGCTGTCGAGTTGGCGATCCTCCCGGAGGTTCCTCAAGACGTAAGTATAAGTCTATCTTATACTGATGTCCTGAGGGACCTCCGGGAGGATCGGCGACTGGACAGCTTCCCTGCACAGCCGCCATGTATATATATGAATATGCATAGTGGGCGGGGCGGGAGGGGTGGGCGGGGCGTGGCGATGCTCTCCGCCCCAGAGCAACACACTAAATGCTCTTATGCTAGTAATTTGCATAAGAGCATTTAGCGATTTTAGAAACAATGCGGGGGAGGAGAGGGGTGAAAGTAACTGCTATATACTACTGAGGGACACAGCTACTGCGGGATATTGGCAGGTTTTCTGGGAAGAACCTGCTGATAGTTCCACTTTAAGGGGTTACTCAGGTAATTTTTTTCTTTCAACTGGTTTCAGAAAGTGATATAGATTTGTAAATTGCTTCTATTAAAAAAAATCTATAGTCTTCCAGTACTTATCAGCTGCTGTTTGTCCTGCAGGAAGTAGTGTATTCTTTCCAATCTGACACAGTGCTCTCTGCTGCCACCTCTGTCCATGTCAAGACCTGTCCAGAGCAGCAGCAAATCCCCATAGAAAACCTCTGCTGCTCTGGACAGTTCCTGACATGGACAGAGGTGGCAGCAGAGAGCACTGTGTCAGACTGAAAAGAATACACCACTTCCTGCAGGACATGTGTACTGGAAAACTGGAGATTTTTAAATAGAGGAACTCCCTTTTGAGAAAGAGGACTCAATCCACAAGTAAAGGGATGTAAATGAATGGAGTAGTAAATAGGCATTGTTAAAAATAGAAAAAAATGACCCATGGACCACTGCTGAGTCCCCGACTGATCAGAAGATTGAGCCAGGATATTTGCTCGGTAGCAGACTTCACCCTGGACTCGTAGCGTCATCATTCCAGCTCTTCCATTATAAGTCTATGGAGCTATCTGGATAAAGATGATTGAAAGTCAAGATGTGGGTCCTCATGGGGTCCTCAGCAGTGAGACCCCCACCAATCAAATCTATTGTCAAGTCTCAGTACATGTCAAAAGTTTTTTTTTTTTTTTTACTTTTAATTACTGAAATGCTGTATGTTCTGGGTATGTGAAGGAATCAGGAATACATCTGGGGTTACACCTGAGGCCTGAATTAATTTGGGGGCCTGAATAGTTGTGTGATACTATTTTTGGTCTGGTCATGTTGAGGTAGCAAAATAATGGGAAATTGCTGCCAGAAGTGGCCCTTGGCTATAGGATTGCTCCTTGCATCCAGCTGAACTGGTCCAAAAGGCAGATAGAAATACATGGACATCTCCTGTTATTACTTTCTGCTGTGAAGATGAATGAAAAAGCCTGATGGCAACATGAGAATTTTTGGACCAGTTTTTTCATCAGTTGAGGCACAAAAAATTGATCCTCTTGGAATAAATGTGGATCCTGTCTTAGGCTATGTTCACACTGCGTACGATTCCGTCCGCAGTTCTTACGCCGCCGTACATGTGCGGCTGAAACTACGGGCATGGGAAAAATCAACATGCGGCCGGATGCGTACGAACCGCGAACATACGCCCGTAGTAGAGTTATGCTTCCCAGCTTGTTTCTTAGTGATCTGAAACAGGTCATTTACTTGGAAATCTTCGCCCAGCCCAATAAAACTCACAGAACCTTTTGGACCGAAAAATCAAGTTCAATTTGGCTGAAATAAGTTCTCCGTACGGGACCGCATGGAAATCCACGGCCGTGAGTTCTAACATTTCCGTCCTCAAACAATGGTCTTGTTCATTTTTCAACTACGTGCGTATATTCGCGGTTCACACTACGAGCGGAAATCTACGTAGTGTGAACATAGCCTAAATGTACTTTACTGTTTGGTCTTTGGGTCTGACTTTATTTTGGGTATCAAAAGTAATTATGGCAGCTGGTCAAGAATTATTTAGGGTAGAGATGAGAAAACTTTTCAAAAATTTCAATTCTATAGGGTCCCTAATTTTTGGCATAAAATTTACAAACTCCTGAACCTTATCAAACCGCACTAAAATGGCTGAATAATTGCAGGTGTTTAGTTGTTTTGGTGCAGTTAAGCTGTTTACTCTACTTATCTGTTCCCGCTCCCCTGGTGTCCTCAGTCTCTGACCCCGGGAGTCCCTGCAGCCAAAATCCCGGCCTGGCTGAGGGAAAGTGCAGCAGTCAGTGATTGGCTGAGTAGGCTGTTACTTTTGAGACACGAGTCACAGCCTCGTCTCAGTCAGTAATTGGCTGAGCAGGCTGGAGGAGGCTAGAGACACCAGCGACAAAGAGGAGGACACTAGTGGCGTGTGCACAGGTGAGCATATCTTTTTTTTTTTTGTCCTTTAACAAATTCAGGCCCCTTAAGGACACCACAGATTTTGCCATTAACCTCTTAAGGATGGAGCCCAAAATGGCCTTAAGGACTGGGATGATTTTCAATTTAGCGTTTTCTTTTTTTCCTCCTCGTCTTCTAAGACCCTAACTCTTTTATTTTTTTGCATTTCTCTGTGTTCTTGTGTATACTCATGTAGATGGTACATTTTGATCATTCTTAGTAATTTTTTTTTTCTGATATATATATATATATATATATATATATATATATATATATATATGGGAAAAAAATGCATTTCCTACTCTTTTTTTTTTTTTTTAAGCCATTCACCACACTGGAACACAATTGTTATATTTTATTAGCGGATTACACACCCTAGGAGATTTAACTTTTATTGGGAAAGGAGCTATGTCATTTTTTATTTTTTATTTTTTGGATTTTCAACTTTAAAAAAAAATGACACTTAAAGTGACACTGTCACCTCCTTTGTGCATTTTGACATCTCTGCACAGGTGTAAAGAGTAAATTTAGCGGTTTTCAGAATGCACAAAGGGGTTGACAGTGTCACTTTAAGTCCCCCTAAGGGACTTTTACATGTGGTCATTAGATTGCATACACTGGTCAATGCCGTGTTACCTGCAATGTTCACGTAGAGCCTGCCTGTGGCAGACTCTATTAGAAGAGTGCAGAGGTGACAGCACAGAGGTAAGTAAGAGCTGCCACATGTTTAAAGGGGTTGTCCAGCGTGGGGGCTATTTTTTCATATGGCCAGGGATGAGGTGGCTGAAAGAAAAGACGTCCACTCACGTCCCCGGTTCCAGCGGTGGGTCCCGCATCGCGTCGCTCCGGTGCCCGGTTCCCGGCCGCTTCCGGGTGTCTGACACGGGCCCGAGACCTGCTCAGCCACTCAGTGAAGGAGGCGGGATCCCGGACCTCTTTTCTTTCAGCCACCTCCTCCCTGGCCATATGAAAAAATAGCCCCCATGCTGGACAACCCCTTTAATGCCACAGCACTGAAGGGGGAACTGTTAACTAATTAACATCCATAAAAATAATAATCACTCATACAGTACCATGTAATAAAAGACAGACGAATCAGAACTGCTATTGGCAAAAAACATTGGCAACCCTGTGTATAGTTTCTACAAGTAAATTGTTCTCCCACAAGGGGTTAAATACCTTCACAAATAAAAATCATAGTGATACAGATAAAATTTAACATTAGCCGCAGGGGGATATGACATTATCAGAAGGCAATAATACATACTGCAGTATACCTAAAGTGCTGGTTCACACAGAAGCCCAGTGTGATGCGCCCCAACGTACGTTTCGGCTAAACGCCTTTATCTTTTGGCATTTTACCAGTGGGTCAAGGGGTCCTTAAGGGGTTAAAACAAAGCTTGCATAATTCGCTATCTTGGTAAAAAAAAAAAAAAAAAAATCCAGACTTCCTTGTAAAACCAGCTCAGCTCATCCCTAATTAAGACGGTTTTGGGGAACAAGGGGGCGCCAACTTTGATACCAGGGTCCAGGAGTTTGTGAGCAGCATGCATAGGTGACCACCAGGGATGGGGTGTGGGTGTGCTAGCTGGGGTGAGATGTGGAACTTTGGACCCTTACAGAGTGATCAATCACGGATCTAACAATTTTACCCAAGTGGCCTAACATTTATCGACTGTCTGTTTAGAGGAAAAAACTTTTTGGTATAGATTTTGATTGCAGTTTTGTTCCATACAACGTATTAGCATAAGCGACCATTTGAAAGAAGTTACAGTAAAGTGTCAAGTTGCTTCTCGATAGTAGGACAGATTTTTTTTTTTAATTCATTCAAAAGTGAATATATTTTTACATTTTCCATAGGGTTTAGTCTGCTTGAACGTGTGAGATTGAAATACTCTTTTTTTTTTTGTTTGTTTCTAGGAAGCCAAAGCAACGCCTGGAATAATAGGATGAAAGAAATTGTAGTGACCCTGACGGGTCTGATTCCACCCATTGACGGCATTCCAGTTGGGAAAATCATCAGCAAACTTTTAGATTTATTTTGGCCAACTTCTCAACCAGATATCTGGAGTCTTATTAAAGACCAAGTGAAAGGATTGGTAGACCAAGAAATCCTCCAATATGAAATTGAGCAACGAAAAGCTGACATCGATGCTCTACAGGTAACCATGAGGGAGTACGTAGAAGCTCAGACCACTGAAAAGGGCGATTTACTGTCAGCTATGATGCAAGCATGTAATAACTTGTATGCCAAGCTAACAGAGTCCCAAAACGCGGTGCAGCTCATCCCCCTACTGGTCACTCACAGCACTCAGCACCTACTGATCCTAAAGGAGAGACTTGTACATGGAAAGGAGATGTACGTGCAGGACAACTCTGTGGTTTGGAGGAATGATCTGGAGAAACAGATATCTACCTATAAGGTTGACATACAGGAAATTTATTCCGAATGGGTCACCTGGAGAAATTCAAAGATCACTATAGATGTAGGTACTCATAAACCATTCTCCCCCATTCCGCCTTTTTTTACATATCAACCATATGGGACAGTTACTGATCAACTGACTGGAAATACAGTTGAGTATAGATATTCCAGTTCTGCGGGTGAAAAGGATGATAATTTTTTTAAAGCTATATGTGAAGTTGTACAGAAGAACTTGTTTACTGCTCAGAATGCGGCAATACTGCAAGTCCTATTGACAACCTTTTACCTGGATAATTATATCCCCGGGAATGAAGACAATCCATCCGTGATACCATCATCCATGTCTACAATCAGCTTTGGCCCCTATTCCCCGAATACTGAAGGAGGGGGAGAAACAACCCATACTGTATATCCAACAAGTGATGATAATACATCAGGTGGGGATGTGACCAGCATTGATGTGAGAGAATATAATCAAATCGATGGCCTCCAGGTATTCTACACCACAGGCCCCGGTACATTTTATGGAAATGAGAACGGCGGAGTGCTCCATGAAATTCCACTAAATAACAGACGTGTACAATCCATAAACCTCTGTGACAATGGTAATATTTTTATTAACTTGACCATTGTTTTCTCAGATGGAGACTCTACTGGTTCATTGGGAAACCGTGGGAATTGGTTAGAGAGCTGTGTAAACACTGGGGGCATAGACACCTATGGCCTGTACAATATCCAGGTAAGTCTAGCAGGCCCTCAGCCAGGAATCTTCCAGATCTCTCTAGATTACAAAGCCTACCCAGTCAAGCCTTCCCAACTTGCCAACGGGCAACAGCTCTTTGTATCAGCGAAAGATGCGGAAGAAACTCAATGTCGCGACTTCTTCTAAAAGTAAAAAGAAAACAGGAAATGATGGCGTAAAAAAATGTAATAATAACATTGCATTGAGAAAAGAATATTCCAATCACAAAAATACATTTTCTTCTATACATTAAACTTCATTTGTTGCATCATGTAAAAGTTGTCGCCTTCGTTTTATTTTCTATTTCTAAATTTTACTCAAACACTAAAGTCGTGGTTTGAGGAGGTCATGTGAGATAAGAAACGCCCTGCTTGTGTATATATATATATATATATGAAAACACTGTGCCATTGACATCTACCTTCCTATGTGGTATAAACAGTGATGTAGCCATTGTCACCATGATCGGGTTGACGCATTAAAAGGAAAATAACCTTTTAACATGTAGTTTCTACTTCTCACCACCAGATGGCGCATGGAACAATTGTACACTACACTATACTGATACATACTGTAGAAGCTACTGCTGTTATTCATCGCAGAGGGGTCTGACTCTACCGCTCCCTGTAACAGTTTATATTTCATTTAAACAGCAAATATTCTTTCTAATCATGTGATTTTTCGTTAACAATAGCAAAACTGAAATGAAAAAATGCTGTTTTAAGTAAATATATTGTTAAATCATTTCCAGCTGCAGGACATTTATTAACAATATATTTACTTAATATTTACTATTGTAAAAAAAAAATTGCATGATTAGAGAAAAAAATTGCTGTTTTAATGAAATATAAACTATTACAAGAACGATCAATCTTCAGTCCGGAGTCCAGGTTTGGTTTAAGAATCAATGTCAATACTCCCTCTAGGTGCCGTATCTGTATATACAGTATAGGATGCTCTTTGGGTCTCCACATACTGTAGGGCACTGTACTGCAGATGAATGTACTGTATATGCTGCTTAATACATGAGAGGACTCCTATCTCTCTATGTAAAAAATGATAAGGGAGTATACAGTGCTGTACAAAGTATGGAAAGTACTTCTATGAGTGATCACTCTGCAGAGTATTTTATACAAATATATACATTGAACCTAATCAGCAATGATACTCACAGGCTGGACGGTGGGACAGATTTCCCTAGCAATGTATATTGTTATAGTTCTGAATTTAGACGTCTTTCGGGAACTGCAACCACTTTCAGATCTCAGATACTACCCTACTTTGCAACATCCTAGGAGTACTTTCCATAGTTTGTACAGCGCTATCTACTGTACTCACTTCTTATTTATCCTTGGTTTAAGAACTGTCGGGCAAAGTGCAGAGCAGCAGCGGTATCGCAGCCAAGAAGAGTCCCGATAATAACTGTAAATGAGCACCGATCTGCTATATCGCCGCTCGTTTACTGAGCCTATTACACGGCCCGATTATCATTTAACATGGGCTGCAGGGACATCATTACTGATGTCCTTGCAGCCCTTTCTGACAGCCAATCACTGGTTGCAGCAGCCTGTCAGCTCAGACAGGCCGCTCTGAAGCTGGAGCGTGTGGGACCCAGGGAGAAGGCCACAATAGGAGCCCTGCAGCCTGGACAGGTAATGTATATCGTCAGCCGCCGGCCGTGCACCACTATTACACATATCGATCTGTGGTCGGCGCCCGACAATTATGGGTTCAAACCTATATCAACGATCAGCCAATGATCATTGTCATCAGCTGATCGTTGTATTTATTACACGGAGCGATAATCAGCCAAATCGGGCTAATTCGACCGATTATCGTTCCGTGTGATAGTACCCTAAGAAGAAGTGCAGCACAGCCCGGTACGGCTCCAGCTCTTAGAGTAGCGGCCAGTTCAAACCTCCTGCGGTCTGAATCACCCTTAGTAGGGGCATGACCCCCAACGCAGCCCCCGACCCCCTGGAAGCTGCAGGCAATGGCTCCTCTGCCGCTGCCTCTTACCTGACCACCTATAGCCAGGCTGCAGGCTGCATGCAGAGCTATCCTGCCCCATCCTCCTCTTACTTGCAGTTTCTATCTGGCCCCCATGCATTTCCACCACCCTTACCAGCTCAGCCCCATGACTCCTTCATCTACTGCATGTCCACCCATCCCCACCACCCACCACCACCTGAGCCAGACTTCCAGCCACACGAACTCAAGAACAGTGAGCAGCCACCGGTCCCCTCTTCTTCCTGGGTCTCCCGGCCACCAGCGACTCCTCCACAGACCCGGGCAGCTCCCTGCACCCTTCTCTAGGCTGTGGAGGAGTTGCTGACAATACTAAGCACCCTCCATGGGAGCTGTGGTGTGAGGGCTAGTGTAACAGGTACCTGTGGACAGACCTCACACTATTTTTGAAACAGCTTTGTTTTTCCAATGAATAAACCCTTCAACTTTTTGATGTGAAAAATTTTTCAACAAAAACAAAAGTCCCAGAAAAAGGAATTATTATATAACCTTTAACCCCTTAAGGACAGAGCCTGAAATGGCCTTAATGACAGAGACAAATTTTATGAATATGACCAGTGTCACTTTATTCATTAATAACTTCGGGATGCTTTTACCTAACCGGCTGATTCTGAAATAGTTTTCTCGTGACATATTGTACTTTACATTTCTGGTAAATTGGAGTCGATACTCATAACGAATCTTTATGAAAAAACCCCAAATAATGTGAAAAAATGAGAAAAAATGCATTTTTCCAACTTTGAAACTTTTTTGCTTATACAGAAAGTGGTTATACCACATAAATTATATATTAAATAGCATTAGCAACATGTCTAATTTATGTTGGCAGCATTTATTAAACAATCTTTCATTTTTTTTTAGACAATAGGAAGCTTAAAACATTAGCAGCAAATTTTCAAATTTTCAGTAAAATTTCAAAATCAGATATTTTTAGGGACCTGTTCAGGTTTACTAAAAGTGTATTTGAGGGGCCTGTATGTTAGAAAGCCCCACAAAGCACCCCATTTCAGAAACTGCACCCCCCACACTCTGCAAAAGCATATCCAGAAAGTGTTTTAACCCTTTAGGGGAGTCACAGAAATAAAAGCCAAGTGTGTAAGAAATTTGAAAATTTTAATTTTCTGTGCAGAGATTTTATTGTAATCCAATATTTTTCATAATTATAAACCTATTACCAGAGAAATTCACCCCAATATTGATTGCCCCGTTTCTGCAGTTTATAGAAATACCCCATATGTGGCCCTATTGCGCTATTTGACGCAACCACAAGCCTCAGATATAAGGGAGCGCCTAGTACATTTCAATGGCTCCGTTATATTTGGTCATTTCTGACTGTACCACTTCAGGTTGGCAGAGGCTCTGGGATGCCAAAACCTAAAAAACACCCCTAAAGGGACACCATTTAGAAAACTAAACCCCTCAAGGAATGTAACAAGGGGTGCGGTGAGCATCTGGACCCCACAGGTGCTTCACAGATTTTCAAAACAATATGGCGTGAAAAAAGAAAAAATTATTTTTTACACTAAAACGTTGTTCTAGCCTTCAATTTTTCATTTTCTTAAAGGGATAAGAGGAAAAAAAGACACAAAATGTGTAGCGCAGTTTCTCCCGAGTACGGAAATACGCCACATGTGGCGATAAAGTGCCAAGGGGGCGCAGGACGAGCCTCCAAAGGGAAGGAGCGCCAATTGGCTTTTGGAAGCTGAATTTCACTGGAATGGATTTCAAGGACCATGTCGCATTTACAGAGCCCTCGTGCTGCCAAGACACTGGAAACCCCCCACAAGTGACCCCATTCTGGAAACTACACCCCTCAAGGAATCTAACAAGGGGTGCAGTGAGCATATGGACCCCACTGGTGACGGGCACAAATGTGGAACAATGTGACGTGAAAGGGAAAATTTTCATTTTTTTCACTTTCATGGCACAAATGTGCCCATCATCAAGGGGTCCATATCCTCACTGCACCCCTTATTAGAATCCCTGAGGGGTGTAGTTTCCAGAATGGGGTCATTTGTGGGGGGTTTCCAGTGTTTTGGCAGCACGAGGGCTCTGAAAATGCGACATGGCGTTCATCATCCATTCTGGCCAAATCCAGACTCCAAAATCCAAATAGCGCTCCTTCCCTTCGGAGGCTTGCCCTGCACCCACCTGGCGCTTTATGTCCACATGTGGGGTATTTACAGACTCGGGGGAAATTGCTCTACACATTTTGTGTTTTTTTTCTCTTTTAACCCCTTGTGAAAATGAAAAATTCAAGGCTAAACCAACATTATAGTGTAAAAAAATTTAATATTTTATTTTCACGCCACATTGTTCCACATTTGTGCCAGTCACCAGTGGGGTCCATATGCTCACTACACCCCTTGTTACATTCCCTGAGGGGTGTAGTTTCCATAATGGGGTCACTTGTGGGGGGTTTCACTGTTTTGGCAACACAGGGAGTTTTTAAATGCAACATGGCCCTCGAAATCCATTCTACTCAAATCCAGCCCCAAAAAGCTAAATGGCGCTCCTTCCCATTGGAGGCTTGTCTTGCGGCCGCATAGCGCCTTAGGTCAACATGTGGGGTATTTCCGTACTCGGGGGAAATTTCACTACATGTTTTGTTCTGTTTCTTCTCTTTTAACCCCTTGTGCAAATGAGAAATGTCAAGACTAGATCAACGATGTTGTGTAAAAATAAAATTTTTAACACTAAAACATTGGCCTAGCTGTGAATGTTTCATTTTCACAAGGGTTTAAAAGAGAAAAAACCCACAAAACGTGTAGAGCAGTTTGTCCCGAGTACAGAAATACCCCACCTGTGCACATAAAGCGCCATGCGGCCGCAAGACGAGCCTCCAATGGGAAGGTGCACTATTTGGCTTTTGGAGGCTGGATTTGGCTGAAATGGATTTCAAGGGCCATGTTGCATTTACAGAGGCCCTATGCTACCAGGACAGTGGTAAACCGCCACAAGTGACACCATTTTGGAAGCCGACGAGAGCCGAGCGAAACCGACAGGAGCCGAGCGGAGCCGAGCAGAGACGACGGAGAATCACGTGGACGCCGCGGGACCGCAGATCTTCCGTCCGGACGCCGGGATCCGGTGAGTATGGTCCTCACACACCACACACACTTTCTCTGCACCTCTTGGCTAACTAGCTGAGGGGTGTAGAGAAAAGTAATAATATTTATTTTTACTTTGATCGCCGCTATTGGCCGGCCGGGCTTGGCCGGCCAATAGCGGCGATCTGGGGGGTGGCACCATGGCCCCCTCCAGTATACACAGTAATGGTGATTGGTGCTGTCTCGTACAGCACCAATCACCATTGAATTCCGGGGCCCCGGGTCACCGATGACCCGGGAACCGGAAAATTGCTGTAGTTGGCTGATTTGAATAAATCAGCCAATTACAGCGATCGTCTGCACAGGGGTGTAATCCACCCCCCGTGCTGACAAGCTACGATGGTCTGCTGTGTATTACAGCAGCCATCGTTACCGGATCGCCGTGTGTTTACACACAGCGATCCGGTAAACATCGGGCGTATGTGTACGCCCGTTTGCGTTAAGTACCAGGCTGCGGGGGCGTACACATACGCCCGATGTCGTTAAGGGGTTAAAGGGGTACTGGAAGAAAAAAATGCTTTTCTTTTAATCAACTGGTGTCAGAAAGTTATATAGATTTGTATTTTACTTCTATTTTAAAATCTCCAGTCTTCCAGTACTTATCAGCTGCTGTATGTCCTGCGGGAAGTGGTGCATTCTTTCCAGTCTGACACAGTGCTCTCTGCTGCCACCTTGTTTTGAATGTACCTCAAGAGCAGTGGTATAGCTACCAAGAAGGCAGGCCACGCAGCTGCTATGGGGCCTGTGCGGCAGAGGGAGAGGGTGGCCTGTCTCCAAGGTGCTCAGAGTTCCGTGTGCATCTCCGCTGTTGTCATAAACTCCATTCCATGCACAGGTAGATTCCTCTGTCCATGCGAAGAATGAACCGGTTCATTCTTCGGGTGGACGGTGGAATCTGTCTGACCATAGAATGGAGTCTATGGCACCAGCAAAGTTGCACACGACCGTGAGTAGGGGCAGTGGTGTAGCTACCATAGAGGCAGGGAAGGCGGTTGCTATGGGGCCCGTGGAGGGAGGGGGCCCAGGGAAGATAAGAGCCTCCTGTGTCCTTTTGCTTAACCCCTTATTTACTGCAGTGTGTAAGTGACCCAGTGTTCTCTAACATGCTGTAAAACAAAAAAAAAAGGGGTTAATACAGAAGATAATTAGCTCTCTGCCTGACTACTCTGATAACCTCTGACCTCTGTTCTCTGAGTTCTTACAGAGGTCAGGGGTTATCAGTGCAGGAGTAGCGAAGGAGAGAGCTAATTGTCTTCTGCATTAACCCTTTTTTGTGTTGCAGCATGTAAGAGAACACTGGGTCACTTACACACTGCAGTAAATAAAGGGTTAAGCAAAAGGTAGTCTGCTCCTGCACCTATGTATAGGATTCTGCCTCTACATGCCGAGTATATATATATATATATATATATATATATATATATATATATATATATTAGAGTGTAGGGGAGGGGGGCCCATACAGTTTTTTGCTATGGGGCCCCATGAATCCTAGCTACGCCTCTGAGGGGCAGGATGCAAAATGCGCAGCGGGTGATCTGTCCATGCACCCCCAGTGACCTTGGTCTCTGGCCTCCGGTTTCCCCCGCAGCCAAAATTCCACTCAGCCAATCATTGACCGAGGAACAGCGCCGCAATTTAGACACAAGAGTGACAGCCTGCTCAACCAATCGCTGGCCACAGCACTGTCCTGTCTCAGTCAGTGATTGGCTAAGTGGGCTGTCACTCCAGAGATGACAGTGACAGCCCACTCAGCCAATCAGTGATTGACTGAGACGGGCCTCGGCCAGTGATTGGCTGCCTTTTGTCTGGAGAGTGACATCCCTCTCAGCCAAACACTAGCCACTGTGCCGACCTGTCTGCATTAGTAATTGGCTGGGCAGGCTGGAGGCGGCTGAAGACATCAGAGGCACAGAGGAGGACACCAGGGGAATACAGACAATTGAGCAAATCTAGCAAAAAATTGGCTCAGTTAATGCAAATCCCTAATCCTGAGACATCTGTGGTTCCTCAATACCACAACCTCCTCTATAGTTACAAGATCCCCATCTGCTGGGTCCCCATTACGGTCCCTACCCCTTAAATACCATGATCTACATACTATAGAACCTGAGGATGACTCGGGACTCACTCAGGAATACCAATGGAATAATGCAATAGACTGATGAGAGATACAATGAGCAGTTCACATAAACTGGAGAATTCCGAAAAACCTGGTCAAACATGGAGAATTTAATGGAATTTTATCCTAAATATTATACATAGAAAATTCTAACCAGATCAGAAAGTTTACTGTCACTAAATAAGGATAATATAATAGAAGTAGTAGTAGTAGTAGTAGTAGTAGTAGTAGTAATAGTAGTAGTAGTAGTAGTAGTGGTAGTAGTAGTAGTATGGTTGGTAGTAGTAGTAGTAGTAGTAGTAATAGTAGTAGTAGTGGTAGTAGTAGTAGTAGTAGTAATAGTAGTAGTAATAATAGTAGTAGTAATAGTAGTAGTAATAGTAGTAGTAGTGGTAGTAGTAGTAATAGTAGTAGTAGTGGTAGTAGTAGTAGTATGGTTGGTAGTAGTAGTAGTAATAGTAGTAGTAGTAGTAGTATGGTTGGTAGTAGTAGTAGTAGTAGTAGTAGTAGTAGTAATAGTAGTAGTAGTGGTAGTAGTAGTAGTAGTAGTATGGTTGGTAGTAGTAGTAGTAGTAGTAATAATAGTAGTAGTAGTAGTAATAATAGTAGTAGTAGTAGTAGTAGTAGTAGTAGTAGTAGTAGTAGTATTTTACATCACCACGACTATTCAGTGTTCCTCATAGGAATCTCTCCCACACCATCACCTGTCCAGCAGGATACTTCTATGAATGGCTTCCTTTATGTCCTTATTTCTAAAGCTATATATGATGGGATTAATACAGGGAATGAGGACAGTATACAGAAGAGACAGGGCTTTGCTTGCCACCAATGACTGTCCTCGTGTTGGGACCAGATATGTGCACAGGAGGGTCCCGTAATACATGGACACCATCGTCAGATGGGAGCTGCAGGTGGAGAAAGCCTTCTGTCTTCCAGTCTCTGATGGGATTCCCAAGATGGCGGCTATGATATAAGAATATGACACAATAACTAAAAGGAATTGTAGGAGAGCCATAGGGATGACCAGTATGGTGACTTCCACCTGCACAATAAAGGTGTCCGAGCAAGAAAGTTCAAGCAAAGGGGAAAGATCACAGAAGTAATGGTCAATGACATTGGGTCCACAAAACTCTAAGTGACAGATCGCCAGCACATGATTTAGTATCACGGAAAAACTCAACACCCAGGAAAAGACTATGAACTTTATACAAAGCAAATAGTCCATGATATTGTTGTAACGCAAAGGGTTACAGATGGCTAGATATCTGTCGTAGGACATCCCAGTGAGAAGCAGGGACTCCAAGGCCAGCGAGGCACTGAAGAAGTAAAACTGAGCCAGGCAGCCTGCAAAGGTGACGGTGGCATCATGGTCCATGACCACATAGAGGGTGTTGGGTATTATAGTGGTGGCCATCAATGAGTCACATACGGAGAGCTGTGTCAGGAAGAAGTACATGGGCGACTGAAGACTTCGGCTGCGATTTACTAGGAGAATAATGATCACGTTTCCACTGATTGTAACATAGTAAATCAGGAAAAACAAGAGGAAGAGCCCAATGTTCAGCTGGCGGAGATTCCCGAATCCCAGAAGGTGGATCTCAGTGATCAGGGTCCAGTTCCTGACCGACGCCATCTATCGATCTGTGGATTAATACTGTAGAAAAATATTAGACAAAAGGGGTAAATCAACTCAAAATCAGCAGATTTATTTATTTATTTATTATATGTTATTTATCTGTTTATTCATTCAATTTTATTTGTTATTAATTTATTCATTTATTTTATGTTTTATTCATTTATTTCTTTTTTATGTATTTCTGTTTATGTTTTCATGATATTTATTTGTTATTTATTTCATTTGTTCATTTATCTGTTATTTATTTTATTTATTCATTCATTTTATTTTTTTAGGCATTTCTGTTTATTCAGTTATTTCCTTTTATTTATTTATTTTTTCAAAACCTTAACCCCTTAACGAGATCGGGCGTAAACTTACGCCCCTGCGCCCTGGTACTTGGCGCATCAGGGCGTAAATTTACGCCCGATGTTTCCCCGATCGCTGCGTGTTCGCACACAGCGATCGGGGAAGATGGCCTGCTATAAATCATAGCAGGCCATCTTAGCTTCACGGCACGGCGGGTGGTTAACACCCCCCGTGCTTACGATCACCGCTATAGGCTGATCAATTCAGATCAGCCAATAGCGGCGATCGGAACCTTTCCGGGTCATTGGTTACCCGATGACCCGGAAAAAAATGGCGGTCGGTGCTGTCCGAGGACTGCACCGACCGCCATTACTGTAAAAAGTAATGGTGGTCACCGTGCCACCGGCCCGATCGCCGTGAACGGCTGTCCGGTACTGGCCGGCCGTTCACGGTGATCGGGCCGGTGGCACGGCGATCAGAGTCCCACAAAATAGTAAATACCTGCCCTGGACCCCTCAGCTAGGTAGCCGAGGGGTCCAGAGCAGGTATTTGTACATTACTCACCTGTCCCGGGCTCCTGATCGGCATCTTCCGGGTTCGCGGCGTCCTCGTGTTCTCGTTCAGGTCTTCGGCTTCCTCCGTGACGTCACGTTCGGCTTCTCTCGGCAATTTTCCGCTCCAGCGTCGGCTTTTTCCGTATTTTGCGCTCTGCTGCCCTCTAGTGGCTGATATGTGTAATACATTTATCAGCAGCTACAGGGATGTTCAGAATGTAGAAAAAGTTTTTTGGTTTTTTTTTCAAATTTTTTTTTTTCTATTTTCCGCACCCTATCGCCGCTGAGTGTTGATCAGCATCGCTCGAAAGTGCGCTGCTAATCAGCAACTCCTCCTTTTTGGCGTAGGGTGTTTTTTTTCTATATTCTACTGCCACGGTCTACTGACAAGTGCCGCACATAAGTGCGGCATTTATCAGCAACTCCTTTGTTGGCGTAGGTTTTTTTTTATATACTTACTGTAAAAAAACACGTAAAAAACACTACATTACACCACACTACACTACATTGAATAAAGTTTGACACTACACCACTACATACCCCATATACCAATCCCCGTATAAAGATGGCCCCCAGGGGGTTTTCGGCGTCAGAGGGATACGTTATTATTGCCTCCAACACCGAAACAGCCAGTGAGGATGAATGGGGGGATCCTTCTTTCCTCCATTCATCCTCATCATCCTCATCATCCAGTGACGTGTCTGGGGGGTAGCGTAGCGTACGCTGCCCCCCAGACACGTCTTTTCTGCCAGTACCGTCCCAATAAGAGATGACGGTATGGTGTGAAATTCTACAAACTCTGTGAGCGCACCTCAGGGTACACTTACAGATTTCGGGTACGTGCACACTGCGGAATGGCGAAGGATTACCCTTCGTGCATTCCGTAGCTGGCACCCGCCGGCATACTGATGCGGGCGCATGTCTCTACCCCTGTCATAGACTCCATTCTATGCACGGGCGGAATCCGTCGTCCATCCAAAGAATGAACACGTTGGACGGAGAGCGGAATCCGCCCGTGCATAGAATGGAGTCTATGACACGTGTGGAGACGTGCGCCTGCATCAGTCCGCCGGCGGGTGCCAACTGCGGAATGCACGAAGGGTTATCTGTCGCGATTCCGCAGTGTGCACGTACCCTTAGAGTGTATGTAGGAAGGGACACCCGAATCCAGCCCCCAGATGTCCCCTCCCCCCCATCCTCGGAACAAGTGGGAAGATCATCCGGGAACTGATCTTCCCACTGCTGGATAAAGGTCACCACCTGTACGGGGATAATTCTTATACCAGCACCCCCTCTTCTGGTCCCTCGCTGCCTGAGCTACTGTAGCTTGCGGCACAGTAAATTAGAATTGTCCCTTTTCCCCAGCTAAGTAGGTATGGCCGCCATTCCCATTAGAGGATGCCATGATGCAATTACAAAGCCTCTGTGCGGCCAGGACAGTAAAAACCCCCCACAATTGACCCCATTCTGGAAACTACACCCGATAAGGAATCTAACAAGGGGGGCAGCAGGGATATGGCCCCCTGGTGACGGACACATTTGGAACGTGAAAATGAAAAAAATTGTATTTTTTATTTTCTCGGCACATGTTCTACGTAAGTGCCCGTCACCAGTGGGGTCCATATGCTCACTGCACCCCTTGTTGGATTCCTTATGGGGTGTAGTTTCCAGAATGAGGTCAATTTTCGGGGGTTTCTACTGACCTGGCAGCACAGGAGCTTTGTAATTGCGACATGGCCTCCATCCTCCATTCCAGCCTCTAAATGGGGCTCTGTCCCTTTGGTGGCTTGCCCTGTGCCCATATGGCACATTATGTCCACATGTGGGGTATTTTTGTACTCAGGGGAAACTACCCTACACGTTTTGTGTTCATTTTCTTTTTTAACCCCTTGTGGAAATGGAAAAAATCAAGGCTAGACCAACATTTAGTGTAATTTTTGTAAAATTTTTTACTCTAAATCATTAATCTTGTCATGATTTTTTCATTTTCACAAGGGGCTAAAAGATAAAAAAAAAAACACTAAATGTGTACCGCAATTTCCCCTGAGTATGGAAATACCCCACATGTGTACATAAAGCGCCATGCGGGTGCAGGGTAAGCCTCCAAAGGGAAGGAGCGCCATTTGGTTTTTGAAGGCTGGATTTGGCTGGAATGGATTTCGAGGGGCCATGTTGCATTCAAAAGGCCCCTGTGTTGCCAAGACAGTTGAAACCCCCCACAAGTGACCCCATTATGGAAACTACACCCCTCAAGGAATGTAACAAGGGGTGTAGTGAGCATATGGACCCCACTGGTGACGGGCACCAATGTGGCGTGAAAATGAAATATTACATTTTTTACACTATAATGTTGGTTTAGCCTTGAATTTATCATTTTCACAAGGGGTTAAAAGAGGAGAAAAAAAAATGTGTAGAGCAATTTCCCCCGAGTCCGTAAATACCCCACATGTGGACATAAAGCGCCATGTGGGCGCAGGGCAAGCCTCCGAAGGGAAGGAGCGCCATTTGGATTTTGGAGGTTGGATTTGGCTAGAATGGATGATGAACGCCATGTCGCATTTACAGAGCTCTCGTGCTGCCAAAACACTGGAAACCCCCCACAAGTGACCCCATTCTGGAAACTACACCCCTCAGGGAATCTAACAAGGGGTGCAGTGAGGATATGGACCCCTTGATGACGGGCACATTTGTGCCATGAAAGTGAAAAAATGAATTTTTTTACTTTTACGTCACATTGTTCCACATTTGTGCCCGTCACCAGTGGGGTCCATATGCTCACTGCACCCCTTGTTAGATTCCTTGAGGGGTGTAGTTTCCAGAATGGGGTCACTTGTGGGGGTTTATAGTGTCTCTGCAGCACGAGGGCTCTGTAAATGCGACATGGCCCTTGAAATCCTTTTCAGTGAAATTCAGCTTCCAAAAGCCAATTGGCGCTCCTTCCCTTTGGAGGCTCGTCCTGCGCCCGCTTGGCACTTTATGTCCACATGTGGGGTATTTCCGTACTCGGGAGAAACTGTGCTACACATTTTGTGTCTTTTTTTGCCTCTTATCCCTTTAAGAAAATGAAAAATTGAAGGCTAGAACAACGTTTTAGTGTAAAAAATAATTTTTTCTTTTTTCACGCCATATTGTTCGGAAAATCTGTGAAGCACCTGTGGGGTCCAAATGCTCACCGCACCCCTTGTTACATTCCTTGAGGGGTGTAGTTTTCTAAAGGGTGTCCCTTTAGGGGTGTTTTTTAGGTTTTGGCACCCCAGAGCCTCTGCCAACCTGAAGTGGTACAGTCAAAAATGACCAAATATAGCGGAGGCGTTGAAATTCACTAGGCGCTCCTTTGTATCTGAGGCTTGTGGTTGCGTCAAATAGCGCAATAGGGCCACATATGGGGTATTTCTATAAACTGCAGAAACGGGACAATAATTATTGGGGTGCATTTCTCTGGTAATAGGTTTATAGTTATGAAAAATATTGGATTACAATAAAATCTCTGCACAGAAAATTAAAATTTTCAAATTCCTTACACACTTAGCTTTTATTTCTGTGACTCCCCTAAAGGGTTAAAACACTTTCTGGATGTGCTTTTGCTGAGTTTGGGGGGTGCAGTTTCTGAAATGGGGTGCTTTGTGGGGCTTTCTAACATACAGGCCCCTCAAATACACTTTAAACCTGAACAGGTCCCTAAAAATATCTGATTTTGAAATTTTACTGAAAATTTGGAAATTTGCTGCTAATGTTTTAAGCTTCCTATCGTCTGGGGGCGTGGCCAGGCAAGAGAAGGAGACAGACGTGTCTTTCAGCTGCTCCTCTCCCCTTATACATTTATAAGCTTTTTAGCTTAACCCACAGACCCAAACGGATCAGAATTTCTCCCACCGTCTCCTGGTCGGCGCCTGAAACAATTTGAGGGGTCCCCCGAGCTAACGGACTCCAGTTTTGTGCCGGGGCCTACACGCGCACTGAAGCTGCGGCCTTTCCTGCCGGAAGCCTGCGGCTCGGAAACAGTGAACAGCCACCAGAAGTCTGCCTCTCGCCCTACCGCAGCACACATCCTCACAAGTAGGTAACCCGGAGGCAGACCCGAGGGCCTCTTTCGCTTGCGGCCTATACGGGCCTGAAGCCGTGGACTTTCCTGGCGGCCCGACTCTCGGGACGGCGCCGGAGTCACGTGAATGAGTCAGCTGTTATGTCCCGAACCGCGGACATTTCCCCCCACGCAGTGACCCGCCATTACGATTAGGGGCAGCGTCACCCGGGCGGACTATAACAGCCACAAAAAGCCGCGGATCTCCCTAACAGCCGACAACTGAGAGTGACACTCTGCAGAGTCTCAGTCACAGCGGCCATCCCTGAATCTAACTGAAAGACCCTGCAAGAGCAATTAAAAGGTAGTGAGTGAAAAAGAGTCCCTTTACATATAAACCAACAAAGAGACTGGTATATTTACTGTTCCTCCACTAAATACAGTGATTACTAAAGTGGAAGTACCTTTACTTACAAAAATCTGTAGTCATAAGCTTTTCTAATCCAACAGCACCATCTACAGCTGAATCTTAGTACTGCATCCCAAAGACTTTCAATGTAAAAATATCATCTTCAAAAAAAATACTCCTAAGACAGGGACAATGATTTTCTCATTGAAATATTAAGTCCTTTAAATAGGAGGGGAAGGAAGAAGAAAAAAAGAAGAAAAAAAAAAATCCAACACCACAAAAACCAAGCCAAACGATGTAAACACACAACAACATATTGAGGAGATAACAAGACGGCTAAACTAAACCAACTTCAACTTTTCAAGACCTGTTTCAACTTTCTTCCTTCCTTTCAATTCTTTGCTATTCTTTCTCAAAATGGGAGGCACTACAAAAAAGAACACTAAAACAAAACCAACCAAACTGACAGAAACTTTCAATTCCCCAGCTCTTCAGTCATATGAGAACCGTGATCACTCCCAACGCAGATCATCTTCACAATCCCCATCCTCAAGGGCTGAATCACCAGAAACTGAAAATAGAAACAGAAATGATCCCCAACCAATTACAGAAGACACTCTAAAGAGACTTTTTAATTCGTTCAGAGACACCATACAATCAGATCTCAGACAAGCAGTAGGAGATCTTCGTGAAGACATAAGATCCATAACCTCTAGAACGGAACATCTGGAAAATAAAATGTCAAACTTTGCGAAATCACACAATCTCCTTATTGACGCCAATTCAGCCTTAGAGGAAGAAGTACAAAGGCTCTCCAATAAAGTACTGGATCTGGAAGACAGATCCAGAAGAAACAATGTTAGAATCCGAGGGATACCTGAAAGCATTACTTCAGAACACCTAGCCCCCTTTCTCACAGATTTGCTGGCCATATTGCTCCCAAATCACACCTCAATGGACCTTACCATCGACAGAATTCACAGGCTTCCTAAACCAAGATTCCTAGCCCAACATCTACCAAGAGATACAATTGCCCGCATTCATTTTTATCACATCAAAGATAAATTTCTCAAAGCTCTAAAATCTTCTCCAACCCTCCCAGAAAGATTCAAAGACCTAACAATATATCCAGACCTTTCAGCTACAACAATGCTACGCAGAAAGGAATTCGCACAATACACCAAAATTCTGAGAGATAATAATCTTCTATACTGCTGGGGATTTCCAGTTAAAGTGATTGTCACCAAAAATGGAACACAACATATATGCCTCACCCCTGAAGCCCTCAAAGAGCTGCTACAAGCCTGGAGTCTACTTCCTCCTCCTCTACAGACCCCTCCAAGGAAGGAAACCACCCGTCCTGCGCTCATTACACCCTTGTGGTCCAGTAAATCTTCCAGAAACAGGCCTGAAACCGAGGACTAAACCTTTTTGTTCACTCAAAATTCAAATCCAAAATTTGTCTCCTTAGTATGTGTCCGTAATGGATCTGTCCTATCTCTAGTTACTGGCTAGGACTTTACCCCCCCCTAGTTTCCCTGAAAGAGGGAAGTTCTTATGTTTTGTTCATTTTATTGTTTCAAATGTTCTATCTGTTTTTTGTTATTCTCAATATGTATACAGCCAATATGTATATGCGATACCATCATATATTTGATATTACCAACACCGCTCATATATCTTTCAACCCTATCCCAACATGGGAGTTAAATTCTTAAGTTTAAATGTCCGTGGACTAAACTCTCCATTTAAAAGATCATTAGCATGGAAAGAGGCCATCTCCTCTAATTGTGATGTTCTTTTGTTACAGGAAACACATTTATGTAAAGATGATACCTCTCGCCTAAAACATCCTAAATTTCCCCATGTAACCTTTTCCTTCAATATAAAGAAGAAAGCGGGAGTTGCCATAATAATTAAAGACACTGTAACATTTAAAAAAATAGATCACATATCAGACACACAAGGGAGATATATCATACTCATATGTGAAATTAACTCAGTACCATATACACTTGTCAATATCTATGCTCCCAATAAGAGACAAATATCATTTATAAAAAAAATCATCTCACGTGCAAAATCAGTGCAAAAAGGAAGCTTAATGATATGTGGAGATTTCAACATTGTATGTAATCAATCTATAGATCGTTCCTTTTCTCCCTCTTATCATTCCCCTGACCTCCAACTATTGTTACTAGAAGAAAACTTACATGACATATGAAGATATCTCCATCCTAATGAGAGAGACTACTCCTTTTACTCCCACCCCCACGTTGTTCATTCCAGAATAGACTTTTTTCTTGTAGATCCCACTCTTTTACATAACACTCAAGAAGCTAAAATAGGACAGATTACTTGGTCTGATCATGCCCCAGTTAGTCTAAAAATTACAGACCGTTTTTCACTCAAACATACATCCCCTTGGAGAATGAACACCTTCCTATTAAAATCACCGCAAAATGTAAAACATATCTCTGAACAAATATCGGAATACTTTAAATTTAATACACACTCAGTAATCTCCCCAGACACCCTATGGTGTGCACATAAAGCATTTATTAGAGGGGTCTTTATACAACTAAACGCCCGAGCTAAAAAAGAAAAAGACAAAGAAATAAATTCCATATTATCCACACTTAGCAACTTAGAAAAACAACTGAAAATTTCTCCCTCACCAACTTTAATAAAACAAGTCTCAGAATGCAAAGATGCACTACAGAAAGCGTTACTGTTCCAATATGAAAGAACACTAAAAAGACTAAACTGGAACTTTTACATAAGCGGTGACAGAGCTAGCAAAATTCTGGCAAAGAGAGTAAAAATCAAACAAGCAAAACAAAAAATACCATATATTTAAACAACAGACAACAAAAAGATCTTTGACCCACAACAAATAGCTAATGAATTCGCTAATTACTATGAAGATCTATATAACCTAAATAAAAATCCATCGACCCACATCCCCAAAAAAGAAGACATAGAAGCATTTTTTCATAAACTAAAACTACCACACCTCACCCAATCTCAGCTTATATCACTCAACTCCCCCCTAACAGAGACAGAGATCAGAAACGCAATCCATTCATCAAAAATAAATAAATCCCCAGGACCGGACGGACTACCCAATGAATATTATAAATACTTCATATCGCAACTCTCACCTATTCTAACCCAAACCTTTAACCACATTATTACCAATAAGGCTCCACCTTCAGAAATGTTACAAGCTATAATAACTACCATACCGAAACCAGGTAAACCTCTAGACCAAACAACCAATTTTCGACCAATATCCCTACTTAATTCAGACATTAAGTTTTACGCCAAAATACTAGCTTCCAGAATAAATACAGTCCTCCCAACGCTCATTGCACAAGATCAGGTCGGTTTCGTTCAAGGACGCCAATCCAGAGATGGGACTAGACGTTTTCTAGATCTAATTGAAATAGCCATTAAATAAAAAATTCCAACAACTTTACTATCGCTTGACGCTGAAAAAGCGTTCGATAGAGTAAATTGGACATATTTAGAATACACACTAAATAAATTTGGATTTTGCTCCTACATAAAAGATGCAATCTTATCCCCATATACAACCCCATCTGCCACAGTCCTAGCCTCAGGCTTTATGTCAAAAAAATTTAACATCTCAAACGGAACCCGACAAGGATGCCCCCTCTCACCACTTATCTTCACCTTATGTATGGAACCATTAGCAGAACACATTAGAATTTCCCCCAAAATTAAAGGAATAAAAATAAACACATATGAACATAAAATTGGCCTCTACGCTGACGATGTTTTGCTCATTTGCCAGTCCCCCATCACGTCACTCAACTCAATAATGAACGTAATTAACGAATACTCAAAAATCTCATATTATAAATTAAACATAAATAAAACATCTATCCTTCCACTAAATGTACCAGACTCAATGAGTCTCAAAATACGTAAATTTAATTTCACTTGGGCTCCGTCAGGAATCAAATACTTAGGCATTCAGTTAACTCCCTCTGCGTCAATGACTCTAGATAAAAATTATAACGACCTCATTACTTTTCTACAAGAGGAATGTGCTAGACTATCAAAACTTCAACTATCCTGGATAGCAAAAATTAACTTAGTGAAAATGCTTCTTCTCCCTAAACTTCTATACTTATGCAGAACAATTCCATATTTAATCCCACAAGCACTAACAAATAAAATACAATCTATCCTCCTAAAATTTATATGGGGAGGAAAGAGAGCTAGAGTAGCAAAACAGATACTCTTCAAAAAACTGAAAAATGGAGGAATGGGAGTCCCAAACATAACAGCCAGTAATATAGCAGCCCTACTAGAACAATTAGCTACTTGCTGGAATTCTCCAAACATACATAGATGGTCAGACATAGAAGACAATATCACTGAGAACTATAACATGAAACATTACATGTTAGCCTCTGTTCTTAAAATACCCTCTCCCACAACACCTCTAAAATCTATGTCAGACTCAGTGTTCCTATGGAAGAAATATATAATAAGAAAACACTGGATCCACCTAACAAAAGAGGAATTTCCATTAAATATATTAAAATCAACCATACCAGATTTACAATTAGACACATGGCTCAAAGCGGGCTTCTACACATTGGCAGACTTTCAAGATATTACGCATACCCTCTCCTTATCTGATCTGCCACCTTCTATACCCCACACTTCACTTTTCTTATCACAATATAAAAAGATCACACAATTCATAAAAAAACACAAATGGTCTCCAAAACCCATAAAACTGACAAATGCACACAAATTCTTCTTTAATTGGAACGGCTTCTGCAAGGGATACACTCATATATACGATCTTCTAACTGACAATATGGGACCTGAATCTGAAAAAAAGCTACCTTACATGCAGAAATGGGAGGAGGAAATAGGTATCTCCTATACATGTGAACAATGGTACTCGGCCATCAGACAAATCCAACAAAACTCTAAGTGTATAAACCATCTGGAACTCGTACGCAAAATACATCTAAGATGGTATCTTACACCTGCTAGACTATCCCATATTATTCCCGATCACTCCAATCTTTGCTGGAGAGGTTGCAATCAAATTGCCAATCAAACACATATGTGGTGGACATGTCCCATCATAACCCAATTCTGGAACGAAGTGTTTGATCTAATCTCAAAAATTTCACAAAAAACATATAAAAAAGATTTAGCGCTTGCTATTTTAGACATTAACCTGTCTTCATTCCCGGCCCAATCCAGAACAATTATACAACACATTCTAATAGCTGCCAGATTATCATTGGCGCAAAAATGGAAATCGCCTGATCCTCCTTCCATCCAAGAAGTTATTAACAGAGTAAATTCGCAATGCTCCCATGAAACTTTTCTATCTCCTGTGTCTACAAACAATATGAAAATAATAAAACGCTGGAAACAATGGAATACTTCACCCTTTACGAAATAATACGCATACTGTTACATTTATTTCTATGTTAATCGTAAAATATTTAATATTGGCTAAAAACACCCATACATACCTTATGTTTTTGTTCTTTTTCTGTTCTTTGTTGTAATGTTCTACTGTTCAGGCCATCTGTAGGCCTTTGTTGTAAAAATTTTATGAAAATCCAATAAAAATTTAAATTATAAAAAAATTAAAAAAAAGCTTCCTATCGTCTAAAAAAAATGAAAGATCGTTTAATAAATGCCGCCAACATAAAGTAGACATGTTGCTAATGCTATTTAATATATAATTTATGTGGTATAACCACTTTCTGTATACGCAAAAAAGTTTCAAAGTTGGAAAAATGCATTTTTTTTAATTTTTTCACATTATTTGGGTTTTTTTCATAAAGATTCGTTATGAGTATCAACTCCAATTTACCAGAAATGTAAAGTACAATATGTCACAAGAAAACAATCTCAGAATCAGCCGGATAGGTAAAAGCATCCCGAAGTTATTAATGACTAAAGTGACACTGGTCATATTCATAAAATTTGTCTCTGTCATTAAGGCCATTTCAGGCTCTGTCCTTAACCCCTTAACGACAAAGGGTACGCCCTATTGCCGGTAAGGGAGTTCAGAGCGGGGCCGCGCGGCGGCCCCGCTCTGAACCGCCGCGGTCCCAGGTGCAGTGTGTAGCCCGGGACCATAGGTATTAGCGGGCACGGTCCGATCGCCGTGCCCGCTAATACAGTAATCAGATGCAGCTGTCAAACATGACAGCTGCATCCGATTACCGGATCCAGCGTCTCCCTGGTGTCTAGTGGCGGAGATCGCTCCTCTGGGATGTTATCCTGGAGGAGCGATCTCCGTTTCTGAAGCCGGCCGGGGACCGCTCCAAGATGGCGCCGTCCCCGGCTCGGCACTCGTTTGTTTCCGGCTGCAGCAGCCGAAAGCAAACGAGTGCCGATCTCATGGATCTCTGCAGCATATCTATGCTGCAGAGATCTCAATGAGAGATCAGAGTGTATATACTAGAAGTCCCCCAGGGGGGCTTCTAGTATATGTGTAAAAAAAAAATATAAAGTGTTGTTGTCAATAAAAAGCCCCCTCCCCTAATAAAAGTCTGAATCACCCCCCTTTTCCCAGGTTATAAATAAAAGTAAATAAATAAATAAACAAATAAACATGTTTGCTATCGCCGCGTGCGTAATCGCCCGAACTATTAATTAATTACATTCCTGATCTCGTACGGTAAACGGCGTCAGCGCGAAAAAATCCCAAAGTGCTAAATTGCGCATTTTTGGTCGCATCAAATCCAGAAAAATTGTAATAAAAAGCGATCAAAAAGTCGTATATGGGCAATCAAGGTACCGATAGAAAGAACACATCATGGCGCAAAAAATGACACCTGACACAGCCCCATAGACCAAAGGATAAAAGCGCTATAAGCCTGGGAATGGAGCGGTTTTAAGTGACGTATATTTGTTAACAATGGTTTGAATTTTTTACAGGCCATCAGATACAATATAAGTTATACATGTTATATATCGTTTTAATCGTAACGACATGAGGAACATATATAACAAGTCAGTTTTACCCCAGGGCGAATGGCGTAAAAACACATTTCCCTCAAATAAACAAAATGCGTTTTTTTTTTTCAATTTCACCACACTTTGAAATTTTTTCTGGTTTCGCAGTGTACTTTATGCAAAAATTCAGCCTGTCATTGCAAAGTACAATTAGTGACGCAAAAAATAAGGGCTCATGTGGGTTTCTAGGTGGAAAAATGCAAGTGCTATGGCCTTTGATGCACAAGGAGGAAAAAACGAAAACGCAAAAATCGAAATTGGCTCTGTCCTTAAGGGGTTAAGGGGTTAAAGTTTAAAACAAATCCTCTGTATTTTTTATTTATTTATTTATTTTACTAAATTCAGTCAATGTAATACAGGTACCACTACCACTATGTATATTATGCTCCTAGTTTTGTAATTTTCTGTGTTTAATCTCTCTCCTATATTCACATTCAGGTTATGTTCACGCAACATTTTTTAGGTGAAAATACAACTATATTTGGAAAATGACAGCAGTAAATAATGATCATGATCATTATTTACGGCCATAATAAAAATACGTCCGAATTTTGGCCTCAAGAGTGTTGTGTGAACATAGCCTTAGGCGTCTATCTTCTGTGTCTAGTGATACTTGCCTAATTTTCCCCAACCACAGCAAGTGATATTAACTCCATTGTAGTCACATGTGCAGTCACAGACTGTGTATCAGTCGTCAGGATATCATGGCACTGGTGTATGGCTACTATATAGTGCAAGTATATTCTATTCTAGAGTCTTCTTATAGACACTTACTACACATGAAGAAGTCCACAGGTCTGTTTGTCTTCTAATGTTGGCAATGAGATAGCATTCTTATTCCATCACAGATATATCACAGGTAATATCAGAATTTCTTCCATAGAATTGTAAACATAAGCACTTGGTGTAACTGTTTGGATCTGACAGACTGTTCAGGATAAGGAGGAGGGATGGGCACCCGGCTGCTTTTATATCTTACACAAATTCACTGTATTCAGATAATATGAGTCAATGGGGGATCCATAGTGATAGGTAAACACAGGAGGATATCATAATTGTGAAGGTCACTAGGGAATCATTGACAAACACGAGGGAAGACTTCCCATTAGGAAACATAGCAATAAGATTTAGCAGCTAAAAGTTAGGACTTCTTTAGATTAGTATATTTTGTACTTCCTTAAAAAATTACATACTCTCCATCATGAAGAGGACAGGTCGTGGATTGGAGACTATGTGAGGATCGGTATCGGGAGAACATGACAGAGATGTATGGAGGGGACAGGTCATGGACTGGAGACTACGTGAGGAGCGGTATTGGGAGAACAAGACAGAGATGTATGGAGGGGGCAGGTCGTGGACTGGAGACTATGTGAGAAGCAGTAACGGGAGAACATGATAGAGATGTATGGAGGGGACAGGTCATGGACTGGAGACCATGTGAGGTGTGGTATCGGGAGAACATGACAGAGATGTATGGAGGGGACAGGTCGTGGACTAAAGACTACATAAGAAGTGGTATCGGGAGAACATGACAGAGATGTATGGAAGGGACCGGTCATGGACTGGAGACTACGTGAGGAGTGGTATCAGGAGAACATAACAGAGATGTACGAAGGGGACAGGTCGTGGACTGGAGACCATGTGAGGAGCAGTATCGGGAGAACATGACAGAGATGTATGGAGGGGACAGGTCGTGGACTAAAGACTACATAAGAAGAGATGTATGGAGGGGACAGGTCATGGACTGGAGACTACGTGAGGAGCGGTATTGGGAGAACATGACAGAAATGTATGGAGGGGGCAGGTCGTGGACTGGAGACTACGTGAGGAGCGGTATTGGGAGAACATGACAGAGATGTATGGAGGGGGCAGGTCGTGGACTGGAGACTATGTGAGAAGCGGTATTGGGAGAACATGATAGAGATGTATGGAGGGGACAGGTCATGGACTGGAGACTATGTGAGGTGTAGTATCGGGAGAACATGACAGAGATGTATGGAGGGGACAGGTCGTGGACTAAAGACTACATAAGAAGTGGTATCGGGAGAACACGACAGAGATGTATGGAGGGGACCGGTCATGGACTGGAGACTACGTGAGGAGTGGTATCAGGAGAACATAACAGAGATGTACGAAGGGGACAGGTCGTGGACTGGAGACCATGTGAGGAGCAGTAACGGGAGAACATGACAGAGATGTATGGAGGGGACAGGTCGTGGACTAAAGACTACATAAGAAGTGGTATCGGGAGAACACGACAGAGATGTATGGAGGGGACCGGTCATGGAATAGAGACTATGTGAGGAGCGGTATCAGGAGAACATGACAGAGATGTATGGAGGGGACCGGTCATGGACTCGAGACTATGTGAGGAGCGGTATCAGGAGAACATGACAGAGATGTATGGAGGGGACAGGTCATGGACTGGAGACTACATGAGGAGTGGTATCAGGAGAACATGACAGAGATGTATGGAGGGGACAGGTCGTGGACTGGAGACCATGTAAGGAGCGGTATTGGGAGATCAAAACAGATGTGTGGAGGGGACAGGTTGTGTACTGAGACTATGTGAGGAGCGGTATCTGGAGATCATGAGAGATGTATAAAGGGGGCAGGTTGTGGACGTCATTGCATGTTATTGTAAACAGTTGGGAAGAAAGGATGTGCAAATAGCTCTCACACCACTTAGCCAAAGATGTGTCCCTTCGAATAAGTGTTTCACTCTGGGGAGTGACTAAGGAAATGTGTGAGGCCAAAAGTCTCTCTGTTTCTTTGTTCTTAGGGTCTTATTACATGGGCCAATTCAGCCGATTTTTGCTCTGTGTAATAGGGCCCTAACCGCTCTTTAGTGCATAGCAGGGTCTTGGATGGCTACTTGTAGACTTGAAGGGACAGCACTTTGCCTAAGTGGTGTGAGAGCTCTTTGCCCATGCTTTCTTCCCAGAATTCCGAATGAATCAGGAATAGCCATTAAGTCTGTTCACATCTTTATGGTGGACTCGCCTTAAGGAGAACTAGTACCGTTAACAGTTTAAGATGAATTTGTTGGGCAACGGATAGCCAGTAAAGGGATTGGCAGAGGCCGAGCAAGGGGAGTAATAGACAGCAGAGCTAAGCATTGATTAGAGGGGAGCAGGGGTGTTAGATGGAAGACCAGAGATGTGGATGTTGTTGTAGGTCCAGGCAGGAGATGATAAGGTGGCAGTAGGTGGTCAGGGTCTGGATGTGCGGTTTAAAGGACCAGAATCAAAGGTTACCCAAAGGTAGAAGACTTGTTTGATTCAAGTTGAAAAAAAAAAAGAGTCCATAAAGTTCGACCTATAACCCTACTGTGTGGATCCAGAGGAAGGAAAAAAAGCCCCAAGAGGTTGATAGCAATTGCCCCATCACAAGGAGAAAACTTGTAAAGTGATAGGCTGCATTCACACCTCCCTAAAGTTGTCCATGTTCGTAACAACGGACAATTTTAGGGACCATTGAAGTGAATGAAGCTATTGCCGCGATCCGCATCACAAAAAATAGGACATGTCCTAGTGCAGATAGCAGATCAACCCCCCGCAGTGCAGATCAACCCCCCGCTGCCCGGCAGCAGAGATGATATGAGCACATGATGTGCACTCCTGTCATTGCATCTACTACTTACCTACTCCCCTGTGCTGACCGGCTTCATGTTCACCAGAAGTGGCCTGGATTATGCTGAATTCTTCTCCCAGGATCGTACTCCAGGCCACCTCCCTCCGGTGAGCGTGTGTAGCCAGTCAGCACGGGGGAATTGGTGAATAGTACATGTAAAGACAGGGTGTCATCTCTGCTGCCAGGTGGGGTGGGGGGCTCTGGCTAGGGGATTCGTGCCACGATCCCCCTCCGGATTGTTGCACAGATGCAAAAATGAAAGTTGGCTGTCATTAATGGGTTAATTTCTCTAAGCAGTTCACCTAGAATTCTGATTCCTCACTCAAGCTGTGTCATTCCCACTCCCTTCCCGTTCTCACACTTCAGCTGAGGACTCGTCTACTTGAACTACGTGTCTCAGCCAAGATAAATGTGAGATTCCATTCCTTGTAACCAGAAAACGTGTGAAATCAAGAGCGTTACGTTTTCAGCAGAGATGAGTGAACTTTTCAAAAGTTCAAGTCGGCAGGTTTGCTGAACTTTACTGTAAAGTTCGGGTTTGTGCCAATCTAAACTTTACCGAACCGCATTAAAACAAGTAAATGCCTGCAGGCGGATTGTAAAAGCTGCTCGTTTTACTTACCTTTCCTCGCTCCCCAGAAGTCTGTCTTCTCTGGTCTTTTCTTTCGGTGACAGTGCGCTCAGCCAATCATTAGCTGACTTGGACAGGACGGTACAGCAGCCAGTAATCGGGTGAATGGGCTGTAACCCTAGAGACAAGAGTGACAGTCTGCTCAGTCAATCACTGGCCGCAGCATTGTCCCGTCCCAGTCAGTAATTGACTGGAAGACTCAGCAGGCCAGAGGAGGACACTGGGGGAGGATGGACAGGTAAGAAAACCCTTGTTTGTTTTTGTTGTTCTGAACTTTGCAAAAAGTTTGGTTCGGTAGTGAACGGAATATTTTGCAACGTTCGTAATGAACCTGGGTTTTGCAGGATCGGTTCACTATTCTCGAGTTTTCAGACAACTCTCTGCAGTTAGGTTACTAGAATATGGTCACCTTTATAGTCTTTTAACTGGACACTGTACAATCGGCCATGCTTGCAATTATGTAAGTAGACAGCTTGCTCATGTCATATTGCTGTCCCGATTTTCTGCAATTAATACAGCCCGAACCACTTTGCACACAGACTCTGTTCACACTGCATTTTGAAGCCCTCAGCGGTGACAGGTGTGCTAAGTATTTTTGGTTTTTTTAAAAAAGTATATGTAAAGACAAAAAAAATTCTCCCATAGAAATAACTGGCAGAATGTTCAGATATTCAAATATCACCCAGCACAGCCCCAACCAGCCAATCACAGCACACATGCAAATAACTGAAATATAGTAGCCAATAGAAACTGGCAGGTCCTTTATTCAATGCCTGACAACATTTATGCAGTCACATGTCCCCTATCAGCCAAAAGAGAATGGCAGGTCCTTACCATTTTACCTCACTGACATAAATACAGATTTCCACAAAATTGTCACCCTAGCAATTTTCTTTACCATTATATGGCTGCTGCACATGTCACTGTTAAAGGGCTGGCATCAAAGCGTCACTGTCACTTCAGAAAACTTCTGACATGTCATGGAGGCATGTCAAAAATTTTGGTCTGAAAACTCAGACCCAGACCGAACAAAACTTTTCACATGCCTCTATGACATGTCAAAAGTTTTCTGAAGTGACAGTGACTCTTTAAAGGGCCGGTACAAAATTAGCTTTCAATTTCTTCTTAAAGGGCCATTACTCAACTTGCTCTTAAAGGGCCGGTAATAAATTCGCTCTTAAATAGGCCAGCCTCAAAGTTGCTCTTAAAGATGTGGTACCACAGTCACTCTTAAAGGAACAGTACTGAATTCACTCTTTACGGTACCAAATTTTCTCTTAAAGGGGCAGGAGTGAATTTGCTCGTAAAGAGCCGGGTTGAAGTTTCCCTTAAAGGGGCGTTCTTGAAGTCACTGTTAAAGGTGCGCTCTTTTAAAAGCACTACTTATTTTCTCCTGGAAGTGCACACCTAGTTATATATCTCCTTTACAAATGAAAAAAAAAATTAGATGAGATATTCAGTAACATCTAGTCACGTCTACGCAAGTGATTGCACAATGTATACTAGGACTTAAGCCTGGACCTCTCTGGAGACACTCTGTATATATCTAATGACCTGGGGTAATATATGATGACAGCCGGATATCACCTGACTGGACGCCTTCCAGAAAACGGACCAAGCGTGAAGAGATGAAGCAACAATCACTGAGTTCCAACTGTTCGTTTTGCCAAGGATTAAGAGCAGTCATTGTATTCATTGAAGTATTAACCCGAGCAGCAGAACGCATCTCCACAGCCTTAGGCTGGGTCCACACTACCTATATTTCAGTCAGTATTGTGGTCCTCATATTGCAACCAAAATTTCAACGTTGTGTGAACAGATCCTTTCTGTGTTTTCAATCCACTGCTGGTTTTTGTTGCAATATGAGGACCACAATACTGACTGAAATATACGTAGTGTGAACGCAGCTCCAAAGTGTTCCTGTCACTATTGGCTCTTCCGGATCAGCGGTGAGATCCTCTGCTAATTCAAAAGGTCAGGTCTCCATGGATACAGAGATGCAGTCAGGTGTTATTTAGAGATGAGCGGATTTTTCGGATTTCTGGTTCGTGAGAACCAGAACGATCGGCGTCGGATTCCCGCTGTCTGCTCGCTCCGTGCAGCGGGTGGATACCTCCTAAGGAATGCCTGGAAAACTGGGATAAAGCCATTGCCAATGGCTGTATCCCAGTTTTCCAGGCGTTCCTTAGGAGGTATCCACCCGCTGCACGGAGCGAGCAGACAGCGGGAATCCAACGCCGATCGTTCTGGTTCTCACGAACCAGAAATCCGAAAAGTCCGCTCATCTCTAGTGTTATTATCTGACCGCATCTCCGCATCTATGGAGACCTGACCTACCAAATTAGTAGAGGATCTCACCACTAATCCGCAAGATTCGATCATTACAGATACACTTTAAGCCATAATGGAGGGGGGGAGTGGGTAAAATAACTTACCACTCAGGTCTATGTATCTAGTATGACTGCTCAGCCAATCAATGGAAGAAGCTGTCCCGCCTCCGCTGCTGATTGGTTGAGCAGCAATAGTGATAAAAGATATAAGACTGGAGCGGTTAGAATAATTTCCGCCCTCCCACCACCACTACCACAGCACAATGTGGACCCCCCAGGGGGTTAATTTAGTCCCCTAGGGGCAAGACTGTCACTTTCAGGGGAACATGGAGCGGGCACAGTAGCTGAGGCCACTCCATACACAGCAGGTGTCTACTGCAATGTGAAGCACACACCACCTGATAATGACAGACATCAGCAATCTTACTGATGTCAGTGCCAAAACCAATAGGGTGTTCTTTTATATTGCATGGTGGCGTTTGGTTCCCTCTGCAGCCGTACACTTTTTACCTTGATTTGTGCAATCATACTAAAATGGTTCCATTTCACATCAATTTCACATCACATCTTAAATATTCCTAAACTTCACTTTCTTAAAACCAATTGCCCCCCACATCCTCATCCCCCCACCGCTGTTCTCCTTGAGTCAGTCTTGCCATTTAACACTGATTTTCTTTGGGTCAGCCAATTAGCGACAAGGTAGGATACCACCGAGGTCACTGATTCGCTGAGTGAGCGGTGTGTGTGCCAACCCTAAACACACATCACTGTGCAACAGGACTGGAGAGAGGAAGGTCAGTATAGGGGTTTGTGTACAATGTTTTCCCTAGCTGAACCAGTGTGTATGAGTGTGTGTGTTTATGTGTGTGTGTGTATGTGGTGTATGTGAGTGTACTGTATGAGTGTGTGTGTTTGTATGTGTGCATCCGTGCCTGTGTGTGTTTGTGTGTGTGTGTATGTGTGTTTGTATGTGTGTATGAGCATGTGTGCATGCTTGTGTGTGTGTGTGTGTGTATGTGAGTGTATGATTGTATGCGTTTGTATGTGTGCATGCTTGCGTGTGTTTCTGTGTGTGTATGTGTGTTTGTATGTGTGTATAAGTGTGTATGTGTGTATGAGTGTGTATGAGTGTTTATAAGTGTGTATGTGTGTGTATGAGTGTGTGTGCTTGTGTGTGTGTGCAGCATGAGTGTGTGTGCACGAGTGTGTGTGTGTATGAGTGTATGTGTGTATGAGTGTGTGTGTATGTGAGTGTGTGTATGCTTGCTTGTGTGTGTGTGTGTGTGTGTGTGCTTGCTTGTGTGTGTATGTGTGTGTATGCTTGCTTGTGTGTGTGTATGTGTGTGTATGCGTGTGTATGCTTGCTTGTGTGTGTATGTGTGTGTATGTGTGTATGCTTGCTTGTGTGTGTGTGTATGTGTGTATGTGTAAGTGTGTGTATGCGTGTGTGTGTGTGTGTGTATGAGTGTGTGTATACTTGCTTGTGTGTGTGTGTGTGTGTGTGTATGTGTGTGTATGCTTGCTTGTGTGTGTGTATGTGTGTGTATGCTTGCTTGTGTGTGTGTGTGTGTGTGTTTGTGTTAGCACAGATTAGTAACCTGTCCTGGTGCCTCCTCTCAGTTCTCTAATCTCTTCTGTGTTGTTCTGGATGTGATGTAACTTCTTCTTCAGAATCCGGATAAATTAAGAAGAACAGGATCTTATAAAAGAACAACCTGAGAGGGGACACAGAGTTTGTTACACAACAGACGGTAAAGTAGGAAATATTTCTGGGGCTTCATGTATGAGATCTGGCATCAGGGGTCTCTGAATATATGAGACCTGGAACCTGGGGATGGGAAAACTGCATGAGGAGAGTGGGTGCCACACGGAGGGTATGTACTAAGTGTGAACCTTTCCTTTAAAAACTGTTTTTGTTTTTTTTTAAGTTATAAAACATTCAGATTTAAGTGTTACAAATGTGGAACCTTATGTCGTGACTAATCTGTTGTACGGATGAGGCTGTAAGTTCTCCGTCAGATAGACACATCAGGGAGTGTGCCCCAGCATATGTTTCCAGAAGACTCAGCTGACTGCTGGTGCGAGCGCAGCCTAAACTCTCAAGGTCGTTCCTGGGTTTTATGGTCCACAGCATTTTTGTTGTTTCCTATTTGACAGATGTAATTTGACCCAATAGAACTGAAGTTTCAGGTTGGACATTGCGGTTTCTTGTATGAGGGAATGCTAGCATTAGAATTCTACTGAAAACCTAAGGTTCATGCTTAGAATTGTAGGTGATCGCCAGATCCAGGATAGAAGTTCAGTAGCATCTGGTCCAACTCTTGATTTTACTTCCTTAAAGGATTAGACCACTCTCTTACTATACTGCAATAAAATGGCATTCATGGCTTTAGGGGTCACTTCCTTCTAAGCTTGAAACTGTCGGCACCTTTAGGTCCATGTTACCAGGTTTTATATTGAGTTCTGTCAGTGTGTTTTAAGTCAGAGAGAAATGTATGTACCATCAGGTACATCGCCTTAAAGGAAACTTGTCACCCCGGCTGCCGGGGTGAAGCCCGCCCAAACCCCCGGTGGAGCCCCTTATACTTGCACCTTCCTTGAAGTCCCGGTCCCAGACCCCATCCAGTTGCCGAAATATCCCTGTCGGAAGCCGTGAGCGCGCTCACCAGAGATGATTCCGACGCCCATAGACAATGCACGGCTTTCTCAACAACATGATGGGGCCTGGGACCGGGACTTCAAGGAAGGTGTAAGTATAAGGGGCTCCACCTGGGGGTTGGGCGGGCTTCACCCTGGCAGCCGGGGTGACAGGTCTCCTTTAAGTTTTTTACATGAATAGACCGATGTTGGCGCGGAGATGCTGGTGCCCCAGTCCTTTTTTTTTTTTTAAACTGCATCAGAGTTGCTGCACACAGTGCCGGCCTAATCCTGGGCACCAGCCCAGCATGAAGCACTCGAGGCGGGCCCGCCTGCCTCCAGTGTGATGGAACACCCTCTGTAATGTGGCTCCATTAGAACCAATGGAGCCATGTCGCAGAAGGGAGGGTTTCCTCACACTGGAGGTCAGCAGGCGGGCCAGTGCCTAGGAATAGACCGACACTGAATCATGAGCGGCAACCGGGACTGTGGAACAAGCATCCACCGATCTATTCATGTAAAAATATTAAATAAATATTGTGCTAATTAATAACACTTTGTTATTATAAACAAAGCAAGACATTTTACTTGCAGAATAGTGAAGGGTAAAGGCCTCACTTGCGTACAGCATTGGCCCACCAACTTAGTGCAGACTCCCCCTCATGACAGTACTTAGGTTAATAACATACGTACCACAGTTTTTCATGTCAAAACCAAGACCAACATTACCAATAACACCGGTATACAGTCATCCCCAGTCATTCCCAAAACATAGTTACTAATACCCTCATACTACAGTGACCATATACCATAGGAAAGGCGGTGGTTTTCCCCGTCCATAGGACGGTATTGATAAGGTGAATTCTACCTTTTTATCCACCTTATTCCCAAGTGACTATCCGTATCCAAATTGAATAAAGCTGAGTGCCAGCGAAGAGGAGATAACACCAGACACCAATAGTTGGTATTGCTTTCTCTCTCAGCCGAGATAGAAGTATATACTCTCTCTTTATTTAGTTTCACATTGATTATATCTTCCTTTATTATAGAGTTTCAAGTTACAAAGTGCATACATATAATAATGTGATTGGTTATTCCATAAATGGTTAGCTATTTCCTGTTCTGCGCAGCGGGCTGGTTAGTGGTTAAGCATCTGTGTTATCAGTTATTTATTAGACATCATGTTCTTCTCCTGTGAGTTAAGGGTGGGATCCTCTCGAGGGGGCTGCCAGCACTCCTGTTTCTTGTAGACCAGTTTTGTCTTGCTAGAAGGGGTTCCAAAGCTGGAAGCATTTCAAGGATTACAATGCTTTTCCAAAAGTATTAACCCTTCATGGTCACCTTCACAGTATCATATGGAGAAACATGTGACATAGACCTCCCCCTGCTTCCTGCATTGCTCCTGCACTCTTTGCTGCAGACAGTGTAATGCTATCGAGCAGGCAGAGTGACTTGTATGTCACATGCTCCTCCTCCATCTTAAAGGGACTCTGTCACCTCCAAAACATCTGCTAAACTTAAAGGAGAAGTCTGGCAAAAAATTTTATTAAAGAATTGTATTGCCCCCTAAAAGTTATACAAATCACCATTATACACTTATTACGGAAAATGCACATAAAGTGCTTCTTCCCCTGTACTTACTACTGCATCAAGGCTTCACTTCCTGGATAACATGGTGATGTCACTTCCTGGATAACATGGTGATGTCACTTCCTGGATAACATGGTGATGTCACGACCTGACTTCCAGAGCTGTGCGGGCTGTGATTGCTGGAGAGGATGATGGCAGAGGGACACTGAGGGACACAGGGCACTGGAGGGACACTGAGCATCCCTCTGCCATCATCCACTCCAGCAGCCACAGCCCGCACAGCTCTGGGAGTCGGGTCGTGGCATCACGATTTTATCCAGGAAGTGACATCACGATTTTATCCAGGAAGTGACATCACCATGTTATCCAGCAAGTGACATCACGATTTTATCCAGGAAGTGACATCACCATGTTATCCAGGAAGTGACATCACCATGTTATCCAGCAAGTGACATCACGATTTTATCCAGGAAGTGACATCACCATGTTATCCAGGAAGTGACATCACCATGTTATCCAGGAAGTGACATCCCCATGTTATCCAGGAAGTGACATCACTATGTTATCCAGAAAGTGACATCACTATGTTATCCAGGAAGTGACATCACCATGTTATCCAGGAAGTGACATCACCATTTTATCCAGGAAGTGACATCACAATTTTATCCAGGAAATGACATCACCATGTTATCCAGGAAGTGACATCACCATGTTATCCAGGAAGTGACATCACCATTTTATCCAGGAAGTGAAGCCTTAATGCAGTAGTAAGTGCAGGGAAAAAAACACTTCATAAGCATTTCTCGTAATAAAAGTATATATGAGATTTGAATAACTTTTGGGGGGCAATACAATACTTTAATAAAAAAATTTGCCGGACTTCTCCTTAAAGCTATCAGTAGATCATACATCAATAGACTATAGAGCTCTGATATTGCAATTTTTATCTTTCTATGTTCTTTGTATTCCATTGCTATAAGCCACAATTGAAGGCGTCTAAGTCGTCCTCTCCATTATATTCCTGAGTTAAGTAGTCCTCTCTATACATCAGCATGCCTAGTTTTCAGACTAACAGAGCAGAAATACAAAGGAGTAGAATGCTACAAATTACAGATTTGGAATCAGCATCCTTTATTCTACTTACACATGACTTTAGTTTAGGGTTTTGAGGAGGTTGGGTTGGTGGTGACCAAGTCCCTTTAAGGTCAGGGAAGCCATCCAGGGGCAAAGCCCGGGCAGAAACATTGGCGGAATCGGGGGCTCAGCTATATGTGGAAGAGCATAACCATGTACAACAAAACTTTATATATTCCATCATTTACATAGGGCTTAGTGGAGAGGTCCTTCTGACCCACAACTGGACACAGGAAAAGAATGGTCTCCAGGAGCTGTGGACTATGGGTGACCACCCTCTTCATATTACTCCTTTTCATTCAAGGTAAGCAGCTATCAGTGTGATTGGGTTCAGATGGTGTTTTGGTCACTATTAGATCCTCATCTTGACAGTACTTGGTCAGTATATTTTGCCAAAACCAGAAATTGATGACGTATTCAAGAGTAAATGAAGAACCAGCATGGATATCCCCCTGTCTCCCCTGGCTGGACTGCTGACCCAGATATGATACATGTCCAGGGCGAAAAAGGTCGCAGCACAGTCACAGGTCCAAGCCAAGCAAAGTGTCACCATTAGGTGGCGGTTTTGGTAAAGGGAATTCACTCCTATGAAGGACTAGAAAAATTACCCAATGCTCTCCGAGTATAAAGGTTTGTCTTGTTGACAACTTTGGCATTTTTACCAGGTGTAGAGGCATAAAGATTTTTCCCTTTATAATCTTCCATTCGAGAAACATGAACATAAATTTTAGGAAATTACATCAGTGGTCGACAGTTTCACAGGGTAGGACCCCAAAAGGATAAAAGAGGTTCCTGTTCCTGCCTAACTTGGGTGTCACCTTCACCAGACAGAGCTTACCCTACACTCAGTGATGGTCTGTCCAAGATACAGACTGGGAGAAAAAGGAGCGCTGCACCTCACACCTATGGCTGACACTAGGGATGGTCTGAACCTGCCGAGGTTCTGGTTCGTGTGAACCCGGACTCTCGGCAATGATTCCCGCTGTCTTAAACCTTCATGGAGAGGGTGGATACAGCGGGAGGACCGCCTGGAAAACCGGGATACAGCCACAGCCACAGGATGTATCCCAGTTTTCCAGGCGGTCCTCCCGCTTTATCCACCCTCTCCACGGAGGTTTAAGACAACGAGAATCATTGCTGAGAGTCCGGGTTCGTATGAACCCGAACCTCGGCAGGTTCGGACCATCCCTAGCTGACACCAATGCCACTTGGCTACATTTAAAAACCAACTCCAGGATGTTGGTATATAATTTGACCATATTGCCCCATATACCACTTGCCGGTCTCCTGGTTAACATGGGTCTTTCCAAGATGTAGTCAGAAGTACAGGTAAAATAGAAGTAAGGTCCCATTTCTATACTAGAAAGTAATTACGTTCTACAAGAGCCCTATATAAAGACAACTTTTTCTGAATACATGAGCATATATATATATGTATATACTGTGTCTGTTTTCACTTGTTGGGGGAGGGGGGGTGGCTGAGTTGTGTTTATGACATGTTTATATGGTTTTTCTTAGGTTACCAACCACTGTTCTGCTCTAAAAGCAATGTTCTCAGAAATAGATGCGTAATAATGAATGTATTGCTTTTACTTTTAGGGAGTCACCACCTCAAAGCTGACTGGAAAGAATTGTCATCAAACAGAAACTCCACCGCAGGTAAAATCAATAGACACAAGTTCAAGCTTTCTCAAATGAGGTTGTAGCCAAATGATAGAGGTGTCCTCAAGTCTACAGACAATATATCCTGATTCCTGACATGTAGAGTGGTGCTTTATGTTGTGATTGGATCTAGTATGGAATCATGGATATATTTGGGGTCCAAATCCAATTTTTGGCCTAATCTGAGATCTGAATTAAAGGGAAAGTCCGGTGTCAGACATTTTTTTATTCAAAAGAGTCGGGAAGAAGGTGGCTAAACATAACAACATGAACCTATCTCCCTGGTTCCAGTGCTGGTGTTCGATGTCGATGCCCTCTAATTCCTGGTCCTGGCCTTTTCCTGTTATGACTAGGAACCAAAGCGGTGGACAGCGAACCAGTGCATGTTGTTATGTTCAGCCACCTCCTCACTGGCTCTATTTTTATTTAAAGTGCTTAAATGTGTGATATTTTTTGCCTATGTTTTTAGGAAGCCCAAACTCTAGTCCTCTGGGAGGTACATGGAATGACAGAATGAAAACGGTCATAGTCAGCATCACAAGTCTGATTCCACCCATTGGAGGTATCCCAATCGGATCAATTATAAGTTCACTTTTATCAATATTTTGGCCAGACTCTGACGAAGACATTTGGAGCCTTATAAAAGACCAAGTGGAAGGATTGATTGACCAAAAAATCCTTGAACTTGAATTTCAGGAAAGAAGTAATGAGATCCGAGGTCTACAGAGAACCATGGAGATGTATGTAAATGCTCAGATCAGGGAAAAGGGCTCATTGATATCATCGATGATCCATGAATGTAATAAATTGTTCTTCAAGCTAACAAAGTCCAAAAACTCAGTGCAGTTCATCCCCTTAGTGGTCACTCACAGCGTTCAGCACCTGTTGATCCTAAAGGAGAGGCTTCTGCATGGAAAGAAGATGTACGGTGAGGACAATAAGGCTGTATGGGAGAAGGATCTGAAGAGTCAGATATCTTCATATAAAGATTACATAAGGGACATTTATTCTAAGTGGATTACATGGAGACATTCAAAAATCATTATAGAAGTAAATCTCCATGCTCTGTACCTCCCGCCAATATTTCTAGACCAACCATATGGATCAGTTAATGTTGAAATGACCAAAGATAAAGTCACGTATGAATATTCTAAGTTGGAAGACTCCCCTGACATCAACTATTTTAGACCAATATGTGAAAAGGTAAAAAATAAGTGGTTTAGTTTGCGTAATGGTGAGCTACTGCAAGTATTAGTGCCGACCTTTTATCTGAATAATTTTATCCCCGGGAATGAGGAAAATCCATCAGTTGTGCCGCCATCCATGTCTAAAGTTAGTTTTGGCCCCTTTTCATTTGATCTGGATGGAGGAACTTACAAATCTCGTGTATTCGCACCGGGTGAAGACAACACCAGGGGAGGTGACGTCACCAAGATCAATCTTAGAGAATGGAATATCATTGAGGGTTTTCAGGTGTTCTACAGCACAGGCCCTGGTAAATTTTATGGAAAAAGCAGTGGCGGACAGCTCCATGAAATTCTGTTAAATCACAGACGCGTAAAATCCATGAAGTTCTGTTATAACGAATGTAATCAGGCCGAACTGACCATAGATTTCTCAAATGGAGAATCTACTGGACGGTTGGGAAACCGAGGTGGAGGGAAGGTGACGTGTGTGAACACTGGTGGCATCGATACCTATGGTCTGTACAATATCCGGGCAACAGACTATGGTTGTACACTTGGACTTAACCAGATCAGTGTAGATTATAAAGCCTACCCAGTCAAACCTTCTGAAATTGACAACCGAGAATTATACTTTTTGGATTTATCTCAAAAAAAGTTTCGCTATAAGGCTATGTTTACACTAGGTAAGAGACCGGCCTTTCCATGACCTCGGCTGGTCTCTGGCCGGATCAACTCGGAGCGGAACTTAAGTACCGTCCAGATGATCTTTCCGGCCACAGAGCTTCCCATAGCACACAGTGAAGCAAGCGGAAGGAGATGCTCACTTCACTGTGTGAACTGAATTCTGGCCGCAGAAAACTGACATGTCAGTTGTTTGCGGCCCCGTATTGGATCCCGGCCGGGATCACATTGAAAGTAAGGCATTGTTCCACCGTGCCAAAAGTACGGCCATACTTTTACGTAGTGTGAACATAGCCTAAATCAGTAATAAATCAATAGATATTGTGAACTTTGCTGATAAAAAAAAAACAGGAAATTAAACATTTAATTGTATCATTTATATTATGACATATTAAAGGGTAACTATAAGCAGGTTAGACGAATCTAACCTGATGATATCTCTTACCTTACTCCTCGCTCTGTTCCTGTGCTGTTAGCAGTGTCATCCTTGGTCGGGAGCATTATAAGGAGCACTGCCCATCCCCCAGAGCCCCTGGCTTGCGTTATGGGGGAGGGGCAGTGCTCCTAACTATGCTCCGGACTGCTAACTGCACAGTAACAGTGCTGAAGAGGAAGGTAAGAGACATATCTTCCTCCTCAGTGCCTCATGTGCTATAGAGGGCTATCATCAATTTAGATTCGTCTAACCGGCTTTCCCTTTAAGAAAAACAATCAACAATAACAATAAATTTCTCAATGTAACCGCTTTAAATAAATGTCATTTGTTTATTTCTATAAAATGTTCTTAGTTCACAAAATATATAAATATATAAATATAGAAGTGTTCTCACACACTGGACGCCCTCACCTGGGAGGCTCTGAACTTTCTGAAAGAACTTACTCAGATAACATGGTATTATGGTCGTCAGGCATGTCAAAAGTTATTGATCACAGCGGATCTACACCACTGTGCTGACTGAATGGGCCACACTGCTCAGTTTGCACTCTGTACTTCTTTTAGTACTTATTCTTGGTATTGAAGCATTGAGTGAAATAACCTGGACCTTGAAATGCATCTGGAAAGCAATGAAGGGATGGACGTCATGCCCCCTTTAATAAGCTGGTAGATAGCTAGGCTATTTGCCAGTAGTACACACATACACATACAGGTTCTTCCTTTCCCATACTTCTCCGGATACAACACATCACCTACTCCTTACTGCTATGCTGACTGTACTGAATAGCCTGGCACTGTGCTGAGGGATGATTTACACAGTATCCTCCTATAGATATACAAGAGGGGTAGAAGGGGTAAGTTATGCCCAGGGTTTGTAAGGTGCTATATGAAAGAAATAGCGGAAGCAAGGAAGAGGTTACCTTAAGCACTGAACACTTGCTGCTGATTATGATGATAAGCTAAAGGAATGGAGGATCAGGGATTACATTCAGAAGGTAGCAGTGATGTACACACAGTAGTTGGTATCTACACAAGGGACAACCAATCAAAATCGTATGGGTGATCAGAGATTGGAGGGAAGCCATGATTTATCTTTCAGGGACAGTAAAGATCCTCTGAACAATGGAGACAGGCTGATAGGTCTGCAATAAGAAACATACTTAGCCTTGTAAATCTGTTTGGTGTCTTAAATTTTAGATGGTAAAATGTATTGCATTTTTTTTTTCTTTTTTTACTGATTTCTCAATATAATCATTGTTTGTTTTTTATTGACCTTCCATATATGAATGTAATTGTTGATATATTTATACATCTATTGTGTGGCTAATGTGAGGCTTGATTCTCCAAATAACTGATATAGAATAGTAGCCCATTCCATCAGGGTAGTGACTAAATCCCATACCGTACAGGGACCTTGCTGGGTGCGTGCACACAACTCTCCAGGCAAGCCCCACCCCGGACAGATTTGATTGGCCGCTCCACTTCGGGCTTCCTAGCAGCCAAAATCAGACCCTGCCGAACCCGCGACTCAAATCCGAACGTTTAGGGTTCAGGGTCGGCTTAGGGTTACTACAACATATTACTTAACTATCCCCTGCCCACACAACAACCCTAACCCTCAGGGTTGGTGCTAATCAGGAAGGTTAGGGTTAAGCTTGAGGCTGTGGGGAGGGTTACAACATGACAAATCACTGGGACGTAACCCTAATCCGACCCCCAAGCTTAACCCTAAAACTAAACGTTCAGATTAGGGTCGGGGGTCCAGCAGGCTTTGATTTTGGCTGCTAGGAAGCCCAGAGTGGAGCAGCCAATGAAATCCGGCCAGGGCGGGGCTTGCCTGGAGAGCTGTGTGTGCGCGCGCTCCGCGAGGTCCCTGTACGGCATGGCATTTAGACACTACCATTCAATTAGTAGTCATATGATAAGTATAGCTTCCTATTTATGTTCAAGGTTCAGAAGCCTCCAGAGAACATGCTGAAGCTCTTCATTCCTTAAGCTGTATATTAAAGGGTTAAAGAATGGCGTAAACACAGTGTATAGAATTGATAAAAACCTGTTCACATTAAAGGAATTCTGTCTATATGGGACCATGTATATCACAATGAGAGGACCATAATACGAACATACTGAAGTCAAATGAGAACTGCAGGTGGAGAAGACTTTTTTTCTCCCAGTGGTGGAATGAATACTGAGGATGGTGATGGAGATACAAATGTATGACCAGAGAATAAAAGAAAATGTAGAGGCCACTATAGGGACAGAGAGGAACACAACCTCCATCCGGATGATAGACGTGTCGGAACAAGAGAGATCCACGAGAGGAGCAAAGTCACAGAAGAAATGGTCAATGATGTTTGGGCCACAGAAGTCCAAATGACATAAAAGAGCCACAGTTATCAAAACGAGTGTGAAGCTCAGTAACCAGGAGGCCAAGACGAGGGTCCGGCAAAGCTGGAGGTTCATCATGTCTGCATAGCGCAGAGGGTTACATATGGCCAGATATCGATCATATGACATAATCGTGAGAAGAAGAGACTCTAAGCTGCCCGAGGCTATATAAATGTAGAATTGTATGATGCAACCAACAAACGACAAGGTGCCACCACTTCTCAAAATGATGGACAACATATTCGGAGTAATATTAGACGTGAACAAGATTTCCGAAACAGAGAGATGCTTGAGGAAGAAGAACATGGGATGTTGGAGTCGATGACTTTTTGTCACTAGAATCACTATCAGGAAATCCCCAGTTATTGTTATCAAATATGTCAGCAGGAATAACGTGAAGAGTAATATATGGAAAGGTTCACGGATCTGGAAACGGAGTAGAAAGAATTTGGTGACCGTTGTCTGGTTTTTGTCCATTTTGTCCATAATACCAAAAACAAAGACTGTACAGGAAGAGAATGATTAGTCATTGTGATGCAAAAATGTGGAGAACTTTGCCTATCATTGTACCCCTGGTGGTCCCTGCCAAGTCCTGTCAGTCTTGAACAGTGATATCACCACAAGATGACAGTAGGTGAAGAAATAATTGTCATCAATGTTATGGACGCTTTCACCAGGTTCTTACACAATGAACTATGTATTTTGTTACAGAATGCAGCAAAAGTCGCAACGTTTGAACAAAGAAGCAATTGCTCTAAGATTAGCAAAATTTTGTTGAAACCCACAAAAAAAAATTGATAAATTCCCCCCTCCCCCAAAAAGTCTTAAAAAACCAAGACATAGGTTACAGGTTGTATGATTCTAAACCAGACATTGAGCTGTTACCTTTTTTTATATACAGTCATAGGTATATACACCCACTAGTATTCTTAATTATGGACTAGGAACTTGCAATATATACTGAATATTAGCTTTGTCTTCTGTTGCTGCTGTTACTTTCATATTCTTAAAAAAAACGTTGTCGTAAAGCGTTGACTCTTTCCTGATTGCCCAACTTATATTTATATGACAGAACGGGGAAAGGATTATGGAGCGGGCTCAGCAAAGGTCGACTACTATTTGCGGCAGACACTCACTGCTAGTGACTGGCATCAGCGATCCCATTAATGATGCCCGCTGCTAGTGACTGACATCAGAGATCCCATTAATGATGCCCGCTGCTAGTGACTGACATCAGCGATCCCATTAATGATGCCCGCTGCTAGTGACTGACATCAGCGATCCCATTGATGATGGTCATGTAGCCACCTTAAATGCTGCAATCGACAGTGATCACATCATGGTTGTATGACAGGTGCCCATCCTGTCAGACCTCCAATAAGGTAACATGATAGCCCTTCCCAAATAAAAAAAATTCAATCAAAATCTAAATTCAGTGATTTGTTTAATTTAACAAAAAGCAATTAAAAAGTCCTATCGCTAATGAAAACTGTAGATCGTGGTTCATAGACAGACGAATACAAATTTATAAGGGTCAGAAATAGTCAACTTTAAGTATATTTATTTATTTATTGTGAGTTTTACATTTTTAAAATAGTCAAATAAAACAAAAGCGATATAAATTAGTTATTATTGTAATTGTACCCACTCACAGAACGCAGACAACATACGGGGATCATGGTTAAATAAAAGGTGTCAATGCAAAGTGCAATTGGTCCAGGAAAAAAAAGTCAAATCTTTATATGAGTCTGTACATGGGAAAAAAAGAAAAGAGTTATGGCTTTAAGCACCTTAGGAGATAAAAACAGAAAATATATTTTTTTTTTCCCCAGGTTTAAAAAAGTTGGTGGAACCAGGCTATCACAAAAGCCAGAAGCGGTGTTTTAGGGGGCATTTATTTTTTTTATTTATTTTTTTATTTATTTTTTGTTTTGGGGGGGGGGGGGCGTCCATTACAAGACAGTATTATAAGACAGTGCCAATGGGTATGGGTAACCATGGGATATTAACATATTATTGTCAAACCTTAATGGATATGATTTAAGTTTTATGTCTTTTTGATGTGACTTGAAGACAGATGTTTCCACCCTTACCTTACCTTAAATCCTTAGCTAAATTCAAGGAAAGGTAAGGATGGACACATTTGTATTGCTGTTGATTAATGCTGCCAGTAGATGGGGAAATCATAAAATGGCGATTACCCAAGATAACCTCTTTAATTTTCTTCTATAGAGTCTATGACTGTGCATAGATTTCCCCCACTCACAAACAATGGAGAGGTAGCTGGGAAAAAATACATATATATTATAAAGGACTGAAAGGATTTAAGGGCCACGATGGGTCCTCCTTACCCTTGAATGATGGTGTATGATGGCACAGACCAGATCTATGGGATCTCTTTGTTCTCTGCGAACATCTCAGATTTCAGTATAAAATAAAGTATAAGTCCATATGCTTATGACACTTACCTTCTGCGTGAGAGACAATGACGGCAGCAAATACAACACGGCCGATCCTCCCTGTAGAGCACAGATTCATTGTTCTCCCCTTATTTATAGGTCTGTGCATCTACTGTATGGGTAATAGTAATTGCTCAGGGAATTTGCGGATAATTAAGGGATAAATTTGCACAAAGCTTCTTAGAGAATGAGGTTAATTCATTCGGGAACAACCAGACATTTACCTATTTACACAAATTATAATTCGACATTACATTTGCAAAAAATCTCTAATTCATCAAAAGTACAATAGTTGCTCCATGCAGAATATAAAAAAAATATATACTTTATATACAAAAATGCTGGTGTTTTACCATCCCAGAGCCTCTATTGGGATCTGGTACCACCGCCCCTTTAACATAAAAAAAAAAAAAAAATATTTTATAATTTTAAAAAAATGTGCACCCACAATGAGATCTATGCTTACCTATTGTCTTTCTGAATACAGGATATTCTGAGATGTATGATTTTAAAGGGTACTCCGGCCCTATGGCTGGGGAGGGGGTGGTTTTAGACGGCGGCGGTCACTTACCTCCCCGGTTCCAGCGCTGGGTCCCGGATTACGCTGCCCCGTACACCCGTCCCGCGGCCGCTTCCTGGTGTGAGCTGCGTGACGTCTCAAGGCAGCTCAGCCATTCAGTCCGGCCTCGGCCATAGGTCAAAAATACCCCCGAGCCGGAGTACACCTTTAAGCCTTTCATGGCAACACAACCTCCAGACAGGGCCACTCCGGGGGGAGGGGGGGGGGTGGTGAGGTTGTCATGCTGGGGGGGGGTCTGTGGGGGTGATCAGGCTGGCGGTTAGCATGTCACTGGGGCAAATTTGAGATGGGGCGGCTGCCAGAACCGGCCCTGCCTGCAGACATGCAACCAATCTGCACCTTTTCTGGGGGTGCGGCAAGTCAGGGAGGAGACATGGCCTAATTTTGTATAATTTATGCCTGTAAACAGAGCAGGTGTTGATTTCCGTCCCACCCTGTGACAGGTGCAAGTCCCACCAGATATACTAAGAGGCATGCACTGCGGTGAATGGCGGTGGGGCTTTATTTAAAACTGATGTTTTGTAATTGAATAATGAAGTAGGTTTATAAAATTTCCACTAATATTGCCATAATTATGTTCATAAGTATTATCATGTAACAACATCCCCGCTTATTTAGAGTATCCATATATGCAGCATAAGTCACTTTTCATAGGTCCGGTGAACTGCATTGAATGATATCTTACTTTTGCATTGCCTTATATGTAGAGGACTTCTATTGGAGGAATAGAGTCACATGAACCGACATCTCCGGGCATGCACGCTGAGACGGTTGCCGACACCGACGTCGCATCCGGGAGGCCTCAGTACCCAATGAGCGCATGCCCATGATGTTGCCGTTGGGGTCATGCGCACTCGGGGTGAGCTGCCTATCCGGATTTGACGTAGCCTCCACTTCTGGCTCGGCTTGCCGTTGTCAGCAACGACAAACACAACCAGACAGTGGGCCCTGATCTAATCCCACCCACTGTCCCTGCCTAATTGCCTCAGTCGACCCTAGGCGGTCGCGGACAACCACAAAGACGTTCCCTGTACTGAATACGTGGAACACAAAACACGACAGACGGACAAAACACAATAAAGAGTAGTGAACAAGCCAGGTCAAACCACACGGGCAACGCAGTACAGAATCGGCAAGCAAGGAATAGTCACAGGTCAGGCGGAGGGTCAAGAACACGAGAAGACAAGCAGAAGGGGATATAGGGCAGGGAACGCTGGGAAGGAGCAGGGGAGCTGGGACTAGAAGAACTAATAGCCAGCGATAACCTGCTGGCAATACTGACACTTTATACTGGACCAGGAGCCCGGACCAAAGGCTGATTGGTCCGGCCTCCTGAGTCCAGTTTCACTGCAGCTGGTGCACTGCAGGCTGAGCGGCCGGGCGACCTGTCACTCAGCCTGAGTGCAAGACACCTCAGCCGCGTACCGGCCGGCCGGCTGACGATCACGTGACACCACGGCGTCCCCGGTTGCTAGGGACGCCGTCGGGTCTCCGTTACGTCACTCGGCTCCGGCGGGCGGAGCAGCGGCGCGCTCCTGAGCCGTCAGCCGGAGCCGAGCTGGAAGAAGACGCCGCTGGAGCCGGACAAGGTAAGTTCCTGACACTACCCCCCCTCTTATGAGGGGCCTCAGGACCCTTATCCATTGGACCGGGCTTAGACGGGTTTTGCGTATGGTATCGTCGGATCAGTCGAGGAGCGTGCACGTTCCTAAGTGCCACCCATTTTTTTTTTTTTTTTTCTTTTTTTTCCTTTTTTGATTGGTTATTATGGTGAGGGTCGTATTTTGGAATGCTAGAGGGATTAATGACAAGTTGAAAAGGTGTGCTATCATGAGGGAGTTGTTGAGACACCTTCCGGCCATCGTGTGCATATTAGAGACACATTTAGTGGAAGATAGAATCCAAGTATTGGATCGGCGGTGGGTGTCTCAGCAATATCATGCGGTATATTCAGCCTACTCTAGGGGGGTTAGTGTTTTAATACATAGATCCATTGACTGGAACCCCATACAGGTAGAAGTTGACAGCAATGGAAGATATGTGTTTTTGGCAGGACAGCTGGAGGGGGTTATTAGTGTCTTGGCCTTCGTATACATCCCTCCACCTTTTGCGCTGGATATTTGTCTTAAGTTTCACAGTTTCTCTTTACGGTATAAGGATTGTCCGTTTTTTATAATGGGTGACTTTAACTGTGTCCCTGATGAAGTGGTGGACAGGAAAAGACAAAAAGGGAGTAAACCCCCAGGGAATAGTAAGACTCCTCTGGCGAAACTTATGGAGGAATTTAATTGGCAGGATGCTTGGCGACATCTACACCCTGGAGAGTTGGCATTTACTTGTTATAGTGCCTCGCATTATGTTTTTTCTAGACTGGACTTGGTTCTGGTAAATGACATTGCTATGTCTAAAATTAAAGGGATCACATATCAGCCCCGTAGTCTCTCTGACCATGTGATGGTCTGTGTGGATGTGGAGATGGCTGGTAAAGGGGGTGGCCCAGTGACAAGATTTAGGTGTAATCCACACTGGTTCAACCTGATTGACGTCCAACAGTTGGATATAGTTGTGAGGGAATTCTTTGAGATTAACGTTGGATCGAGCGGTAGTGACATTGTGTGGGATACAGCTAAAGCATTTCTTAGAGGGATATTAATAAGTGAGGTCAGCAAGGTTAGAAAAAAATTTAAAAGACAGGAGGGCTTATTAAGGGAAAATGTGGTGACTTTAGAGAAAGAACATATTGCAATTAACAACTTAAAGACTAAAGGTAAATGGACTAGGGCAATTGCTGAACTTAAGGAGTTCCTGCATGAGAAGGCTTTAAATCAAGAGAGGTTTAGGGGGGCATACCAATACTCACAGGGGGGGAAACCAGGCAAGTACTTGGCTAACCTAGTGAAAAGTAAAGAGCCTAAACGTATTGTCACAGAAATAAGGCGGGAGGATGGAATGATGGTTAGGGATGGTGACGAGATTGCTGGGGTCTTCCATAGGTTCTTTAAAGAACTATATAGTACTAGATGGCAAGGGGGGACAGGAATTGATGTTTATTTTTCTGGCCTTAAGTTGCCTAGACTCTTAGACGATCAGAGACAGTGGTTAGACCGCCCTATAGAGATCGAGGAGATTTTGTCAACTCTTAAAACTATGTCCCAGGGGAAGACGCCAGGTCCCGATGGACTGCCAGTAGAGCTTTTTAGATTGGGAGATCAACAGATGATGAGGGAGTATTGTGAGATCCTAAAAGACTCATATATGAGGGGGCGGTTACCCGACTCTATGTACGAGGCAGAGATTGTTTTAATCCCAAAAGCAGACAAAGATCTTAGTGTTCCGGAATCCTTCAGACCTATCTCTCTGATCAACTCAGACATGAAGGTTTTATGTAAGATACTGGCTAATAGATTGAGAGGGATGATTCACGATTTGGTGGGTAGAGAGCAATGTGGGTTTGTACCAGGTAGGACTACTTACGATAATATAAGGCGCGTGCACGCTAATATTCAGATAGGGAGGAAGGGGGGAGGCGACACCATACTGTCGCTAGACGCGGCGAAGGCGTTTGACAGTGTGGAGTGGCCTTTCCTCTGGAGAACCCTGGAGGAGTTTGGTATAGGGGATGTTTTTTTTGAACTGGTTAAAAATTATTTATTATAAGCCTCGAGCTTGTATTTCCCTTAATGGTCAAAGGTCGGAGAGCTTCCCCTTGCAGAGAGGGACTAGGCAGGGATGTCCTCTCTCCCCCCTGCTCTTTGCCCTGGCTGTAGAGCCTTTGGCGAGGAGTATCAAGAAAAACGAAGAACTGGAGGGTTTTGGAGCCGGGGGGAGAGAGGACAAGTTGGCACTATATGCTGATGACCTGCTGATGTTCCTGGGTAACACCGAAGGTGGTCTTGAAGTGGCAATGGCAGAAGTGGAGAGGTTTGGTGAACTGTCTGGTATAAGAACTAACTGGGACAAGTCAGTGCTGCTATTGTTGGATTCCAGGGTTAAACTGAAAGCTCAAGGGGAACTTAAGATAATAGGGCCAGAAGGATCTTTTAAGTATTTGGGTATATGGATTTCGGCACACCTGAGTAGTTATGAAGATCTGAATATAGCTCCTAGGCTTACCAGGATGAGACATCAAGTAGGAGTATGGAACAGATTGCCCCTTTCTAGAGCTGATAAGCTTGGATTAATAAAAATGATTTGGTTACCCCAGCTAAATTATGTCCTAGGGGTCTCCCCCATATGGTTACGTAGGAAATGGTTCCGGAGGATGGAGGGATTATTTAATGAGCTGTTCTGGAACAGAAAGAGGGTACGATTGAAGCTGAAGGTGTTGACACTCCCAGAAGAAAGAGGGGGATTGGGGTTGCCTGATCTCTTTAAATATTATCTGGCTGGTATCCTTGCCTGGGTAGTGAAGTGGAAGGAGGATGATTTTTTGGCAGGTTGGGTTAAGGACCAGAAAGGGGCTGCAAGTAATATCTTTGAGTTATTGGAGGCAAAGCTGTTGGTTAAATATCCCAGGAATACTATTTCTAGAATGCTAATAAAAGCCTGGGCCGCTGTAAGGAAAAACGAGGGAATAGAGGGTGCTTTGAGGTTCACTCCAATGTGGCGTAATAGTCAGTATCCTGAAGTAGAAAAGATCATGGACCCGGCATATTGGGTGAGAAGAGGGCTAGTGCATGTGGGTCAGTTTTTCTTAAATGGTGAACTTAAATCATACAGGGAACTTGGTATGGCCACTAGTTTACCTATATGTCAGCTGAGATATCTCCAACTAAAGAGCGCAGTGGGGGCATCTAAAGGGACAGCAGGGTGGGGGATAGTGGAGTCAAGGTGTTTGGATAGAATAGTGGGTGTAGATAGTAAAACCACTGGGAAAATGGCTAAATTGTATAAAATATTAGGAAATTCACAAGTAAATAGGTTTAGTATTCTTTCACAGATTAAATGGGAAAGAGTTATTGGGAGGAAAGATCAAGAATTCTGGGAAAGAGTGTACTCGAACACAAGCATATATAACACAGATAATAAGTATAAAATCACACAATTTTTTTGTAATCACCGACTTTATTATGTGGCTGATGATATTAGAAAATGGCGTAAGATGCCACTGTTGGGGTGTAGTAGGTGTGGGTTAGAGGGAGTGGATTTGGACCATTATTGGTGGTCATGCACTATTATTGGAGAATTTTGGAAAGATGTGTTTAGGGTAATGTTATTAGTATTTGATGTCTCATTTGAAGATAAATATGAATGCGCACTGTTGGGGGTGTTTGACGAGCGACATGTGTCCAGAGTTAGGAGGGCAGTGGTATATAAGTTGTTCTTTGCTGCTCGTCTCGTTCTTATGCGGCATTGGGTGTCGATATGCCCTCCCACAGTGCAAGAATGGAGAGAAGTTAGTGGGAAGATACTGTGGAACGAACTCTGGCACGCTAAACATATAAGGAAATCTGGTGAAGGGAAACTGAAGGAGCTGGTAACTAAGTGGGAAGAGTATTGGAGGAGAGAGGAAGAGGGGTAGGAATATATAGGTTTGTCGCTTGTTTTTTTTTTTTTTTTTTCTCTCTCCTGGGTCCTCCCTTTGTCAGCTAGGGTGGGGGGTGGGATGGGTGGGACGGAGAATATATAGACCGAGAGGATAATATAGAGTTGTACTGGTTTAATTGTGTAACTGTGAGCTGTGGAGTATCCCCGCGGGCCGCGAGTAGTAAATGGTCGTTTATGGAGAGAATCTTTGGGTAGGGCGGTGCGGGGGGTTCGCCCGTGCCTGTCCCATCCGGGGGCCCCGCCTGGGCTGGGCCAGGCTGGCTACATGTTTTGTGGATGTCTGTCTTTAGTTATATGTATATTTGTTTTAGTATGTTGGTTGGTTTGTGAAGTATATTTATTTATTTAATGGGCTTTTTTATTTAGTTACGGTTTTATTTTTTATTTTTATTTTTTTATTTTTTTTTTTTTTTATTTTATTTTTTTTTTTTTTTTTTTTTTTTTTTTTTTTTTTTTTTTTTTTTTAACTTTCTTTTGACTCCGAGTGGTTCTGGACCGGCCGTATACCCTGCAGGTGTGGTTGATGGTATAGTGATCGATCCAGCTTTACGGTCTGACCATAATAAATGGTTGGCTGGTTGGCTGGTGAGAGGTGGGGCTTCTCTGCAGTGGTCGCTGTAGAGTGCTGACACTGTATTGAGTAAGTGAAGTGTTCCTCCCGCAGGCGCTGTTGCCTCTTTCCCCTTGGCGGGGGGGGGGGGGTGACGGGCGAGGGCGGGGGGCAGTGATGATATGAAAAGTGAGTAGGTATTGTGTGAGCAGGGTGGATGCGGCGGTTGGTTCTTCTACTAGTGGGTTTTGGTTAAAAAAGAAAATTTTTTTTTTTTTTTTTTTTTTTGTGAGTGTGGTGTTTGTGGTTATATGTGGTATAGAGTGATGTCAGTCTGGTATGGCCTGGGGGGCGGGGTTATCGGATGGGGGGGCGGGGGGACGTTTCCGTACTGGTAGGTTAGGGTAATATTGTGATAGTGGGGGTTTTCTGGTGGGTAGACAGATACCCCAGGATTTTGGGTTGATTTAGGTTGGGCCGCGGGGTGGCTCCACAGTATTATGTGTAGCTGTAAGAGATCGGTGATTTATTTATGAGATATTCTATTCTCTGGGGTGGGATGGGATGGGGGTTAATATTTATGAAGTGTCGTTTGTTTTTTAAAAAACAAATAAAAATTAATTAAAAAAAAAAAAAAAAAAACAAGGGTTGCAAAGAAATGGTTAACCATGGTGATAGGTAAATCTCGAAACATCGCCGATGGTAGCATCTTCCTAACTCTGGTTATCCTCTGAGAAAAGCCACATGTGGAACTTGTTGTGAGACAGTGAGACTGTGTTAACCTTTCGGAAGTTGATTGGCTGGGGCTGTTGGACTTGGGTGGGGCTCTGGGCTTGTCTGGAGAACATGGATGCAGCCAATGACTGTGTCCATGTTTTCCAGATGGCCTTGGGGCTTTGTCCAACTTCGGCAGCCACCGCTAATCAAATGCCGAAAGTTCGGGTTTGGATGGACTCGAGCATGCTCGAGGTTTGCTCATCTCTAGTGATAACCTTTGTAACTATTTAAGAAAGAAAACAGTAAACAAGCAAGTGAGTAAAAGCAAAAAAAAAAAAAAAAAAAACAGAGCAGGTGTTGATTTCCGTCCCACCCTGTGACAGGTGCAAGTCCCACCAGATATACTAAGAGGCATGCACTGCGGTGAATGGCGGTGGGGCTTTATTTAAAACTGATGATTTGTAATTGAATAATGAAGTAGGTTTATAAAATTTCCACTAATATTGCCATAATTATGTTCATAAGTATTATCGTGTAACAACATCCCCGCTTATTTAGAGTATCCATATATGCAGCATAAGTCACTTTTCATAGGTCCGGTGAACTGCATTGAATGATATCTTACTTTTGCATTGCCTTATATGTAGAGGACTTCTATTGGAGGAATAGAGTCACATGAACCGACATCTCCGGGCATGCACGCTGAGACGGTTGCCGACACCGACGTCGCATCCGGGAGGCCTCAGTACCCAATGAGCGCATGCCCATGATGTTGCCGTTGGGGTCATGCGCACTCGGGGTGAGCTGCCTATCCGGATTTGACGTAGCCTCCACTTCTGGCTCGGCTTGCCGTTGTCAGCAACGACAAACACAACCAGACAGTGGGCCCTGATCTAATCCCACCCACTGTCCCTGCCTAATTGCCTCAGTCGACCCTAGGCGGTCGCGGACAACCACGAAGACGTTCCCTGTACTGAATACGTGGAACACAAAACACGACAGACGGACAAAACACAATAAAGAGTAGTGAACAAGCCAGGTCAAACCACACGGGCAACGCAGTACAGAATCGGCAAGCAAGGAATAGTCACAGGTCAGGCGGAGGGTCAAGAACACGAGAAGACAAGCAGAAGGGGATATAGGGCAGGGAACGCTGGGAAGGAGCAGGGGAGCTGGGACTAGAAGAACTAATAGCCAGCGATAACCTGCTGGCAATACTGACACTTTATACTGGACCAGGAGCCCGGACCAAAGGCTGATTGGTCCGGCCTCCTGAGTCCAGTTTCACTGCAGCTGGTGCACTGCAGGCTGAGCGGCCGGGCGACCTGTCACTCAGCCTGAGTGCAAGACACCTCAGCCGCGTACCGGCCGGCCGGCTGACGATCACGTGACACCACGGCGTCCCCGGTTGCTAGGGACGCCGTCGGGTCTCCGTGACGTCACTCGGCTCCGGCGGGCGGAGCAGCGGCACGCTCCTGAGCCGTCAGCCGGAGTCGAGCTGGAAGAAGACGCCGCTGGAGCCGGACAAGGTAAGTTCCTGACACTACCCCCCCTCTTATGAGGGGCCTCAGGACCCTTATCCATTGGACCGGGCTTAGACGGGTTTTGCGTATGGTATCGTCGGATCAGTCGAGGAGCGTGCACGTTCCTAAGTGCCACCCATGTACGCTCCTCTGGTCCATAGCCCCTCCAGTGGACCAAATACTGTAATGATCCCTGTACCCAACGGGAATCTAGAATTTTCTCCACCTCATACTCCAATTCACCCTGAACGACCACGGGGGCAGGAGGAGGTGATGGAAACACCGGCGGCACTTATTTTTTTAACAGAGCTTTATGAAAGACAGAATGAATTCTAAGAGATGCAGGTAATTTAAGTCTGAAAGTAACCGGATTAATGATTTCCACTATAGTATACGGCCCAATGTATTTGGGCGCCAGTTTTCCCGATTGTACCCTTAATTTAAGATTTCGAGTAGAGAGCCAGACCTTATCACCCACTGCATATAGATGGCCAGATATGCGTCTTTTGTTAGCGAATTTTTGGTAGGACTCTTGGGCTTTAACCAAGCTCTGATGAGCTTGGGCCCAAACTGTGCACAGTTTAGAAAAGATTGTCTCAGCTGAGGGATTGACAGACTCTGCAGAGTGAACGGACGAATACCTGGGATTGAAACCATAGTTACAAAAAAAAGGTGACATATTAGTAGAACGTTGTTCATGGTTGTTGATAGCAAATTCAGCTAGAGGAATGAAATCTCGCCATTTATCCTGCGTATCAGCTATGAAACATCTCAGGAATTGTTCCAAAGACTGGTTGGTTCTCTCAGTTTGTCCATTCGTCTGAGGATGGAAAGCCGACGAGAAGGACAAAGAGATTCCCAGCTTCCCACAGAACTCCCTCCAGAATTTGGCCACAAACTGGACACCTCTGTCGGAAACAATATTCTCCGGGACACCATGTAACCGCAGAATATGACCAATAAATAACGTGGCCAATAAACGAGCACTAGGGAGTTTACGCAGTTGAACAAGGTGACACATTTTGGAAAATCGATCCACCACTACCCAGATGACAGTCTTACTCCTAGATACTGGTAAGTCGGTAATAAAGTCCATTGATATATGTGTCCAAGGTCTCGCAGGAACCGGCAAGGGATGTAACAATCCCTCCGGTGGTCTACGGGGAACCTTGGACCTAGCACAGACCTCACATGCTTCAACAAATGATTTAACATCTCGGGCCCAAGTTGGCCACCAGAAATGGCGCGAGAGCAAGTATTTAGTGCCTGCTATCCCTGGATGTCCTGCCAAAACGGATCTATGGATTTCCTCCAGGACCCGGAGGCGAAGGTTCGGTGGCACAAATAGGAGGGAGTCAGGAGTGTTATGGGGGGCTAAATCCTGAGATTCAGCAACAAGAGTAACCAAGTCCGGTTGTAGGACAGATACCACAACCCCTGGTTTCAAGATCGTATCGACCTGTTTCTCAGGAATGTTCCCGGAATCAAAACTGCGAGAGAGGGCATCAGCTTTAATATTACGAGAGCCAGGTCGATATGTGATCTCAAAGTCAAACCTAGTAAAAAACAGGGCCCATCGGGCCTGACGTGGAGAGAGTCGTTTGGCGATATCCAGATAAATGAGATTCTTATGATCCGTCAACACTGTGACTCTATGTTTGGCCCCTTCCAAGAAATGCCTCCACTCATCAAATGCCATCTTAATAGCCAATAATTCTCTATTCCCAATATCGTAGTTGCGTTCCGCTTGGGAGAACTTCCTCGAGAAGTACGCAACTGGCCGAAGATGAGTAAGAGTATCAGTTCCCTGGGATAAAACTGCTCCGACACCCACCTCGGATGCATCCACCTCAACAATAAAAGGGCGATCGAAGTCGGGCTGGGCCAGTACTGGAGCTTCTGAAAAACATTGCCGAAGCATGTCAAATGCCTGGATAGCCTCTGTGGACCAGTGTACCAGATTCGCCCCTTTCTTAGTAAGATCAGTGAGGGGTTTAGCTATAACTGAGAACCCCTTAATAAATTTCCGGTAATAATTAGCGAAACCTAAAAACCTTTGTAAGGCCTTCAGGTTACTAGGTCGTTCCCATTTTACAATAGCCGCTACTTTAAGGGGGTCCATACCAAAAGAATTGGGGGTGATGCTATAACCTAAAAACGAGACCTCCTGGATACCGAATTGGCACTTTGACACCTTGGCGTAAAGATTATTTTGTCTCAGAGGCTCCATTACCGTGCGGACCTGCTTTACGTGGGAAGACCAATCTGAGGAGAAGATCAAAATGTCATCAAGGTAGACAACAAGAAAATGTCCAAGGTGCTCACGGAAGATATCATTAACAAAGTGTTGGAAGACCGCCGGGGCATTGCATAACCCAAAGGGCATAACGAGATATTCGAAATGGCCCTCTGGGGTATTGAATGCGGTCTTCCACTCGTCACCTTCCCTGATTCTGATTAAATTATAAGCCCCCCGTAAATCAACCTTGGAAAACCATTTAGCGCCCACAATTTGATTAAACAAGTCTGGAATCAACGGTAGGGGGTGTTGGTTTTTAACAGTGATCTTGTTTAGTTCCCGGTAATCGATACAAGGCCGGAGACCCCCATCCTTCTTGCCTACAAAGAAGAAGCCAGCACCCATGGGAGGAGAAGAAGGACGTATGTGGCCTTTGCGTAAACTGTCCTTTATGTATTCTCGCATGGCTTCTCTTTCAGGGCAGGACAAATTGAATATTCGACCTCGGGGGTATCTGGAACCGGGAACTAAATCAATGGCGCAATCATACCGTCTATGGGGTGGCAACCCGTCCACTGCTTTTTCATCAAATACATCGGAATAATCCAACAAGAATTCGGGAATCTCTCCCTCCGCCGGGGAACACCCTGCAAGGGAAACCGCGATACAATGTGATGCACACCCAGGCCCCCACCGCACAAGTTCCCTATTGGACCAATCGAAGACCGGGTTATGAGCATCCAGCCAGGGTAACCCCAGGATAACATCAGACGACAGATTATGCATAACAAGAAAATCCAGATTTTCAACATGGACAGACCCTACTTTAACCTCCATGGAAGGGGTCCTATACCGTACATCCCCCTGGGAAAAGGGAGCAGAGTCTGCTCCAGTGACACCAACTGGACGCTGGAGCAGCAAGGGACATACCTCTAAGCCTGAAAAAAACATGGGGTTAATGAAATTTGCTGAGGATCCAGAATCGATCTGGGCATACCCACTAATACATTTACCTCCCAACACCAAGGAAATGGGCAACAACAGCTTATTTTTGAAGGATACCTGAGCGCCTGAGAGACCCCCTCGATAATCTCTCAGGCGTTGAAGTTTTCCGTCGAAGACCTCGGCTTGTTGGGACACTGCCGAACCTGGTGTCCTGTCTTTCCACAGTAAAAGCACAGCTTATTCTGCAGGCGATGGGCTCGTCGGGCCTTGGCATCGGTGGAGTCTACCAGCATCGGCTCCTCGAAATGGGGTGAGACAGGAAGGGGAGGTTTGGAGAACGGAACAGGAGAGATAGGTGTTTTGTGATGGTCAGGAGTACCCTTCTCCCTTTGTAGATCCCTTAATCTACGGTCAACTCTGATCGCTAGTGTCATGCTCTCTTCGAGCGAGTCGGGAGTGGGGTATGCTACTAGCATGTCCTTCGGTCACTAAGACCCTCCCGAAACTGAAACCGGAGGGCTGGGTCGTTCCACGTGGAGAGACAGCTCCACTGCCTGAACTCAGAGCAGTACTCTTCCACTGGACGGCGACCCTGTCTTAACCCAGTTAGCTGACGTTCGGCATTGGCTGCACAGTCCGGGTCATCATACAGCAATCCCAGTGAACAAAAGAACTGGTCGGTGGTCCTTAGGTTAGGAGAGTCAGGGGGTAGAGAAAAAGCCCATTCTTGCGGGGGTCCTTAGAGAAGAGACATGATAATACCCACTCTCTGGGTCTCATCTCCTGAGGAGCGTGGCCGTAACCTAAAAAACAACTTGCACCCCTCCCGAAAAGTACGGAATTTACTACGGTCCCCCGAAAACTTGTCAGGGAGCTGGACGGGTGGTTCGGGAGGTAATGGGGAGGTTACAGTGAGCTGTTGTGATGTCGTCTCCTGATCCTGGACTCTCATAGCAAGTTCCTGGACCATGGTGTTAAGTTGCTGGATTTGGTCCACGATATTGGACATGGCGGTCCTGTCGTCCATGGGGCAATGGGCAGTATAGGGCTGGCTATTCTGTCAGCAACGACAAACACAACCAGACAGTGGGCCCTGATCTAATCCCACCCACTGTCCCTGCCTAATTGCCTCAGTCGACCCTAGGCGGTCGCGGACAACCACGAAGATGTTCCCTGTACTGAATACGTGGAACACAAAACACGACAGACGGACAAAACACAATAAAGAGTAGTGAACAAGCCAGGTCAAACCACACGGGCAACGCAGTACAGAATCGGCAAGCAAGGAATAGTCACAGGTCAGGCGGAGGGTCAAGAACACGAGAAGACAAGCAGAAGGGGATATAGGGCAGGGAACGCTGGGAAGGAGCAGGGGAGCTGGGACTAGAAGAACTAATAGCCAGCGATAACCTGCTGGCAATACTGACACTTTATACTGGACCAGGAGCCCGGACCAAAGGCTGATTGGTCCGGCCTCCTGAGTCCAGTTTCACTGCAGCTGGTGCACTGCAGGCTGAGTGGCCGGGCGACCTGTCACTCAGCCTGAGTGCAAGACACCTCAGCTGCGTACCGGCCAGCCGGCTGACGATCACGTGACACCACGGCGTCCCCGGTTGCTAGGGACGCCGTCGGGTCTCCGTGACGTCACTCGGCTCCGGCGGGCGGAGCAGCGGCTCGCTCCTGAGCCGTCAGCCGGAGCCGAGCTGAAAGAAGACGCCGCTGGAGCCGGACAAGGTAAGTTCCTGACAGCCGTTGTCCCGGAAATGCGGGTGAGTTAATGAGGAGCTATACATATATAAGGGGGTAGGGAAGAGAGGTGGGCAGTTCCCTGATGAAGCGTGGATAGCGAAATGTACGTAGGGACGGCTCTTTTTGTGTTTGGCAGTATGGGTAAGTGCAATAATGTCTAATGCTGGACTAGCAGTGAGCCATAGACTCTTGCAAACCAGATGAATTAAGATATAAGGGGTAGTGTGATACACGTACTGTACATCCCCTTGCACAATACTAAGGCTGAGGTCAGGAAACAAAATATCAATATAATTGCAATATCCATGATGAACTATATCTGTTGACACCATTTTTAATGATTGTTTTTTAACTCTGTGGTCATTTTTTTTACTTTATTCTGATGAAATGTTATATGTATTGGTACCTATTTATACATAATGAAAATTATGTATATTCTTTTATGAACTAAGCCCATTGCCCTTTTGTATAAATTTATTTAAAACTGGCGTACAAGTGAAGAATACTAAAAATAAGGCTGGAGGCTGTTAAGGCTGGAGGCCTAAATTGGGTTACTGTGCTTGTGTGTAGAGAACAGATGATGGCCGTAAACCAAAGTTCATCACTATGAGTATGGCGCTGAGGTGATATAGTCCTGTAATCCTGATCTTTCCCAATTGAGGCTTGAATTGGTATCTACGCCAAGCTAAAAGCCACCTCTAGTCAAGTCGTAGTGCCCAAAAGTCCATGTACAACTTACCCCCTGAACTCAAAAAGTGACCCAGTCGACTCTGCTTACGATAACTCAAGTCCACCTGGATGTCTGGAAAGAGGATTCCCACCAATCAATATCCATGAAGGCCCCTTCTCAGGCTTGAAAGGTGCACCTGATGTTATCAGGGTCTCTCTGTCTCACCTGTAGCTGTCTTCTCCTTTGCTGCTCAGCTTGTACTCCAACAGTTCCTCCACAGATCCAATCCTCTTAACAGCTTACTCCTCTGGTGTTCTCTTTAGCAGCTACCCAACTGGTAATCTGATAAACTCAGCTAGACTTTTATGTGAAACCTATAAGCATGCCCCATCCACCTTCTAGAAAGAGCTGAGAGACTCTAACTAGAGAGATGATATGAGTGAAATGAAATCAGCAAGGCTGCGATTTTGCAAGCTTTGTTTAAAAACATTTGTTATCCGATGTCCTTTTCTGAGTTCTGTGTCTTCTGCGTCTCTGGTGTCCTCTTCTGTGCCATCTTCGGCCCGATCAGCCATTTATTGACAGTTAATTGGCTAAGTGAGTTGTCACTCTCCAGACAAAAGTGACAAACTACTAAGATAATCACTGGCTGCCGCACTATCCGGTCAGTCACTGCTGATCTCTGGAGTAGCAACCCGCTCACCCACACTAAACAGCTAAACAATTGTTAAGATTTGTTAAGATTCGGTTTGCAAATTCGTGAATTTTTTGGCAAAAAATTAGCAAACTTGGCAAATCAAGTTTTTGAAAAACTATGTAGTTCTACCCAAAACGGTTCCCTCAGTAGTAACACGGTGTCACGTCTGGTGTGCGGGTGTCATTGTTGCCTAACAGTTTAGTATAGTGTATTGTATGTGAGACAATGTAACCTATTCTCTGCCTGCCACCAATACTGGTTCAGAGGACACATAGCATGACTTCATACATAAACATTTCTCTGTGTGGAATCTCTCCGACACATTAAAAAAAAAATCTTGACATTGCTCATTTAAACCACACTTGTTACAGGTAAATGTAAAAAATTCTGATTGGTTGGGGTCTCTGCCTATCCAGAGAATAATAGTGCACCTCACTTTCCCACTGTCAATCTTCTTCTTCCAGTGGCCTCGTAGACTTATAATGGAGCCACAGATAGAGATTGCCCTCCTGATCAGTAAAGACCTCAGCAGTAAGACCTCAACCAATAAAACTTTTAACATGTCCCAATGTCCCAGCTCCCGACATGGACAGAGGTGGCAAAGGAGACTGGGAGATTTTTAAATAGATTTAATGTAAAAATCTGTATAACTTTCTGGTACGAGTTGAAGAAAAATATTTTCATTGGTGTTCTCCTTTAACCCCTTAAGGACAGAGCCTGAAATGGCCTTAAGGACAGAGACAAATTTTATGAATATGACCTGTGTCACTTTAGTCATTAATAACTTCAGGATGCTTTTACCTATCCGGCTGATTCTGAGATTGTTTTCTCGTGACATATTGTACTTCACATTTCTGGTAAAATGGAGTCGATACTCATAACGAATCTTTATGAAAAACACCAAAATAACGTGAAAAATTGTGAAAAAATGCATTTTTCCAACTTTTAAACCTTCCTGCTTATACAGAAAATGGTAATGCCACGTAAATTATATATTAAATAGCATTAGCAACATGTCTACTTTTTGGTGGCAGCATTTATTAAACTATATTTCATTTTTTTTAGACAATAGAAAGCTTAAATCATTAGCAGCAATTTTCCAAATTTTCTGTAAAATTTCAAAATCAGATATTTTCAGGGACCTGTTCAGGTTGAAAGTGTATTTGAGGGGCCTGTATGTTAGAAAGCCCCACAAAGCACCCCATTTCAGAAACTGCACCCCCCAAACTCTGCAAAAGCACATCCAGAAAGTGTTTTAACCCTTTAGGGGAGTCACAGAAATAAAAGCCAAGTGTGTAAGAAATTTGAAAATTTTTATTTTCTGTGCAGAGATTTTATTGTAATCCAATATCTTTCATAATGATAAACCTATTACCAGAGAAATGCACCCCAATATTGATTGCCCCGTTTCTGCAGTTTATAGAAATACCCCATATGTGGCCGTATTGCGCTATTTGACGCAACCACAAGCCTCAGATATAAAGGAGCGCCTAGTGAATTTCAACGCCTCCGTTATATTTGGTTATTTTTGACCGTACCACTTCAAGTTGGCAGAGGCTCTGGGGTGCCAAAACATTAAAAACACCCCTAAAGGGACACCATTTAGAAAACTACACCCCTCAAGGAATGTAACAAGGATTGCGGTGAGCATTTGGACCCCAAAGGGGCTTCACAGATTTTCAGAACAATGTGGTGTAAAAAAGGAAAAATTCTATTTTTTACACTAAAATGTTGTTCTAGCCTTCATTTTTTATTTTTACAAGGGGATAAAAGAAAAAAAAAACACGAAATGTGTAGCGCAGTTTCTCCCGAGTACAGAAATACCCCACATGTGGACATAAAGTGCCAAGCGGGCGCAGGGCTAGCCTCCAAAGGGAAGGAGCGCCAATTGTCCTTTGCAAGCTGGATTTTACCGTAATGGATTTCAAGGGTCATGTCGCATTTACAGACCCCTCGTGCTGCCAAGACACTGGAAACCCCCCACAAGTGACCACATTTTGGAAACTACACCCCTCAAGGAATCTAACAAGGGGTGCAGTGAGCATATGGACCCCACTGGTGACGGGCACAAATGTGGAACAATGTGACATGAAAGGGAAAATTTTCATTTTTTCACTTTCTCGGCACAAATGTGCCTGTCATCAAGGGGTCCATATCCTCACTGCACCCCTTGATAGATTCCTTGAGGGGTGTAGTTTCCAGAATGGGGTCACTTGTGGGGGGTTTCCAGTGTTTTGGCAGCACGAGGTCTCTGTAAATGCGACATGGCGTTCATCATCCATTCTGGCCAAATCCAGCCTCCAAAATCCAAATGGCGCTCCTTCCCTTCGGAGGCTTGCCCTGCACCCACACGGCGCTTTATGTCCACATATGGGGTATTTACGGACTCAGGGGGAATTGCTCTACACATTTTGTGTGTTTTTTTCTCTTTTAACCCCTTGTGAAAATGAAAAATTTAAGGCTAAACCAACATTATAGTGTAAAAAATGTAATATTTAATTTTCACGCCATATTGTTCCACATTTGTGCCCGTCACCAGTGGGGTCCATATGCTCACTACACCCCTTGTTACATTCCCTGAGGGGTGTAGTTTCCATAATGGAGTCAATTGTGGGGGGGTTCAACTGTCTTGGCAACACAGGGGCCTTTTAAATGCAACAAGGCCCTTGGAATCCATTCCAGCCAAATCCAGCCTTCAAAAACCAAATGGCGCTCCTTCCCTTTGGAGGCTTACCCTGCACCCACATGGCGCTTTATGTCCACATGTGGGGTATTTCCGTACTCAGGGGAAATTGCGCTACACATTTAGTGTTTTTTTTTATCTTTTAACTCCTTGTGAAAATGAAAAAATCAAGACAAGATCAATGATTTAGTGTAAAAATTAAACATTTTTTACACTAAATGTTGGTCTAGCCTTGATTTTTTTCCTTTTCCACAAGGGGTTAAAAAAGAAAGTGAACACAAAACGTGTAGGGTAATTTCCCATGAGTACAAAAATACCCCACATGTGGACATAATGTGCCATATTGGCACAGGGCAAGCCACCAAAGGGACAGAGCGCCATTTAGAGGCTGGAATGGAGGATGGAGGCCATGTCGCATTTACAAAGCTCCTGTGCTGCCAGAACAGTAGAAACCCCCCCCAAGTGACCCCATTATGGAAACTACACCCCATAAGGAATCCAACAAGGGGTGCAGTGAGCATATGGACCCCACTGGTGATGGGCACTTACGTAGAACATGTGCCGAGAAAATAAAAAATACCATTTTTTTCATTTTCACGTCCCAAATGTGGCCGTCACCAGGGGGCCATATCCCCGCTGCCCCCCTTGTTAGATTCCTTATGGGGTGTAGTTTCCAGAATGGGGTCACTTGTGGGGGGTTTCTACTGTCCTGGCCGCACAGAGGCTTTGTAATTGCATCATAGCATCCTCTAATGGGAATGGCAGCCATACCTACTTAGCTGGGGAAAAGGGACAATTCTAATTTATTTGGGGGTATTAGGCCAATTATTAGTTTATAAGGTTGGAAATGACAGGTGTCCATCAAACTCAACCTGTGTTGATCCAGAGGAAGGCAAAAAACCCTCGTAAGGCAGACAACAGTAGCCTCATCACAGGGGAAAAATTCCTTCCCGACTCCATAATGGCGATCAGAATAATCCCTGGACTAACGTGACCCCTGAAATAGGAATAAGGGACAGAATTTAGATAATGTAGAACCCCAATGACGTGTGGTGCGCCTTGAAGCGATCCAGTATGCAGAGGCCGGGGTGATCAGGACAGGTGTCACACTGGAAAATGGTGTCCTTCCTGATCTCCCTGTTACGCCACACTCTGCACTTCTTCTGGGGTCTCCCTTTCTCCAGTGTGGGGGATGTCACCTGGAAAATGTTGCCCTGGTGCGATACGGGGTCCTTCATATCCAGAAGCGCTGGGTCCGCTCCATGGCTGCTAAATATTAGGGCTTTATTACGGCTTCTGATATTTTTGGATTGTGCCGCAAGCTACAGTAGCTCGGGCAGCGAGGGACCAGAAGAGGGGGTGCTGGTATAAAAGTTATCCGTACGGGTGGTGACCTTTATCCAGCAGTGGGAAGATCAGTTCCCGGACGATCTCCCCACTAACTCTGAGGATGGGGGGGGAGGGGGCATCTGGGGGCAGGATTCGGGTGTCCCTTCCTTCATACACTGTAATGGTACATGTACACTGCGGAATGGCGAAGGATAACCCTTTGTGCATTCCGCAGCTGGCACCCGCCGGCGGACTGATGCAGGCGCGCGTCTCCGCTCGTGTCACACTCCATTCTATGCACGGGCGGATTCCGCCCTCTGTCCAAAGAATGAACGTGTTCATTCTTTGGATGGACAACGGAATCCGCCCGTGCATAGAATAGAGTCTATGACACGGGCGGAGACGCGCGCCTGCATCAGTCCGCCGGCGGGTGCCAGCTGCGGAATGCACAAAGGGTTATCCTTCGCCATTCCGCAGTGTGCACGTACTCTAAATCTGTAAGTGTACCCTGAGGTACGCTCACAGAGTTTGTAGAATTTCACGCCATACCGTGATCTCTTATTGGGACGGTACTGGCGGAAAAGACGTGTCTGGGGTGCAGCGTACGCTACGCTACCCCCAGACACGTCACTTGATGATGATGATGATAATGAGGATGAATGGAGGAAAGAAGGATCCCCCCATTCATTCTCACTGGCTGTTTCGGTGTTGGAGGCAATAATAGCATATGCGTCCGACGCCGAAAACACCCTGGGGGCCATCTTTATGCGGGGACTAGTATATGGGGTATGTAAATGTTTATTGTAAAACTTTATTTCATGTAGTGTAGTGTAATGTAGTGTTTTTTAAGTTTTTTTGACAGTAAGAAAATAATATCCCTACGCCAAGAAAGGAGCTGCTGATAAATGCCGCACTTATCAGCAGACAGTGGCGGTAGGATATAGGGGGGAAAACGCTCCTACGCCAAAAAGGAGGAGTTGCTGATCAGTGGCGCACTTACGTGCGATACTGATCAGTGCTCAGCGGCGTTAGGGCGCAAAAAAAGTAAAAAAAAAAAAAATTGGGGAAAAAAAAAAAAAAATCTTTTTAACCCAAAGCAACTGATCAGTGAATGATATTCACTGAACAGCCGCTAGGGGGCAGTAGAGCGACGCTGCCGGAGATTACCGAGGCCCGCCGAAAACGAAGACCCGAGTGTTTCCGAAGATTTCTGACGCTGGACGAACGAACCCGGAAGCGACGCGAAGAAGACGCGAGGACGGCGCGGACCGCAGATCTTCGCTCCGGACGGCCAGATCAGGTGAGTATGGTACACCTGCACCACACACACCTGTTCTGCACCTCTCAGCTACCTAGCTGGGGGGTGCAGAACTCGGGAATACTGTTTTTTACAGTATGATCGCCGTGATGGGCCGGCCGGTACTGGCCGGCCTATCACGGCGATCGTGGGGGTGGCACCGCGGCCATCTTTGGTGGGTACACTTATGGCGATTGGTGCTATCTCGGACAGCACCAATCGCCATTGCTTTCCGGGCCACCGGGTCACCGATGACCCGGAAAGCTGTTTTCAGCTGCTATATGCTGATCTGTATTGATCAGCATATAGCAGCGATCGTCGGCACGGGAGGGGTTAATCACCCCCGTGCCGACGAGCAGAGATGGCCTGCTATACATTATAGCAGGCCATCTTCCCCGACCGCTGTGTGTGAACACACAGCGATCAGGGAAACATCGGGCGTACCTATACGCCCGTTTGCGTTAAAGCCCACCCTGCGGGGGCGTATGGGTGCGCCCGATGTCGTTAAGGGGTTAAGGTTATGTCTTCCATATCTGATGAATCAACTTTACAGATGGGAATAATATTGGTAATTTACCAGGTCACCCACTTATGAAGTGTTCCCTGTATGGATTTCCTAATGTCTTTATTCCTCAGACTGTATATAATGGGGTTGACCAAAGGAGTAAATACAGTATATAGCAGGGAGAGGATTTTACTCATGGAGAGGGTTCTGCCTTTTGTTGGTACAGCATAAACAGCGAACATAGACCAGTAGAATATGGAGACCACAATGAGGTGGGAGCTACAGGTGGAGAAGGCTTTCTGTCTACCAGTACTGGATGGGATTCTTAGGATTGCTGAAACTATATAAGTATAAGACACAACAATGATTATGGTTGGAATAAAGGCAAAGACAATAATTAGTAAATATGTCTCCAAGTGAACAAGGAAGGTGTCAGAACAGGAAAGTTCTAGCAAGGGCAGAGTGTCACAGAATACATGGTCAATGATATTGGGTCCACAGAAATTCAGCTTTGTAATTGCTCTGATGAAATCTAAAACAGAAGAAAATCCAGACACCCAACACATGGCGGCCAATATCACACAATGTCTACTGGTCATGATGGAGGAGTACCGGAGGGGATTACAGATGGCCACATAACGGTCATAAGACATCACAGCCAGGAGAAGACATTCAACTAGTTCTGAGGAGCAGAAGAAATAAAGCTGAGTCATACAGCCAATAAAAGTGATGGCGGCCCCATTATTTACCAGGATGTGGAGCAGGTTGGAAACTATGTTTATTGTTAATAAGATGTCACTGATGGAGAGCTGTGAGATGAAGAAGTACATTGGGGTGTGGAGGATCTTGCTGGTGGACACCAGGGTGAGGATCAGGAGATTCCCACACATTGTACCACAGTAAACCATCAGGAGAAGACAGAAGAGGAGAATTCTTACATCTCGGCTGACTTGAAATCCTAGGAGGTAAAACTCAGAAACGGCAGTCATATTATTCACCTGCAAGAGAATAGCTATGCAGTGATAAACGTGACATCATAATGACAACATACAGTATAGCACCAAGCATATACTATACTACAATATCTTTAATCTTATGAGGAGAAAAAAATCCTTAAATTTGACCAATTAACTTCAGTATAGATCTTGTAGTGTCACCACACATAGTGATTTACTCTGTTAGATACACAAGACAGAAAATTTTAATGATGATCGTGTTCCTGTGTCCAGATATGGCTGGTAGATCATTGTTATGATGCCCCTTGAGGATATTTCTGTTAATTCCCCTATAGAATTTCCCCTATTGTGTCCACTGCTGGTGGTCGCACATGCTCAATAGCTCCGTCACATCTCCTCGATTCCTGATTTTCTCCAGATCAACCAATAAGAATTAATTGAGAATAAATCTTCTCACCATAACTGGACACATTAGTTGGATGTCTAGCATATACAATATAGAGTGCAATTGTTTTATAACAAAGAAACACTGTCAAATACTGGACTGGACTAATGTACAGTAAAATCCTGTAAAATTACGGTCTGATATAACGGTACATAGTTTAAATACTTTCCATTTAAAGTTTTTTAGACACAGTGAGAAAAATTATTGAAAAGTTGATGATAAGGAAGAGCAATACTTACACCATAGACTGTTCTGTTCTCAACATTCATTTTAAAGTGTTTAGTTTTTATTACTCTCTATTCCTAAGAAATGTCTCCGAGATAAATGACTGAAAGCGAGGACGGCATTTCACACGTTACTTGAACAGTTTTCAAATGCTTAAAAAAAAGAAGAAAAAAATTATAGGTTCAAGTTTTTTTGTTGTTTATTTTAAGCATTTACATTATGCACTATGGGTAATTTTCAGGTACTTTAGTTAACGCTAAAGAAAGACAAATATTTGAAAAAAAACACCATACCCAGAGCATGAGAAAAATACCATTGAAAACCAAAGAGCACAAAACACTATGCACAGACATATAACATCAGCTGCAGAATTTTGTAACGGGGGGGGGGGGGGACATTTAAACAACAAGAAAAACACAGAAAACTGTAACAAAGTACTTAGTGTGAATCCAGGGTGGCAGAAATCTTGTCCGGTCATCAGACACATGACTATGACTACTCTGCTACTTATATAGGATATGGAGGCAAGCTGCCAGGTAACACACGTCTAGGGAGGATAGCCAGTCTATACCTCTCGAGTCTCCTAATGAATTGTTTATTATAATATCTGATCAATCTGAGATTAATTATTCATTATTTTCTCTATTTTCAGAAAGACTTCAATAAAAAAATAAAAAAAATATTAGATTGATAGGATGAACAAAAAAGGTAAAAAAAAAAATATATATATATATATATATATATATTATATATATATATATAAGGAAAAATAATTGCCTATATTACTATTGACAAAACACAGTAATCACTGAACTCAAGGAGAACAGCGAAAAAAATTCCAATGAAGTACTCAATCAAGAGTCTCCACTGATGCCCCCAAAAATTTAAATATGCAAAACAAGAGTCCGTGGAGCCTCAGTTACGAGTCTCAAAACACGGGATAGCCAGATATCTCTAGCCTGTTGCCAACGGGGTGCCTCCATGATGGGGAGAGCACCACACCACCCTGATAAATAACCCCTTAAGTCCCACTCGGTTGCGAGTATTGGAACATAGACAGGGAAACAACAGGGTGGCCCCTTATGTCAATGTCTAACTCAAGGTGCGAGTATTGCGATCATGACAAGGGCTTGCAAAGGCAGGCTTCCACCCACAGACAGCCGTTTCGGGGTTTTTGCCCCTCGTCAGTGTGGGGTAGGATTCTGGCTAGTTGGGGCAATGAAAAATCATGAATTTTTTTCGCTGTTCTCCTTGAGTTCAGTGATTACTGTGTTTTGTTGGTTGATTTTTCATTGCCCCAACTAGCCAGAATCCTACCCCACACTGACGAGGGGCAAAAACCCCGAAACGGCGGTCTGTGGGTGGAAGCCTGCCTTTGCAAGCCCTTGTCATGATCGCAATACTCGCACCTTGAGTTAGACATTGACATAAGGGGCCACCCTGTTGTTTCCCTGTCTATGTTCCAATACTCGCAACCGAGTGGGACTTAAGGGGTTATTTATCAGGGTGGTGTGGTGCTCTCCCCATCATGGAGGCACCCCGTTGGCAACAGGCTAGAGATATCTGGCTATCCCGTGTTTTGAGACTCGTAACTGAGGCTCCACGGACTCTTGTTTTGCATATTTAAATTTTTGGGGGCATCAGTGGAGACTCTTGATTGAGTACTTCATTGGAATTTTTTTCGCTGTTCTCCTTGAGTTCAGTGATTACTGTGTTTTGTTGGTTGATTTTTCATTGCCCCAACTAGCCAGAATCCTACCCCACACTGACGAGGGGCAAAAACCCCGAAACGGCTGTCTGTGGGTGGAAGCCTGCCTTTGCAAGCCCTTGTCATGATCGCAATACTCGCACCTTGAGTTAGACATTGACATAAGGGGCCACCCTGTTGTTTCCCTGTCTATGTTCCAATACTCGCAACCGAGTGGGACTTAAGGGGTTATTTATCAGGGTGGTGTGGTGCTCTCCCCATCATGGAGGCACCCCGTTGGCAACAGGCTAGAGATATCTGGCTATCCCGTGTTTTGAGACTCGTAACTGAGGCTCCACGGACTCTTGTTTTGCATATCTATATTACTATTGGCCTAAATGAGTAACAAGGTTTTTTAACACATTATTTACACCATTTTTTTTAAACAAGTTACGGTACAGTGATTCTTCTACAACGCTTAGTTGTTGTAAAATTTACCACTCTTTTTTACCTAATACAATCAGTGTAAAACCTTCTTGAATCTGGGCTTTTCTCTATTTCTACTTGACTAGGTTCATTTACATTGTTTGTCAGTTGAATGGTCCAGCGGCGTAAGAATACAGTAACCAGGGGTTGCCAGGTGGTGTTAAGCTGGGGGAGATGTTGTTGTACCGCTGAGGCACTGACTGGAAGAACTGTCCCTGTCTAGTTTACCTCACATCTTATACTCCTAAGGGAGCTCTGTGTACAGGAACATTGTGAGGTACCCAGCTCAATGACTGGTTAACAATACAATCACGTAACAGTGAAAAACATGAGGAAGTACACGTGCATGGTTAACCTTTTAGTACTTTTCCTTTTAGGTGTGCAGTACAATACATGGGCTATAGTGACACCTAGTGGAGAAAAAAAGGAAAGTACAGGACCTTCATCCCAGAGTACACCTGACAATGGTATCGACCTACAGTTGTGCTGAAAAAAAGCAATGGCACACCCGCTCTGGGACACTTCAGTAACATCACTTGGCATTTGGAAGGGAAAAAAAAGGTTTCTTATGTGTGTGCATTGGTCTAGGCCCTGCAAAGTCAAAGAAGGTCTTACTGCTGTCAATGCCACCTCCAGGTCTGTGTGCTAGGCCCCACAGGGTCAAAGAAGGTCCTACTGCTGGTGCTGCCACTTCTAGGTGTCTTTTCTAGGCCTTCTAGGTCTAAGACATTGCCTCTGATGGTACTTCCACTTTAAAATGTCTACGGCTGTCCTGGGAGAAAGAGTCATTTTACGCGGCTGATCCACTGGCGTCCACTGGCGTCCACTGCTGTCCTGTCATTTTAGGCGAAAAGGCCTGGGGGGGTAGAGCCTCCTTAGGGGCCTGACCAAAATGTGACTTTTAATTAATTCTCCATGCTCAATTGATTCCAGCTCCACCTGCTAAGCTTTGTAATACAGTGGGACATCAGCGCTGTGTGAGCATGATGTATTCAGCAATGAGTCTAGTGATTGTGTCAGTGGATTTGATTACTTCTTTTAACAGAGAAGATGGTTCATTGATGTAGGAGGATGCTTACCAATTTACATATACAGACTGGCCCAACTACATTGACGCTTGTGATGATGTCACCTACCTCACTACAGCCCAGATGACTGGCCATTCATAATATTCCCACATATGATTGGTTAAATACAGTAAATGGGGAGGGGCTAATACCAGCTCACCCATATAAGGCAGATTGAGACCTTTAGCAGATTGATAGCTCTGGATCTTCAAATCTCCACTCAGCCAATCAGCCGCTGAGGTGGGACATGGCTGCAGCCGCTAATTTGCTCAGCAGAAACTGCAGAAGTCTCTGCTCAGCCAATGAGAGGCTTCAGCAGGGTCTCACCTCAGTGGCTGATATGATTGATCGCCAGGATAAGACCAAGGGGACATGCGGAGGGTAAGTTTACCCCCCCCCCCTCTAACGGAGGACAGTCTTGCCACAGGGGCTTTACTTAACCCCCTGTGGAGCAGACTGTCACCAAAAATTCTGATTGGTTGGGGTCTTTGCTGAGGCCCCCACCTATCAAGAGAACAATAGCACGCCTTACTTTCCCATTGACAATCTCCTTCTAGTGGTCTCATAGACCTATAATGGAGTCGAATAGACAGAGATTGCCCTCCTGATCAGTAAAGTCCGAGCAGAGAGGCCTCAAATGATCAAAGCTTTTGATATGTCCCTATGTCATGTCACTTTTTTTTTTTTTTTTTAAGTTGCAGTGCCCAATTAACTGTCCAAAATCTAAGCCATTGTCATCTGTAGAAAACCTGCTCCATGTACACAACATTTGCTTAGAAGGAAAAGGATGAAGATTCTTCATTGAAGAATCCTTTCCAGATAAAAGAAAAGACAACACTACCTAACACTACAACACTACTAACCTCTAGCAGATTCTGTGCGCACTCACGCTTGAACATTTAGCTGTCCCATAGGCTTCATTCTAGGCTCAGGCAGATTCTGCCGTCTGCCCAAAAAAATTTTTGGGGCGGACGGCAAAATCCGCCTGACCATGAAATGAAGCCTATGGGACTGGCGGAAGTTCAAGCAAGAGCGCGGAATCTGCTGGAGCTTATCCGTGCGGATTCCGCAGTGTTAATGTGCCCATAAAGAGGAAAGTTTTCTGCTTGAAATTCCTCGCCTATTTAGCTATGGTGGAATAGGAGCAGAATTTGAGTGGAATTCGAATGGAATGCAAACAGAATCCAAGCCCCATTGACTTCTATAGGATTGCTGTAGATTCCAATTCTGCCCAGAGAATTGACATGTCACTTCTTTGGGTATGTTCACACTTTGCAATTTCAACGGAGCTCTCCCATGGAATCCTGCCTGGCTTATTGGCAAACAGCGTCTCTATGGGAGGGCTTGTAGGAGAGCAGAGGCGCGCGTGCCATGCCGTGTGAACAACAGAGTGGAAATCCCACTGAACACAATGGGACGTTGCTCTGTTCATATTTTACGGGAGGAATTTCAAGCCGAAATTAGGAGCGGATTCCACCTCAAATTCCTCACCTATTCCTCTGTTTGCACCTACCCTTCAGTTGATGTCCCCCATATCTGTTGGAGCAACCTCAGTGATGTGAATAGTATTTAAAATTTACCAGGTCATCCGTTTATGTAGTGTCCTCTCTATGGCTTTCCTAATGTCTTTATTCCTCAGACTGTATATAATGGGGTTGACCAAAGGAGTAAATACAGTATATAGCCGGGAGAGGATTTTACTCATGGTGAGGGTTCTGCCTCTTGTTGGTACAGCATAAACAGCGAACATAGACCAGTAGAATATGGAGACCACAATGAGGTGGGAGCTACAGGTGGAGAAGGCTTTCTGTCTACCTGTACTGGTTGGGATCCTTAGGATTGCTGATACTATATAAGTATAAGACACAACAATGATTGTAGTTGGAATAAAGACAAAGACAACAGTTAGTAAATATGATTCCAATTGAACAAAGAAAATGTCAGAACAGGAAAATTCTAGCAAGGGCAGAATAAACGGTCACAGAATAAATGGTCCATGGTATTGGGCCCACAGAAATTCAGCTTTGTAATTGCTCTGATGAAATCTAAAACAGAAGAAAATCCAGACATCCAACAGATGGCGGCCACTATCACACAATGTCTACTGGCCATGATGGAGGAGTACCGGAGGGGATTACAGATGGCCACATATCTGTCATAGGACATCACTGCCAGGAGAAGACATTCAACTAGTTCTGAGGAGCAGAAGAAATAAAGCTGAGCTATACAACCAATAAAAGTAATGGTCGTCCCATTATTCACCAGGATGTGGAGCATATTAGGGACAATAGATGAAGAAGTACATTGGGGTGTGGAGGATCTTGCTGGTGGACACCAGGATGATGATAAGGAGATTCCCACACATTGTCCCCCAGTAAACCATCAGGAGAAGACAGAAGAGGACATTTCTTATTTCTTGGCTGACTTGAAATCCTAAGAGGAAAAACTCAGAAACCGCATTGTTGACCTGCAAGAGAATAGCTGTATAGTAATAAAAGTAACATCATAATGATAACACACAGTATAGCATCAAGTATATAGTTTACTATAATGTTGTGATCTTATTATAATTTCTTAAATTTTACAGATATAAATCTGCTTAGATCTAGTAGTGTCACCACACTTTTTTTTAACAGTCACTCACGAAGTAGGACAGAAGACACAGACAGTGAACCCTAGACTTAGCCCTGACCACTGTCCTTAGCTACTTGCCATGATCTGCCCTAAATGGCAGTGGGCAACTGGGCAACTGGGCAACCATTCCTATACTGTGTAGGTGTAACACAAAACACAAACAATTCAAACCACACAAATAAGCAAGTTGAACAGTCTGGGTCAGCAACAAACAGGCAACACAGTTCAAAACAATATACAAATAACAGGGTCAAAAGAATAGCAATGAGGTCAAAGGCAGGCGGCAAACAGGAGATGCAAAAGAAACAAAGCAAGGAAAATAGCAAGGTATAAGAGCAGACGAAAGACTAGCAGACTAGGCTCAATAACTGCCACTTAGTGACCACTATAGTGACCAGCGCCGCCATAGCGGCAAATTATATACTTGAATCTTGGTTTAATGAACCCTCCATTTTTTTGGAAAGGACCAATCTTGTTGGCCTAGGGTGATTGATCAGTTCCCTCACCAATGAATGTATATTTGCGATATGGATTTAGCCATTCAGGAGCCATCTCCCTTAATGCTACGTAATGTTTATGCATACGTCAGTATCTCGCGGGTCTATGCACTTCCCGCGCCAGCGCTGTGAAACTCTACAGAACAACGCATGTCAACGGACTTAGATGGATTGTGACATTGATTGAGGCAACACGCATGCGTGTAGACTTAGAAGTTAACAGCATACTTATGTAAGGATACTGCGCATGACAGAGATCGCAGACAAGAAGGATCTAGTGCGCATGTCTGCTGACTTAGAAAATATTAGAGTCAGTACCGTCCAGTGCGCATGGCAGCTGACTTATAAAATATCTCATGTTTGATGTATCAATTGTGCTTATATAAACAGTGTTAAACTTGGTTAAAATTACACGTATGCTTGAATCTTGCGCATATACAAATACTTTGAGACAAAAGCCGATACCCCTATATATCGATGCTGCGAATATGAAAAGATATAACCGATATGATCGATCAAAACACGTCTAGACACTTATCAAAAATCACTAGTGTCATGCATAAACTGTATGCGGATTGTCGGAGTCGTTAAAAATATGCGACAATAAATAGGCATACTGGCATCAGGGGAAAGGGTTGAAGAACTCATTGTCCTATGTCAGGGGAAAGGAATAGAGAACTCATTGTCCTGTAGCTGATCATTGGCTGATCATTGTCTTTGAGCAAGTTTAAAAATCATCCTTCCGCAAACTGGGCACCGCTACGTGTAATAGTAACGACTATGACAATATTAAGTAAAATTATAAATATGATGCTTATCCGTCCATGTTCCCCAATGTCCTTGTCCTTGTTACCAACCAGTGCCGCTGCTGACACTTCTGAGGCTGTCTCTAAACTGACAGGCCTTTCTGCCACTGACACTGCGGCCAGTGATTGACTGAGCAGCCTGTCATTGCAGAAACGGGCTTGAAAGTGGCACTGGCACTGGCAGGCAGCTGTAGTGAGATGGCAACAGTAAACTAAGGGACCATGGACAGGTGAATATAGAACATCTTATTTATTTTACTACTTTAAAGCAAGGACTGCACAGACATCGCTAATGATATACAGTGGTTTGCAATAAATAGGAATATCAACAAAAAGTTATTTTTTTTTCCAATAATTCAATTCAAAAAGTGACCTTATATATTCTATAGAGTCATTACATACAGAGTGAACTTTTTCAAGCATTTATTTCTGTTAAAGTTAATGATTATGGATTACAGCCAAGAAAACCCAAAAGTCAGTATTTCAGAAAATTAGAATATTATATAAAACCAACTGGAAAAAAAAAGTTTTTAACACAGAAATGTCGACCAAATGAAAAGTCTGTACAGTAAATGCCCTCAATACTTGGTTGGGCACCTTTTGCATGAATGACGGCATCAATGCGGCAATGTGGCATGGAGGCGATCAGCTGATGGCACTGCAGAGGGGTTATTGAAGCCCAGGTTGCTGTGATAGCGCCTTCAGCTCGTCTGCATTGTTGGCTCTGGTGTCTTTCATCTTCCTCTTGACAATACCCCATAAATTCTCTATGGGGTTAAGGTCTGGCGAGTTTGCTGGGTGATGCTGTGGTTAGTAAACCAGATATTGGTACTTTTGGCCGTGTGGACAGGTGCCAAATCCTGCTGGAAGATGAAAATTACATCTCTAAAAATCTTTCCAGCATAGGGAAGCATGAAGAGCTCTAAGATGTCCTGGTAGACTGCAGCGATGACTTTGGTGTTGATGAAAAACAGTGAAGCTCCACCAGCAGATGACATGGCTCCCCAAACCATCACTGATTGAGGAAACTTCACACTAGACCTCCAGCAGCTTGGATTGTGCCTCTCCACTCTTCCTCCAGACTCTGGGACCGAGATTTCCAAATGAAATTCAAAATTTACTTTCATCTGAAATCAGCCCCTTGGAGCACTGATCAGCAGTCCAGTTCTTCTTTTCCTTGGCCCAGATAAGACGCTTCTGGCGTTGCTTCTTGATTAGGAGTGACACATGGGATACAACACTTGTAGCCCATGTCCTGCAGACGTCTGGATGTGCTTGTGGCTTTTGAAGCACTGACTCCAGCAGCCGTCCACTCTTTGTGAATCTTTCCCAAATTTTTGAATTACATTTTCTTTACAATCCTGTAAGACTGCGGTTCTCCTGGTTGCTTGTGTACTTTTTTCTACCACACTTTTTCCTTCCACTCAACTTTCCATTAATCTGCTTTGATACAGCACTCTGAGAACAGCCAGCTTCTTCAGCAATGAACTTTTGTGTAATCCATAATCATCAACTTTATCGGAAATAAACGCTTGGAAAAGTTCACTCTGTATGTAATGACTCTATAGAATATATGAGGTCACTTTTTGAATTAAATGACTGAAAAAAATAACTTTTTGTTGATATTCTAATTTATTGCAAACCACTGTATTTATAGCCCTAGCTGCACGATTATCTAGCCATCTAATAGGCTCTGTACAGTGAATCTTGGGCCGTCTATTGCTGCCCTAAGGAAAGAAAAATACATGGAAAAACATCATACGCAGAGCATGCTGCAGCTAATGTGAAAAATACCATGTAGACATTTTTAGCAAAGTGCTGTTGATGTAACGTTAGCAGCAGAATTTTGTGACATAGAAAAAGCTGTTAAAATAGTGGGGAAAAATATACAAAATACTTAGTGTAAATCCAGGGTGGCAGAAATCGTCTGGACATCAGACACATGATTACGTCTACACTGATACTTATGTAGGATATGAAGGCAAGCTGCCAGGTAACACAAGTCTAGGAAGGATAGCCAGTCTATACCTCTGGAGTATCCTGATGAATTTTTTATTATAATATCTCATCAGTCTGAGACTTATTATTATTCATCATTTTCTCTTTATACAAAAAGATTGGGAATGAAAAATGAAAAGTAAAAAACTAACATGTAGAATAGATAAGAAGAAATCATGAGAAGAGGAACGTAATAGCTGAAAAATGTCACAGGAAAACAGCCAAATAGGAAGAGAAGACTGATAGGAAGAACAGCGCTAGAAAGTAGAAAAAAAAAAAAGTAAATGAAAGCCTAAAGCTGATCTGGTCCCTTTTTTATTACCACTGTCACCTCTTTACATACAAATAGTCCATGTGTGAAGGTTAAAGGGATGTTACTAGAGACAAGCAAAGTGAATTTGCAAAAAAACAAAATGGCGGCTACACATGCTGTCTAAAGCGTCACTGGGCGGGAGAAAGGGATTAACCATAATCCCTAGCGCCCGTCCAGTCAGCACCTCTATATAAGAAGGTTCGGTAACGGAGGTGGCCAGTTGGCTGTTTGTGGAGGAGAGAGCAGGATGACAGCAGGTAGTTGGACAGAGATAGTAGTCTCTCCATGCTCTGCTCTATATCAGGAACTGTCCAGAACAGTAGCCAATTCTCACAGAAAACCTCTCCTGCTATGGACAGTTCCTGACATGGACAGAATTGGCAGCAGAGAGCACTGTGTAATACTGGAAAGTCTACATCACTTCCTGCAGGACATACAGCGGCTGATGAGTACAGGAAGACAAGATTTCTAAAATGAAGAAAACTACTATATAAATCTATATAACTTTCTGAAACCAGTTAATTGGAAAGAAACTTTTTTTTGCTGTCGTACCCCTTGAATAACTTCTTCATTAGCATGCCCAGGTGGGTATTGCTGAGTGGGGTGGTAATCCCTAAAACTTATTGACCCCTTAATGACGCATGATGAGTATACCCATCATGGTACCCGTTAAGGGTAAACAGAGAGGGCTATTAGCCGGGTATTAGCCGGCGCGGCTGATTGCCGCTCACGGCTGATTAACTATTTAAATGCAGCTGTCAAAGCTGACAGCTGCATTTAAATAGTTTTTGGCCCCCTGTCCCTGGTGTCTAGTGGGGAGATCCCCCCCCCCCACGATGCAATCACAGAGGGAGATCCCTTCCACTGAGCAAGCCGGGGCTCAGCATCGGAATGATGCTGATCTCGGCTCAGCAATCAGTGCATCTGGTCTGCTGCAGACCAGTATAATAGAGCACTGATCTGATGGACCAGTGCTCTATTATATACAAAGCATTGATCTCAGTTGGCCTGACTGATTGGCTGAGCGCCAGGAGACGACAGGAGCCCCCAAAGCAAGCCAGAGCGGGGACCCGATAACGTATGTACTGGGCCGTGGGAGGTTAAGGGGGCTGCCTTTTCAATACTCGCAGCGGGATGACAATCCCACTACGAGTATGTCTTAAAATTGAATGACTGGGAAGGTATTCGCAGCAGATTTCGCTGCAAACTCGCAGCTTGAAATCTGTGGATATGGTACGTGTGAACTTTTTTATTTATTTACGTGTAAACTTTTTTATTTCTTTTTTTACACATCTTGTATTGCATATATAAGTCTCTCAGGGTACTTACATATGCAATGCTCTGATTGCATATACTGAAGAGTGTTTTGCTGTAGCATGGCATTGATCAGTATTATCGGCGATCTGTGCATAGAATCTGCCTGAGAGCAGATCCAACAGGATGGAGGTAAGTGGCTAACACCTGCCTGTCAGTACAAGTGATCAGGACCCCCACAGCCATGATGCTTTTCCTGTCACTGACTACCTTAAACCTCAAAGAAAAATACCACAAGAAAATTACAGAGACAGCGCTGCATGCTCAGCAAGGAACAAAGAAGTAAACATACTTAACTATGACATCTTATACTAGTCTGCACAGGAGGAGTCCTGCTAATGGACACCAATGAGAACTAACGTTGCCTGAGAGGAGCTTCACTCATTTACATCTGCGGCAGAGCGGCATGCCGGGGTGCCATGGACGCTGTACATCAGCTCTGAGCCCGTTTGGACGCTGTGTTGGACTATTAATAAACCACAACATGATTGCCGAAAGGGAGAAGAGCTCCTTTTTCTACTCCTTACTCTATATGTGTCTGAAATGTTGTTACCATTGAACCTGGTTGAGTTCATTTAGTGGGATGGCTGGTTAGCTGCTGGAGTGACGGGATCTGTTGAACTTTCTCAGTAGCGATTGCGGTCAAAGAGAGCTGAGTGTGACTTCTAGGGATGAACGAAGCTGGATCCGCAACAAAGTTTGAAAAGATTTTTGCAAGCTTCGTTTTCAAATTTTCTCAAGATGGCAGCTGCACGAAAAAAAATGGTGTACTTACCTGTCTGCACTCCCTCTGTCTTTCTTTGTGTCTCTGGTTTGTCCAGCTGCCTTCAGCCCGCTCAACCAATTATTGGCTGACGGGAAAGAGCTGCGGCTAGTGCTTGGCTAGTGCGGCTAGTGCTTCAGACAAGAGGGACAGCCTGTTCAGCCAATCACTAGCCACGGGGCTCTCCCTCAGGGGACACAGAGGAAGACACTGGGGAAGTGCAGACTGGTAAGTATCAATGCTCCTTAAGGTTTGGTTCCCAAATTCATGAATTTTATGCCAAAAATATGAAAACCTACTGAACTGAACTTATGAAAACTTCCTCTAGTCATTACTTTGGTCTTAGGACCAATCAGAGTAGTGCCTAATCTGTTATTGTTATTAGTATTCAGCATCACTGACCAATCACAGCATTCAGTGGGATGACAGACCAATCTTTTATGCTGCCGCAGCTCTGATCTTTCTTTCTCCTGCTGGTTTAACTAGAGGAGATTGGAGATGTTTTTTTTTTTTCTTTTTACATTAACCCTTTGAGGACCAGGCCCAAAATGACCCAGTGGACTGCGCAAATTTTGATCGTAGTGTTTCCGTTTTTCCCTCCTCCCCTTCTAAGAGCTCTAGCACTCTCAGTTTTTTATCTACAGGCCATGTAAGGGCTTATTTGTTACAGGAATAGTTGTACTTTGTAATGGCGTCTTTCATTTTACCATAACATGTATGATGGAATTCCAAATATATTATTTATGAAGATATAAATTGGTGAAATCGCAAAAAAGAATGCAATATGGTAACGTTTGGGGGGTTCCTGTGTCTACATAATGCACTATATGGTAAAAGCGACATGATACCATTACTCTATAGGTCAGCCCGAACACAACCATATGCAGGTTACACAGATTCTCTAATGTTATATATTTTTTTTAAATGAAATCCTTTTTTTTGGCAATTAATTATAAATAAAATGGGCCTATTGTGACGCTTATAACGGTTTTATTTTTTCACCTACGGGCTGTACGGGGTGTCATTTTTTCCGCCATGATCTTTAGTTTTTATTAATACCATATTTGTGAAGATCGGACGTTTTGATCACTTTTTATTAATTTTTTTATATATATAATGTAACATAAAAACGGTAATCCGCGCACTTTTTTCCCTCTTTTCGTGTACGCCGTTTACCGTTCGCAATGACGCTTGTTATATTTTAATAGATCGGACAACTACGCATGCTACGGTATATTATATGTTTATCTATTTATTTATTTTTATATGTTTTATTTATATAATGGGAAAGGGGGGTGATTTCAACTTTTATTGGGGGAGGGGTTTTGGGGTAGTGTGTTAGTGTTTTTAACTTTTTTTTTTTTACACATTTGAAGTCCCTTTGGGGGACTTGTACATACAATACTTGGATTTTTACACTGATGAATGCTATGCCATAGGCATAGCATTGATCAGTGTTATCGGCGATCTGCTCATTGAGCCTGCCTGTGCAGGCTCAGTGTAGCAGATCGCCGATCGGACCGCACGGAGGCAGGTGAGAGACCTCCGGCGGCCGTTTTACCGATCGGGACCCCCGCAGTCACACTGCGGGGGTCCCGATCGGTAAGTGACAGGGGCGATCGCGGCGTTTAAGGAGTTAATGACACGCGGCAGCGCGATCGCTGCAGCGTGTCATTACCGGTGAGGTCCCGGCTGCTGTTTGCAGCCGGCCCCCACCTGCTATGAAGCGCGCTCCGCTCCGGAGCACGCTTCATAGCGTGAGAAACACCCAGGGCGTACAGTTACGCCCTAGGTCGTCTGGGGACAGACTTCCATGGCGTAACTATACGCCCTGGGTCGTCTAAAGGTTAAAATAAAAATAAATAAATAAACTATGATAGGTTACTTATTAAGACAGTGCCCATTTAGAGGAGAAGTCAAACAGACCCATTTTTAGAAAGTGCTGGGGAGGGGGACGACCAAACGAATAACATGCTCTTACCTTCCCTGGTCCAGCACTGGTGGACACATACCACCGCTCTGGCATCCGGGTCCCCAGCCACTGAGCAGGGACCCGGGTTGTGATTTATGAGGTCCACTTAGCCAGTCAGTAGCCCTAGTGGGGTCCCTCCTCGGCTGCTGACTGGCTGAGCAGACCTCACATGTCACAACTCAGGTCCCCGCTCAGACCAGGAAGTAGCCAAGGATTCTGGGACTGGAGCAACAGTATGCATCCATACCGTTGCTCCCCTCCCAGAAGCCCCTGCTGCTTCCAGGTCTGAGCAGGGTGTTGAGAGCATATTATTTCTTTTATGGCAGTGTTAGCTGTAGATCTTCCCCATGCACTCGTATCCAACGTTTCATGTCAGAAAGCGGATAATGAAACCTTTCCAGATAAAATAAAGGACAACAGTTAAGCTGATGTCCCCCATATCTGTAGGGTCATTCTCAGTAATGTAAATAACATTTGTAATTTACCAGATTACCCGCTTATGTAGTCTATGATGTACGGCTTTCTCAATGTCTTTATTCCTAAGGCTGTATATAATGGGATTAACCAAAGGAGTAAACACAGTATATAGCAGGGAGAGGATCTTACTCATGGAGAGGGTTCGTCCTTTTGTTGGGACAACATAAACACTGAACATCGTCCCATAGTATATGGAAACCACAATGAGGTGGGAGCTACAGGTGGAGAAGGCTTTCTGTCCACTGATATTTGATGGGGTCCTTAAGATTGCTGAAACAATGTACGTGTATGACACTACAATGATTATGGTTGGAATAAAGGCAAAGGGAATACTTAGTACATACATCTCCAAGTGAACAAGGAAGGTGTCAGAACAGGAAAGTTCTAGTAAAGGCAGGGTGTCACAAAATAAATGGTCAATGATATTTGGTCCACAAAAATTCAGCTTTGTAATCGCTCTGATATAATCTAAAACAGAAGAAAATCCAGAAACCCAAAAAATAGTGGCCAATATCACACAATGTCTACTGGTCATGATGGAGGAGTACCGGAGGGGATTACAGATGGCCACATATCTGTCATAAGACATCACAGCCAGGATGAGACATTCAACTAGTTCTGAGGAGCAGAAGAAATAAAATTGAGTCATACAACCAAGAAAAGTAATGGTCGCCCCATTATTCAGTAGGACGTGGAGCAGGTTGGGGACTATGTTTGATGTTAATAAGATGTCAGTGATGGAGAGTTGTGAGATGAAGAAGTACATTGGGGTGTGGAGGATCTTGCTGGTGGACACCAGGATGATGATCAGGAGATTCCCACACATTGTCCCACAGTAAACGCCAATGAGAAGACAGAAGAGGGAAAGTCTTATATCTTGGCTGACTTGAAATCCTAAGAGGAAAAACTCAGAAACCGCAGTCATGTTATTCACCTGCAAGAAAATTGCTCTATAGTAATGAAAGTAAGTAGAATTTATTGAATCGAACTTCCAAAATGAGATTCATTCCGAACTGTGCAAAAATTTGTATGGGCAACTAACCAAAATTTTGAAAAGTTTGCACAAACCCAATCCTAAATGGCGGTCAAACTTTGTACATTGCATTACAGAAAAAGGCCGGTGGCATACCTAAAGCACCCTTCCCCCGCGACTTCACACTTTCTCCTTGGCTATATATAGACTAGTTAGAGAGAGATTGGCAAAGATAGGTAGAGGCAGGGTAAGAAATGGTTATAAGGGTTTATTAGGTCAGGGACAAATAGAGGATAGTGTGAATGTAGTAAGCTGTGTAGCTGTGAATCCTGTCCTGTCACTTTGTGTGTCAGTACACGATGTCCACAGCTCTCCTGGGTGAAATTAACACAGCGAGTTAACAGTCAGGCAGGTGCCCTGCTCTAAAACAGGAAATGACATTTATGCTGCTGCCAGAAATGGTTAACTTCATCCAGGAGAGCTGTGGACAGCGGTGGATCACTGGAATACAATGACTCCCTTTGTGTTAGTGAGGTGTAATAGTAATAAGCTAACAGGTAGACTAGGTATTGTCATTCAACAGCCACTTTACTTGAACATCAGGTACAACAGGTAAAAGTCTTTCATCTGTGGAATACCTTCAAAATGGCTGCAAGCCATAGACGTGTCAATAAGTGCAAATTTCTCTTTCAAATACAATGCTTACACCTCTTATGCAATATTACAGCAGCATAGGTGAATATTCACAAATAAAGTGCAATAAGCATAAATATAACTATTAGAGATTAGTGAATTTGCATAACAAACAAAGCAAAGTGCTTTGTTTGCTCAGCACTTCGCTAATACACCGACTGCCTTTGATCGCCATGCTGCTCCCTGCTGCTCCACCCCAGGTATATGGAAAATCTGGATCCAGTCCTGGGAAACTGGGAGAAAAATCTGTAGTAACAACCTTTGATAGCACATAGTATAGCACCATATACCATAGTGCACCATTACTTTCTAAATTTGATTCATTGTTCTTTCACTCTGTTAGATCACACAAGACAGAAGATTTAAAAGTCATAGTTCTTTGTCCAGATATTGCTGATAGATCCTTGTAAATATGCCCCTTGAGGATCTTTCTGATTAATTCTCAGAAGCGCCCCCTAATGTGTCCACTGCCGGTGGTCGCACATGCTCAGTAGCTAAGTCACATCTCCTTGATTCCTGCTATTTTCTAGACCAATAAGAAAGAATACACTAATCCAAATATAAAGCAATTGTTTTACAAAAAAAAAAAAAAAAGACTAATGGACTCCAGCATAAGCCATCAGCTCTCTATCATCCGATATAACAAGAAACAGTATGAGGAAAATGTATGGAAGGTTCATGACAAGACAGAACAATACTTACATCATGTAGGGTTTGGTTCTTCATATTCATTTTCAAATTATTTAATACATCTCAATTTTATTTCTAAGGAATGTCCCCGAGACTGTTAGGACACTCAAACGAAGGGGGAAAAAAACTGAAGAAAACACCATACCCAGAGCATGCCGCATTTAGTGAGAAAAACGCCAAAAATGCCAAACAAAAAGCAGGAGCAATAAACCCTACGCACATAGTCCTTTCGGCAAATAGCTAGGGACGTTAATGTAGCATAGAATTTTGTGAACTTAAAAAGCCATTAAAACGGCAAGAAAAAAACAAGAAACTGCTGCAAAATACTTGGTGTAAAGCCAGGTTGGCAGTGATCATGTCCGGTCATCAGACACATGACTATGGCTACACTCATGCTTATATAGGATATGGAGGCAAGCTGCCAGGTAACACACGTCTAGGGAGGATAGCCAGTCTTTTCTCTCCAGAGTGTCATTTGTTCTAATTGCATTGAAATGACTAAATTGTTTATAATAATATCAGATCATTTTGAGAATAATGAAAAAATAAAGAAATACCGTGTAGATTGGATAAGAAGAGATCATCACTTTTTTTTTTTTTTTTTGGGAGGTGGGTCCTACTAGAGGATTTCCTTCAGCATATTGGGCATATTATTTACTAGATGGGGAGCAAGTACCAGAGGGGCTACCTACAGGGTGATGCCTACATAGAGGGCTAAGTACCACGGTAATCCCTACAAGGTGAATAAATGCCACATGTCATGTGAGTATATATATTTCTGAGTGCAGTTCTCACCCTTAATACTAAATAAATCAAGATGTTTTGAATTTTTTTTTTTTTTTTCCGCTTTTTAACCATTTCCATAGTATTAATATACTGTCTGTTTATCCTGAGATCTCCATGATTTCACTTCTTTACATCTTGGTGTTGAAATTTTGAAGTGTATAAAGTGCCCTCAAAACCACATTGTGATTGGTGTCACTTTTATTTACAGAAAACAGTAAAGTTTACTTAAAGAGAACCTATCATCTAAATGTAACTGTCACTGTTTATGTTTCCCTAATTCTATTTATAAAGATACAGACTGCCTTTGCAGTCTGTATCTCATACTTTACCTACTCCTCTGTAACGGTGTAGTATGGCCGGGCGCCATCTTGATTACGTCACTTGCGTTCCAATGGTGGAACGCACTGCTGAAACGCAAGTGACATCATCAAGATGGTGGCGCCCGGCCTTACTATACCGCTAGGAAGGATTAGGTAAAGTATAACATACAAAATGCAAAGGCAGTTTGTATCCTCATGAATAAACTAATAGGGTCAGTTAGGACAGACATACACAGCGTTCTCACACTGTATAGCGCAAGATCACTGTGTACTGACAGAGCGGCAGGCAAAGGCCCATGGGAGCCCTTCCCACCGCTCTGCATGCGGCCACAAAATTAATGAATTATATTTACAAATATTCTTTAAAAATGAAATGAGATTACATGGAGGAATTTAAAAAAATTATAATCGGGCGTGATTGGTTCTCTTTAACTGATCAAGCAAAAGACAAACACAAAGCAAATAATACCACAAGAAGCTGAATACCAAGACTGACAAAATACAAATATACAAAGAAGTAAACAAGTGTGGAGTGTGGAGGATCTTGCTGGTGGAGACCAGGGTGATGACCAGGAGATTCCCACACATTGTCCCCCAGTCCGGGCCGACCTTAGGGTAGATGGCGCCCTGTGCGGAATTTTCTTTTGGCGCCCCCCACCTCGCAAGACACAGCGCAATTAGAATCCCAGAATCTAGAAGGATATGAGGCCAGAATGTAGTGTGCTCTAGTGCACTACTAGTCATTTTTACTTCCCACATAAAACCCTTTAAGGGCACACAAGTCTCCACACACAGTATAATTTCTTCAAAGTGCCCCCACACAGTATCACGTGCCCCTATACATACACAGTTATCTTACAACATTGTTAATGAACAAAACAGAAAGACATCCCCAATGATACCACTACATAATACCGCCACACCATGACCACTATCATCACAGACCCTATAAGAGAGTGTAGTTACAACCAGTGACTCACAGGGGGCCTCTTCTCTGATCAGACTCTTTCACTTTCACATTCTGCCTGGGCCATCGTGAAGTCCTCTCCTGGCCATGAATCCTCTCTCCAGAATCTGCATTTTAGCCTACTTGCTCCAGCACATATAATAGTTAGATCCCCTGTGCCCCTATATAGTAGTCTGGCCCCTCTGTGAAGCCCTTTATAGTAGGTGTCCCCCTTCTGTGCTATCCCCTACAGTAATGCGCCCCGACCCCTATAGTTAGTGGTCCCCTCTGTGCAGTCCCCTATCGTAATGGCCCGTATGCTCTTCCCGTAGTAATGTCTCCTGTGTGCTCTCCCTGTAGTAATGCCCCTAATGTGTTCTCCCCATAGTAATGCCCCCTAATGTGCTCTCCCCATAGTAATGCTCCTTCCCTATGTGTGCTCTCCCTATAGTAATGTCCCCACATGTGCTCTCCCCATAGTAATACTCCCTATGTGCTCTCCCCATAGTAATGACCCTCATGAGCTATCCCCATAGTAATGCCCCCTCCCCATGTGTTCTCTCCCTATAGTAATGTCCCCTCCCCATGTACTCTCCCCATAGTAATGCTAGTAATGCCCCAATGTGCTCTCCTCATAGTAATACCCCCTCCCCATGTGCTCTCCTTATAGTAATACCCCCTATGTGCTCTCCCCATAGTAATGCCCCCATGAGCTCTACCCATAGTAATGCCCCCTCTCCATGTGTGCTCTCCCTATAGCAATTTCCCCTTCCCATGTGTTCTCCCCATAGTAAAGCTAGTAATGCCCCCAATGTCCTCTTTTCATAGTAATGCCCCCTTCCCATGTGCTCTCCCTATAGTAATGCCCCCATGTGCTCTCCCCACAGTAATGCCTCCCTCCATGTCCTCTCCCCTCCCCATAGTAAAGCCCCTCTCCATGACCTCTCCCCATAGTAATGCCCCAATGTGCTCTCCCCATAGTAAAGCCCCCCTCCATGTGCTCTCCCCATAGTAATGCCCCAATGTGCTCTCCCCATAGTAAAGCCCCCCTCCATGTGCTCTTCCCATAGTAATTCCCCCTCCCCATGAGCTCTTTCAATAGTAATGCCCCCTCCCCATGTGCTCTCCCCATAGTAATGCACCCTCCGTATGTGCTCTCCCCATAGTAATGCCCCCCATGTCCTCTCCCCATAGTAAAGCCTCCCTCCATGTCCTCTCCCCATAGTAAAGACCCCATTGCACACCAGAAAAAAAAACTGACCTAACACACGCTCCACCACAGTAGCGTCACTCCCAGCGCTCCTCTCCTCCCCTCTCCTCTGGCATAGGCATTGCATCGGAGATGCTGCCTGTGCCGGATGTCCATGCAACCGGCACACACAGAGGTGAATTAAGCGCTCACCCCAGACGCCCCTGCAGCCATTGACGCCCACTGGAGGCTCTTCTGCATCTCCAGTGGGCCTGTCCGATATTAAAAAGGGGGCACCACCGGGTTCACTGGATGGTGGCCACTTTTGATTGATGGGGTGATGCGCCTTGTGCGGTCGCACAGGTCGCACACCCCAAAGGCCGAACATGCCCCCAGTAAACCACCAGGAGAAGACAAAAGAGGACATTTCTTAAATCTCGGATTACTTGAAATCCTACGAGGAAAAACTCAGTGACCGCAGTCACATTATTCACCTGCAAGAGAATAGCTCTAGGTAGAGATGAGCGAATAGTGAAATATTCAATTCGTTTGGATTCGATTCGAATAGCTCTCAATATTCGGCTATTCGATCGAATATCGAATCCCATTATAGTTTATGGGGAAAAAAATCCTTAGGACCTGGAAATCAAGATTAGACGAATCGGAGGTCACCAAGTCCAACACATCTTTAGAAAGTGATGCAAACACCTCTGGAATGCATCTGGGAAAGCAGGGAAGCAGCATTACAGGGAACGGTATTACCGGCAATAAGCAATTGCCGGCAGTAATGCCGATCCCTGTACTAATTAATATTTAATTAATAAAACAAAGATTTGTTCTCAAAAGTTATTTTCATTGTACAATAGTTTAATTAAAATGAATCAATACTTGTGCAATTAAATATAGTGTTAATAAAAAATAAATATATAAATAAATGTATATATATTTATTTATTTAATTACAGTATATTAATTGCAAAAGTATGTATTCGTTTTAATTAAGCTATTGAACAATGAAAATAGCTTTATTAGAACGAAAATGTGCTTTATTAATTAAATATTAACAGTTATAGGAAGCTGTATTTTTGCCGGCAATTCTTATTGCCGGTAATACAGCTCAATGTAATAATTAATACTTTACTTTAATTAACAGTACATTTAATTGCAAAAGTATTGATTTGATTAATTAAGCTATTGTACAACGAAAATAACTTTTTTAGAACAAATTTTTGTTTTATTAAATATTAACTAACTGTAATACTGCTTCCCTGCTTTCCCGGGAAGGATAAACATTATTAAAACAGCAAAAAAATGCTGTCTACTTTTCAGCCTGACCTAAGGAGTCGGCGACAATTGGGCAGTGGTCCCTTCACTAGGTCAGTAAACACAGAATGAGAAAAGACTCACAAACACAATAAAGAATAGTCAGGCAAATACAAGGCAAACTGCAGATAGCCGAACAATACAAAAACAACAGACACAAAAGAGGTAAGAAGGACAGGCAAAGAGGTCAGAATACTAAACAATCAAATCCAATATGAAATGCCAGCTCAAGCTACAAGAAAGGGAGTTCTGGTCCAGGGCATGATTGGATCGGCCCTCTGACATCCAGACCACACAGAACACAGACTGGCAGGGAATGGATATAAGTGGAATAGGCAACTGTCCATCAATACATCAATATACAGTCTAAACCAGTGTTTCTCAACCTGCGGTACGCGTACCCCAGGAGGTACGCGCCGCAGGCTGAGAGGGTACGCCGGGAGGTGGGGGGAGAAAATATTTTGGGTGCCGGGACACTGCTATCACCCAGCAGTGTCCCGGCACCTATCCCCGCCGCTTGTCTCACATCCTTCCCCCAGCAGCAACCTTACCAGCTTTCTGTGGGGTACAGGACATGGTGAGGCTGCTGGGGGAAGGATGAAGTCCGAGGTCACAAACCAGCAGCCTCTCAACTCACTGTCTCTGAGGCCCTGCTGGTCCGGCCACCTGCGTGGACAACAGCCTGCCGCCGCATCTCCTCTCCGCCGGGTCACCTCAGGCAGCCTGTTCGGGATTCGTCCCCAGGCAGCCTCACGCTCTTCCCCCGCGGCTCCCGGATCGGGTTGCAGCGTCCAGCCGGGGGCTCCAGGAGGATATGCGGCAGCCTGGGGACGAATCCCCCCATCATCACCTCTCTCCCCCCTCCACCTCCTTTCTACCCCCATTATCACCTCTCTCCCCCCTCCACCTCCTCTCTACCCCCATCATCACCTCTCTACGCCCATCATCACCTCTGTACCCCCATCATCAGCTCTCTCCCCCCTCCACCTCCTCTCTACCCCCATCATCACCTCTCTACGCCCATCATCACCTCTGTACCCCCATCATCAGCCCTCTCCCCCCTCCACCTCCTCTCTACCCCCATCATCACCTCTGTACCCCCATCATCAGCTCTCTCCCCCCTCCACCTCCTCTCTACCCCCATCATCACCTCTGTACCCCCATCATCAGCTCTCTCCCCCCTCCACCTCCTCTCTACCCCCATCATCACCTCTGTACCCCCATCATCAGCTCTCTCCCCCCTCCACCTCCTCTCTACCCCCATCATCACCTCTCTACGCCCATCATCACCTCTGTACCCCCATCATCAGCCCTCTCCCCCCTCCACCTCCTCTCTACCCCCATCATCACCTCTGTACCCCCATCATCAGCTCTCTCCCCCCTCCACCTCCTCTCTACCCCCATCATCACCTCTGTACCCCCATCATCAGCTCTCTCCCCCCTCCACCTCCTCTCTACCCCCATCATCACCTCTGTACCCCCATCATCAGCTCTCTCCCCCCTCCACCTCCTCTCTACCCCCATCATCACCTCTCTACGCCCATCATCACCTCTGTACCCCCATCATCAGCCCTCTCCCCCCTCCACCTCCTCTCTACCCCCATCATCACCTCTGTACCCCCATCATCAGCTCTCTCCCCCCCTCCAATTCTTCTCTACCCCCATCATCACCTCTCTACGCCCATCATCACCTCTGTACCCCCATCATCAGCCCTCTCCCCCCTCCACCTCCTCTCTACCCCCATCATCACCTCTGTACCCCCATCATCAGCTCTCTCCCCCCCTCCAATTCTTCTCTACCCCCATCATCCTCTCTACGCCCATCATCACCTCTGTACCCCCATCATCAGCCCTCTCCCCCCTCCACCTCCTCTCTACCCCCATCATCACCTCTGTACCCCCATCATCACCTCTCTCCCCCCTCCACCTCCTCTCTACCCCATCATCACCTCTCTCCCCCTCCACCTCCTCTCTACCCACATCATCACCTCTCTCCCCCCTCCACCTCCTCTCTACCCCCATCATCACCTCTCTCCCCCCTCCACCTCTTCTCTACCCCCATCATCACATCTCCCCCCCCTCCACCTCCTCTGTACCACCATCATCACCTCTCTCCCCCCTCCACCTCCTCTGTACCCCCATCATCACCTCTCTCCCCCCTCCACCTCCTCTGTACCCCCATCATCACCTCTCTCCCCCCTCCACCTCCTCTGTACCCCCATCATCAGCTCTCTCCCCCCTAAACCTCTTCTCTACCCCCATCATCACCTCTCTACGCCCATCATCACCTCTGTACCCCCATCATCAGCTCTCTCCCCCCTCCACCTCCTCTCCACCCCCATAATCACCTCTCTACGCCCATCATCACCTCTGTACCCCCATCATCAGCTCTCTCCCCCCTCCACCTCCTCTCTACCCCCATCATCACCTCTCTACGCCCATCATCACCTCTGTACCCCCATCACCTCTCTCCCCCCTCCTCTGTACCCCCATCATCACCTCTCTCCCCCCTCCTCCTCCTCTCTACCCCCATCATCACCTCTCTACGCCCATCATCACCTCTCTCCCCCCTCCACCTCCTCTCTCTCCCCCTCCACCTCCTCTCTACCCCCATCATCACCTCTGTACCCCCATCATCACCTCTCTCCCCCCTCCACCTCCTCTGTACCCCCATCATCACCTCTCCACCCCCATCATCACCTCTCTCCCCCCTCCACTTCCTCTCTTCCCCCATCATCACCTCTCTTCCCCCATCATCAGCTCTGTACCCCCTCCACCTCCTCTCTAACCCGATCATCACCTCTGTACCCCCTCCACCTCCTCTGTACCCCCATCATCACCTCTCTACCCCCATCATCACCTCTCTCCCCCCTCCACCTCCTCTCTACCCCCATCATCACCTCTCTACACCCATCATCACCTCTCTCCCCCCTCCACCTCCTCTCTCCCCCTCCACCTCCTCTCTCCCCCCTCCACCTCCTCTCTACCCCCATCATCACCTCTCTACCCCCATCATCACCTCTCTACGTAAAAAGTGGAAGTCCACAGCTCCATGTAAAATGTAAATTCTTTATTAGAAATCCTCTTAAAATCCAAACATAACAATAGAAAACACTCCGACGCGTTTCAGGACACTGGTCCCTTCATCATGGCAAATTTATACTGATTATTACAAGCTTTTATAAGAGGATATGACCAGTATGTTACAAGAGATACGCCCCCCAAAAGGGAGGAGAAAAACATCACATGATGCTAACAGGTGTGTGCTAATAGTTGACTCCTCCTCTCTACCACCATCATCTCCTCCCTACCCCCATCATCTCCTCTGTACCCCCTCCACATCCTCCCTACCCCCACCACCTCCTCTCACCCCTCATCACTCATCACCTTCTCTCACCCCCATCACCACTCTCCTCCTTTCCTCCTCTCTCCCCTGTCTTCCTCTCCCCCCTTCACCTCCTCTCTCTTCCTCTCCCTTCTTCACCTACTCTCTTCCCTGTCTTCCTCTCCCCCATCACCTCCTCTCTCCCCTGTCTTCCTCTCCCCCCTTCACCTCCTCTCTCTTCCTCTCCCTTCTTCACCTCCTCTCTCTTCCTCTCCCCCTTCACCTTCTCTCTCTTCCTCTCCCTCTTCACCTCCTCTATCCTCCTCTTTCCTTCTTTTCCCCCTCAGACCTTACTCTCCCCTTAATCTCCTTGTGGTTTAGAGGCTGGAGAATAGAGGAAGATCCCCTCCATGGGCGGATAACGTGAGTATGATTTTTTTTTTTTTTTTTTGTTTGTTGGGGCAGGAGGGGGAGGGAGTAGAATGGTGGGCATTACTATGGGGGCAGGGCAGGAGGCATTATTACTATATGGGGGGGTCATAGAAGGAAATATTATTTTTAAATGAGGGATCCTAAATACGGGGACAACCCACACACCGACTCACTTTACAGCGCATTACACTAAACAGCGAAATTATTACTGTATGGGAGCCTATAGGTAGGAAAAAGGGAGGGAAGTTAAAGGAAAACTGTGACGCCTAAGATGTTTGGCAGGTTCTCTGGCAAGAGGTAAATTGTAGCTGCAAGAAATCATCATGGTGGTCTGGGCCAGATGGAGAGGAAAATGAAAAGTGATATATGGCTACATGGGGAGGTATCTGGCTATAGAAGGAGGTATCTTAACTACATGGGGAGATGTCTGGCTGCAAGGGGGTAGGTATCTGGCTACATAGGGGGAGGTATCTGACTACATGGGGAGATATCTGACTACATGGGGGAGGTATCTGGCTACATGGGGGAGGTGTCTGACTACATGGGGAGATATCTGACTACATGGGGGAGGTGTCTGACTACATGGGGAGATATCTGACTACATGGGGGAGATATCTGACTACATGGGGGAGATATCTGGCTACATGGGGGAGAGGTATCTGGCTACATGGGGGAGAGGTATCTGGCTACATGGGGGAGAGGTATCTGGCTACATGGGGGAGAGGTATCTGGCTACATGGGGGAGAGGTATCTGGCTACATGGGAGAGAGGTATCTGACTACATGGGGGAGGTATCTGACTACATGGGGGAGGTATGTGACTACATGGGGAGAGGTATGTGACTACATGGGGGAGGTATCTGGCTACATGGGGAGGTATCTGACTACATGGGAGGAAGTATTTGGCTACATGGGGGAGGTATCTGACTACATGGTGGGAGGTATCTGTCTACGTATAAGGGGTATCTGGCTACATAGGGGAGATATCTGGCTACATGGGGAGGAGGTATCTGGCTACATGGGGAGATATCTTGCTGCATATAAGGGGTATCTGGCTACATATAAGGGGTATCTGGCTACATAGGGGAGATATCTGGCTACATGGGGGGAGGTATCTGACTACATGAGGAGGTATCCGGCTACATGGGGAGATATCTTGCTACATATAAGGGGTATCTGGCTACATAGGGGAGATATCTGGCTACATAGAAGAAGGCCTCTTGACCACATGGCGGAGGTATCTGACTACATGGGGGAGATATCTGGCTACATAGAAGAAGGCCTCTTGACTACATGGGGGGAGGTATCTGGCTCCAGGGGGACATATCCATCTCTGTGGGATATATCCCACCTGCTTCTCTGGCACCCAGTTTACTGACAGCCTGCTCAGCCAATCAGTGCACAGTCCCACCGTAGCCACTGATTGGATGAGCGGGCTGTCAGTGAGCTGGGAGCCAGAGAAGCAGGTGGGAGTACAGGGAGGTAAGTATGATCTGTTAAGGGCCGGCAGCTAATTAGGTAAATAGGCAGTGGCTACATTCTCGCAGCAGATAGAAAATCCTCTGTGAGAATGCAGAGCCATAGGCCATAACAGTACAGAGTATCGCAGTGGATTTTGCTGTGAAACATACATGTAAATCTACCCTGGGCAATGTTATTAATGGATGGCATCGTTGGGGGTACTCGGCTGGAGCATCTTGTCGCATGGGGGTACTTGGCCTTAAAAGGTTGAGAAACACTGGTCTAAACCATCTGAAACCAGAATTCGTTGGCAGAGGACTGAACAGGTGCAGACATAACAGCACAGCTTAAAGGGTTTATCCAGCGCTACAAAAACATGGCCACTTTTCCCCCTACTGTTGTCTCCAGTTCAGGTGTGGTTTGCAATTAAGCTCCATTTACTTCAATGGAACTGAGTTTCAAAACCCTACCCAAACTGGAGACAACAGTAGGGAGAAAGTGGCCATGTTTTTGTAGCGCTGGATAACCCCTTTAATGTGCCCCCTGCCGGTAGTCACACATGCTCAGTAGCTCAGTGACATCTACTTGAATCCTGCTATTTACCTTTCCAACCAGTAAGAGAGAATTCACTAGAAATGGCATCTTCTCACCATTACTGGACATGCTAGGTTGATGTCTAACATATTAAATATAAAGTCAGAATAAAAAGCAATTGTTTTATTTATCAAAAAAAAATTGAAAAAAAAAAAAGCAGCACCCATTTGTTCTGTATGGTCCAATATAACATTAACATTTTAATGATACATTACGAGTATACTCGTCATACACCATTAAGGATAGGAAAGGGTTAAATACTACGGACACAATTTACTTTTTTTAAATTAAAATTTTATTAAACATGTTGAGAAAATGTGTTGGAAAGTTCAAAGAACAATACTTACATCATGGAGGGTTTTATTTTTATTTTATAATTATATATCCCTAATAAATCTCCATTTTTTAAAAATAAAAAGCAGCAAATGTTTTCATGTGTTTTTTTCCTCTTTTTTTTTTACAGGCATTTTTTTGTGCAATTTATATTTTGCAACATTCAAAACAGATTTTTCAGCCATTTAGCAAGTCTTTCATGAATCTCTAAGGAAGGAAAAATGCTAGAAACAAACACCGTACACAGAGCGTGCGTCATTTACCAAGAAAAACACCAAAAATGGCACAAAACAAGCTGTGCGTGTAGAAAAACCACTCAGCAAGTTGCTATGGACTTAAAAGTAAATTTCGTTGCAGCGAATTGTAAACTTAGAAGCCCTTTAAAAGTTAAGAAACACAACAAAAAATCCTGCAAACTTCTTGGTGCGAATCCAGTACGGCAGAGATCGTGTCCAATCATCAGACACATGACTATGACTACACTGATACTTATATGGAGGCAAGCTGCCCCTCAGCCACTGATTGGCTGAGCAGGTTTTTGGCTTCACGGGACAACAGAGACACAGAGGAGGACACTGGTGGAGTGCAGACTGGTAAGTATTGTTGTTCCTAAAGGTTTGGTTTCCAAGTTCCCAGCTTCCTTTTCTCAGTGGGGGACCCAGGTGACGTGTGAGGTCCACTTAGCCAGTCAGCGGCCGTAATGGGGTCTCGCCTCGGCTGCTGACTGGCTGAGCCAATGTCACACATCACAACCTTGGTCCCCACTCTGATCAGGAAGCGGCCGGGGACCCTGGGACCAGAGCGGTGGTATTCAGCCACCAGCGATGGATCGGGGGAAGAAACAGCAATCTTATTTCTTTTATAACCCCCCTCCCTGGCTAAAAAAATGGGTGTGGACAGATTTTTTGCTTTAACTGTCCAGAATCCAATTGATCACTGATGACGGTGTCATCTACTGTAAAGATCTACCCCATGCACCCATACCCAACATTTCATATCAGAAAGGGGATGATGAAACCTTTCCAGATAAAATAAAGGACAACAGTTAAGCTGATGTCCCCCATATCTGTAGGGTCATTCTCAGGGTTGTAAATAATATTTGTAATTTACCAGGTCACCCGCTTATGTAGTCTATGATATACGGCTTTCCCAATGTCTTTATTCCTCAGACTGTATATAATGGGGTTGACCAAAGGAGTAAACACAGTATATAGCAGGGAGAGGATTTTACTTGTGGAGAGGGTTCTGCCTTTTGTTGGGACAATATAAACACTGAACATCGTCCCGTAGTAAATGGAAACCACAATGTGGTGGGAGCTACAGGTGGAGAAGGCTTTCTGTCCACTGATACTAGATGGGATCCTTAAGATTGCTGAAACTATATAAGTATAAGACACCACCATGATTATGGTTGGAATGAAGGTAAAGGCAATACTTATTACATACATCTCCAAGTGAACATGGAAGGTGTCAGAACAGGAAAGTTCTAGCAAGGGCAGAGTGTCGCAGAATAAATGGTCAATGATATTGGGCCCACAGAAATTTAGCTTTGTAATCGCTCTGATGAAATCTAAAACAGAAGAAAATGCAGACACCCAACAGATGGCGGCCAATATCACACAATGTCTACTGGTCATGATGGAGGAGTACCGGAGGGGATTACAGATGGCCACATATCTGTCATAGGACATCACAGCTAGGAGGACACACTCAGAAGCTTCTGAGGCACAGAAGAAATATAACTGAGTGATACAACCAATATAAGTGATGGTGGCCCCATTATTCAGTAGGACGTGGAGCAGGTTGGGGACAATATCTGTAGATAATAAAATGTCAGTGATGGAGAGCTGTGAGATGAAGAAGTACATTGGGGTGTGGAGGATCTTGCTGGTGAACACCAGGGTGATAATCAGGAGGTTCCCACACATTGTCCCCCAGTAAACCACCAGGAGAAGACAGAAGAGGACATTTCTTACATCTCGGTTGACTTGAAATCCTAACAGAAAAAACTCAGAGACCAGAGTCACATTATTCAACTGCAAGAGCATAGCTGTATAGTAATGAAAATAACCACCTTTGATAGCACACTGACACAGTATAACACTATATACCACTTTTATCTTCTTTATTTGATTAATTTTTTTTATTTTACTCTGTTAGATCACACAAAACAGAAGAATTCAATAGAGTAGTTCTTTGTCAAGATATTGCTGATAGATCATTGTTATGATACCCCATGTAACTATGATACTATTGATTGTATAATTTATATTATCATATGCGGAAATTATCTAAGCTGGTTAAGAACAATCCCTGTCAAAGTACCTCATGCAGGGCCCTTCTCTAACTAATAACCTATCAGAGGCCTTATTTTGTGTCACAGGGTGCTTTTCCCCCAATCTTAAAGCCTTCTAGAGGTATAACAGCTGAAATAAAACCAGTTTGGGGTAGAAGAGATTGGAGTGAGAGTAGTTGAGTAAAGTTCCAGAAAGGGAGGTACTTCATTTTTTTGCATTAAAAGAGTTCCAGAACTAGCCATGTACTTCTAGAAAGCACTGTGAGGCTACAAAGAGACAGGGAAAAAACTTATTCACACTGAGAGGCTAAAGTCTTCTTCTTCACCCTGCTAGAGTCTGCATGTCACCTAAGCACATTTCAAGACAAGAACAATGCTGGCAGCACTAGGATTCCTAAAGGGGTCACCCCGTCACAAAGCTTACCCAAAAGAGGGGCCTACGTCCCTGATTGTGTGTCACTCCAGGCCCACAAGACAGCAAAAGGCAGACTTCATCCCCATGGTCGCAGGTACTGTTCATCGCCTGTGCCTTTAAGAAGAATTTACAGTAAACATTTCCATGGTTAAGTTAATTGCTAGACTCTGTGGTTCCTCTACACCTACACCATACCTGCACCTGTCCTAACTTAAAGAAGTGTGTTGGTACATCCAGGGGAGGGCACATACCAATCCTGGCCACCGTGATAAGTGCCTAAGTGGTACAAAATATGTCACTCCATTTAAACACCCCCTGGCTCCCAGCAATTGTTTTATTACAAAAAAAGAGAGCGGATAAAATAAATGAATTCTTTACATGTTGGTGAGTAAAATACTGGATTGGACTAATGGACACCAGTATCAACCGTCAGTTCTGTATGATCCAATATAGCAATAAACAGTATGAAGACATTTGTTTATGGGTTTTTTTTTTTTTTCACAGTTAGAAAAAAAAATTGTGGAAGGTTGGTGACAAGACAGAACAATACTTACATCATGTAGGGTTTGGTTCTTCATATTCATTTACAAATTATTTTATATTTAATAAGTCTCAATTTTATTCTTAAGAAGCAGCCACAACTCTTTTAGGACACTCTAAGGAAAAGAAAATACCGGAAGAAAAACGCCATACCCAGAGCATGCTGCATTTAATGAGAAAAATACCAAAAATTTCACACACAAAAAATAGGAGCAATAAGCGCTGCGTGTTTGAGAAAACTGCTATGAACATTACCGTAGCATCAGATACAGAATTTTGTGATCTAAAACTGTTCTAAAAAGTGTGAATCCAGGGTGGCAGAGATCTTGTCCGGTCATCAGACATCAGACTATGACTGCACTGATACTTATATAGGATATGGAGACAAGCTGCCAGGTAACACACGTCTAGGGAGGATAGCCAGTCTTTGTATCTTGAGTCTCATTTGTTCCAATTGGATTAAAATTAATAAATAGTTTGTTATAATATCTAAACAATCAGATTAATTATTAAGGATTGTATCTATAGAGAAAAAGAAGTAAAATAGAAAAATACAGAAATAACATGTAGAATAGATGAGGATAGTGTCGTATTAGCTTAAAAGACAACTCTGACGCTGAAAAAAAAAGACTGACAAACATACATTTCATACTTACCATCCCTCCTGAGTCGCCATTTGAATCTTCCGCCGGACGCAGTCCCTGACAGCTCCAGTCGTTCAGATCTACCTCACTTCCTGGTTCTTCTGTAATGAATGGGAGAGGAAAGGATACTGGTGCACATGCACACCGGCATATTTTTCATTGGTTGCACCAGCTTGTTTAGCCAGTCAGGTGATGCTTTCCAACCAATGAAAAGGTTGCCGGTGCACATGTGACGCAGTATCCTTTTCTCTCCCATTCAGTCCCATAAGAAGACACTGTAGAGGAGGAAGATCAGGCCAGCCCCTATGCTCTCATCGGCATAAAGACATTAAAACCCACAATGCATAGTGATCTACACTATAGGAGACCGGGTGTGATAACAGCTCATTCCCAGTCATTACAATTGGTGTCGGTAGTTTCTGTTCCGACCAAAAACAAACCAATCAGACTCCAACAAAAAACAAACCAATCTAACTCTTAGCTGTTACTGTATCTGGAAGGAAGACTAGAGCAGTCCAGTTACCATGGATTATGCAATCCCACACCATAGTCCCAGGAGTAGGACCAGTGAGATGTTCCCTTGTACGGCCAGTTCATGGCATTGTCCATGTGGTTTCCAGACAAATCTCCAGCTAACAATGTGTTCAAGACAAAAAGTATGACTCATCGCTAAAGACTCATAACTAGAGATGAGTGAACCTGGAGCATGCTGGAGTCCATCCAAACCGGAACTTTCGGCATTTGATTAGCGGTGGCTGCTGAACTTGGATAAAGCCCTAAGGCTATGTGGAAAACATGGATATAGTCATTGGCTGTATCCATGTTTTCCAGACAACTTTAGGGCTTTATCCAAGTGCAGCAGCCCTCGCTAATCAAATGCCGATCGTTCGGGTTCGGATCGACTTGAACCCGAACCCGGTTCGCTCATCTCTACCCATAACCTTATGCCTTGTCCTTCTTGATGTTGTAACATCGTCTCGTTAAATTGATATGGTTGTGGAACCGGTGGTATGACCATTTCTACTAAGTGTCCCAGGATCCATTTTATAACAAGACAATGCCAGGGTGCGCATTGCTTATATAACCGTGAGTAGTCTGTGTGGTCTAAATGTGCTAACATGGCCTGCTCCGTCACCAGACTTGTCTCCTATCAGGCACATGTAGGACAGTATTGGTCTGCAAGAAAGCTGCCAACAGTAGATCTCAATGCTTTGTGTGCCCAAGTACATTTACCCTTAATACTAAATAAATCGAGATTTTTTTTAACATTCACCCTTAACACTAAATACATTTTTTTCTTTCTCTTTTTCGTTTCCATAGTATTAGCATGTCTTAGGGTTTCCATGATTTCACAATTTTTCCGTCTTTGTGTTGAAATATTGAGGAGTGTATAAAGTGCCCTCGAAACCACATTCTTTTCTGCATTGAGATGTGGTTTGAAGTGGTTTTGATCTCTGTGTGACTTTTACTCAGAAAAACCATTATGGTTTACTTAAAGTGTCACTGTCGTTATAACATTCTAAATATAAATTAACAGTATACTGTATGTGAAATAAAGCAAGTTTGCAATTTAGATTCAGAAAAAAGGAAGTCCTCTGTTTCCCAGGCCATCTGAGCGCTCACAGAGAAGGCACTCATGTGATTGACAGCAGGGCTGGCTCTAGCGAAAGGCCAGGCGACCGAACTGGGCGCTGACAACTAGAGGGCGCTGGTGGCACCCCTGGGACCTCACTCAGCAGCCTCAGCCCCCCGCTTCCCCCTTCCCGATGGGCAACTATCACCCGCCCACCACCTCAGCTGAGCGCCCGTTACCTGCCCAGACTGCCAATGCCCTCAAGCCCCCACCAGACTAAGCTCAGCTGAGCTTCCCTTGGCAGCACAGGCCACCACCGCCTGCTATGCTCATCTTCTCCCTCATCACTCTCCCCAGCAGGTGCTGTGAGATGACGTCAGTGCGCCTGCTGGTGTTTTGCTCTTCATAAGGCTGAGAGAAAAGAGAGAACATCAGAAGGTAGAGGACCCCGAAACATGCCAGGATTAGGTGAGTATAATGGTTTTTGTTTTGTTTTGTTTTGTTTTGTGTTGAGCAATGCAGAGGAGCTGTATAGCTATTATAAGTAAAGCTGTTATATATCTGCCTTCAGGAGACTGGACCTGGATACAGTAAGTATAGCTGTTATATAGCCGCCTTAAGGAGACTGGACCTGAATACAGTAAGTATAGCTGGTTTATAGCTGCCTTCAGGAGAATGGATCCAGATACAGTAAATATAGCTTTGTTATGTAGCTGCCTTCAGGAGACTGGACCTGGATACAGTAAGTATAGCTGTTATATAGCCGCCTTAAGGAGACTGGACCTGAATACAGTAAGTATAGCTGGTTTATAGCTGCCTTCAGGAGACTGGACCTGGATACAGTAAGTATAGCTGTTATATAGCCGCCTTAAGGAGACTGGACCTGAATACAGTAAGTATAGCTGTTATATAGCTGCCTTCAGGAGAATGGATCCAGATACAGTAAATATAGCTTTGTTATGTAGCTGCCTTCAGGAGACTGGACCTGGATACAGTAAGTATAGCTGTTATATAGCTGCCTTCAGGAGACTGGACCTGGAAACAGTAAGTATAGCCTAGCTGTTATATAGCTGCCTTCAGGAGACTGGACCTGGAAACAGTAAGTATAGCATAGCTGTTATATAGCAGCCTTCAGGAGACTGGCTCTGGATACAGTAAGTATAGCTGTTATATAGCTGCCTTCAGGAGACTAGACCTGGATACAGTAAGTATAGCTGTTATATAGCTGCCTTCAGGAGACTAGACCTGGATACAGTAAGTATAGCTGTTATATAGCTGCCTTCAGGAGACTGGGCCAGGATACAGTAAGTATAGCTGTTATATAGCTGCCTTCAGGAGACTGGACCTGGAAACAGTAAGTATAGCCTAGCTGTTATATAGCTGCCTTCAGGAGACTGGACCTGGAAACAGTAAGTATAGCATAGCTGTTATATAGCTGCCTTCAGGAGACTAGACCTGGATACAGTAAGTATAGCTGTTATATAGAAGCCTTCAGGAGACTAGACCTGGATACAGTAAGTATAGCTGTTATATAGCTGCCTTCAGGGGACTGGACCTGGATATAGTAAGTATAGCTGTTATATAGCTGCCTTCAGGAGACTGGACCTGGATATAGTAAGTATAGCTGTTATATAGCTGCCTTCGGGAGACTGGACCTGGATATAGTAAGTATAGCTGTTATATAGCTGCCTTCAGGAGACTGGACCTGGATATAGTAAGTATAGCTGTTATATAGCTGCCTTCAGGAGACTGGACCTGGATACAGTAAGTATAGCTGTTATATAGCAGCCTTCAGGAGACTGGACCTGGATACAAGTAAGTATAGCTGTTATATAGCTGCCTTCAGGAGACTGGCTCTGGATACAGTAAGTATAGCTGTTATATAGCTGCCTTCAGGAGACTGGACCTGGATACAGTAAGTATAGCTGTTATATAGCAGCCTTCAGGAGACTGGACCTGGATACAGTAAGTATAGCTGTTATATAGCTGCCTTCAGGAGACTGGACCTGGATACAGTAAGTATAGCTGTTATATAGCTGCCTTCAGGAGACTGGCTCTGGATACAATAAGTATAGCTGTTATATAGCTGCCTTCAGGAGACTGGCTCTGGATACAGTAAGTATAGCTTTTATATAGCAGCCTTCAGGAGACTGGACCTGGATACAGTAAGTATAGCTGTTATATAGCTGCCTTCAGGAGACTGGACCTGGATACAGTAAGTATAGCTGTTATATAGCAGCCTTCAAGAGACTGGACCTGGATACAGTAAGTATAGCTGGTATATAGCAGCCTTCAGGAGACTGGACCAGGAAACAGTAAGTATAACCTAGCTGTTATATAGCTGCCTTCAGGAGATTGGACCTGGATTTCTGATAAGTTTAGCTTTGTTTTACCCTATGATAACAACAACAAAAAAATGGCAAACTTGCTTTTCATTACATCTACTGTTGATTTAGATTTTGAAAGTTATAACGACACTAGTTATAACGACTAGTGTCGTTAAGTTATAAGTACACTTTAAGTGATAAAGCAAAAGACAAACACAAAGAAAAATGTACCACAAGAAGCCAAATACTAAAACAGAGAAAAGGCTCTACAAGATACAAAGAAGTAAATAAGGGCAATCTTCCCCGTTGAAGCCTTCTTCATAGATATCCAATCAACACAGATGTAGTACTGTAGCCTCAGCGATACCATCTGCAAAGTTCTATTACATAGAATGATCTTCCCACTATACTCATTTTAAATATCTTCTTCTACCTTTGTGAAATTTCCAAAAAGAACCCACAAGCCTACCCCCCCCCCCCCACACACACACACACACACACGCACACACACACACAAAACCTTAGGAGATAAGCAGGCAAAGATCAGCTTAATGTGGTCAAATGTAGAGAATGAAACACCCTCAACCCCCTTGGTTCCCATTAACAAACATCTGAACAGAGCGGAGCACACTCTAGCCCACAGGTCTCCAAACTGCGGCCCTCCAGCTGTTGGTGGGCCGCAGTTTTGAGACCCATGCTCTAGCCCCTGCTACCGGGCATAGACTCAGCAAGAGGTACTGCCAGGACCACATTCACCCCTTCTAACCCCATCTACATTATCTAAACCAGACCTGGCCCCACTGCCTAGCTAAGGAAAGGAATCCACATTACCTCACACCATTACCCACTCGGTATTTCCAAATGTTGCCTATATTTTTCATAAAACTTCTGTTTTTCCGAATAGAAGAGGTGGAGTCTCATCATAAGTGGATTGATGTCAGTGCACATTATGTGGAGTATTGTGTTGCCACAAGCCTCTCTCTTAGGTCTGTGTCTTTGACAGCCCGATAGAATTACATTGTTAAGCTTCCTTGGAAATATGACAGGAACCCAAGATTAGCTAAGTGCTGACTTCTCATGGCTCATTCTCCTGAGTGGTCAGGGTCTGAACACATAGACCCCAACGAATGTTATCCCCATATGTAAATGTTGGCGGTGCGAGCTGCTTGGGGGCAATCTTTCTCATATCTGGATGCATTGCCCCAACCTTAAGACTTACTAGGATGCAATATTGGAGACTATAGGAGCATCTCCTATCACCGATCTGGACAATCGTAGCGTGATTGCGGGGGTCCTGATCGCTTACCTAGACTGCTGTAGGTATGCTACTCACCTACATGCAGTCCAATCTTCGGTCTTCTCATAGAGTCTGATCCCTGATCTTCTTTTTTTTTTTCTATGCCTGTATACCCCCCCCCCCCTTCCCCTTCTCCTTACACCTGGCCTTTCTTAACTTTATCCTTCATGTTCTCTTGTTCAGTCGATAGCAGTGGCACTTATATTTCTGCTGCTGCTACTTCAAGTATATTTTTTAGGTGGCGTCTTTCATCCTACCATATATATATATTTGTGTGGTAAAGTTGGAAAAATATTTATTAGCATAGCCATATGTTGGCCCTGATTTCGTTTTTTCACAGCTTTTATCACATAAACTAAAAGCAGTGAGCAATAAAGCTTCTTATTCTGAATCCATAGATTCCACTCTTATTGCAATCTAGTGCTCCAGTGCTGAGATATAAGTTTTAGAAATAATATGCAAATTTGGGGATAGGGCCCAAAGGACACTTTAATAGGCTGCAAAACACGGCTCAGCAATGTTTAGCCCCTTTATTTTTAACCATCTCCCCCAGGGCCATCAATATACGACCACAGAGTTAAGACTCACATAAGGGCGGGTAGAAGCCGATATGTTCCGCCTGGCCCAGCTGTAAACTAATTAGTTAGGAGAGAAGGGGCTAAACATATTGCTGAGCTTTTTTAGCCCAGGGTAGAGCCCTTTTGGCTTTTTCTTATACTTATATCTCAGCACTGGATGACTAGATTGAAATAAGAGGTATCTATAGAAATGAGGTAAGAAGCTCTATTGCTCTCAGCATTACATTACAGCTGCTCATATTTTAATCTTACAAAACAAGACAAAAATATCCCTGCATTAAATAATCCCTGAAGTAGAAGAAATAGATGTCTGCACGCATCTTATTACCATCTCCCCCGGGGTCCCTCCTCATTTCACAGCGGACTATCATCCACACCACCGTGAACATATAAAGGTGTCTTCGGATTTTCATGAATTATTATTATCTTGACAGAGCGATAAGTTCTTCAATGCTGTGTTCTTATATCTTAAGGAGCTGGGGAAGGATAGATTATTTGCTCCAATGTTTGAATGCAGTGTCACAGCTTTTACAGATTCTTCTATTTTCTTTGTTATTTGGAAACAATCCTGGAGCGGTCTGGAGTTACATTTTTCTTTTAAAGTTTTTGTTGGACACATAAAAATTCTATAATTATAATCTAAACCTGATGTGCATCACCTTGAAGAGGTGATAAAGAATGGTTGGGGCAATCCTAAGGAAATAACCAGAGTATGGGCCCCAGCTAACCATGGAACGGATGTGGTTTGTCTGTACAATGCGCAATGAGTCATGTAACATGTAACTAGGGTCTGTTCACACTTCATGTTTTTGAAGCATTATCAGCAGAGATTTTTTTCTTGTATTTTATTTTGCCCTTTTTTTTAAACATTATGGGAACATTTGCATAATATGTTCCAAAAAAAATATTAAAATCTTAGTAAATGTAAACTTATCCCATATCAAAGTTTAAATTTCTTTTCTATTGTATATTGAAAAAACAAGATGTAGACATGAAGTTTAAGAAGACATGTGTAAAGAACAAAAAATCCAAAGTACTGTCCATCCCCTAATAATAACATAAAAATAGTAAAGTAGACATAGTCCCAACGGCTTGACTCATTTCTTTTCTTCCCTATTTGTCCCTATAAACTAAATGCAGGTATTGGGCCCCATTGACCCCTTAATTCTTTCTCCACCGAAGTCCTTGCTTTCGAGTTTGGAGTTTCCACTTGGACCATATATTACGATAAGACTTCCCATGTAAACAGGTACTTGTATTAGGCTGGAGCTGATCTTGGCAACTTGCAGTTTTGGGTGTACAGTACGTGTTTTTTGCCTCATCCAATAAAGTAAAGACTCTCCCCCAAGTAATGGATTCAGATAACTCAACCACTCATTTCTTCCTTGTTGGATTTTTGGATCTTAAAACCTATAAATTTGGACTTTTTCTCCTTTTATTTCTAATCCACGTAATAACGTTCATCCTGAACATGTTCCTCATTGTTCTTGTGATCATCTGCCACCACCTCCATTCCCCTATGTACTTTTTCTTGTGCCATTTATCTCTGTCAGATATTTTATTCACTGTAGACATCCTCCCGAATGTGTTGTATACCTTCTGGACACATGGTGGACCCATCTCAGTGTCGGCTTGCCTTACTCAGTTTCAGATCTTTGGTGGAACCGCCAGTACGGAGTGTCTTCTTCTTACAGTTATGTCCTATGACCGCTATCTGGCCATCTGCAGGCCGTTGCACTATGCTCAAATTATGAAGCCCAGACTTCAGCATGGAATCGCCATGTCTAGTTGGCTTTTGGGACATGGGTCGACTCTCATCATTACTCTAAGGATGACCTTGTTACATTTCTGTGGCTCTAATATCATTGACCATTACTTTTGTGACTTTGCTCCCATTCTAAGTCTGTCATGTTCAGATGTTTCAGTCATCAATATGTTAGCCACCTTGTCTTCCAGCGTATTGGTTCCACCTCCATTTCTTTTCATTGTCGTGACTTATTGTTATATTTTTATCACTATCCTGAAGATTTCCTCCTCCTCTGGCAGACACAAGGCCTTCTATACCTGTAGCTCCCACCTCGCTGTTGTCTGCACATACTATGGCTCTCTTATTGCCGTGTATATATCTTCTTCCAAAGATCAATTGGCAAAGGCGAACAAATTGTTATCCCTCCTCAACACTGTCGGCACCCCCCTGATGAACCCTATAATATACAGCTTAAGAAATACGGATATCAAAACAGCTGTGATTGGTCTGTTTTATGCAAGGTCAAAGGGCAAAAACATGCTAACTAATAAGTGAAAAGCAGATTTAACGTGTTTCCAGAAGGCCAATCGCACCAAACACGGGATAGAGAGACAGGCTGCAAAAAGCACCTCAAGCATTTGTTAGTAGGGGATAGATATAAGCAAATAACCATTCAGGTATTTTATACCTTCTTGTCAGTAATTTATAATAATTCTCCTGCAGGAGGACACATCTAGAAATCAAAGGTGCTACTTTCCCAAGGAGTCAGTGAAACCGGGTCTGGAGTTATGTGAGGAACATTCTGTTCCATTAACCCCCCCCCCCCTTCCCCTCGTCTGTCCCACTACCGTAGTACAAGGTGGGCCACCAGTATGGATACACCCTGATGAAATGGAAGTGGTTTCTTATATCATCTTTCCGTTTGTGGCATGGGAGGAGTAAAACATTTGAGGCCGGGTGATGCCCATGGCCGCCATCTGCAAAGCCACCATTTTGGTTTCAACTTTACTTTTTTCAATGGGAAGGTGGTCATGTGACACATCAAACACATAGAGAATTGCACAAGAAAAACAATGGTGTGCTCATTTTTAATGTAGCTTTATTCATTATCGAGCTGTTGACACGTTTCTTATTGTTACAACCATTGACATATCACAAAGGTTAACCAACAAGGACCCTTACAACATCTAACCAAGGATAATCTGGACCGGCGCGTTCAATTTGAAGAGTGGGCAACACAACAACTTGAATAGGACCCACAGTTTACACAGAAGGTTCTGTTCAGTGATGAGGCAAACTTTTATGTAAACAGTGAAGTTAAAGAAAAACACCTGCCATGAGTGATCTGTTTCCCTTCATTTTAACTGCATTTGGAATAAAGGATACTCCAACTCATCGGTGAGTGCCCTCAGGTTTGGTATATGGAGTATGAAGATAGTGGGGCCATTCTTCATCAATGGAAATTTAAATTCCACTGCATAGCAATTGCTATGTGATGTGTTTCCCTCTCTGTGCACTGAAGCCGGCACATTCCCTGAGTTCTTCCAACAAAATGGTGCACCACCACATTACGGATGTGAGGTCTGAACGTTCCTCAATGAACAGTTTCCTTGGAAGTGGATTGGCCACCTTGACCCAGTGGAACGGTCCCCAAGGTCTCCAGATCTCACTCCCTGGGAATTATATCTCTGGGACCATTTGAAAACTATGGTGCACTTTGTGAAGATCCAGGATGTGGGGCACCTGAAACAACGGATACGGGAGGCATGTGGTAGCATTTCTTCTGCGGTATGGCTCTTGGTGTGTCAAGAGTGGGAGAAGAGAATCACGTTGATAATTCAACACAATGGGCAGCACTTTGAGCACATCCTTTAGTGGGTTACTGTTGCTACTCCATATACCAAATGTGTTAACTTGATAATGAATAAAGCTATGTTAAAAATGAGCACAACATTGTTCTTTCCCACCTACCATGTACTAATATGCCACAAACGGTAAGGTGACATCAGCAACCACTTCCATTTTATCAGGTTGTATCCATACTTCTGGCCACCCTGTATTTTTCACTAGAGATGAGCGAAGCAAATCCGGCAAATCAAAATTCGTTCTACAGCAACGCATGCTGTCTGGAGCACCACTGGGCAGGAGAAAGGGATTAACCATAATCCCTAGTGCCCGTCCAATCAGCTGCAGGCCCATCTGTGATGTCAGCACCTCCACCCCCCCCCTCTATAAAAGGAGGTTCAGTAACGGAGGTGGCCAGTCGGCTGTGTGTGGAGAAGAGAGCAGAATGGCAGCAGGCAGTTACAGCAGAGCAGGGAGAGACTAAGGGCCCTATTCCACCGAACGATTATCGTTCAAATTATCGTTAAATCTTTCGAATCTAAACTATAATCGTTCGGTTGAAATGCAGTTAACGATTAACGACCAAACGAGAAATCGTTGATTGCTTTATAAGACCTGGACCTATTTTTATCATTGCTCGTTCGCAAAACGTTCGCAAATCGTTCGCATTGAATAAGACATCGTTCGGTCGTTTGCAATAGATACGAACGCAATAGCGAATAAATAGCGAAGAAAAAACAATCGCAATTACGATCATAAGTAACGATTATCGTTCCATGGAAATGAGTGAACGTTTTCAGGTCTTTCGCAATAGCGGTCGTTTGAGATCGTTAATCGTTAACGATTATGCAAACGATAATCGTCCGGTGGAATAGGGCCCTAACAGAGTGATAGGGACAGAGGGGAGAGGAAAGGCGGAGATTGGATGAGTGACTGGCTGATTTACATTTTCTTAAATTGTGATAATCCGATTTTTGACACTTTTACAACAACGTGCTTTAACAAATTTGCCCTTCTGTAATAATCCCAGTATTGTAGCTACTATTGTTTTTGCTGTTTTAATTAAATACGTTAAGATTCAATTATCGAATGTTAACAAAATTTTACCCAAACTTAGCAAAGCTTCTAACACCACAGACTCTCTGCACAAACAAAGCCACTGTCAGCAGCTTTATTCTAACAGATGCACTGTGTATATGGAATCCTGCACACAATGTTGGATTGGAGTATCTTGGGGCCACCAGAGGAAATCATTCTTGGGGCTTAGCCTTCAGTCAACGCACTTGTGGTAAAATCATTAAGACAATATTCTATGCATTATAAGGCCATGTTCACACAACAAGAGACAGGCGGGTCACGGAACGGCCAGTGTCAGAGAAGATCATCCCTGATGACCTTCACTGCTGCTGAATTTGGATACGGGCACATCCAAGCGCCCACATCCAAATTCCCCGCTGCACATAATGGAGTGTGCGGCCAGAACCGCACGCTCCATTGTGTGCATTGACAGGTTTTCTGCGGCCGGTATTCAGTGAATAGCGGCCGCAGAAAACTGACATGTCAATGTGTATACACTCCGGCCAGGATTCCTTAGAAGGCAGCTCTACATAAGTTCCATAGTAATAACGGCCGTTGTTGCTATGGCCGTGATTATTACAAAACTTACGTAGTGTGAACATAGCTTAACACTGTACACTTAAAGAGGATATACTATCAGGTACATCCTCTTTAATCTGACCCAAGGATAGAACGGGAAGCCAATGCCGCGGTCCGTTTTTTGAACCGCGGCCCAGTTCCCGTGTACAGCGCCATTCTATCCACCGGTACTGGGCCAGGGTTGAAGCACACGAGGCGGGCCAGCCCGCCCCCAGTGGGAGGGAATTCTCTCCCCTTTATGACATAGAATCAATGGAGCCGAAAAATAGAGGGGCGGGGGATTCCGCCCACTGGGGGGCGGGCTGGCCCACCTCCTGTGCTTCAGCCCCAGCCCGGTACCCGTGGATAGAAAGGCGCCATACACGGGAACCGCATTGTGGTTCAAAAAACGGACCACGGCACTGGCTTTCCCCTGACGGCACCGTTCTATCCCTGGGTCAGATTGAAGAGGATGTACCTGATATCACCACATACTGACTAATACTACCACTGCTACTGAATAAACAATGTTATACCCATCCACAAAAAGGAGAGGAGAGAAGAGCCCAGTAACTACAGGCCAGTTAGTCTGACATCTGTAGTAGTAAAAATTATGGAAACTCTTCTAAAAAAGAAGATAATGGATCATCTAAGTATCAACAACTTGATGGCTCCAAACCAGCATGGCTTTACTGAGCGATGTCAGTATTGGATGAAGGTGCCGTGGATATCGCCTACCTGGACTTAAAAGGACCTGTCACCCCCCGTGCCGGGGTGACAGGCTCCCGACCCCTGTTACAGCCCCCTATACTTACCTGATCCCGCCGGGTCCCGCTTCCTGATCTGGTCGGGTCACGGAGATATGAGCGCCCGAATCCCGGCGCACGCTCACAGGAGAGTCCGACGCTCATAGAGAATGGATGGGGAGTCCGATGCTCCGTCATTCTCTATGGGCATCGGGCGCTAATATCTCCGTGACCCGACCGGACCAGGAAGCGGGAACCGGCGGGATCAGGTGAGTATAGGGGGCTGTAACGGGGGGTCGGTAGCCTGTCACCCCGGCACGGGGGGTGACAGGTCTCCTTTGAGCAAAGCCTTTGATACAGTTCCCCATAAAGAGCTCATAGAGAATTTGCTGAGAATCAGATTAATCCCTGTATAGTCCAGCGGATTTGCTAAGAGATATACATGTAACCTATGCCAACTTTAAAGGGAACCAATCAACTCAGTTGGGCTGATTTGGTTTCCGGCATCCCTATATAAAGCTCCTGTGCAGCCCGAGGCACGTATCAGCCATGGTGGCAGCAGCTACTGGAGAAAAGGAAATTTAATACCCGGGTGTGCGGCAGGTAGTCATCTGGCCAGTTCCCCACCTGTGTCCAGCCACTGCTCTCTGCCTGTCAGTGCACTCGGATTGGGATGATTGGCAGGCAGAGGGGCATCAGTAACAGGCCTCTGCCTGTCAATCATCCTTACTGAGCGCGCTGATTCATTTTCTGAAGTGTAAAGCTGTTGCTGCCACGGCCGATACGTGCCTCCTGCTGCACAGGAGCTTTATACAGCGCTCCAGGGAACCAAACCAACCCAATTGGGCTGATTGGTTCCCTTTAAAGATGGTGCGTTACTGAAAACATGAAAACTATTTGCATAGTGTGTTATACAAGGAGTGGGGACAGCTGCCTGTACTATTAGCATAGTGTGTTATACAAGGAGTAGGGACAGCTGCCTGTATTATTAGCATAGTGCGTTATACAAGGAGTAGGGATAGCTGCCTGTATTATTAGCATAGTGCATTATACAAGGAGTAGGGACAGCTGTCCATACTATTAGCGTAGTGCATTATACAAGGAGTAGGGACAGCTGCCTGTACTATTAGCATAGTGCATTATACAAGGAGTAGGGACAGCTGCCTGTACTATTAGCATAGTGTGTTATACAAGGAGTAGGGACAGCTGCCTGTATTATTAGCATAGTGCGTTATACAAGGAGTAGGGACAGCTGCCTGTATTATTAGCATAGTGTGTTATACAAGGAGTAGGGATAGCTGCCTGTATTATTAGCATAGTGCATTATACAAGGAGTAGGGACAGCTGCCTGTACTATTAGAATAGTGCATTATACAAGGAGTAGGGACGGCTGCCTGTATTATTAGCATAGTGCGTTATACAAGGAGTAGGGATGGCTGCCTGGACTATTAGCATAGTGTGTTATACAAGGAGTAGGGACAGCTGCCTGTATGTCACGGCCGCGGCGGCGTCCCGTGTTCCGGGCCGCAGCCGCGACCTCCTCCTGCCCCATGCAGCCGCCGGGGTCCTTGTGCAGGGACCCGGCGCTGCTGCTAGTTCGGCCCCTGGGGGTGCCTCACCTCTCCTCCGCTCCTGTCTCTCACTGTGCCGGGCGGCGCGCGCGTCCCCGCCTCCTAGGGCGCGCGCGCGCCGGCTGTCTCAGATTTAAAGGGCCAGTCCGTCCCTAATTGGTAGTTGCACCCAATCACTCCCTATAAATCCCAGCGTGCCCTGCCCCTCGTGTTGGAGCCTCTATATGCTTCCCATAGCGTTTGGCCCAGCTCCCTGTTGTCCTTGACCTTAGTCCTTGTCCCTTGTTCCTGTCTTCAGTCCTAGTCCCTAGTCCTTGCTCGCTGCCTTCCCTTTGTTCCTGAGTCCTGTCCGCCACCTGCAAGCACGTATACTATCCTCTGCCGGCACTATCTCCTGCCTACTGCTCCTGCCACGCCTCGCCTGCCGTCACTAGCAACCAAGCCAGGGGTAGCGACCTGGGGGTCGCCTGCCGCAGCAAGTCCATCCCGCCTTGCGGCGGGCTCTGGTGAAAACCAGCGGCCCCTTAGACTCCGCTCCCTGGTGAGGTTAGTGCCATCGCTGGTGACGGTCCAGTGGATCCACTACTCCAGGCATTACAGTAGGCTCCAACCATGGATCCCGGCGAGGTGCCTGATATCCGTGACATAGCCCGAGTGGTCGCCCAACAGGCGCAACAAATCCAGCAACAGTCGCAGCAGATCCAGCAACTCACTGCCGCCTTACAGCAGCATACTACAGCCCAGCGCTCACCACCTCCTGCTGCTTTTTCTACACTTCGACTGGCTCTCCCAAGTAAATACTCTGGTGACTCCAAGTTGTGCAGAGGATTCCTGACCCAATGCACCATGCATATCGAACTTCTAAGCAGTCAGTTTGCCACCGAGTGCTCTAAAGTGGCTTTCATCATCAGCCTATTGGAAGGTAGAGCTCTGGCCTGGGCCACACCACTGTGGGACCGTGATGATCCTGTGGCTGCTAATCTCCGAATTTTCCTGGCCGAGTTCCGCTCTGTCTTTGAGGAACCTGCCCGTGCTTCTTCGGCTGAGACTGCTCTCCTCAACCTATCCCAAGGAACTTCCTCTGTTGGTGACTACGCCATCCAGTTCCGCACCCTGGCGGCAGAATAAGAATGGAATGAGGCCGCTCTAATAGCCACCTTCAAGAAGGGCCTGTCCAGTCGGGTGAGAGACATGCTTTCTGCCCGAGACCTAACTACCTCCCTGAACGAACTCATCCTACTGCCCACCAGGGTCGATACTCGTTTTTCTGAGAGAGAGGAGGAGGTCTGGCATGAACGGCGACTAGGCCTGTCCCGTCGCCATCACCAGCTGGCGCCGGTCTTCCAGAATCCTGACGTTCCGGAGTCCCAGTCGACTCCTGAGATTCCTATGCAGGTGGAACGGGCTCACCTGACGCCTGATGAAAGAATTCGTCGTCTGGAGCTGAATCTCTGCCTCTACTGCGGTGGTTCGGATCACTTTCGGCTGAGATGTCCCCAACGTCCTCAAGCGTCCGGGAAACTCCAGCACCTAGGTCCGGTGGGAGAGGTCTCCCTAAGTGTGAATGCCACCTCTCCGAAGTTGTCTGTGCCAGTCTCCATCCAGACACCCTCAGGACAAACTCACCAGACTACTGCCTTTCTCGATTCTGGGTCAGCAGGCAATTTTATTGCAGCTACATTGGTCCAGAGATGGCGGCTACCCGTGACCCCACTAGCCAGACCCCTGACTATCTCCTCGGTCACGGGCGAGATTCTTACCGACCATGTGCACTACCAGACCGCACCTCTAGTCCTCCCGGTGGGCACTTCACATCTGGAAAAGATCTCCTTCTACGTCCTGCCCCATTCTTCTTCCACCATCCTCCTGGGACTCCTTTGGCTGCAATTACATGCCCCTAAGCTGGACTGGAGAACCGGGAAGATTCTTAGTTGGGGTCAGGACTGCTCCAACCAGTGTCTGAGGTCACCTCAGCCCAAGTACTCTATGTTGTCACCCGAGCCCGCCAAGCCTTTATCCGGCCTACCGGCGGAATACCAAGACTTGCCTGATGCCTCCATCTGCAGGCAAGAAAGAGGGGGAGGCCAAAGGGGGGGGGGGTACTGTCACGGCCGCGGCGGCGTCCCGTGTTTCGGGCCGCCGCCGCAACCTCCTCCTGCCCCATGCAGCCGCCGGGGTCCTTGTGCAGGGACCCGGCGCTGCTGCTAGTTCGGCCCCTGGGGGCGCCTCACCTCTCCTCCGCTCCTGTCTCTCACTGTGCCGGCCGGCGCGCGCGTCCCCGCCTCCTAGGGCGCGCGCGCGCGCCGGCTGTCTCAGGTTTGAAAGGGCCAGTCCGTCCCTAATTGGTAGTTGCACCCAATCACTCCCTATAAATCCCAGCGTGCCCTGCCCCTCGTGTTGGAGCCTCTACATGCTTCCCATAGCGTTTGGCCCAGCCCCCTGTTGTCCCTGACCTTAGTCCTTGTCCCTTGTTCCTGTCTTCAGTCCTTGTCCCTAGTCCTTGCCCGCTGCCTTCCCTTTGTTCCTGAGTCCTGTCCGCCACCTGCAAGCACGTATACTATCTTCTGCCGGCACTATCTCCTGCCTACTGCTCCTGCCACGCCTCGCCTGCCGTCACTAGCAACCAAGCCAGGGGTAGCGACCTGGGGGTCGCCTGCCGCAGCAAGTCCATCCCGCCTTGCGGCGGGCTCTGGTGAAAACCAGCGGCCCCTTAGACTCCGCTCCCTGGGGAGGTTAGTGCCATCGCTGGTGACGGTCCAGTGGATCCACTACTCCAGGTGTTACACTGTACTATTAGCATAGTGCATTTTACAAGGAGTAGGGACAGCTGCCTGTACTATTAGGGTAGTGCGTTATACAAGGAGTAGGGACAGCTGCCTGTACTATTAGCATAGTGTGTTATACAAGGAGTAGGGACAGCTGCCTGTATTATTAGCATAGTGCATTATACAAGGAGTAGGGACAGCTGCCTGTATTATTAGCATAGTGCATTATACAAGGAGTAGGGACAGCTGCCTGTATTATTAGCATAGTGTGTTATACAAGGAGTAGGGACAGCTGCCTGTACTATTAGGGTAGTGCGTTATACAAGGAGTAGGGACAGCTGCCTGTATTATTAGCATAGTGCATTATACAAGGAGTAGGGACAGCTGCCTGTACTATTAGTACATAGTTACTCTAAAAACTACAGTGCAGACAGTAAGCTAGGGATGCTTTACACATTTTTAGCATAATACGTAATCGAGCAATGGGTGAGATATATAAAAGGCGCTCACCTCCAAGCCTGAAACCCTAATTCACCAATTGTTGTGACAAAACAAACACCACAGAAAAAAGAAAAAAAAAAAAACCACCATCATCCTCCCCCAAATCTCCAAAATTTCAGCCAGGGCCCAGATGAAGAACACTGAACCCCCCAATTCCCCAAGGACATAGAAGCACAACAATGTTATGGAAGCTATATACATATATTTCAAGTAAAGGTTACAAAACACACTGTAGGCACATGAAGAAACATAAGCAGCATTGGCAGCATTCAGCGCAGCAGACTAAACAGTCCAGACAGCAGCACAGACAGTCCCGGCATCCAGCACCACATCTCCTGCAGCAGCTCTCCCCGGTACTGGAGCTATGGATTTCGCCATCCCCCCGATTATCACACAGTCGGCTGCTGGAGTCCGTTCTGTTCTCCCAGTCTATACAGTCTATAATCCATAAATCTTGGAAATTTGAAGAAGAATTTTCAGTTCTTAAGATTTCATGAAGGTGAAAGTTCTAGAATACAAAATATAAAGGTGGAGGTGTTTTATTAAATCAAACCTGGAAAAAGTATGAACAATGACCATGTGACCAGGGGCATAGCTAGGATTCATAGGGTCCCATAGGGAAAGAAAAAAAACCTGTACAGAGCCCCATAAATCCTGTATGCCTCCTTCCTCCAGCTCACATCAGCGCCCATACCACTACCACATACTCACCCAGCCCGGCACAGTCCCCCCAGCGTCCCTGTGTTCTCCCAGCTCCCTGGCCGGGCCATGTAAGTATGTGCATACGGTGTAGATAGTGCAGCGGTGTACATAGTACTATGGAGGTAGACCATGTTTTACCAGCCCCTATAGCAGTTGCGTGGTCTGCCTCAATTGCGTGGTCTGCATCAATTGGCCGCTAGTTACGTCTCCCAGCTACCCCATAGACATAAATGCCAGGCACAACCTAATGTTCATGTGTTCCCTATGTACAGATAAGGGGGTTCCCTATGTTGGCTTATCTCTCCACCAACATCATTGGTTTGTTGATAGTTGGGAGGCTACCAAATACTTCTTGCTGTCGGCCAAACTCACTGAAGACAGCAAGTTCAGCAGACTTTAGTATAAGGTGTAGGGGCACCTTCACCTCTTTTTCTTCGTTTTGGTCTAGCGATGCACCCTCCAAGTAGCCGGTACTGTCTGAGCCAGGAGTGTCAAGTATTCTTCTCTTCAGAGCTAATATTGGATTCTGAACAGGTATACTACAGGTGTACTCACCAAGTAGAGGAAAGCCCCGAGGATTACGATTTTTGCACTGGATTCCATGTCTATAGAGAATTGGAAGACGACCTGGCCAGGTTTCCCTTCTTTCTCACTGGTAATTTTGGCTACTTGATGACCTCCATTCATGCTCAGTATCTCAGGGACAATAAGAGGACAAGACAATTGTTCTTAGAATACAAGCTAAGATCTATCATATGTTCTGTAGACACAATATCCATTTTGGTGAACACCTAAAACATATTTATGTATATTACAGAAGGGATAGAAAGAGATGAAACCGTCCCCTCCATACCGTCATGCCTCCATTGTATCCTCAGATCATTGCAGTATAGTTCATTGATTTATTGACTCACTTCTATTGAGGTTCTCTTCTGTGCATGTAGGAACATTGGGAGACTCGCGATGAACGTGGACGTGTCCTTTGTCATCTGAATGCTAATATTTAGGTTTCCAGACATGGAGTCAATTCTTACATTTCCCAGAGGATGCCCCGTAGGAGCGACAATCTGCAACTAAAAGAAAAAAGGGGTCAGGGTAAGTGGCTGGTATTAAGGTTACTCGTTGGCATAAGTCTTCTTATTGACAGAATACACCGTCCTGTACTCAAACCTTGCACAGAGTTTAGTTATATGGTGTTTTCTATGTTATAAATGGGATATGTTATAAATGGGATAATCACAAGATATATTATGAATTCCCGATAGGTGAGGGACCCAGGGGTAGGACCTGTAGTATATCTACCAAAAGAGAAGGATATTGGGACCTTTAATAGTGATTTCTGGTCACTGCTTTTTCTGATCAACACAAAGTCCCCAACTACCATTCATAATAATGTCTTCTTATGTTTCAAAGGCCCATTTGCAGCTGCAAATCCAACAACCTCTATGGCTACACCTATAGATAGTTCTACAGGAAACAACCAGGATTATATGACTAGCCAGTGATGCTAGTAACCTAGGAGTCTATGATAGTAATGGTGGTATTTCATTGGGGGTCTTGAAGCCAAGAGTGGTTTTGGTCTAGAGTCATGATGGCCTCATAAGATGTCATTCCTTGGATAACCTAAGTTCTCCATACAAATCCTTTACTCCATATCTATGGCTTCTTACCTATGATACAGATCAGTCTTCTACAACAAAACTTACATAAGCGTCATGCCCGTAGTGTCCATCGTCTGGGACCGAATGAAGCCAAACTATGTCATTATTGTAACCATCTCTGAGGAGCAGGTTTAGGGTGGATTCAGAAGGTTCCTGATGTATTGAGAAGAGGGTTTTCCCATCACTGGTCTGGAAGGCTAAAAGAAAATTCATTGTGTGGTCAAACAATAGCAGAACACAACCTATACAGCCATAGTATAGTGGCCTATTTTATATACAGTATAGGTAAACCTATATATAGATAATAGAGGATACACCATTCACAATAGGATTGAGGACTAACGTCAGAGCAGAACACAATATCCAGAGCAGCAGTAGCCCTTCACCTTTCAGTGACCCTAGAATTTGCCGTACCTCGCAAGCTGATGAAGCTGTCCCTATTTTCTGGTCACAACACCCCTTTAGATGCCTTCTCTTGTTCTTTGAGTTGGGCCAATAGCCCTTGAGATTTCTTCAATCTCAAACTACAATCTGAACTTCACAATGCAAATCACATTTGAAGGGGCGTTCATGATTTAACCATCCGATATACCCTGGTAGTGCTGGATCGGCTACAGAAGTAGAAGCATTTGCCGTTAGTGGCTTCTCCTTGAATCGGGACAAAACCACACTATAGGGTGCTCGCTATTATTTAAGGTAGCAACAGTCAATAATAAAGGCAGAAATGAGACCAGCGGCACTCACCGTTTCTTGGAGTGTGGTTCTCTTTTACTGATGTGCGGTTAACAACTGCATCACACGGGAGGAAAAGGCTGCAAAAACGGGACGTTGCTGCCCCGCACTCACAGCTTGTCTCACTCCCATGCAATGCAATTGTTAACCGCACGTCAATAAAAAGAGAACCACATTCCAAAAACCGGTGAGTGCCGCTTGTCTCTTTCCTGCCTTTATCACTTGCTTTCCAGGTTATGTTTTTCAGTCCAAGCTTAATCTTGTATATGGTCGGAAAATAACTTGAACGCGGACCCTAGCCAACTATTTTCGGGACATTAAAACAAATAGGGACCTGTCTGAGCGCAGAAATGTCGGCCCGAGTACAGCTCGGTGGAGTGTGCCTGGGTATGTAGATGAAATGTCTGGCCAGCTTTACAACAAACGGTCACTAACTTCAGACTTTGGATCATCAATACCTTTCTACCAATATTTTACCTTTTTCTTTATATATAATCTCTTCTACCTGTAATAAAAAAGAAGGTTCAATATTCCAGTATGACACCAGCCGCTCGTAGAGAAGTTATAGACCGTTCTAACCTTTGTAAGGTTTTCCAGTTCAGAAGGAACGATGGCTGTGGAAGGAGGGATGGTGTCCTGGAAGACGATAGCCGGCTGCCGTGGTCTTTGAGGTTGAGTTTGGATGGGAAGAGGTTCGTCATCTGTAAAATACACAAACACGTTTAGATATCAGGGATGAGGGAAGTTACAGAACTAGCAAAGCGTTTCACTAGGATCGGCCATTGTTGTTGCCAGGAGGCATCTGCCGATCACGAATGATCATTACTAAATCTACAGTGGTAAAAAAAAAGGAGGAACGAACCTATAGACCCTCAGGGCAAACACCTGTATAAACTGGTAGTCAAAGAACAATAGAACAATACACTATACCTATACGTGACCACACAGACAATGCCTCGCAATACATATATACACCACAAAATCCACCCCAATAAAATACATATCCCCCATAAAGAAGATGATTGGACTGCACCTCTACCGACACCCGCACTAGTGTTACCTGCACCAGGTCCATACACGCTGATTACTATATCACATACATATACTAGTAGTCCTTCTATGGATATATACATATACTAGTAGTCCTTCTATGCATACATACATATACCGCATACAAAGCATCATTCACAAGTCCTGGTTACCTAGTGTAGACACGTTGGTTGCACCAGATCCTTACCACATAACCCAATGGACATTTCAATTGCTCGTCTTGTGAACAATGAGCCACCACCTAATATATAGCAGCCCCAAGTCTGCAAGAGCAGGGGATTTTGGGAAGGTCCAAAGTAAATAACCCCTTGTGCGGTACGACATCTATATAGCAGGTGTGGGCACAGCCTGGAGAGTGAGAAGTTGCCACATGCATTCAACACGAAATGATTCTTCAAGACAAGATGAAGGCAGCTTACCGGACATCCCGGACAGTCGCCAGCGCTGGCTCAGTTATTCCTGCAAAGAACACAAAACCTTTAGAGCGTTATACAGCATACAGCTCCCAACTAGTGCTGAGTGAGCCTGTCAAACTCTTTGGGTTTTACAACGTTCTTCTCTCCCGAACGCTCAACGTTTGATTCTCTGCGTCTGTAGAAGTTGGATGTCGTCCTAGGAAGTCCTGGAAAACAAGGATACATCCATAGGCTATGGTCACACTACATAAGTGTCGTAGTAATCACGGCCATTGTAACAACGGCCATGATTACTACAGAACTTATGTAGCGCTGCCTTCTGAGGAATCCTGGCCGGAGTGTATACACATAGTATATATATATACATACACATAGTATACACTCCTAGTGGCGCCGCAAGAAACCAACATGTCAGTTTTCTACGGCCGCAGAAAAACTGTCAGTGCATACAATGGGGCGTGTGGCTCCAGCTGCATGCTCCATTGTGTGCAGCGGGCAATTCGGTTGTGGGCGCACACGGATGCATCCGCTTCTGAATTCAGCGGCAGTGAAGATCATCTGGCCAGTACTGCAATACCGGCCGGGATTATCTTCTCTGACACCGCCCGTTCTGTGACCCGGCACAGCTGGTGTCTTACCACGTGGGAACATGGCCTTAGGCTGTATACATGTTTTCTTGGCAGCCCTAAGGCGACATCCAACATATACAGCCACGGGGAATCAAACCTTGAGCATTCAGGTGCGGAGAACATTGTTGAACCCGAACAGTTTGCCAGGTCCCAACCACAGTCATGTGTCATGGTGCTCGGCTGTAACCAATGGCTCCAATAGAGTCTTAGAAGATCTAATGTGGTCACCATGCACAGGGTCACCTAAAGGGGCAGTCTCATCAGAAAATTACTGTTAAAATAATGTTTTGTGTTAAAACATATTTCAATAATTTTGGGTGACGTTTTTTCTTCTCATTTTCTATCTATATTATAAAATAATCCTGATATCCTGCAGTTCTCATTCTCACCACTGGGGCTAAAACTAAGCTGAGACTTCCTGTTGTGTCTATGGTGATAAGAGGAGGCTGCTGTAAAGTGATCTGTACAACATTGCAGCGTCATGTGACATCAATAGAGGAGACAATAGCAGCTCCCTGTGGAATGACTCTTCACAGGTCACAGAGCGCGCTCAGTAATGTCTCACACTCATCTCAAGGGGACAGAGTCTGTCTATTGTCGTCTATGTCCATCAGTCTTGCTGTAAAGCATGTCACTAAATGCTGTTAAAAAAATCGCAGGCAATATGGCTGCCCCCATAACAATGTACAAATAGTAAAATAAAAAATAAAAAAATGCAATCAGAAAATAGAAACAGATTAGAATAAAACAACAACTTATAGTATCTGCCTTTAAAGGGGCATTTTTTTCCAATATGGCCGGGGAGGAGGTGGCTAAGGGCAACGACGTCCACTCACCTCCCCGGTTCCAACGGCGGGTCCCGTATTGGGGAGGTGAGTGGACATCATTGCCCTCAGCCACCTCCTCCCCGGCCATATAAAAAAATGCCCACAAGCCAGAGTACCCCTTTAATCAGTAAAAGAAAATCTAGGCAAAACATTCCCTTTAACCAGGATGCTCCTATTAAAAAAAAAACAAGAACAACAACAGATCACCCAAACACCAGGTGGAGATGAAGATGCTGCCCAATAGCTGGAGTTGAACCCAGAACCCCGCAGTGCCCAGCACAAATACTAGCCACCAAATACCTGGTACTATAGCACGTCTGGGTGAAGAGAAAGCCACGGCTGGATCTAATCCCTTATAAAGAGAGGACGGGCGACAGCACAGCATACAGCACCGTATATAGCATACAGCACCGTATATAGCATACAGCATAGCACAGCATACAGCACCGTATATAGCATACAGCATAGCACAGCATACAGCATCGTATATAGCATACAGCATAGCACAGCATACAGCATCGTATATAGCATACAGCACAGCATACAGCACCGTATATAGCATACAGCACCGTATATAGCATACAGCATACAGCATACAGCACAGCATACAGCACCGTATATAGCATACCGCATAGCACAGCATACAGCATCGCATACAGCATAGCACAGCATACAGCATCGTATATAGCATACAGCACAGCATACAGCACCGTATATAGCATACAGCATAGCATAGCATACAGCACCGTATATAGCATACAGCACAGCATACAGCACCGTATATAGCATACAGCATAGCACAGCATACAGCACCATATATAGCATACAGCACAGCATACAGCACCGTATATAGCATACAGCATAGCACAGCATACAGCATCGTATATAGCATATAGCACAGCATACAGCACCGTATATAGCATACAGCTGGGGTAACAAGGTAACAAGGACTGCACCCCCATAACATGCCCCCAGACTTCCCCTAAGGATTCCGCCTCCAGAGCATGGTACAGGCAGTTTTCTTGGCAATTCTATTGCTATTAACAACCACACAAAAAAAAAACACAAGGAAAACAATGTTGCGTCTTCCATAGAGGACTTTCTGAATTCCAGCCCCCTAACAGGTCATGCTGTGAGGACCCCCCATACACATATGACCCACTGACTACATCACCTGTGAGATACAAGGCCAAACCCTGATCTATAGCCTGAGCCTATAATAATATACAGAGACTGGAGGGAGGGGAGGCGGCTTTACCTTCCTGCCAGGTGAGCTCCTCACTGACCCTGAGCGAGAGGAGGCCTGATGTCATCAGAGAGCAGCCAGGGGACAGGTAACCACCATGACATCATCACCTCCTCCTCCTGGGGGAGAGGAAGGAGCCGCATTATGTGCAGGTGACTCATTAAGGTGGAGGAGATGGGGAGTTACCTGTCTTCTGCATAGGGAGTACATGGTGGAGACTCCAACTACAGGTGATGTGACCTGCAGTCCTATGTAACACCACAGATAATGTAGTAGATGTGACCTGCAGTCCTATGTAACACCACAGGTAGTATAGTAGATGGGACCTGCAGTCCTATGTAACACCACAGGTAATGTAGCAGATGGGACCTGCAGTCCTATGTAACACCACAGATAATGTAGTAGATGTGACCTGCAGTCCTATGTAACACCACAGGTAGTATAGTAGATGGGACCTGCAGTCCTATGTAACACCACAGGTAATGTAGCAGATGGGACCTGCAGTCCTATGTAACACCACAGATAATGTAGCAGATGTGACCTGCAGTCCTATGTAACACCACAGATAATGTAGCAGATGTGCAGTCCTATGTAGCACCTATAAAACACAGTGATAACTTTCTGAGTACAGATAATGTAGCAGATAATGTATATTATGTGTATTTAAAAAATAACGCACTTATCAGCTGCTGTATGCCCTGCAGGAAGCTGTTTATTCTCTCCAGTCTGACACAGTGCTCTCTACTGCCACCTCTGTCCATGTCAGGAACTGTCCAGAGCAGCAGCAAATCCCCATAGAAAACCTCTCCTGCTCTGGACAGTTCCTGACCTGGACAAAGGTGGCAGCAGAGAGCACTGTGTCAGACTGGAGAGAATACACCACTTCCTGCAGGACATACAGCAGCTGATAAGTATTGGAAGACTGGAGATTTTTTTAATAGAAGTAATTTACGAATCTTTGGCGCTTTCTGGCACCAGTTGATTTGAAAGAAAATGAATCCGCTGCTCATCCCATTGTACTCACTAGTAGTGGAGCTGCGGCCGCGCTCTGTCCTGTCTCTTTACCCAGAATCCTGTGGATGGAGTATGGAGGCCGGATCAGCCGGATTAGGGTCGGATATCCAGAGATTAGAGGACAGCCGGCTCTGTGAGATGTTTTGTCTTATTAAGGAAAGGTAAGAAAACTACCTGGGAGTGAGTGGGAGCAGCAGCGAGATCCTCGGCCCCGAAGAGCTGGCGGGAAGCCAACCGTAATGATGGGCTGAGGAACCACGCAAGAAATCCCCCCGGGCGCTCAGCCAAATTCCATCACCGGGAGGAGGCCGAGTCCGTACACGCTCATAGGAATGTCTGTATCCTCAGCAATGGCACCTATATACTGCTGTATCCTCAGCAATGGCACCTATATACTGCTGTGTACTCAGCAATGGCACCTATATACTGCTGTGTACTCAGCAATGGCACCTATATACTGCTGTATCCTCAGCAATGGCACCTATATACTGCTGTATCCTCAGCAATGGCACCTATATACTGCTGTGTACTCAGCAATGGCACCTATATACTGCTGTGTACTCAGCAATGGCACCTATATACTGCTGTATCCTCAGCAATGGCACCTATATACTGCTGTATCCTCAGCAATGGCACCTATATACTGCTGTATCCTCAGCAATGGCACCTATATACTGCTGTATCCTCAGCAATGGCACCTATATACTGCTGTATCCTCGGCAATGGCACCTATATACTGCTGTATCCTCAGCAATGGCACCTATATACTGCTGTGTACTCAGCAATGGCACCTATATACTGCTGTGTACTCAGCAATGGCACCTATATACTGCTGTGTACTCATACTGCTCTATCATACGGGAAGCCTCTGATCTGTATTTGTATGATAGAATTTTCATCCATTTTAGTAATAATTATAATGTAGACAAAAATATTAAACACATGGGGGAGATTTATCAAAGTGGCGTAAAGTGAGACTGTCTCAGTCGCCCCTAGCAACCAATCAGATTCCACCTCTCATTCCTCACAGACTCTTTGAAAAATGGAATCTGATTGGTTGCCAGGGGCGACTGAGACAATTCTACTTTACACCACTTTGATAAATCCCCCCACCAATTATTAAACATATTTTATTATTATTATTATTATTATTATTATTATTATTATTATTATTATTATTATTATTATTACTTTTAGTATTAGTAGTAGTAATATTTTATTAGTATTATTATTACAGTATTTTCCTGCATATAAGACTTTTTAACCCAGGAAAATCTTCTCAGAAGTCAGGGGTCGTCTTATACGCCGGTTGTCCTTTTATACAGTAGGTCGGGTGCTGAAAAACTACGGAATCGGATTGGAAAATCTGCGTTCGAGGCATATGGTGGGGGAGCTCAAAAACATCCGCATCCTCGCTATATGCAGCAACTAGATGAAGGGCAGAGAAAGCTGCAGGCGTCCGGGTTATGAAAAAGAGATACGGTAAAATGTGCCCAGAAATACTCGCCTCTTTCCATGGTCTGGCCGCCATTGTATCCTACCGGTATTACTGTACCTCCTTCTCTGCCTCTCAGATCTTGCTGCTGTCTGATGTTTTTAATTCATTTTTATTTGGTGTGTGTTGGAAGAGGGGTAGGCTTATACGGTGAGTATATACCAAACTCTATATTTTACCTGGAAAAATTGGGGATTCTCTTATACGCCGGAAAATAGATTATTATTATTATTATTATTATTATTATTATTATTATAAAACAATTAAACATCAGAAGCCGCTTTGAAGAAGAGATGGGTCAGGATTGTTATAACATGGATCTGGAGTCTGAGCAGGAGAGACCCCGTGACCCCATATAACACATCAGCCTAATATTACCATGATCCTTTTCCCCTCTGTCCATTTGAGAATTCCTGGATTGTCTATATAGGAACACCAGATGACTTTATATAAGAAATGTAAAGAAGAAGAGGTCACTTTTTAAAGCGACTCCGTACCCACAATCTGTCCCCCCCAAACTACTTGTACCTTCGGATAGCTGCTTTTAATCCAAGATCTGTCCTGGGGTCCGTTTGGCAGGTGATGCAGTTATTGTCCTAAAAACAACTTTTATACCGGTAGCGCTGTGTCCAACGGCCGGGGCTTACATTTGTATATACATTAGGCTGGCACCACCTCTCTGTCCTTCCTCCCCACCCTCCTCATCATTAGGAATGATCCAGGAACATTTACTGCTGTTTGAGCTTTGCACAGGTGTATTAACGATCCAGCCCATTTTCATTATACACACAGGTGGGGAATAGGAAGCAATCTGGCTGGAGCATTCCTAATGATGAGGAGGGTGGGGAGGAAGGACAGAGAGGTGGTGCCAGCCTAATACATATACAAATGTAAGCACCGGCCGTTAGACACAGCGCTGCTGGATTAAAAGTAGTTTTTATGACAATAACTGCATCACCGGCCAAACGGACCCCAGGACAGATCTTGGATTAAAAGCAGCTATGCAAAGGTACAAGTGGTTTGGGGGGGGGGACAGATTGTGGGTACGGAGTCGCTTTAAGTTCTCTTGTATCTATTATTCCTTATGCACCACCTACATTATGTTACACAGCGCGGCCATCACAGCCCTATAGGAACAGGGAAACCTATAGGGACTCCTCAACCCCTAGACTGTAATGAGGCTGTGGCATCACAAGACCCAGGCTGACGGCAGGTGCCCTATGCCCTAAATTGGGGCTCCATATTGGGGCTCTCTAGCCGAGTATACCAGCTATAAACACCGGGTGAGTTCCGCTCATGAGCCGCATTGAATCAGAATAGGGCTCGTACACGGGACTCCCCCAGTGTGGTCGTATCTGATCTTCCGCTGACAGATGATTGGGTGAAGATTCCTAATGACAGGTACAATGTAACTAATCCTTAACCACAGATTTATTACTTATGAACAAACCCAGAGTAGTAGAGAACTAGGATATAGGGAGATACAAGGATGTATACACCAGGAAGCTTCAGAACAGGAACCCAGGTCGTCATTTTACACGTTTCATCAACATCAATTTACTTAGAATTTACAGGAATAGACGATACAACCAGGAGTTTCCAGTATTTCCAACCTTACTACGTGTAAGCTCTTGCACAAAAAAACAGGAAATAATTATGTTAAGACACCTTCTATACCTTCTGAGAAGCCTTCTAAAGCGGCAACATAAGAAGCGACCTAACATTTCTGCATTTGATGGTGATAAAATTCAGAATCGTTCAATTTGTTCTGAATAACACATCTTGGGAATTTGTTAAAGATGAATTTAGAGTTTTCATATAGTTACGGAAAGAAATGCTCACAAATCGCAGTAAAGAAAATGACAGAGTATGATGGAGCTCAAGGAAGAGAGTTTTGGGAACAGGTGCAGCTCAAGCCCTGTGAATGGAGGCGTCCATCTCTCCTGCCCTGGGTGACGAGCTGAGGCTGAGCCAGGCCGGGGCCGGACATGATTCCGAACGTGGCACGTCACCCAGTGGAGGAGATATTGGGGCACTGAGGGCTATGGGCCCACCTCCAGTGCACCAAGCAACCTCACTGACATGTATAGAAAGGGGCACAGATCCGGGTGGTTGTTTAAAAAATTGGACCAAACCAGCGGAATCGGTGCACAAGAGCCCATCAGGTCACAGGTATCGAAGTGCTACATTTGCATAAAGGAGGTTTTCCAGAAGAAAAGTGTTGACAATGAATAGCTGATTGAGAATGGGTCCGAAAGTAGTTGGCTCCGTACTCAAGTACTCCGGCTCCTAGAAACATCAACTTTAGGGAAAAATACTTCCCTAAGTCAGTGCCGCAGGGAGGCAAGCCTTATGGAAGTATCATCCGCTTTCAATGGTTCCTACAGGTCCATAGTGAGGTCATACACTGTTATATGACCCTGTGCGCTCAGACTCGATGACTTTACCTGGTGAAAACCTGGAGACTCAGGAGAACTTCTTCCTTCCAGTATAGTATGGTATATTGTTGTCACTTTTTTTTTTTTTTTTAACTACTTTCTAGGTTAATGTTGATTTTTGTGGAACCACCTTGGCCCTTGGAGTAGGAAGTCTCTGTCTATGTCTCTGTCTGAGATGGTTCCAGGGAAAAAGGTGCAGCTTGAGAGAAGTCCTGTTCGGAACAAAAATTCTTCATTATCACAGCACATGACTGTATACTGGGTCCTATAGAAAACTACAGTCCCATACGGGATCTCTCTGTATCTTCTATTATTAGGACAGTTTCCTCTACTGTGGACCCATAGTGCAATCTGTACAATCCCATACACTTCTGTGCACAAACAATTCGCTCACACTACATCTCCAAAATTATCAGCCATTATCAGTGTGCAAAATTATCAGCCATTTTCCTCTAGAACAATTTATTTTACGTTACAAAAACATGGAGGTACAGTAGAATTTGGCAATAGTATATGAGTAGTTGTGATTAGTATTATGAGATATTGTGTTATAGGTTCAGTGCATCAGCGCTCTAGAGAATTTGTCTCTTTGTTGCCTATTTCTATATATCAATCTTTTAAGCTCCGCCCTGATCTCATGATTCCTTAGGCTGTATATGATGGGGTTAAACAAAGGGGTCACCACAGTGTACAGCAGTGATTGGACTTTGGCCAGATTATTCGAAAGACCTTTTGATGGAATGACGTATAGTGTAACCAGTGTCAGGTAATACATGCACACCACCACCAGGTGGGAGCTGCAGGTGGAGAAGGCTTTTTGTCTCCCAGTAGATGAGGAGATCTTCATGATGGTGATGAAGATGTAAATATAAGTAACAACAATGAAGCTAAGTGGGAAGAGAGTCACCGGCACACCTAAGACAAGGTTCTGAAGTTCAATCGAGGAGGTATCTGAGCAGGAAAGAGCCATCAGTGGGGTGGGCTCACAAAGGAAATGGTCAATGACATTGGGGCCGCAAAACTGAAGTTGCCACATCTGACTGACTGTTGTCAAAGTAAGAAGAAAAGCAGAAGCCCAAGAACAGGTCACCAGGAGAACTCTATGCTTCTGGTCCATTATGGTAATGTACCGGAGAGGATGACATATAGCCAGGTATCTATCGTAGGACATCACCGTGAGGAGAAAACACTCTGTGATTGTTGATGAACCAAACAGATAAAGCTGAGTGATACACCCCGACAACGTTATTTTGTCTCCGTTTTTTAGTAGGGTCGATAATATGGTTGGAATGATGATGGAGGTGAGGAAAATATCTGACCATGAGAGATGGGCCAAGAAGAAGTACATGGGAGGCCTGAGGTTGGGTGACACCATGATGACGGCAATGATTAGAATGTTACCACATAAAATACTGATGTAAATGGTCAAAAACAGGAAAAAAAGGGGGATGTTCAGTTTGTTGATACCTTGAAATCCAAGGAGCCAAAATTCAGTGACAAAGCTCTGGTTCCGTAAACTCTTAGATGGAAAATCATGTGAAATCATTGTACGATGCGGGAATGTGGAGCTGGTAGATTTGAGGTGTGGCTGGATTCAACGTGTGGCTATATTGTCCACAAAATGGAAGATTAAAAAACATGTAAATGTGACAATCTTTTGGAATTTGTTAGGATTTTCTAGTTAGGAAAGTGAAAAAATCCATATGGTTTATTTTCCAAGCTTTACCAATGACATATCAGCCAACAGATGTTTAGTAAAGATAGATGGATGGATGGATGGATGGATGGATAGATATGAGAGAGATAGATATGAAAGAGATAGATAGAGAGATGATTGATTTTTTTTTTTAATAAGTAAATTTCCCCATTATTCTGCCCTCAATGCCCCATAATAATGTGAATACAGAATGTTAGAATCTTTGTAAGACCTCAAGGTTTGTACACCTGGGGACTTTCCAGAGATATTCCATTGGGGTCAGGTCAGGGCTCTCTCCGGCCCACTTTAGGAGTTTCATAGGGCTGTCCCTAAGCAGTTCCTGTGTTGTTCTGTCTGTATGCCATGTTGGAAAAAGAACCTTCCACCCAGTTTGAGGTTCAGAGTGCTCTAGACAAGGTTTTAAGTTAGAATATCTTTGTACTACAGACCGTTCCTCTTTCCCTCCACTCTGACCAGTCTTTGTCCCCCCTCATGGTGCTGCCCCCCATGCTTCACTGTAGGGATGGTAGCCAGCAGTTGATGGGGATTGCCTGGTATTCTCTGGACATTACGCTTTGAATTGAGGCGAATAATTTTGTTTCTCGCAGTTTGAGAGTCTTTAAGGTGCGAAATCAAGGTGCCTTTTTATTGGGTTCTTCATCACCTCCCTTACCAAGGCCCTTCTCCCCAGATTACTCTTGTATGGTAGGATGGCCATCTGTTGAAAGATTCCTGGTGGCTCCACACTTGGTCCATGTAAGAACTATGAAGGCCACTGAGTTCTTCGAAACTTTCAGTGCAGCTGTCAGGACCAGTCACAACACTGAATAAATGGAATATTATGGCCAAAATCGCAGTCTCGGTCGTACCTTACGCACTGAGGACTGCGCCAAAGTTCCATTCATGACAGCAGCAGAGATGTTTTTTTCTACTTCTCCAGATTTCTTCACACAATCCTGTCTCTGAACTATACAGGCAGTTATTTCCTCGTCCATACAGTCCTGTCCCTGAGCTCTACAGGCAGTTATTTCCTCCTCCACACAGTCCTGTCTCTGAGCTTTACAGGCAGATCTTCCTCCTCCACACAGTACTGTCTCTGAACTATACAGGCAGTTATTTCCTCGTCCATACAGTCCTGTCCCTGAGCTCTACAGGCAGTTATTTCCTCGTCCATACAGTCCTGTCCCTGAGCTCTACAGGCAGATCTTCCTCCTCCACACAGTCCTGTCTTTGAGCTCTAAAGGCAGCTCTTACTCCTCCACACAGTACTGTCTCTGAGCTCTACAGGCAGCCCTTTCCTCCTCCACACAGTCCTGTCTCTGAGCTCTACAGGCAGCCCTTTCCTCCCCCACACAGTCCTGTCTCTGAGCTCTACAGGCAGCTCTTTCCTCCTCCACACAGTACTGGCTCTGAGCTCTACAGGCAGCCCTTTCCTCCCCCACACAGTCCTGTCTCTGAGCTCTACAGGCAGCCCTTTCCTCCTCCACACAGTCCAGTCTCTGAGCTCTACAGACAGCTCTTTCCTCCTCCACACAGTCCTGTTTCTGAGCTCTACAGGCCGTTCTCTCCTCCTCATGGCTTGGTGTTTGCTCTGATGTACATTATCAGCTGTGAGACCTAATATAGAATTTAGCAAAGATGACTCCAAGAAACATCTCAGAGATGATCAGGAGAAATAGGAGGACCCAGAGCTTAATGCCATGTGTTATAGCAAAGATTGTCAACACTTATGTCCATGTAGAGTTTTACACTTTCCTTTCTGATACAGTTGCATAAATGTTTTATTTTCTTATTATGACGAATCAAGGGGCGGAATGATGGGGAAAACTAGAACTTTAGAGGAAACACTTAGCAAAATGTAAAAAAAAAATTGTTTAAGGGTCAGGAGACTTTGCAAATGTATTGTATATAGATAAATAGATATTTTATATAGAGGGAGCTATTTAATATAGTCAGAGAAGAATTATAACTTAGTCTTTTCTAATCATGAACATAGCAAAGGCTAATAAAATATGAAAACATAATAATAATAATAATAATAATAATAATAATAATAATTGGTGTCACAGTAAGGCACACATCACTTTAGTATCATACATTTCTAGGTTTTTTATAACAGCACATGCATAAAATAGCTGAAAACATATGAAGGCCAAAAATATATGCATATGGGTTAACCTTTATTGTCACTGAAGGCTAGCGAAACATGCAGTGACATTATTTTCCATAAAAACAAAACCCTCACAGTAACCTCCATGTCCAAATCTGCACTACACTCAGCAGTGTCGATATTATCTTTCAACACAGAAAGAACTTCAAAATCTGCGGCTCAATAATCCACCCGTAACATACCTGACCATCAACATGCAGGATCTCAGGGCACTGACCAGGACACACATGAATCACAATTTACAATCGGGTTCGGGTGGTGCACATAGATGAGAAAAAATCCCACATAGTATATTCATAGAACTCTCGGCACTCACCAATTCAGTTTGAAGTATTTTTTGTATCATTCCATCATAGGTGAAACAAAAAACTTTACAGGGCGTGTTTCAACTGTCTTGACTAAGGCGAGAAGCTGAAACGCGTTGTGTAGTTTTTTTGTTTCACTTATGATAGAATGATACAATAAATACTTGAAACTGAATTGGTGAGTGCCGAGAATTCTATGAATACACATGAATCACAGGCTGAAATGTTCACAATTTAATAAAGTTCACTGCGTTTCTGTGTCAATTGGATACCTTCCTCAGGGATATTAATCTATATATATGACTCAATACTCAATATAATATACTAATATAAAACAAACAATCAGCAAATATCAGTGCAAACCGGAAATGACTAAATAAGAACACTCTCTCACCGTACCTGTGTTATAAATCATCATAAAAATCATCAAACAAAAAAGATCACAAAGTGTTCATACAATGCATATAATATTAATCGGTATACAAAAAAAAAATGTACAGATAAGTGAAGGAGGAGGAGTGATGTGAGCCCGGCACAAGAGAGATGGAACAGATAACATATAAGAACTTACCATAATGTGATGAAGTGAAGAAACAGCGGTGGGGCAGAAGAGGGAACAAAAAATCAAGAAGAAGAAATCCACAACAGGGACAGGTCTGCTGTAAGAGCGGGACTTCAGCAACTGATGACTTACAGCCGATACTTATACATACTGTATATACATATATAACCCGCCCCCGTGGGAGACATTATGATGAGACTAAAGACAAGAAATCACAGTAACAACCTAGGACCTTGAGCCATTGCTTACTAACTAACCTGAATGTAATGGTCCCTGGAGTCATTATAGTAGTTAGTTCCAGAGCGACCACTGTAAGATAGAAATATTGTATCCTGAGACCAAAACTCTGTGGAAAACTGGTAATTGGTTCTGAACCCTCCGAGATGTCATCACAAAATAAGAAAAAATGAACATTGAAGAGAAATAAGCAGATAACAAACACAGTGCCTTACATGTAAAAGTTGTAAACCAGCTGTATGTACAATGTCCCAGACCACGTATGGCACTGCTGTGCCAGTGCTGAAGGATGCTAAAGGGGTTAATTGCCTATGTGACACTTGTAAGTGTTTGAGAGGAACTTTGCTATCTGTCTCCATACCTCTGGGCCTATTGTAGTGTCCCACTACAGGTGATTCTTCTGTCTTTACACACCCAAGTAAAACTAGTTCACTCTGGTGCCAAAGCTAGTGCAGTTAGCTGCTGTGCTCACCTCCAGACAATAGGTGTCTCACTTCCCCTTTGCACAACTGCTGTTTAGAAAGGAAGGTTTAGCCTGTTTTTACATTCTCTGTCACATACCATTTCCATTGCACACTTCCATGCATTGCTGAACTTAGACCCAGGGTAACCAGACAAATAGGAACAACCCATTGCCTATGCCTTGGATTCTTCACTTCAAGACAGTCACCCCCTAAGAAAGAGAGGAAGAGGGACTGATCCGCAGTAGAGCACAGATGCAAGTTAGCCGCTCTCTACTGACTACTCTCGACTATGTGGGAAAACTTTCACTAGTTGGTTTCACCCAGACAGAGACCTGGGACTTGTACTACCAACCAGGACGGTCACTGATACTGTGTAGGCAGAAGGCGGTCAGAAAAGAAACAGTTGTCTAAACGTGAGTATGAGGAGTTCTTCAAGATATACACTTTACACACATCCCGGCAGAGTACTGTACTACTTAGGCAAGGGCTCCTATCTGGCCCCTATCTGTTGTTAGTTTTTTTTCCTAGGGAACTGGTAGACACAAGACAGGGGATGCCCTAGCTCTGACACCTGCCCCGCTGTCCCTGCCTAATTACCACAACTGCCCTAGATGGCAGCAGATAACTGGTTGACAGTTCCTAGCCTGAACAGGTTAAACATGAAATGCAGACAAACAAACACAAACTTGTAGTCTGGAAAAGCAGGGGCAGCAACACATGGTCTGCAAAGTACAGAATCCAAAGCCAGAAATCAGAAAGCCAGGAATACTTATCAGCATACAAAGATAGGTACTGAGGTTCTATCGCAGGCATGGAGAAACGGGCCGGCAGAAGCTTTAAGGGAGCTGAAGTCCCAGCATCAGGTCTTGATTGGGACAGGGACCCCCAGCCTCCCACAGTACTCCAAAGCTGACTGGCAGCAGCACCTACCAGTCAGCAATCTCAAAAAAAAAAAAAAACAGTATGCAGCTGGGACGCCCAGCTGTGCCGGTTGTCAGGGACGCCGTCAGCGCTACCAGAGTGCCGACCGCACGCTCCTGCAGTGCAGGGTTATATTTCTGTATCGCACTGAAGATATTTTCAAGTACAGTTAAGCATTGTGTAAGTGGGACTCTGTCATCTCTGTTGCCACACCTACACCTCACACTAGTTCTACCAAAGGTCCGGTGCCTGTGTGTCCGGCGGTGGGTGTTACCACTCCTGGCCACCATGACAAGTCACCCTCAACACCAGTATCCAATACTATCAGCCCTGCAGCTATCACATATCCCTACCTCTGAACCTATCACAGCCCTGCTAAATTGGTACCGCAATGTGGCTGGTAATGGATTGGGACTTTGTCTTAAATAGAGCCAACGTAACATTGTTAGTATGCCCCTTGAGAAATTGGCCATCGTGTGAAGCGCTCATCAGGGTTGGCACTAAAGCAGTGACATTATGGGTACGATTATTTATTCCCTATACACTTGGCTATTGTATGATGTCATAAGGGGAAATGCTGGGTCTGGGGAGTGTATAATGGTGTTCACCACCTATTGATTGTGGCTTTTATACCTATGTGGTTGATAAGGCTCAGGTTATTTGGTGGACACCTGTTTATAAGAAGATCAGTCATTGGGTTTACAATAGAGTACGATCATTGTTCTGTCATTTGGGGTATTGCAGTGATTGAGGATGTGGATCTGCTGGACCATGGCAAGCGATGGAGAAAGCCACAGCCGGGAGCTGAGTCTAAGGGGGTCGCTGGACTTCACCAGACCCTGCTGCAAGGTAGGATGGGCTTTCTGTGGCAGGTGACACAGTACATGGGCAAGTGCACAGGCAGGTACAGGGTCAGATACACTGATAGGTACACGAGCAGATACATGGGCAGCAGCACAAACAGGTACATGAGCACCCAAGGTAGCAACCAGGCAGGAGAAGCATGTGCTGGAGGCTGCCCATGGTACAGGTTGCTGATGTTTTTATTAATAATAATATTATTTTTATTATGTGCACAATAATAATCTTGCTGTTTACATAACTCCCATATGTGTCATTGTTCCGGTATGTTGTATTGCAGACATCTTTTTTTTTTCATCTTTATGATACTATTATGTTTTAAATGTCTTATTTATTAATAGAAATATTTGACTTTAAAGGGAAAAATATCATACTCAGTGTAGTAATCAGTATCATTAGTGAAATTTCTGTCTCCCCCTGTGAAATTCTTGTGTGGTACAGTCCATGCTGTTCCATCCTACAGGAGGTTCTGCCGGCTGAGATGTGGCCTCAGTGAGTGCACAGAAGCACATGTTATTTCCAGGAGGGTCACCATGAGATCACATGACTCAACGGAAGGAAAGGATTCCAGGAATATTCGCATCAATATAGTCCTATAGCTTTATCGAGGTTGTTTTTTGCAGCATGAGTTGTATGTTGTAAATGTGCGATTTAGATACAATGATTTGCCATGAGGTAAAACTAACAACATAATAGTTTCATCTGGATCAGGATCACAAATATACATATTGTGGGAGACTCATCAATAAGAATATTCCATGTTTCCCATAGCAACCAATCACAGCTCAGCTTTCACTTTACCAGCACTCATGAATATTTGGGAGCTGGGCTGTGATTGGTTGCTATGGGCAATAAGGAATGTTCTTACTGATTGATAAATCACGCCCCCTTGTACAAAAAAAGAAAAAATACACTTTTTGTGTTGTTCCATTTTTTTTTTTTTTTTTTACTAACCAAGTTGTGTCCGAACCTTTTTTTTGCATGATGAGGTGTGGTTCTCATTGTTATTGTATTAGTATACAGTGCTCACTACTATCCGATCACTTTTTATTTTTGGTGAGATAAAAAATAAATTGAAAATAAATAGACCCATAGATCTTTAGGTTACCGTGTTGGATAAATAACAGGATGATTTTACGCTCTCGACCCGTCTGTGTTTATCAGTTCAAGAGATGAGTGAACTGAGCTTCGCGATAGAAGATTCTTATGAACTATGCAAAAACTCTGGTTCTGTAACTAACACGGTCCAAGATGGTGGATGCTCACATTAAAACACCTTGATACACATAGAAGACAGAAAAGAGACTGTACTTACCTGTCCAGGTTCCCCCGGTGTCCCCTCGCAGATCACATCCGCCTCCAGTTCCTGACTGAGATGAGAGTGATAGCCCGCTAAGTCAATCAGTAGCCACATTGCTTTCCTGTATCAGCCATTGATTGTCTGAGCGGGCTTGAGGCTGCAATCAGTGGGGGACATCAGAGATCTATAGGAGGACACCAGGGGAGCGCGGACAGGTAAGTATTAATGAGCAAACTTGGTTCAGTTCCAACGAACCTGAGAAACCGTTCACTTATATCTAATTCCATTGTTCCTTAGATCTTCTCTCCAAGTTCGTTACGTCTTGCAGCCACCACAAGGGGGCGATCCGGATTGAAATTCTTCATATATTTATCTAAACAATACATTTCATAGGGAAGTGTTTATAATAAGAAACTGGACACAAGAACAAGAGGAGACAGTGAGAGGTTGTAAGGGGAAAGGTCATAAGCAACGTAAGAAAATATTACTTCACTGAAAGAGTAGTAGATGCTTGGAACAAACTTCCAGCAGATGTGGTTGGTAAATTTGCAGTAAGTGAGTATAACCTGCCTGACATATAAAGAGTAAATATTAATTGGGCCGAGTAGATGGAGCAGGGGGATCTTTATCTGCTGTCTGTAATCTTCTATGTATCCACTTTCCAGAGGTATTCGGGGGGGGGGTGTAATAGTTTTTAAAGGTGTACTCCTGTTATTTCCTCTTCTTTCAAATCAGCTGGTACCAGAAAGTTATACAGATTTTTATTTAAAAATCTCCAATACTTATCAGCTGTTGTATGTTCTACAGAAAGTGGTGTATTCTTTCCAGTCTGACACAGTGCTCTCTGCTGCCACCTCTGTCCATGTCAAGAACTGTCCAAAGCAGAAGAGGTTTTCTATGGGGATTTGCTGCTGCTCTGGACAGTTCCTGACATGGACAGAGGTGGTAGCAGAGAGCACTGTGTCAGACTGGAGAGAATACACCACTTCCTGCAAAACATACAGCAGCTGATAAGTACTGGAAGACTTGAGATTTTTTTTATAGAAGTAAATTAAAAGCTATATAACTTTCTGGCACCAGCTGATTTAATGACCTTATTTGCTGCCATATAAAAATGTGAATGTGTAAATGGTAAAACTATGGTAAACTAAACACTGTTTAAACCGCAGGTTCAGTGAGTCTGCTCCATCCGCATTGGTAAACCACACTCTGATAGCAGGCAGGATTAGGCGCCGAGTCCGCATGTAGGGGTTCCACACTGGACTTAGGTGCTAATTCTGTAGTGTGAACGAGCCCTTAAACATATAAAATTATTGGGTTTAGAGCGCTACTCACAAGAAGTGATAATCAGATAATTCTGTTACAAAGAGAAGCAAAGTGCATCATTTCCACAAACGCTGAAGGATCTGGGGGACTTAATGGCAGAATCAATCTCTACCTGTTTCTGTAACAAATGACATGAGGTTTTTTTTATATATTTTTGTGTGTTTTGTTTTTAACTTTGTAACGCCTATTTCATCTACGTCAGTACTCAGGTATTTACCCTCAGCTGTGTTTGAGGGGGCCTTGTCTGGAGAAGGGCTTTGCATGAAACAGCTGTCAGAATCAGTATGGAGGTGTTGGCATTGCAGAGGCCATCCATTATAGCTTTTGATGGACTTTGAATTAAAAAGAATAAAGAAGAATTGAACACTTGGTGAGCACCCACCTCATTCATCTTTTTATATTGGTTATAACTTTTGATATGTTGCTGCCCATGGTGAGACTAACAATTCCTTCCATACTTGTTATTATCTATTCAGTCTCCTTCCCCCATTTCTCAGCTGCTGCTTTCTGCTGAAGACACAAAAATCTGTGTGTGAGCTTTTCTCTCTGTCTTCCCCGCCTCCCCCCTTCCTTCTGAGACGGCTGATGTAAATAAGTCCCTGGCAGGCATTATCTGCGACATTGTAGCTTCTTTGTATTGTTGGGAGGGTTATTCTGAAGTCAAGTTGCTGATGAATTCACTGTGATTAAGGACATGTGACGATTATCATTAAAAAAAAAAATCGTTATATCGCTCAGATTTAAACGATAATGATTTTGTGTAATAGCAGCCAGTGAATAAATGACCAATGAGAAATCGTTGATTGATAGAATCTGGACCTATCAAATCATTGACAGTTCACAAATCGTTCTAACAGCGTTTGGTGTAATAACACGTCATTGGTCGTTCCTCGATTTATCAGCCAGGAAAGAATGAGCGTAAAAATTACTGTCCTGTGTAATAGGGTGAATGATTTTCGATTGTTTGTCATACCGGTCGATTGAGATCAGTTATCGTTAATCGCCAAAAAATTGTCCCATGTAATACAATCCTAACCCTCCCAGCATTACAAATAAGCTACAATGTTGCAGATACAGCCAGTCAGGGACTTGTTTACATCAGCAGTCTCAGAAGGGAGGGGGGAGGGTGGGGAGACAGGGAAAAAAGCTCACACACAGATTTTTGTGTCTTCAGCAGAAAGCAGCAGCTGAGAACTGGGGGAAGGAGACTGAATAGATAATAAGTATGAAAGGAATTCTTAGTCTCACCATGGGCAGCAACGTGTTATTTTTGAGTGGAATAAACCTTTATGCAATGCACTAGAGCAGTCCCATTGACATGAATGGAAAAGGTGTTTGGGAGTGTTCAGTGATATATAAAGAGATAATTTTTTGGAGGGGGAGACTGAACTATGAGCGTCAGCTATTGTCTTCTGTATCTACTGGTGTCACCTGTTGTTGTAATGCTGCACAGATTACTTTACAGCAGCCTCCTCTTATCCTCATCATTACAGACAGAACAGGAAGTCTCGGCTTAGCTTATTTTCTTGTTTTATGCTATAGATAGTAAAATGGAAAATTACAAATTAAAAACACTGAACATTATTACTAAATATGTTTAACAAAAAGCTTGATTTAAACAACAGGTGATTTAATGACACTGTCCCTTTAAGGGAACTGTCCAGATGATCACATCACCTATCACATGGGCTCATCTATCAACTGATATCGCAGCATCAGCCGCACATCTCTCCATATAATATTAGGGATGTCCAGCCAACAAACTGGAGTTAAAGGGGGCTGCAGAACTTGGATAAAGCTCTAAGGTTGTCCGGTATGTGGACGGAGCTTTATACTGGAGAAAAAAGAGTTTTATTCTCCGGGCGCGTGACAGACACGGGCGGGGAAGTAGTCATCTGGGTGGCTCCCCGCCCGTATCTAGTCACCGCACTCTGCCTGTCAGCGCGCTCCGAGGGGATTATTGACAGGCAGAGAGGTCTGTTAATGGCCTCTCTGCCTGTCAATCATCCTGCGGAGTGCGCTGACAGGCAGAGTGCGGTGACTAGATACGGGCGGGGAGCCACCCAGATGACTACTTCCCCGCCCGTGTCTGTCACGCGCCCGGAGAATAAAACTCTTTTTTTTCTCCGGATTGGGATTGGGTTGATTGGAATCCTTTAAATAACACTGAATATAGAAGCACACCGCACAAACGAGCCTGATAGACAATACATGAAGCTGCAGTAATAACTAATGTCCACTAGATGTCACCATTGTTCTGTAGAATAATTCACCTGCAGCTAAAGCCATAAAACAACTGAAGAGAGAGAAGATCTAAAGAGGCAACAGATCCAGAAAGAGACGATTACAAAAAGCCTTGGAGGAGATGACACAGGAAGATATTATTAACCCCTGATATCCCAACCAGCACTATAATAAATACATTATACAATATGGATATAGGCTATTTATAAGCTCCTGGCTACACTGTGGTTCATAATCTAAACTCCTTTACCTTTACATTTACCTCCCTATAAAGGCAAAAAACACAGGCGTAGCCATCGATACGTCCCCCCATATCCTGTAATTGGGGAAGGTTGGGGGCCACATATACACTGAACACTGGTGGAATAACATACAGCTTTAGTTCAATGAATAGCAGCCACAAAAAACTGACATGTCAGTCTTTTGTGCAGTTGCTAGACATCCCGGGTGGAGTATATACTATGTGTATACACTCCAGACGGGATTCCGTTGACTGCAATGAAACATACATTTTCTATCAATCACGGCCGTTGTTGCAAACCGGCAACAATGGCCGTGATTAATAGAAAATTTACATTGTGTGAACATAGCCATCCTATTTTTTTTGTGTTGTCATCTTCTCGTCTGTTTTCATCCATTTGTACCATCTTCCAATCCAGTAACCAAAGGTGAGTACCATCTTTTTCTTTACAATATAGTTTTGTGCTTGCATGTTTTTTCTTCTGACTTCTACTGGTCATTGTTAGGTCCTACTGTAAGCCCTGAGGGTATCTGAGTACTAGAACATTCAGGAAGGACCTAAAGAGGGGAAGCCCACTTCTGTAGTCTAGCCGCCATCTAATGCTGGTCCAGATATGTTATTCTCTTCACCAGCTCTTCGGTATAAGTTCTTCCCATATTTTGAGAATTTTGTCCCAATCATTAGTTACTTTTTGGGTAAATTAGAATTTTGATTTTATTTATAAACCAAATTTAATAAAAATATAAATTACAGCAAATACAAATAATTATAGTATGTAGAGAAAATCCTGGATGTATAAAAGAGCCGTCATGAGATCCGCGTAGCCAGGCGTCAGGGTCTTGTATACTGAGTGTATTTTATGTAATGATTGTATAATATAGAATGATATATGTGCACAGGGGAAGTGCTATGTTACCTTCAACAAAACCAGCAGCTAGTTACATGGGATTTTAAAGAAGTCCCACGGAAGACATAAACTGCAGGCAGACTGGTGGGGGCAGGAAAATAATAAGCAACTGAGCTCCCCCGTCCTCGTGCCTCCGATGTATCGCCCCTGGGTCCGGTTCACATCAGCCGGTGACTTGCAGCTCTGCTAACTGCAACGTCACGTCCCCAGCTGAGTGATTGCCCGCCCAGCCAATCAGCGTCCCGCCCCAGTCACTATCTGGCTGAGCGGGTTATCACTCGGCCGGGCCGTGATGTTTCAGCTGGAGACGACAGGTACGTGATGTAGCCGGTTTACAGTTGAAGATGACAGCCGGCTGATGTGAACGGGACCTGGGAGCGGCACATCAGAGGCACAGGGACGGGTGAGTTCAGTTCCTTATTATTTTCCTGCCCCCACCAGCCTGCAGTTTTTGTACTTTTGTGGGACTTCTCCTTTAAGGACTACAGTATTGATGGCCCATGCCCAGGTCGGTGGTAGACAATAATGAAAATGTAATAGAGATCAATCAATAGGATACCAGGAGTCGGACCTCCACAGATCCCCCATTTATTAGTGGAAACTTAACAAAAAGATCAAATGTTCTCACAGGCACATCCGTCAATACATTCACAGACGATATCACAGCCGACTCCCCAGCAACTGGGACTACAACCAACTACGTATATTTCAGTCAGTATTGTGGTCCTCATATTGCAACCAAAACCAGGAGTGGATTAAAAACACAGAAAGGATCTGTTCACACAATGTTGTAATTGAGTGTATGGCCGCCATATAACAGTAAGTAACGGCCATTATTTCAATATAACAGCCGTTGTTTTAAAATAACAGCAAATATTTGCCATTAAATGGCGGCCATCCACTCAATTTCACCATTGTGTGAACAGAGCCTTTCTGTGTTTTTAATCCACTCCTGGTTTTGGTTGCAATATGAGGACCACAATACTGACTGAAATATATGTAGTGTGAACCCAGCCATAAACTGCATATCAATTAGAAAAACTTTACTGAGAATCATGCTATCCAAAATACTAAAAGGGAACAGGAGGAAGGGAGACAAGCCACCAAAAACAATTATAATACAAAGTCTTGTGTCCAAACATACAGCTAGCCCCAGCCTCACACCCCTGAGGAAGCCGTGGGGTATAGCGAAATGTGTGGGATGATCGTTCCCCTCCTGACCTTTTTTTTTATACAAGGTAAAATAATTTACTACAAATTTTTCTCAGTTTTGTTTGTTATCATCAGCTACTTTTACTGGGGCTAGCTGTATGTTTGGGGTACCCTTGCTTAGACACAAGCAGGGTACATGACTTTGTATTTTAATTGTTTGTTGGTGGTTTTTCCAGGAGGCTTGTCTTCTTTCCACCTGTTCCCTTTCAGGATTCTCAAAAACGACAGATAGATACAGGGGCGTAACTAGAAATGGCTGGGCCCCATAGCAAACTTTCCAATGGGGCCCCCCCTCCTGGCTGCTGGGGAGGAAATGGACACATGGTTTCGGCACATGCATTGTCTGACTTTTTTTTTACCTGGTTTTTAACTGCTTAAAATATAAACAAGGTTGCACATTAAATATCTGCATACCAGAACTGACTAATACCGCCAAAAACCACCATACTGTAACTGGAGAACACCACCACACCAGACCTGACCAATACCGCCATACTGTGACTGGATAACACCGCTATACCAGACCTGACCAATACCACCATACTGTGACTGGATAACACCGCAATACCGGACCTGATCAATACCGCCATACTGTGACTGGATAACACTGCCACACCAGACCTGACCAATACCACCATACTGTGACTGGATAATACTGCCATACCAGACCTGACCAATACCACCATACTGTGACTGGATAACACTCCCATACCAGACCTGACCAATACCGCCATACTGTGACTGGATAACACTGCCATACCAGACCTGACCAATACCACCATACTGTGACTGGATAACACTGCTATACCAGACCTGACCAATACCACCATACTGTGACTGGATAACACTGTCACACCAGTCCTGACCAATACCGCCATACTGTGACTGGATAACACTGTCATATCATACCTGACCAATACCACCATACTGTGACTGGATAACACTGCCATACCAGACCTGACCAATACCACCATACTGTGACTGGATAACACCAACATAGCATACCTGACCAATACCGCTACACTGTGACTGTAGCCTGCTACTGCACATACTATATATATATATATATATATATATATATATATATATATATATAAATCCAGCCTGCTACTGCACATATTGTGTGTGTATGTATATATATATATATATATATATATATATATATATATATATATATATCCAGCCTGCTACTGCACGTGCTGTGTATATATATATATATATATATATATATATATATATATATATATATATATAATCTGCAGTCACAGGTAGCTTTCTTTACAGACAGTGTGTGACTACAATTCCCAGTGTGATCTGTTTGTTTCTTTGGGTGGAGGGGAGAGGCTCAGACAGCAGACAGACCACGTTGGGCGTTGTAGTCCTATGTCACAGCACTTGTGCAAATAAAACCCCACACTTATGCTTCTTTGTAAGCACACACACCTTATCAGAGACAGTGTATACTTACAGGAGGGGGAGGAGGGAGCTGTCACTGTCTCTGGGTGAGGTCCCGGCGGGAGAGGGCTAGGGGTCAGAGGTCATCCAACCTCACAGGATGCTCCTCTGTGCTGGCAGCTGACAGGCCAGACAGTAGAGCTTCCTCTAGCTGCTCCAGGAGGAGAGGAGTCTCTCAGGGAGCAGCCATGCCTTATCTTCCCCTCTCTTCTTCATACTCTGATGCCCGGCCCCCTGCTGGTGGGTGTTCGCTCGGCATTCTCCCCTGGTTAGCTAGTGTCAGGACAAGCGTCCTGAACAGCTAACCAGGGCACATCACCCAGGCCGTCCTCTCCTCACAGTGGGAGGGAGAGAAGGGGAAGGGGAGCGCACGGCACAGAGTTCAGATGCAGAATGCAGAAACTGTCTGCACTCTAAGAGGAGAGAGGACACAAACAACTAGCTGGCCGGGCCCGGGCCCCTTGATGCGGCGGACCCCATAGCAACCGCTACGGCGGTAGTTCCATCACTGGATAGATACATACCAGATAAAGAATGGCAGCCAGAATAAAAGCTTTCATCACAACGTCCATATCTAATGGATATTGGAAGATAACACTGGTAAATCTTCCTTCATTGACTTTTATAATATTAGCCACAACATCCGCCTGCCCGTTCACACTGAGAATCTGTACAGATAAATAGATTTTCTGAAACCAATAACATGTTATTCTTGTATCAAGCTGCTTTGTTATGGAGTCCTGTTTATTGGCGATCGAGGGGTGGGATTTATTTAGAGATTTTTTAAAAGCCTTAATCAAACCTTAACCCCTTAAGGTCAAAGCCAATTTTTGTTTTTGTGCTTTTGCTTTTTGCACTATATGTTTAACCCCTTAAGGACAGAGCCAATTTCGATGTTTGCGTTTTCGTTTTTTCCTCCTTGTGCTTAATAGGCCATAGCGCTTACATTTTTTCCACCTAGAAACCCACATGAGCCCTTATTTTTTGCGTCACTAATTGTACTTTGAAATGGCAATTTTTGCATAAAGTACACTGCGAAACCAGAAAAAAAATAAATGTGTAGTGAAATTGAAAAAAAAAACGCATTTTGTTTATTTGGGGGGTATTTGTTTTTACGCCATTCGCCCTAGGGTAAAACTGACTTGTTATTTATGTTCCGCAAGTCGTTACAATTAAAACGATATATAACATGTATAACTTATATTGTATCTGATGGCCTGTAAAAAATTCAAACCGTTGTTATCAAATATGTGTCACTTAAAATCGCTCCATTTCCAGCCTCAGGCTGGGTTCACACTACGTATATTTTAGTCAGTATTGTGGTCCTCATATTGCAACCAAAACCAGGAGTGGATTACAAACACAGAAAGGATCTGTTCACATAATGGTGAAACTGAGTGGATGGCCGCCATATAACAGTAAATAACGGCCATTATTTCAATATAACAGCCGCTGTTTTAAAATAACAGCAAATATTTGCCACTAAATGGCGGCCATCCATTCAATTTCACCATTGTGTGAACAGATCCTTTCTGTGTTTTTAATCCACTCCTGGTTTTGGTTGCAATATGAGGACCACAATACTGACTGAAATATATGTAGTGTGAACCCAGCCTTAAAGCACTTTTATTCTTTGCTCTATGGGGCTGTGTCAGGTGTTATTTTTTGCGCCATGATCTGTACTTTCTATCGGTACCTTGATTGCGCATATGCGACTTTTTGGTCGATTTTTATTACAATTTTTCTGGATTTGATGCGACCAAAAATGCGCAATTCAGCACTTTGGGATTTTTTTGCGCTGACGCCGTTTACCGTGCGAGATCAGGAATGTGATTAATTAATAGTTCGGGCGATTACACACGTGGCGATAGCAAACATGTTTGTTTGTTTATTTGTTTATTTATTTATATTTATAAAATGGGAAAAGGGGGGTGATTTGGACTTTTATTAGGGGAGGGGATTTTTTTTATTAATAAAAAAACATTTTTACTTTTCTTTTTACATTAACTAGAAGTCCCCCAGGGGGAAGTCTATACATACAGCATTGATCTCTCATAGAAATCAATGCTGTGCATATACACAGAAATGATCAATGAGATCAGTGATACATTGCTCTGGCCTGCTGCAGACCAGAGCAATGTATTACCAAGCTGGGATCAGCTTCAGTACGACGCTGAGGCCCGGCCAGAAGAACAGATCTTCCCCCCAACCCTTGCGATATGACTGTGGAGCCTGATTTGAAAATCTCAAAACACAGGGCTAGTCAGATATCCCTCCGGGAAGGACCCAGCCAAGGGGTTCCTACTGTAGAGAAACCACTTAACCACCATTTTGAGTGGCCCTAAAAGTCAATGTAATGACAAAGGAAAACCAAGGCTGAGTATCAGGGCCGCCATCAGGAATTTCGGGGCCCCATACAACCAAAGTGTCTGGGCCCCCCACATTAATAAAAAAAAAAAAAAAATTGTGTGTTCGCCCCACGCCTTGCTGGGAGGTATAATTTGGTTCCGATCAATTCTAGAGAACTGGCTCATATTCCCCATTTTCCCCAGTGGCTTAAAATGTAACCTCTGTTATACAGTTATAAAATTGTAGAAATTAAATGTGAACAAGGTGCAATTCAAATAGACACTTACTTGTATAGCTGCCTCTTGTGCTCTGTATGCAGTGCATTATATTCACCCCTGCAACGTACAATTTATAGCGTGTCTACAAGCCCAGCGGGGCTCATTATGATGGAGACTAAAACTTATACAAGAGTGGGGTAGGGGTTCCCCTGTATTCGGAATGCTGTTGAGTACTAGGCAATGCCCCGTTTGGGGTTATTGAATTTCGAGGGTCTGGGGGGCTGTTTGATTTGTATATGTTCACCAATATCCCCCCCCCCCCCCCCGGTATGCTCACTAACATAGAATATGTTGATAAGGCTAATATATTGAGGCTGTTCCATGTTAGTGAGCATATACAAATCACCCCCCCCCCCCCAGGCAGACTAGTTTAGCTCACCCAAGCCAGTGATAGCGAATACATGGCGGTGAGAACGCTTTCTAGGAGATCCTGTTTGTGCAGCAGAGGTGTCTTTATCCTGCTCTGCATAGACCCTCGAAATTCAATAATCCCAGACGGGGCATTGCCGAGCACTCAACAGCATTCTAAATACAGGGGAACCCCTACCCCACTCTTGTATAAGTTTTAGTCTCCATCATAATGAGCCCCGCTGGGCTTGTAGACACGCTATAAATGGTACGTTGCAAGGGTGAATATAATGCACTGCATACAGAGCACAAGAGACAGCTATACAAGTAAGTGTCTATTTGAATTGCACCTTGTTCACATTTAATTTCTACAATTCTATAACTGTATAACAGAGGTTACATTTTAAGCCACTGGGGAAAATGGGGTATATGAGCCAGTTCTCTAGAATTGATCTCACACACAGACACCAGCACACATGTATACAGACACCAGCACACATGTATACAGACATACAGACACCAGCACACATGTATACACACATACAGACACCAGCACACATGTATACAGACACCAGCACACATGTATACACACATACAGACACCAGCACACCAGGGCACGATGAAGTTTGAACTTCTGCAACCTGGAGAAATCACCTGATATCACCTGCAGTCCTATGTAACACCACATAACACAGTGGTATCTCTGAGTACAGATAATGTAGTAGATTTCACCTGCAGTCCTATGTAACAGCACAGATAACACAGTGATACCTCTGAGTATAGATCATGTAGTAGATGTCACCTGCAGTCCTATGTAACAGCACAGATAACAGTGATATCCCTCTGAGTACAGATAATGTAGATGTCACCTGCAGTCCTATGTAACACCACAGATAACACAGTGATATCTCTTGAGTACAGATAATGTAGTAGCTGTCACCTGCAGTCCTATGTAACACAACAGATAACACAGTGATATCTCTGAGTACAGATAATGTTGTAGCTGTCACCTCGGGGCGCCCCTACTAAATGATGTTCTACAAAATAAGAAAAGTGTCATACAGTGACTCACAGGTGACGTCTTCTTTGATCTGAGGCGTCACTTTCCCTTTTCCTCTCCATCCGGCCCAGACCTCCATGATGATTCCTTCCAGTTACGTTTCATCCCCTTAGAACCTGCGAGACAAACAATTTAGGCTCCGCACATTTCTAGCAACTTCCTTTCCTTTCTCCCCCCCTGTAGGCTCCCGTAGTAACTGCGCTGTGTGGGATGTCCCCTGTATGTAGGATCCCCTGCTGTGCCCCCTGTATGTAGGATTCCCAGCTGTGCCCCCATGAGCTAATAATGCCCCCAGAGGTACCCCCATGCACTAATAATGCCCCCAGAGATGCCCCCATGAGTTAATAATGCCCCCAGAGGTGCCCCCATATACTAATAATGCCCCCAGAGGTGCCCCCATATACTAATAATGCCCCCAGAGGTTCCCCCATGAGCTAATAATGCCCCCAGAGGTGGCCCCATATACTAATAATGCCCCCAGAGGTGCCCCCATATACTAATAATGCCCCCAGAGGTGCCCCCATATACTAATAATGCCCCCAAAGGTGCCCCCATATACTAATAATGCCCCCAAAGGTGCCCCCATGAACTAATAATGCCCCCAGAGGTGCCCCCATGAACTAATAATGCCCCCAGAGGTGCCCCCATATACTAATAATGCCCCCAGAGGTTCCCCCATGAGCTAATAATGCCCCCAGAGGTGCGCCCATACACTAATAATGCCCCCAGAGGTGCGCCCATACACTAATAATGCCCCCAGAGGTGCCCCCATATACTAATGCCCCCAGAGGTGCCCCCATATACTAATAATGCCCCCAGAGGTGCCCCCATACACTAATAATGCCCCCAGAGGTGCCCCCATACACCAATAATGCCCCCAGAGGTGCCCCCATACACCAATAATGCCCCCAGAGGTGCCCCCATATACTAATAATGCCCCCAGAGGTGCCCCCATATACCAATAATGCCCCCAGAGGTGCCCCCATACACCAATAATGCCCCCAGAGGTGCCCCCATATACCAATAATGCCCCCAGAGGTGCCCCCATATACTAATAATGCCCCAGAGGTGCCCCCATATACTAATAATGCCCCCAGAGGTGCCCCCATATACTAATAATGCCCCCAGAGGTGCCCCCATATACTAATAATGCCCCCAGAGGTGCCCCCATACACCAATAATGCCCCCAGAGGTGCCCCCATATACCAATAATGCCCCCAGAGGTGCCCCCATATACTAATAATGCCCCCAGAGGTGCCCCCATATACTAATAATGCCCCCAGAGGTGCCCCCATACACCAATAATGCCCCCAGAGGTGCCCCCATACACCAATAATGCCCCCAGAGGTGCCCCCGTAGACCAATAATGCCCCCAGAGGTGCCCCCATACACTAATAATGCCCCCAGAGGTGCCCCCATATACTAATAATGCCCCCAGAGGTGCCCCCATATACTAATAATGTCCCCAGAGGTGCCCCCATACACCAATAATGCCCCCAGAGGTGCCCCCATACACTAATTATGTCCCCAGAGGTGCCCCCATACACCAATAATGCCCCCAGAGGTGCCCCCATACACTAATTATGTCCCCAGAGGTGCCCCCATATACCAATAATGCCCCCAGAGGTGCCCCCATACACTAATTATGTCCCCAGAGGTGCCCCCCATATACTAATAATGCCCCCAGAGGTGCCCCCATATACCAATAATGCCCCCAGAGGTGCCCCCATACACTAATTATGTCCCCAGAGGTGCCCCCCATATACTAATAATGCCCCCAGAGGTGCCCCCATATACCAATAATGCCCCCAGAGGTGCCCCCGTAGACCAATAATGCCCCCAGAGGTACCCCCATACACTAATAATGCCCCCAGAGGTGCCCCTAAAAAAAACAAACATCCTACTCACCTAATCCGCGCTGTGCAGGCAGCAGCTCTTCCTCCTCCTCTTCGGGCTCCATCTTGCGAGCCGCAGGGACGGGACTTCCGGCAGACGTGATGACGTCACATGATCACGCCTGCCGGAGGGGCACATGATCACGGCCCGGCCTCCCATAGGCTGCTGGTATGAAGTGCCGGCAGCCTATGGGAGAGAATACAGGAGGAGGACGCTGACAGGTCCTTCTCCTGTATTCTGATCGCTTTAATGTTCCGCCCGCTGTGCGGGCGGAACATTAAAGCGATCAGTGCATCCCGAGAAGCTGCGTGGCCGCAGCTTTTCGGGATGCTCAAAAACAGTTGGCAAGGGGGGCCGTGCGGGCCCCCCTAGCGTAGCGGTCGGGGGGCGGCGGCCGGCGGGCCCGCCGGGCCCCCTACCGTGTCTCTTAGGGTCCGGGCCCCATACAGCAGTACCACTTGTACTGCCCTATCGGCGGCCCTGCTGAGTATCCATCCACAGACAGCTGTTTTGGGGTGTTGCCCCTCATTAGTGTGGAACAGGATTCTGGCTAGGTGGGAGCAATGCCTAGTAGACCCATATGGGAAACATCATTGATATGTTTCCCTTGTTATTACATTGACTTATAGGGGCATAGGGCCACTTAATATCATTGTTTTGGTGGTTTCCCGACAGGAGCCACCCCCTGGTTGAGCCCTTCCCGGAGGGATATCTCACTAGTACTGTGTTATAAGACCCTTATATTAGGCTCCACGGATCTTTGTTGCATACTTCCACTTCCTGACTGTCTCATCTTAAGAGTGACTGTTGAATGGGCTGGAGGTGGCTGTGATAATCAGTGGACACCATAGACTCATAAGTCGTCATTGGGGAAGTGTGAACAGGTAAGCATATAAAGGGACTTTTTTCAAGATTGGCGTACTTGTACACCAATCTTAAATAAAGCCCGTCCCCTTTTTCCCGGCTGGATTTAATAAGTGATATACGCCTCTTAGTAAACCTGGGCAGTTCTGTCCCAAGCGCAGGCTCTACGCAGCAAATCTACACCTGCTTCCAGTAGGCATAGATTTATATCATGGTTTACAAGCCAGTGTACATCATAATAAATCAGGGAGAGGGCCACACCTCATCCCAGCTTTGACGCACCACCCATCACCAATCACCAGGGGATATGGCTGGCGTATTCCATAGAGAAGGTGTGAATCTGCCCCTTACCTGCGGCATAAGCCAGGGGCGCACATTGATAAAGGTTCCCCATAGTCTTTTTTATTTTCTATGTGTATTAAATTGTGCACTGCCATCTTGGACTGGGTTTGTTACGAACCTTGCAAAAAGTTCATAACAAATCTTGGTTCATGAGGTTTGGTTCGCTCATCTCCAGAAATTATACAGTATATACAGTGTTCAGTGCTTGAAGATCGAGTTGGAAGCAGGCATGTTGGGCAAGTGTTAGGCTGCATTCACACATTCCGGGAAGTTGTCTGTGCTCACGGATCCGTGCACACAGACAATTTTACAGCCCATCGCTTTCTATTGGGCTATTCAGATGTTCCGTGATTTCATGGATCCGTGATCCGTTCCATTAAAAAATAGGACATGTCATTACTCGGAACGGATGCACGGAAAGGATTCCCCATAGAAATCAATGAGATCCGTGTTTTTCAAGGATGTACACGGATGTGACATCCGTGTTCATCCGTGAAAAACATGGATGGGATGTAATCAATGTAATTTAAAATGCTTTAACACAGATCCATGAAAAAACGGACACTGATACAAAACGGATGCAAAACGGATGAAAAGTGGACTGTTTTGCACAGATCACGGAGGTTGCTGCCGGACCACAATCACGGACCGGGAAAAACACTGAACGTGTGAATGCAGCCTAAGGATTAGGCAAGGGTCAAATAATAATGGCTACATGACTGGGTTGGCCGATATAGGTGTTGGGGTATTCTCTATCCACAGCTAGCTTCCTGGACTATTCATGTCATAATACAAGATAACAAACAGCAATCCTGTAGACAATAATGCAGTCAGGCATAGTACATAAGAAATAATTGACCTTGTACCATTTATACCAAACCGGTTCAATCATATAGATCAGCGACCTTACCCAGCCAGATAAGGGGGCGGGGCATGACACAGCACTAAGGAGAGAACCCCTCCCTGTGTCATGCTCCGCCCCCCTCAGATACTACACTGGACAGGTTGCAGTCTATCCAGTGCCTCCTCTTACCTCCACCAGATGCTTGAGCTGTGAGGGTGCAGTCTTCATCAGTGTCATGTCCGCCTCCTCTCCAGTATTGGGGGTGGGTGGATGCTGGCCTTGCGGTTGGTGTTGGATGGGAGGAGGCTCTTCTGAATATGATGGCAGAAAAGTCTCCAACACTTGTGGATCTGTAAAGTATCTGAAAAGTGTTATTCAGGCCTCACATATGATCAGATATTACTGATAGTTCTAGGCTATGTGACATGTTTTTGGCGTATACCCATCACCAGGAGGGGGCTTTTGTTTTAACACATTGTGTGAGATGAGGAAATCTCCATCGCTGCTTCCACTTACAGTATAAGCCCCATGATATAATATCACCCGAGCTTCTCATGTTTTCCATACATTTCACCTGCAAGCCAAATATCCCTAAGTTTTTGTGATTAGTGTCTATTTCAGAGCTGGACACTGGTGGGGGGGATGGGCATTTATGCAGAGTAAGAGTACGAGTACGCCCATCTTAAATTAGGCTCTGCCCCCAATTACCCCACCGGATTCACTAAGAGGTGTACGGCTGACCTGTGCCTCCCGTACAGCAGACACAGAAATCTACACCTGTTCCTCTGCAGGTATAGATGTGGTGTCCCACTCTAAGTGTTTTATGCACCTATTACAAAGTTCTAATTCCAGGTTAAGGGGGTGATGAGGTATTCTACAGTTGTCAGTATTTTATATGCTTAGGTATTGCACAACTGAAGTTAGCAATGGGTTAATGTTTCTGTTGTACAATGTGTTTGCTGCTGACCTATAGGAGGTGCTCTCTCTCTCTTTCTACCTATCCCTGTTCATCACACACACACTCTCTGTAGGAGGAGTTAGTTAGCTGTGTGTGGGAGGAAGTAACCAAGTCAGCTGAGTGCAGTTCTGTGCAGTCTAGTGAGCAGATACACATCTAAAAGGCGCAAGGCAGTATCCTGAACAGAAGAGGAGCTCGTCTCGATTGGACAAAGCAACCAGTACTGAAGGCCTACGTATGCTATTGCGCAATGCAGGTAACTTGGACACCCCTGGACACTTAGCTACGCCCAGATAACCACGATTGAGGCTTGTAGTACCCTGACAGGACGGGTAGCTTGCAACTGTAAGGCAGAAGGTGGTCAGAACAACGTTAAACACAAATACCAGTAACACTTTCAGGTTCCGGCAGGGCACACCGCTACATTGAATTGGGGCTCCTCTGGCCAACTCCTCTTCAAGCACCACTACAACTACCTCTTTCTCTTGCTACTCTCCAGTACCACCCTCAAGCTCAAAAGGTCAAGCACTTTAGTGTACCAAGTGTTATCTATTCTGTAAAATGTGTACTGTGATTTTTGCAAAGCCTGACAGTAAAGCTGTTTTTATACTTTTTATACTACTGGGACTGGGCTGAGCTGTTTAAACACACACCCACACGACCAAACCCCCACATAGATTTCTGTCATGATATAAATTATGGTCATCTGGCCATGCCTCCTACCCTCCTTGACACCCCGCCCCCAGCAATTATATATATATGTAGTCTCTGAGTATACCTTGATGTGAGAGGCTATGTTTACTTTATATAGTCACTAAATAGTCCAATAGTTAATTAAAAAAAATACGTTTTATTATATCACATAAAAACCCAAACACATTACTTCACAGCCATCACCTTTGCACAATATGCCACCAGTTATTTTCACAAGAGAATTTATTTGGGTGCTGTTCCCACCTTGCGTTTTCATGTGTTTTTTTTGTGTTTATACCCAAATCCTCCTCATATTGCATGTCATATAGTATAAATATTCTTTGAACGAAAAGTTTATTTGGGTACTGTTCAGACCTCATTGCGTTTTTGTTGAGTTTTTTTGTCTGTTCATGTGTTTTTTGCACCCAAGCTTTCCTCTTATTGCATATTATCCAGTACATATATATACATATCAGTAGTGATTACTGTCCCTGTAAATTCTCCAGCTGTGTTCCCATATTGCACATATTATTTCATATTGCACTCATATTACAGTCACAGTCTTTTCTTATTGCACTTTTTGTATCACGGTTACAGTCACTCATAAATGTCCCGATTTTCCCAAGTATAAAAAATCCAACCAAAAAAATGTTTTTCTGAAGGTATATTACTTCCCTTGTTTTCGGGGGTTCACTTTAGTATTCTCTTATTCTGTCCCAACGTGTTTCCGCAGCCTCTCATCAGGGGCCTTGCTGCTTCGTTATTCTGGAGATCTGGTGCACAGCTCAGATGATGGCTGTACACTCTCTAGTGATAATAACTGGTGGCACATTGTGCAAAGGTGATGGCCGTGAAGTAATGTGTTTGGTATTTTAAGTGATATAATAAAAGGTATTTTTTAATTGACTATTAGACTATTCAGTGACTATATATATATATATATATTTCACACAAATACTGCGGCACATCCGAAGTTCAGTGCATGAAGAAATTTATTCCAGGTGAAATAACATGATAACACAGCACGGCAACATGATAAGGGGGTGCGACGTTTCGACGACCTCATGTCGTCATTTTCAAGCATGTGGGGTGATCAACTCGTTCTCTTTAAATAACAGGTGTCTAAATTACTCAGCAAACGTGATTGGTGAACAAAGATGTCAATCAAGCTAGCATAAACAGTTTAAGAGTCCGTATAGCAGACAAAAAAGTGTAGTCCATATATGTGAGGTGCTTAAAAAAATGGGTCGTGAGCAATTAAAAGGCTTAAAACAGACGATCAGTCAGGTTTCTTACAAAAGTTTCAGAATCATGCATTAGCAATGGCGATTCAATAGTGGCGTTACACTGCAGGCAATCTTTTCCTCTCAATGCGGTCTCGGAGCCAATGGGTTAACATGGTGAAGTATGAAAAGGGGGAGGGACCTCTCAGTGACGTCATAAAGTAGTAAACATCAGAACCAATGAGAATGCGGACACATTTTACATCCTATTAGAGGAGTATGCAATGCGCGGTGATCGCAGGGTCCACACATCCAACATCTGAATTGGGGACATGTGTCGTCTACTAAATCTGCTCGACCGGTCACTCCAGACCAGATGTGAAGTTCTCCTAAGGGATTCTAGGCGCAGCGGTAACGCTCTCTCACAGTGATGGGTGTGAACATGGACATCAGATAGAAGGACTTCAAAGTAATTACTTGGTTCGTCTTGGACTGCCTGAGGGTGAGATTCCTGATCGTCTAAGTCTTATAGAATATCTGCAAAGGTGAAATAACACAGGTAATTAAAAGATTAAATGGAAACATAGAGTTAATCACACTTAGTCACTTCTGGGGAGATACAGACAGAAGTTAAGAGTAGGCACCTCAGAGGCTTACCTAATCATATGTTTGGAAACTTTATATTCCACATTGAGCCCGTCCGGGCCCAGGGCTCGAGTTTTAAAGATCCAACGTAATTCCCTTTTTCTGAGGGCTAGTTGTCTATCCCCTGCTCGTTTCTCCGCAAATATGCAGTCTACAATCATTAATTTCAAATCTTTTCCAGTATGTCCTGCTTCTAAAAAATGTTTCGGTCAGGGGCGGAGCTTGCCGCGGCCATGAGCAGACGCGCCTAAAGAGAGCTCCAGCTACATCGCCTCCTTTTTAGCATTTATCCTGCAGAAATCCTCTTCATCACCCAGAAACTAGCCTAAGGTGTCGCTGAAGACCTGGGGCGCAAAATGAATCGCACCAGACAGTCCCAGCTGAAGGACTTTACGAAAGTGACCCCTCAGCAGAGCGCGCAGCACTCCCGGGCCCACCAAGATGGCGAATCCTCAGACCAAGAAGAACCTGAACCCACGCTTGCCCAGGTATCGGCGCAACTACTGGATGCGATCCACGCGTCTACGACTTCCCTCACAGGCAAACTAGAGGAGGTGAAGACGGACGTGGGGCTCCTCCGCCAGGACATGCAAAAGCTACGGGAGCGGGTCAGAGAGACCGAGCACCACGTGTCTCAGATAGAAGACAACATAGCGCCGATCCCGGGTCGACTTACCGCGCTAGACAAAACTGCTGCAGCGTGGATCCAACGAGCGGATGATCTTGAAAACCGCCTACGGAGGAACAATCTGAGAATCCTGGGGCTTCCTGAGCGGTCTGAGGGGGACAATCCGTGCACGTTTGCTGAACGCTGGCTACAGGAACTGCTACCTGACCTGGTCACTTCTGTGACATATGCGGTGGAGAGGGCGCATCGAGTACCAACTAAAGCGCCGCCACCGGGTGCCCCGCCACGGCCGTTCCTGATTCGCTTACTGAGCAGCAGAGACCGAGATGAAGTGCTCCGGGCGGCGCGCCGTAGAGGGAAGCTGACATACCACAACTCCGCCATCTTGCTGTTTCCTGACTTCTCGGCGACATTGCAAAAAACGAGAGCCACCTTTACCACAGTTAAAGCCAAGCTGCGTGACCTCCAAATCCAGTATTCCATGTCCTACCCTGCCAGATTGCGTGTGGTGTCGGAGGGCCGAGCTCTATTTTTTACCTCGCCGACTGAAGTGGAAGAATGGATCCAGACTCAGAGACGACCATCTGCAAATTGAACCGCCAGATCTAAACATTCACAGATAAGTACATTTCTCCGGGCCCTGACGGAGGAATAACCATAGCACTATGCCTGTACCTGGGGACATGTGGGAGAGGGGTGGGGATTACTGGTGGTCGTTCTTGAAAAATTTGCAACCTTTACAACACGATCGGACCCACGAAGGACACTGACCAACTATGCCTCAGGAGTTGTGGTTGTGTACAGGACGCTATGCAGATACTGACGTGTGACTACACACCACTTATCATACTTGGGTTCGCAGGGTCCATGTTGCTTATTATCTTTTTACCCCATCTCTTTCGTCCTCTTCTCCTCCCCCCCTATCCCCCCTCCCTTCCCCTGTCCTAATTCTGTGCCTTAACTTGCTAACTTCAAGGGGGAAGTTTGCCTGCCCATGATAACTAACGACCTGCTATGAGTTAAGTGATATGGATGTACACTGGGTACTGTATACGCACGGAGGGGTGGTTGCACACCGGTTATTATATCTCAGTTCGCTGTAGCCTGGGTACTCTTCTCTTTATCCCTCATCTATCGCCCTCTTGTCCCCCCCCCCCTTTTCCCCCCTTCCCTTCCCCTCTTCCCCATCTCTCTACTTTTTCTTATATATGTCATGATAAATATTTGTTTGTCTTTTACGAGCAGTGTTATGATGAGAATTGAGAGCTATGGCGGTATATAGAACGTTATATATGTGCTGACAACTAATATTGCGCCACCTGCTATACCTGGGTTCACTAGGTTTCTTCTGCTCATTATTTCTACATCCCCATATCTTTCGCCCTCTTCTCCTCCCCCCCCCCCCCCCCCCTTACCTCACACTTTGGCTCTCTTTTCTCTCATTTATTAATCAATGCATATCCATTCACACTGGTCATTAACCTGATATGTTTTTCATGATAGGACTGTATATCAGAGGTAATATAGAGGGTGATTGACACGCCTCCCCTTATATCTGACCTGATAGTAATACCTTACTCACTTTCTTTTTCGCCTACATCTCCCGTCCCCTAACCCCTCCCCCCCATCCTTCCCTCTTCCTTCTGTAAGGTTTACACCTATCTTGCTTCTCTGTGATGTACGAGAATTCCACTAGGTGGCACCCTAACACTATACAGCATATATTATACTCTCTTCCTGCCTTTATACTGCACTGGTATTCATAGATAGTACAGATAGTGATGTGTCTGTGGTCTGTGCTTGCATCATCTACAGTACAGACTACCCCCGTATACTACTGTCACTATTTCTTAGTGTTTGAAGTTTGTTAAATTTATTGCCTCCGTTGAGAGGCGTATGCTATACTCTTAACCCTTGCCTGTTGCAAGGGAGGTTACTGAGGTTTTTTTCCTGTTAGGAAAAGTTCTGTCTTATTCTCTGTAAGCGCTTACATAATACCAATGTCTGTTACAGTGTTCTCTCACAATGTCAGGGGACTGGGCACACCTAAAAAGCGATCTATGGTGTTTTACCAGATTCAGAAACATAAGGCACAAGTGATATGTCTACAAGAAACCCATATGACAAAACCCACACTCAGGTTACTGCAGAAGCTATGGATTCAATGGTCCTTACACTCCACCCACACCTCATATTCCAGGGGGGTATCCATACTTGTCCATAAGTCACTGAGGTGGGAGCCTGGTGCTACGCATAGAGATCCGGAGGGCAGGGGAGTGTTTGTACAGGCATGGATTGAGTCAGTGCAGGTAGTGCTTATTGGATTATATCTACCGCCTCCCGCATCAATGCAGATTATACATGAGGCTGCGCGTTTTGCGGCGGCATACCCACAGGCTGTATTGTTGATCTTAGGGGATTTTAACCTGACTATCAACCCTTTAATGGATAGATTCTGGAGAGCTGCACCGGGCCCCACTGCCACCTCTACATCCCCATTGGGCCAACTATTGCTAGAACTAGGATGGGTGGATTTATGGAGACTGCGACACCCAGACACATTAGAATTCACCTGTCACAAAGTGACCCACCAGACACTATCTAGGATTGATTATGCTATAGGAAACCCTAAGGCTAATACGATACTGTCCACCATACAACAGCTACCAAGAGCCATCTCAGACCACTCACCGATACTATTAGAATTAAATGTGGGCTCAGTGGGACTGAGAGGGGGAATTCGCAAGATACATCCGTTTTGGCTTACCCTTATACGTGACACGGATCGTATCCCCGCCCAACTGCAGTCTTTCTTGCACCATAACTTCCCCTACGACACACACACCATGTTTTGTGATGCCCTAAAGGCATTCTGGAGTGGCTGCTTACAGGCGTCCATTTCTTTTGTTAAGAGAGACACTGCTAGAGAGGAGAATGAACTGGCCTCCAAATGTGTACAACTAGAGGCTGCATATGTCTCTAACCCATCTGACAGTAATAGATATGATTGGTTACGAGCGGGCCGAGATTACCTGCACTGTTTACAAGAAAAGAACAAACGTAAACTCTTCTTTTGTGCCCAAAAGGGATTTGAGATGGGAAACCAATCTAGCAGCTTACTGGCACACCTTATACACCTAAATACCTCATCTCCCGTAATTTTGAAAATATCCGACATAGATGGTAGAGTTCTCACCTCTAGCATTGATATTCTCCAGAGGTTCTCGGGGTATTACCAGAACTTGTATGAGACCCAGCTAAAATGCACTACACAAGATATACGGGCATATTTGGCAGACATCCCGCTTCCTACCCTACAAGAGGATCTCTGTACTCTTTTAGAGGCACCCATATCACTAGAGGAACTAGACATCGCATTGGGTGACTCTGCGAGGGGAAAGGCATGGATGGTCTTCCACTGGAAGCCTACTTACAATACAAAGACATATTACTCCCTGCACTTCTCTCGGTCTATCACTCCTCCTTTGAACACCAGATTCTACCTGAGTCCTTCTATAACGCAACAATTGTACTCATACTCAAGCCTGATAAAAACCCGTTAGATTGTGGATCCTACAGGCCCATATCTCTTCTTAATTCAGACTACAAGCTGCTTACCAAGATTATTGCTAACCGCCTGTGCAGGGTTATTCCTTCCCTTATAGTAAGGAGAAATGTATAGAGCAGCGCTCATCCAATATAGACACGTGTAAACACAAAGTAACACTCACCCGGTGATTGTGGGTATTACTCAGAACACCCACACCACCTAGAGCCAGGAAGATTCAATGGTCATACATCCACAAGGGGAGGGCGCAGGTCCAATGCCCGAGTGTAGGGTTCCACACCGGTGACAAAAACAAGAAACAAGGAACAAAATGTGAAGGACTGCGCTCAAGATGAACCAAAGTGTCAAGGGAGATTTGCGAACCACACTTACTTCACTTGGGGGACAGACAGCCAGTATCAAGTCCCCCTCCAAGAAAGCCAATAACAAGGGATATCTCAGTCCATGCAGTCCCACATCACATGAGCGGTCACCGAGTAAGTAAAATAAAGTTTATTGGACAACGCGTTTCAGTGGCATAGCGGCCACCTTTCTCAAGCCAACCAAACACAACCATAAGTAAACATTTTATACCTGAATAATGACTTGCAGATGCCTCCGGATACGGGACCGACGCCCCCTCCCTGCAGCTTCCGAGAGTGTACGCCGCGTGCGTGTCACGCTGAACCGCACAACGTCATATCCGCCGCGCCACTCGCCACATTGTATCAATGGACAATCGACGCGGCCGACGCAACGCCGGGCACGCTTACACGCCGCGTGCGTTCCACTCCGGAACGCAGAGAAGGAAGACCACGTCAGATCCCGCGCCCGCAGCATCCAGATGACGTCACTGTAATACATGCGTTTCAACTTGGAGCGCATATAAATTAAGTGTAATATTGAACATATTATCCCCCAAAGAACGTTCATAACATAAGATTCTTATTTATATAAATAGATGGACACTATATAGCTTTAAAAACTCTTGCTATAAATATCTAAAAACTATATCTATATAGTTAGATAAATGTACAGTGATATAGAATAAAAATGATCATAAATATATATAGGGGGGGGGGAAAGGGGGGGACATAGTATAAAATCATTTCTAATGCTGAGTAAATTCATTTAGTATACTAACTAAGTGTCTAATAAATCTGTTCTAGGGATTCGTTTAAGCCATTGGGATGTAAACTGTCTAAACGAAATATCCAGAACATCTCTTTATTGCACAAACTCCCGTATGTTTCTTGGTTAACTTTTTCTAAAGGGGTAACTTTTAGTAAAGTGCAGTCTCTATTATGAACCTGTGCAAAGTGTCTAGAGACACTGTGCTTCATATGGCCATGTTTAATATTAAAGCGATGATTATTTAGCCTCTGTCTAAGTGGGTTGATTGTTCGACCCACATATCGTAGGCCACACGGACATTCCAACATATATATTAAATATTTTGTTTCACATGTTAGATACTGTTGTATAAGAAACGGTTTTTCTTCATCTTTAATATTTATATATTTAGTTTTATGTGTAATGTGGCTGCAGCATTTACATCGTGGTTTACTACATTTGTATACCCCACCTATTACTGGTTGGCTCATATTTTTCTTTACATTCTCAGATCTGGGTACTGACGGGGCTAAAAGGTTCTTCAAAGTTTTATTTTTTCTAAAAATACACGTCGGTTTTTCCGTAATATGATCTAACAGATACGGATCATTCCCCAAGATTTTCCAATTATTTTGTATTATTTTCTTAATTTGGTTATGATTAGTATTATAGCGGGTAATAAAAGCCGTTTGAAATCTCCCATCTGGATTATTGTCATCTTTCTCGTTAGGTACCATGCTAGAGGTTTGAGTGAGTGTGGAGACTTTTTGTCTCGCTCCCTTAATCAAGGACTCTGGATAATTCTTTTCCCTAAATCTTTCACTTAATACTGTGAGTTGTTGTTCACATGTCTGGTTTGTACTGCAGTTTCTTCTTATCCGTTTCATTTGGCCGAAAGGTATGTTTTTCTTCCAGCTCTTTAGATGGCAGCTATTGAAGTCTAGATAGCTATTAGCATCGACTTCTTTGAAGTTTGTAGCTGTTTCAATGGCGTCTTTTTCAATATAAATTTTTAGGTCTAGAAAAACAATTTCAGTGTTGCTAATATGGCTCGTAAATTCTATACCCCATTCATTATTATTAATGGACTCAATAAAAACTTTTAAAGACTCTATACCCCCTTTCCAAATTAAAATAATATCATCTATATAGCGTTTATAAAATACAATATTGGGATTGGACATGGATCTCTCAAAGGCCCCCATAAACAAATTGGCATAGCATGGTGCAAATTTAGTACCCATGGCCGTACCACAAGTTTGTAAATAAAACTGATTCATATAGGTAAAATAGTTATGTTCTAATACAAATAAAATGGCGTCTAAAATAAATTTCTTTTGTTTCTGTGGCATAAGTGGATCTTCATCTAGGAATGTATTGATGGCTCTGATCCCCAGGTCGTGTGGGATATTGCTGTATAGCGAGGTAACATCTAGTGTAGCCCATAAATAGTCATTATCCCATTTAATGTCTTTTAGAAGTGAAAGGAGATGGGTAGTGTCTCTGAGGTAGGCTGGTAAATTATTAACAAATCTCTGCAGTTGGTGGTCAATGTATTCTGATAGGTTTCCAGTGACTGAATCCATACTGGCAATGATTGGTCGTCCTGGTGGGGCTGTCAGATTTTTATGAATCTTTGGCAAAAAATAAAAATAAGGTTTATTAGGAATTAATGTGTAAATAAAGTTACGTTCCCTTTTTAAAATGCATTGATTAGACAAGGCCTCATCTAATAGTAATTGGAGCTGATGGTTATACTCCCGGGTTGGATCTGTATCTAACTTACAATAATATTTCTGATCTGATAGAATCCTCAATGCTTCATTGTGATAGTATTCCTGGTCCATAATAACAATCCCTCCCCCCTTGTCTGCACTTTTGATTACTAATTCTCTATTTTTCATCAAGTTTTTTAGTGCTATATTTTGTGCCAAAGTTAGGTTTTTTGTAAATCTAGTTTTTTCTTTAGTCATATTTTTTAAATCTGACATAACTTTTTTATAGAATGTTTCAATTATAGGGCCTTTGCTATCGAGGGGGTAGAATGAAGATTTTGGTTTTAGTGTTGTGGGTATCGGTTCTTCCATAATTATATCTGCCAATTCATTAATATCTATTATCGGGATTATATCACTCTCAGAGTTGGTTACAATCGGTATTTGTTCAGGATTTTGTGCCACTTTTTTCATGGCGAAATGTCTTTTGATGGTTAATTTTCGAATAAAATGATTAAGGTCAACGAAAAGTTCAAATAAATTAGCCCCACTAGTTGGACTAAAGGAGAGTCCTTTATTAAGGACACTAATCTCGTGAGTGGTTAGTTGTTGTCGTGAGAGGTTAAAGATACCTCCTTGATGTGATTTGTCTCCCTGTTGGTGGGTGTCTGTGTGGTTAATTTGAGTTTTTTTGTATTTCCTTCCTCCTCTACATTTTCTTCTGTTCTTTTTGATCTTTTTCTGGACAATCCCACCGGACTGTAGAACTGTGTGATCTTCGATGTTACTAGGAGAGGGGTGGTACACCTCATGCTGACTGAGGGGGTTAGTGTTTCCATTACAGTAATGTTGGTGAGAGGTGGGGTTTTGGGGGGGCAAATCTCTGGATCCAGTTGGAAGGAAATGGAGGCTGCTGTTTCTAAAAAAGCCGGGTTTTTACCTTTTTCTTCCAGGCTAGTGGATGTAACTATTTTAATAGATGGGCTGAGTGGAAGATTGTTGACTAGGTCTCCTCCGGTTATGATTAATGTACAATTATTGGGGGGTTCGGTCAGATCGAGCAATGGAACAGCAACATCGGTAGTGTTCTCCGGAGTATGAGCCCCTGAGAGGGGTAGAGAGGTGATATGTCTAATGGGTGATGGGGGCACCACCGTGGCTGCTCCAAATCTGATGGATCCAATGGGTCTCGATTCTAAAGTTTTAGTATGATTTATATTATTTTTATTTTTATGTTTGTGAATGAATTGACTATTATAGAACGTCCGTCCTTTAAATAATTTATATGGAATAGTTTTGGGGGGAATAGGTCTCTGAACTACTTCTGCAAAACTAGGTGGTGGTAAAGTGACTATCGGTGTTTGTGGCTGTATGTGTGAAATAGATGTTTCGTTTAACATATGTGTCCGTGGCGGGAGGGGTCTATATGGGATAGAGTACCGTCTGGGTTGAGGGTTCTGGGATAGACTCTGAGTTATCCCAGAAATAGGATGGATTAATATGGATTTGGTGTCTCTACACAATTTAGATATCTTCTTATCAAAGAAGTATTTTTCACTCCTATATATGGATCCAATTAAGGATATGTGGTCATCATCATGTAGATGTGGAATGTGTAGTAGGATCTGACCCAGGGTTATTTTGGAGAGAGTTTTTCTCTTGTCAATCAATTTGTCAATCATAAGGCCAGAAAAGGTATTCATCATCACCTCCCATTCACCTGAAAAGGAAACATCACATGGAAATGCAGAGTGAAAAGGCATTTTAAGTCCTTTCGGTATCAGCTTATTGGCTTGGCATATACATAAATACAGCCAATCCACTGTGTGTCTAATCAGATCGTTAGACAGTCTCTTTGTTTGTAGATACACATTAGACGGCTTCTCAAAGCCTTTGTTAAGGTCCTCCAAATTAAAGTCAGATGGTATAGGTAGACATGGGGTTTCAAAGACCCAATTGGAGAATGTATCTGTTTCCATATTTAGACTTATCTGGTTTTTCATTCTTTCCAAGATATGCCGCCAATCAGAATTGAAGTATTCCATAGTCTGATCGGAGGGCGCTAACTCCCAAAAATAGGATACCGGATTCCTCAAAAACACAAGAATGGGAAATCCGCTTAGAACAGTAAGGAGAAATGTATAGAGCAGAAAGAATGGAAAGAATGAAAAACCAGATAAGTCTAAATATGGAAACAGATACATTCTCCAATTGGGTCTTTGAAACCCCATGTCTACCTATACCATCTGACTTTAATTTGGAGGACCTTAACAAAGGCTTTGAGAAACCGTCTAATGTGTATCTACAAACAAAGAGACTGTCTAACGATCTGATTAGACACACAGTGGATTGGCTGTATTTATGTATATGCCAAGCCAATAAGCTGATACCGAAAGGACTTAAAATGCCTTTTCACTCTGCATTTCCATGTGATGTTTCCTTTTCAGGTGAATGGGAGGTGATGATGAATACCTTTTCTGGCCTTATGATTGACAAATTGATTGACAAGAGAAAAACTCTCTCCAAAATAACCCTGGGTCAGATCCTACTACACATTCCACATCTACATGATGATGACCACATATCCTTAATTGGATCCATATATAGGAGTGAAAAATACTTCTTTGATAAGAAGATATCTAAATTGTGTAGAGACACCAAATCCATATTAATCCATCCTATTTCTGGGATAACTCAGAGTCTATCCCAGAACCCTCAACCCAGACGGTACTCTATCCCATATAGACCCCTCCCGCCACGGACACATATGTTAAACGAAACATCTATTTCACACATACAGCCACAAACACCGATAGTCACTTTACCACCACCTAGTTTTGCAGAAGTAGTTCAGAGACCTATTCCCCCCAAAACTATTCCATATAAATTATTTAAAGGACGGACGTTCTATAATAGTCAATTCATTCACAAACATAAAAATAAAAATAATATAAATCATACTAAAACTTTAGAATCGAGACCCATTGGATCCATCAGATTTGGAGCAGCCACGGTGGTGCCCCCATCACCCATTAGACATATCACCTCTCTACCCCTCTCAGGGGCTCATACTCCGGAGAACACTACCGATGTTGCTGTTCCATTGCTCGATCTGACCGAACCCCCCAATAATTGTACATTAATCATAACCGGAGGAGACCTAGTCAACAATCTTCCACTCAGCCCATCTATTAAAATAGTTACATCCACTAGCCTGGAAGAAAAAGGTAAAAACCCGGCTTTTTTAGAAACAGCAGCCTCCATTTCCTTCCAACTGGATCCAGAGATTTGCCCCCCAAAACCCCACCTCTCACCAACATTACTGTAATGGAAACACTAACCCCCTCAGTCAGCATGAGGTGTACCACCCCTCTCCTAGTAACATCGAAGATCACACAGTTCTACAGTCCGGTGGGATTGTCCAGAAAAAGATCAAAAAGAACAGAAGAAAATGTAGAGGAGGAAGGAAATACAAAAAAACTCAAATTAACCACACAGACACCCACCAACAGGGAGACAAATCACATCAAGGAGGTATCTTTAACCTCTCACGACAACAACTAACCACTCACGAGATTAGTGTCCTTAATAAAGGACTCTCCTTTAGTCCAACTAGTGGGGCTAATTTATTTGAACTTTTCGTTGACCTTAATCATTTTATTCGAAAATTAACCATCAAAAGACATTTCGCCATGAAAAAAGTGGCACAAAATCCTGAACAAATACCGATTGTAACCAACTCTGAGAGTGATATAATCCCGATAATAGATATTAATGAATTGGCAGATATAATTATGGAAGAACCGATACCCACAACACTAAAACCAAAATCTTCATTCTACCCCCTCGATAGCAAAGGCCCTATAATTGAAACATTCTATAAAAAAGTTATGTCAGATTTAAAAAATATGACTAAAGAAAAAACTAGATTTACAAAAAACCTAACTTTGGCACAAAATATAGCACTAAAAAACTTGATGAAAAATAGAGAATTAGTAATCAAAAGTGCAGACAAGGGGGGAGGGATTGTTATTATGGACCAGGAATACTATCACAATGAAGCATTGAGGATTCTATCAGATCAGAAATATTATTGTAAGTTAGATACAGATCCAACCCGGGAGTATAACCATCAGCTCCAATTACTATTAGATGAGGCCTTGTCTAATCAATGCATTTTAAAAAGGGAACGTAACTTTATTTACACATTAATTCCTAATAAACCTTATTTTTATTTTTTGCCAAAGATTCATAAAAATCTGACAGCCCCACCAGGACGACCAATCATTGCCAGTATGGATTCAGTCACTGGAAACCTATCAGAATACATTGACCACCAACTGCAGAGATTTGTTAATAATTTACCAGCCTACCTCAGAGACACTACCCATCTCCTTTCACTTCTAAAAGACATTAAATGGGATAATGACTATTTATGGGCTACACTAGATGTTACCTCGCTATACAGCAATATCCCACACGACCTGGGGATCAGAGCCATCAATACATTCCTAGATGAAGATCCACTTATGCCACAGAAACAAAAGAAATTTATTTTAGACGCCATTTTATTTGTATTAGAACATAACTATTTTACCTATATGAATCAGTTTTATTTACAAACTTGTGGTACGGCCATGGGTACTAAATTTGCACCATGCTATGCCAATTTGTTTATGGGGGCCTTTGAGAGATCCATGTCCAATCCCAATATTGTATTTTATAAACGCTATATAGATGATATTATTTTAATTTGGAAAGGGGGTATAGAGTCTTTAAAAGTTTTTATTGAGTCCATTAATAATAATGAATGGGGTATAGAATTTACGAGCCATATTAGCAACACTGAAATTGTTTTTCTAGACCTAAAAATTTATATTGAAAAAGACGCCATTGAAACAGCTACAAACTTCAAAGAAGTCGATGCTAATAGCTATCTAGACTTCAATAGCTGCCATCTAAAGAGCTGGAAGAAAAACATACCTTTCGGCCAAATGAAACGGATAAGAAGAAACTGCAGTACAAACCAGACATGTGAACAACAACTCACAGTATTAAGTGAAAGATTTAGGGAAAAGAATTATCCAGAGTCCTTGATTAAGGGAGCGAGACAAAAAGTCTCCACACTCACTCAAACCTCTAGCATGGTACCTAACGAGAAAGATGACAATAATCCAGATGGGAGATTTCAAACGGCTTTTATTACCCGCTATAATACTAATCATAACCAAATTAAGAAAATAATACAAAATAATTGGAAAATCTTGGGGAATGATCCGTATCTGTTAGATCATATTACGGAAAAACCGACGTGTATTTTTAGAAAAAATAAAACTTTGAAGAACCTTTTAGCCCCGTCAGTACCCAGATCTGAGAATGTAAAGAAAAATATGAGCCAACCAGTAATAGGTGGGGTATACAAATGTAGTAAACCACGATGTAAATGCTGCAGCCACATTACACATAAAACTAAATATATAAATATTAAAGATGAAGAAAAACCGTTTCTTATACAACAGTATCTAACATGTGAAACAAAATATTTAATATATATGTTGGAATGTCCGTGTGGCCTACGATATGTGGGTCGAACAATCAACCCACTTAGACAGAGGCTAAATAATCATCGCTTTAATATTAAACATGGCCATATGAAGCACAGTGTCTCTAGACACTTTGCACAGGTTCATAATAGAGACTGCACTTTACTAAAAGTTACCCCTTTAGAAAAAGTTAACCAAGAAACATACGGGAGTTTGTGCAATAAAGAGATGTTCTGGATATTTCGTTTAGACAGTTTACATCCCAATGGCTTAAACGAATCCCTAGAACAGATTTATTAGACACTTAGTTAGTATACTAAATGAATTTACTCAGCATTAGAAATGATTTTATACTATGTCCCCCCCTTTCCCCCCCCCCCTATATATATTTATGATCATTTTTATTCTATATCACTGTACATTTATCTAACTATATAGATATAGTTTTTAGATATTTATAGCAAGAGTTTTTAAAGCTATATAGTGTCCATCTATTTATATAAATAAGAATCTTATGTTATGAACGTTCTTTGGGGGATAATATGTTCAATATTACACTTAATTTATATGCGCTCCAAGTTGAAACGCATGTATTACAGTGACGTCATCTGGATGCTGCGGGCGCGGGATCTGACGTGGTCTTCCTTCTCTGCGTTCCGGAGTGGAACGCACGCGGCGTGTAAGCGTGCCCGGCGTTGCGTCGGCCGCGTCGATTGTCCATTGATACAATGTGGCGAGTGGCGCGGCGGATATGACGTTGTGCGGTTCAGCGTGACACGCACGCGGCGTACACTCTCGGAAGCTGCAGGGAGGGGGCGTCGGTCCCGTATCCGGAGGCATCTGCAAGTCATTATTCAGGTATAAAATGTTTACTTATGGTTGTGTTTGGTTGGCTTGAGAAAGGTGGCCGCTATGCCACTGAAACGCGTTGTCCAATAAACTTTATTTTACTTACTCGGTGACCGCTCATGTGATGTGGGACTGCATGGACTGAGATATCCCTTGTTATTGGCTTTCTTGGAGGGGGACTAGATACTGGCTGTCTGTCCCCCAAGTGAAGTAAGTGTGGTTCGCAAATCTCCCTTGACACTTTGGTTCATCTTGAGCGCAGTCCTTCACATTTTGTTCCTTGTTTCTTCCTTCCCTTATACACACTGACCAGTCTGGTTTTATTCTAGGACGAAGCACCTCTGATAATATACGTAGAGCACAAATAGCGATACAAAGAGGATATGCGCAGAAGAAGGACTGGGCTTTGGCTGCGTTAGACGCAGCCAAGGCATTTGATTCTATAGAATGGCCGTTCCTTTTAGAAGTCTTGCAAAAGTTTAAATTTGGACCCAATTTCATTAAATGGATAGAAATACTGTATAAGTGCCCGACAGCAGCTATATCTTTAAATGGCTTACTATCCCCTTCTTTTCCACTGGGGAGGGGCACCCGTCAAGGATGCCCTCTATCCCCACTTCTATTTATATTGGCAGTGGAGCCGCTGGCGGCTACCCTCCGTACTGACATAATATATAAAGGACTTAAGTACACTGGTGGAGAAGATAGACTTGGACTCTTTGCAGATGACCTTCTTCTTTTCCTATCTGACCCTGATGTTTCCCTGCCCAGAGCCATACAATTAATAGACACATTTGGTACATTTTCCGGTCTGGTAATGAACTGGACTAAATCTTTTCTCCTATACATGCACTCCTCGAGATCGCACCTACTAGATACTTCTATACATGGTCTTCAGGTGGTGTCCCAGTTCCGTTACCTTGGTATACAAATTACTACTAGGCCATCGGATATGTTATCCACTAATGTTAACCCACTCATTGCACACTTTAGAGATAAATTTAAGATATGGAGTACACTTCCTCTCTCTGTGGCTGGAAGAATTAACCTAGTCAAGATGGTGGTGCTCCCCAAATGCCTATATGTCCTTCAGCACGTATTTGTACCAATCCCTAAAGTATTCTTTAAGACACTGGAATCAGCCATCATTAGTTTTATCTGGGGTGCTTCACGGTCCAAGCTACAACTAGCGAAACTGCAAAGGCCAAAGGACCTCGCAGGTTTTGCGGTCCCAGACTTGTACCTATATTACATGGCGGGTCAGCTGAAATATTTGCAGGGTTGGATGGAGGTAGAGCTTCGGACGGGGTCTGAAGCCCATCTGGTAGAGTGCTCTCCTTTACCCTCATTATGGTCTATTTTAGTATCAGATAGAGTTCCTAATACTACCCTTCTCCCGATCTGCCGCGTAGTGAGACAGATGTGGCAAGCAGCTGCTAAGATCTCTTCCTATACAGATATTCCAGCAGAGTCCCCGCTATGGTGTAATGATAGCTTTGCTCAATTGCTTACATTCCATGACATCAGTTACTGGAAGGGAGTAGGAATTCATTATGTGGAACAGGTCTACAAGAATGGAACCGTAGTTACTTTTGATACCCTTAAGGAGTCCTATTTTATACCTAATCGCCATTTCTATAAGTATTTGCAGTTACGCCATGTGCTCCACGCTCAGTTCGGCCCTACCGATCCCCCGATCTCTAGCTACCCCCTGATAGGCGTCATTAAATCCAAAGGACCAAGTGGTTTAATTTCATCTATCTACTCTTACCTGATACGCCTCAAAGCAACGTCCACACCTCTCCCTGCAATTGAGAGATGGAGGGAACACATGCCTGCTATGTCGGATGACACTTATGAAGTTTTATTGGAATCTCACCTCCATGTCTCACCTTCCATAAATAACCAACTTACACAATTGTACATTATTCATCAAAGTTATCTAACCCCTATCAGACTCCACCGTATGGGCAGAATCCCAGCCCCGACATGCCTCAAGTGCCAGATGGAACCGGCGGATTTCTGGCATATGGTTTGGGCCTGCCCCCGGCTGCAGAAATTCTGGAGGGAGGTGGGTAACACTCTTACATCTATGTGCCCCATGCAAGTCCCACTGGACCCAACGGTATGCTTATTTGGGTCACTGAGTGAGGAGGTGTGGACACACTACAGCATTATTTTTTTACGAGAAACATTATTCTTAGCGAGAAAGGCTATAGCCATGAGATGGATAGATAAAAGACCACCTACAGTGGCAATGTGGATAAACATGGTTAACTCTGTAGTTTCCTATGAGAGAATAATTTATAAACACAGGGGCTGCCCTGCTAAATTTGGGAAGATCTGGGACGCCTGGTGTCGCTCCCCCTTGACGCTTATAGACGAAACCGAATTCCCTAGATAGGGACAAAGAATGGTGCTGTGTGTGGAAACACCTTCGCTTTTTGTAATTCTGATGTGTGTTGCTTACAGAGATGAGACTTATTACAGTTCTTTTGTTAGTTTTCTACGTTTATTTGCCTAATACAATCTGATACCATACCTACATGGAACAATGATGCTCATGAAAATACTAGTTTCCTTCTTTTCTTAATGCTTTTGAAATATGTCTGTATTATGATACTACTGTATATTCATCCATGTACCATCTACTCTTTACTTCTCCTCAATAAAACGAGTTAAAAAAAAAAAAATGTTTCGGTACAGGAAGATCTGTTTTCCTTGTTCTTATGGAGTATCTATGTTGGTTAAATCTCGTTTTGAAGCTGTGGGTGGTTTCTCCCACATAGATTTTGTTGCATGGAACCAGAGGATGTACACAACATAATTGGATGTGCAAGTGAGATAATGATGGATTTTGAACTCCTCTTTTGTCTTAGGATGAATAAACGTGTCTCCTTTTCCCATATACCCTAGAGTTTACACCGTTCAAACATGGGTATGAGCCCTTCCGTGCTGTAGTCAGGTAAGTTTGTGCACTTTCTTTGTGTTTTTATTAATTTGTCACGTAAATTACTGCTTCCCTTACGTCCCATTGGCATCACAACATATGGGGTAAATTCGCCCCTGCGAGCCCCTGGGACGAAGGAATATTTAATGAAAAAATAACAATTAAATTTTAATCCCCTCCTCCATGAGGTATAAATAGGCTCCACCTCCCCCTAGACCTCAGTCTTTTTTTACGTTGCTGTTAGCCCTAGGGGACTTTGTCCCTCCTCCGTCTTTATGCTTTGTTTACCTGTTGCATTCAGGTTTTCTCTCCAGGTAATGATTGCTGGGATGCCGCTGGAGCCGGTGTCCAGGTAGTATCCTGATATTTGCTTCTGCAGGTCTTAGCTTTTAAGTTTTTCTTACCTAGTGCTTCTTGGAACGCACTCTGCGTGTCACCCGAGCCGCTGGCTTTTCTTCCAGTCGCGTTCGACTGTGGAACGCATCGGCGCTGCGTGCGTCTCAGCACTGCGGCATCAGCGTCATGTCACTTCCGGGGGCCGGCAGCGGCGCGCGCTCTCTGCATGCCGGATTAGCTGTGTGTCCAAGGCAGAAGGTAAGCTGTTGCTACCTCTAGGTCTGGCTGTCTTCCTCTGGAAGGAATTTCTGTGGCTCATTTGGATCTAATAGAAAACATCTGAGTGCAAAGTGCTGTGATCTCTTTTCTATATACTTTAAAGTAAGTGTTGCTGCCACCTAGTGTCTCTTTCCGATATCACTCTAGCCAGGCTAGTGGTTTATATGTATTGTAATACATTGATTATTTGCAGATGTCTGAAATGGAGACCAGTCCTGCTGCTGGCAAAAGACCTTCTAAGGAAGCACTTCATGTGCCGAGTGTGAGACTCCTCTACCTGACGGCTATGGATACCCTAGGAGGATCATTTTTTCCAGATAAGATTCATCCTTTCTTTCATAAAAATATTTATGAATGCCTAAAAATATTTATAATGCCTAAGTACGCTGTCCTTCATGCAGACCTAAACCTATGAGGAGCCTGATGTTCAGGATGTAGTTGTATGGGTCAAGGACTATGTGCAAAAGACTTTAGCGGCTAATGAGAATCGCCGCCCGTGTCCTAAGTTAAAGACCAAATGGAGTATTTCCCTCTCTACTCCCAGCCTTTGAGTATATTACTTTATGGCTGTAGGATTATGGTCATTTTCAGTTTTACTGTGATTGATGAAGTTAACTCATCATCTTCTTCTGAAACCTCTTCTACTTCTGAAGATGAGAAAGAATTATTCAGGGGGTATTTCACACAAGCTCTGCTAAGCTGTGCAAGCTGAAATACACCCTGAGGAAATAGAAGAGGATAGGATTGGTCCTCCTCAAAAAAAGCCTAGGGCTTTTTTTGTGGGTAAGACTTCAGTGTCTATGTTACAGGCGGAATGGAAGGAACCGGAAAAGGCTCCGGGTTTGAGCAAGAGGTTTAAGACCTTATATGTTCTCAAGGAAGAACAATGTAAGGACTGGATTGAGCCTCCAAAGGTGGACCCGGCCATAGCCAAACTGTCAAAATGTACTGTGCTGCCTGCGGAGGACGGATCCAATCTTAAGGATCCGATGGATAGAAGGGTGGAGGTAGCCCTCAAGAGATCATATACGGCAGCGGCAGCCCAAGGGGCAGTCTCCATTTCTTCTTTTGAGGTTTCTAGAAGCCTAAGAAGATGGCTGACCAAGGTCCAGGAAAATTTGGAAGGTAGAGCTAGCAGGGACAAGGTCCTTCGCTCCTTAAAAAAGGTCATTATGGCCATTGACTTCCTCTGCGATGCTGCATCTCAGGGAACCAGGTTAGCGTAAAAAAACTAGTACGCTCTCAACCGCTGCCGAAGGGCGCTATGGTTAAAACCCTGGGTTGGAGATGCTAACTCCAAAATTCAGCTCTGTAATATGGAGTTCCAGCCAGGTAGGCTGTTTGGCTCTGAGCTGGATAAATTAATGGAGGAATTGTCTGACAAGGAGGGGAAGTCCCTACCATTGTCCTATAAGAGCGGTGATTCCTTTCGCAGAGCAAAATCTCCTCAGCGAGGCAAAGGGAGATACCAGTACAGAGGTTGAGGAAGAAACTATTCCAGAAGAGGTTCCGGGAAGCAGCAGAATAAGGACACCAACAAGAAACCAGACTTCTGACGCAGAAGCTGTCCAGTGGGAACACGTCTGAGTTTGTTTCTCCCTGCCTGGGAAGAATTAAGAAAAGATCACTGGGTGTTAAATATTATTCAAAATGGTTATGTCCTTCATTTATCATCTCATTTATCATCTCTTCCTCCTCCAAGATTTCTTCTGTCAAGAAATCTTAAGCCAGAAAGACACTTAGTCCTAGAGACAGAAATTCTTTACCTCCTTTCCATTGAGGCTCTAGAGGATGTTCCTCTATCTGAGATCGGTCAGGGAGTTTACTCCCCAGTGTTACTAGTGCTGAAGCCATCCGGAAATTGAAGGCTTATTATAGATTTGCGATATCTCAACAGGTGCATCGTAAAGAAGACGTTCCACATGGAGAACATAAGATCGGTAAAATCTATCCTCCAGGAGGGAGATTTTATGGTCACCATACATCTACCGGATGCATATCTTCATGTACCGATTCTGAAGGCTCACAGGAAAGCCTTCGCCATCCAAATCCAGGGGAAGGTAAGACACTTACAATTCAAAGTCATTCCATCCAGAATACCTCCGCACCCTTTGTTTTCACAAAGGTAGTGTCACCATGATGGTTCGCTTCCGTTTACAGGGGATAAAGTTATCCCTTACCTGGATGATTGGTTGATTATGACTCAGACTCAGGATCTTCTGAGAGTTCAGTTGAACTATGTCCAGGACATATTTCAACAATTAGGTTGGCTTATCAACATAGAGAAATCAGACTTAATTCCTAATTCCTCCTCGTCAGGTATCCATAAGAACATAAATGCGCTTTTTAGGGCTCCTTGCCTCAGCTGCGGACGCGGTGCCATGGGCGTTATGGCACATGAGATTTCTTCAGAGAGAAGCACTAACAGTATGGAACCGAGGACTGAAGGACTTGGATGCGATGCATGTTCTATCGACTCAAACAAGACATTCTCTAATGTGGTGGAGACAAGTCAAACATGGAGTTTTATTTTCAGAACCACACTGGATAACCATCACGACGGATGCTTCAGGAACAGGTTGGGGAGCTCATCTGACAGTCATCACGACTGCAGGATCTTGGAGTCAATAGGAATCCGCTCTGCCCTCCAACGTGAGGGAGCTTAGAGCGATTTACCTAGCTCTTCTTCATTTTTCTCCTCCTATTTTACAGAGCGCAGTCAGAATCCGGATGAACGACATGACCTGTGTGGCGTACCTAAACAGGGAGGTACCAGATCCCCTTCTCTCCTCAGGGAAGTAGAGAAGATTTTTCTGTTGGGCAGAAACCAGAATAACCAGACTCTCTGCGATTCATATCAGGGGTGTCGACAATATATTGGCGGATTGACTGAGTCGAGGCCTGACATTACCGGGGGAATGGTCTCTCTCAAGGAGAGTGTTCATTCAGTTAACCCAGAGGTGGGGGCTTCCTCAGAGAGACCTCATGGCATCAGCAAGCAATGCCAAACTGAGGAATTTCTGTTCCCTTTACAGAGCAGACAATCCCACGGTAGTGGACTCAATGACAATACCATGGACATACCAGCTGGCGTATATCTTTCCTCCCATAGCCATGATTCCCAGAGTTTGATGAAGATCAGTTGTCAGTGATAATAATAACTTCCTTCTGGCCGAAGAGGGCATGGTTCACCCTGCCCATGAATATGAGCAGAGGGGAATTTTGGAGGTTACCTCTGCATCCGGATCTAATATTTCAGGGTCAACATCTGTGCAGGAATCTTTCCAGCCTCAGCTTGACAGCTCGGAGACTGAGAGGACTGTATTGGACTCTAGTTTTTCTGAGAAGGTATAGTATACCCTTTCTCACGCTCGTAGTTGCACTACAAATAAATCTTATGCACGGATTTGTAAGATTTTCAAGATTGGTGTGCAAGCAGGAGTATTGATGGACTTAAACCTTCTACTCCACAGTCATTGGAGTTTATACAGGAAGGCTTCTATAAAGGATTAAAACCTAGTTCCATCAAGGTGCAGATAGCAGCCCTCTCTGCACACCTAAACTCACGTTTCTTTCAGATCTTGGAGGTAAAGAATTTTGTTAAGGCTAGACTAGGCCTAACCTGGTAAAGCAGGTAGACCCATGGGACTTATCCTTTGTGTTGAGACGCCTGTGTCTTCCTCCCTTTAAGCCTTGGGAGGAAATAGACTTCAAGTTAACATTGAAAGTTTCTCTTTTACTAGCCATTACCTCTGCTAAGAGAGTTGGAGAACTTCAAGCCCTTGGCTCCGCACCTCCATACGTGACTTTTTCCCAAGACAAAGTTATCCTTGGGTTCCTTCCAGGATTCCTGCCTATGGTGGCATCATTTGCCAACATCAACCAGCCAATAGTATTGCCTGTATTTTCTCCTACTGGATCATCTAAAGAAGACTTGGATCTTTCTTTATTGGACGTATCCAGAGCTATCAAGATCTATCTACATAGAGTAGGTGATTTTCGTAAAGACGAGAATTTCTTTATCCCTTTCGCAGGAAAGAACAAGGGGAGAAAGGCTTCAAAACCTTCAATATCCAGATGGATCTGTGACTCCATTGCCTTATGTTACTCTTCTGCTGATCTGGATCCTCCAGAATTTACCAGGGCTCACTCTACTAGAGCTGTGGCCTCCACTTGGGCAGAGCGTGCCGCTGTGCCACTTGAGGACATATGCCAGGCAGCTACCTGGTCGTCTTTGACTACCTTTGTGAGATATTTCAGGCTGGATACTTCTTTCTTGTCAAGAACAACCTTTGCAAGATCTGTTCTTAATGCGGACGTAATAAATAACCCGCCCATTGGGGATAATGCTTGCTAATTCCCCATATGTTGTGATGCCAATGGGACGTAAGGGAAGCTAAAATTATTATGTTAATTTGTTTTCCCTAAGACCCATTGGCATCACAAGACTCCCTCCCTGTGTTTTATGTTTCTTTATAATTAGACTGAGGTCTAGGGGGAGGTGGAGCCTATTTATACCTCATGGAGGAGGGGATTAAAATTTAATTGTTATTTTTTCATTAAATATTCCTTCGTCCCAGGGGCTCGCAGGGGCGAATTTACCCCATATGTTGTGATGCCAATGGGTCTTAGGGAAAACAAATTAACATAATAATTTTAGCTTCTTCTATAGGACAGTAGGGCTGGGATTAGAAATTCTGGTATGTTAGGATAATTAGTGCTCACTATTTTCCAATGCTTATTGATTATTGTACCTATTTTAGATGAAACATTGGAATATGTGGACACAAAGGGAATGCGTGTAGGTTTTTTTTACCGTGTCACATTTGTAAAGTAATTGCTCTCTATCTATACTCTTGATCTCTTTTCTACAGTGTTGGAGCAGGGGGGATGGGTAACCTCGTTCCTCAAACTGTGTTGTCATTGTATTGATTTTGAGATCATATGGTTTATCAATAATCCTTCTGGCTCGAAGCATCTGACTTTTAGGCAGTGACAACAACATCTTCTTAGGATGGCAGCTGTTATATCTGAGGATATTATTGCAATCTGTAGGTTTAACAAAAATGTTAGTAGAGAGTCTATTGTCCTCTTTTGTTACTTTAACATCTAAATAATTAATCTCAGTATCATTGAATGTAGCTGTAAATTTGATAGTTTCATCGATTGTGTTTAAATATTTAACAAACTTTTCAAGCTCACTGGTGACCCCTGTCCATATCATGAAAATATTGTCTATGTAACGCCACCTGACCAGAGCATGCTGGTACTGGTGGGTCACATAGACACATCGTCTCCTCCAAGTACGTCATAACAATATTTGCAAATGTCGGTGCAACATTGGCACCCATGGCCACGCCCCGTCGTTGTAGATATATCCTACCATTAACCCCGTGCCGCATAAGGACGTACCGGCACGTCCAAATCTGCAGCCAGTTCCTGCAGATGGACGTGCCGGTACGTCCTTGGGATGACAGGGGCGCAGGAGCTGCACTCCTGTCATCCCCGGCGGGGCCTGCCTGTCAGTGATAGCCAGGCCCCAGCCGCAACTGCTGAGATCCGGGCCGGGCCCGGATCCTGGCAGTTAACCCCTTAGTGACCGCCGATACGGCGGTCACTAATAGGCCGGCGCTGCAGTGCCTTTCATCTCCCCCCACCGTGAATCCACGGTGGGGGAAAATGAAATAAGTCAATCAGACCCCAGATCAGCCCTTCCTAGTAGGGCAGTAACTAACCCGCTCCCTCCCCCGGCGGCCATCGGATCCAAGATGGCCGCCGCCAACACTGTGAACAGACTTATGTCTGTTCACAGCGATGGAAAATAAATAAATAATCAAAGCCCCATGCTCTCCGCCACCGAGCATGGAGCGGAGAGCACGGAGAAGTGATCGGGGACAAGCGATCAGCGGTATATACTATATACCGCTGATCGCTTGTGCCATGTGCAGGGATGCACTTTTTATAAAAGTGTTAGTCTCCATCCCCCAAGTCACCCCCGTCCCCCAGTCACCCCCCCCCCCTCCTCCCCTGATCCTGGAGCTCCTTCCTCCTCGACGTCCTGGCTGGTTATGAAGTGCGCATGCGCTCCACAACCAGCCAACTCTGAAAATTTTAAGTGACAGAGACGAATTTGGTCTCTGTCACTGAACTATGATTACTGTGATAGAAAATATTACAGTAATCATAGTAATATAGTGAAAATGAATGTGTAAAAGTACAAAAAGTGAAAAACACACAAAAAAATAAAACACACACTTTTTATTATAGTAATAATTACAGTTTACTCCCCGATTACCCCTTACCCCCCCCCCAGATTACCCGTAACCACCGCAGGTTGCCCGTAACCACTGCACGTTGCCCGTAACCACTGCGCATTGACTGTAACCCCCGCACGCTGCCCGTAACGCCCCGCACGTTGCCTCTAACCACCGCACGCTGCCTCTGACCACCACAGGTTGCCTCTTACCACCTCACGTTGCCACTTAACACCGCACGTTGCCTTTGACCACCGCACATTGCCTCTGACCACCGCACATTGCCTCTGACCACCTCACGTCGCCTCTGACCACCGCACGTCGCCACTTACCACCGCACGTCGCCTCTAACCACCGCACGTTGCCTCTGACCACCTCACGTCGCCTCTGTCCACCGCACGTCGCCACTTACCACCGCACGTCGCCTCTGACCACCGCACGTTGCCTCTGACCACCACACGTTGCCTTTGACCGCCGCACGTTGCCTCTGAGCACTGCACGTTGCCTCTAACCACCGAAAGTTGTCACTTACCACCACACATCGCCTCTAACCACCGCACGTTGCCTCTGACCACCTCACGTCGCCTCTGACCACTGCACGTCGCCTCTGACCACCGCACGTTGCCTCTGACCACCACACGTTGCCTCTGACCGCCGCACGTTGCCTCTGACCGCCGCACGTTGCCTCTGAGCACTGCACGTTTCCTCTAACCACCGAAAGTTGTCACTTACCACCACACATCGCCACTGACCACCGCACGTTGCCTCTAACCACCGCACGTTGCCTCTGACCACTGCACGTTGCCTCTGACCACCACAGGTTGCCTCTAACCACTGCACATTGCCTCTGACCACCGCACGTTGCCTCTGACCACTGCACGTTGCCTCTGACCACCACAGGTTGCCTCTAACCACTGCACATTGCCTCTAACCACCGCACGTTGCCTCTAACCAACACAAATTGCCAATGACCTCCTCCAGATTGCCCATAACCACGCCAGATTACAGGTACCCACCTCAGATTACCTATAAGCACTTCAGTTTATCCGTAACCACCCTACGTTGCCTGTAACCACCCCAGGTTGCCGTAACCACAGCAGGCTGCCCATGACTACCCCATGTTGACCGTATCCACCCCAGATTATCCGTAACCACCCCTGGTTGTCCGTGTACACTCCAGATTACCCGTAACCACCCCAGGTTGTCGGTATCCACCCCAGATTACCCGTAACCACCCCAGGTTGCCCGTAACCACCCAGCATTACCTGTAATCTCATTTTTTATAGTTTTTTAGTAACTGCGCTATTCTAATAACTATTACTAGCTGCGGTTTTGCTCCAGCAAATTGGCGCTCCTTCCCTTCTTATCCCCGCTGTGTGCCCATACAGTGGTTTATGCCCACATATGGGGTACCGTTCTACTCAGGAGAACCTGCGTTACAGATTTTGGGGGACATTTTTTTTCTCCTGTTCCTTGTGAAATTTAGAAATTTCAAACTAAACCAACATATTTTACTGGCCAATTTTGAATACTTTCCTCTAATACCTGTGGGGTCAAAATGCACATATGGGAAATCGTTCTACTCAGGAGAACCTGCGTTACATATTTTAGGGTGAATTTTCTACTTTTGAATACTTTCCTCCAATACCTGTGGGGTCAAAATGGTCACCACACCCCAAGATGAATTCTTTGAGGGGTGCACTTTCCAAAATGGGGTGACTTATGGCGGGATTTTACTCCGCTGGCACTACAGGGGTACTGCAAACGCACCTGGCGCTCAGAAACTTCTACAGCAAAATCTACTTTAAAAAAGCTAATTGGCGCTCCTTCCCTTCTGACCCCAGCTGTGTGCCCATACAGTGGTTTATGCCCACATATGAGGTACCGTTCTACTCAGGAGAACCTGTGTTACAGATTGTGGGGTGAATTTTCTCTCCTGTTCCTCGTGAAATTGAGAAATTTCAAACTAAAGAACATATTATTGGAAAAATTCGAGTTTTTAATTTTTACTGTCTACTTTTGAATACTTTCCTCTAATACCTGTGGGGTCAAAATGCTCATCCTACCCCAAGATGAATTCTTTGAGGGGTGTACTTTCCAAAATGGGGTGACTTATGGGGGTTTCTCTCTCTGCTGGTCCTAAAGTCAGATCCTCATGGCAACCAAAACCAGGAGTGGATTGAAAACACAGAAAGGCTCTGTTCACACAATGTTGAAATTGAGAGGATGGCCGTCATATAACGGTAAATAACGGCCATTATTTCAATATAACAGCCGTTGTTTTAAAATAACAGCAAATATTTGCCATTAAATGACGGCCATCCACTCAATTACAACATTATGTGAACAGATCCTTTCTGTGTTTTCAATCCACTCCTTGTTTTGGTTGCTATACAGCCTCAAAAATACAGCCTTAAATATACGTAGTGTGAACCCAGCCTAATGGTGAATACTTTCCTTCAGCCCCTGTAGGGTTAAAATTCTCATTATACCCCTAGATTAATTCTTTAAGGTGTCTAGTTTCCAAAATGGGGTCACTTATGGGGGTTTCCAGTATACAAACCTCCTAAATAAACTTAAAAAAAGAACTGGCCCCCCAAAAAAATCAGTTTTGGAAATTTCATGAAAATGTGATAATTTGCTGATAAATTGCTAAGCCCCGTAACACCCTAAAAAAGTGAAATATGTTTATGAAATGAAGCCAGAATAAAGAGGACATATTGGTAATGTGACTTAGTAACTAATTTATGTGATACGACTTTCTTTTTTTAGAAGCAGAGAATAGCAAATTTTTTTTAATTTTTCATGTTATTTTGATGTTTTTCACAAAAAACACACAAAGTAGTGACCAGATTTTGCCACTAATATAAATTGCTATATGTGACGGGGGAAAAAAATCTCAGAATCGCTAGCATACGTTAAAGCTGAGCTATAAGCGCATAAAGTGAGACAGGTCAGATTTTGAAAAATGAGCCTGGTCATTAAGGCCCAAATAGGCTTAGTCTTGAAGGGGTTAAAGGAAAAGTAGTTGTTATGTAAAAAGAGTTTAAGTAGTCTCAGAATAAAGTCATTTTCTTCTGGTGCAAAACCCAGGGATTCACTCATTGCTGTGACACAGTTAATACCCATGGTTAAATCAATAGATGTATAAAGACTTACAACATCGAGGGTAACCAGTAATGCATTGTCAGGTACTATCAGTTGTTTTACACCATTGAGAAATTGTGTAGTGTCTCTGACATAGGATTTTGCCCCCATGGCCAGGGGTCTGAGAATCCTATCAAGAAATATAGAGATATGGCTCAGTAGCGAGTCCCGACCAGACACAATTAGGCGTTCAGGTGGACACTTAGGGGGACATGTATTAAGGTACGTATCGGCGGAAATTGCCGATTTGCGTAATATTCGCATATCGGCACTTTCCGCCGGGTATGCCAGGGGGGTGGGGGTGTGGAGGGGGCGGGACGGGGGGCGCGGACTCAGAATCCGCCCAATTTTTTTCAGGTGGCGTAGGTTTTCTGCCGTGCGCACCGATGCGCACGGGATTTATGTGGAGGCAGTACGCCTCTACATAAATCTCTGTAGCGCCGGAGATGCGGGGACATTTTTAAGTCCGGCGTAAAAAAACGTCAGACTTAATAAATGTCCCCCTTGATGTCCTTATGTATCCTAGGCAAAAAATACAGTAAAGGCATTTTTGGATGTTTTAACTATAAGATAATCACACACTTTTTGGTCAATGATATTCTGATCCACTGCTTCTTGTAGAATATTTTCTATGTTTTTTGCTATCTTAAATTTTGGATCATGCACAAGTTCAGTATATACATTAGTGTCATTTGGTTGACGATAGGCTTCATCAAGATACATTTTATTGTCCATAACAACAGTAGCCCCACCCTTGTCTGCTGGTTTTAAAATTATGTTTGGGTTTTGTACTAGTGTATTTATGGCTTCTTTATCAGTATGTGTCAGGTTCAAATATATCATACCATCCTTTGTGTTCTGTTTGTAACCTGCTGATATCATGTTTAATCAAATTACCAAAGGTCTCAATACATGCAGGTGTAGTGGGAGGAACTTCTTATTAGTTGTAACAGTGTCAGAAACAACAGGATTATTATTAAACCATGTTTTTAACCCTTTGAGGACCAGGCCCAAAATGACCCAGTGGACCGCGCAAATTTTAATCTTAGTGTTTTCGGTTTTCCCTCCTCCCCTTCTAAGAGCTCCAGCACTCTCAGTTTTCTATCTACAAGCCATGTAAGGGCTTATTTGTTACAGGAATAGTTGTACTGTGTAATGGCATCATTCATTCTACCATAACATGTATGATGGAATTCCAAATATATTATTTATGAAGATATAAATTGGTGAAATCATAAATAAGAATGCAATATGGTAACGTTTGGGGGGTTCCTGTGTCTACGTAATGCACTATATGGTAACAGCGACATGATACTATTACTCTATAGGTCAGTCCGAACACAACCATATGCAGGTTACACAGATTCTCTAATGTTATATATGTATTTTTTTTATGAAATCCTTTTTTTTGGTAATTAAATATTTCTAAAATGGGACTATTGTGACACTTATAGCGGTTTTATTTTTTCACCTACGGGCCTGTATGGGGTGTCATTTTTTCCGCATGATCTCTAGTTTTTATTAATACCATATTTGTGAAGATCGGACGTTTTGATCACTTTTTATAGATTTTTTTAATATATAATGTAACATAAAATCGGTAATCCGCGCACTTTTTTCCCTCTTTTCGTGTACGCCGTTTACCGTTCGCAATGACGCTTGTTATATTTTAATAGATTGGACAATTCCGCACGCTACGGTATATTATATGTTTATCTATTTATTTATTTATTTATGTTTTATTTATATAATGGGAAAGGGGGGTGATTTCAACTTTTATTGGGGGAGGGGCTTTGGGGTAGTGTAATAGTGTTTTGAACTTTTTTTTTTTTACACATTTGAAGTCCCTTTGGGGGACTTTTACATACAGTACTTTGATTTTTACACTGACCATTGCTATGCCATAGGCATAGCATTGATCAGTGTTATCGGCGATCTGCTCATTGAGCCTGTCTGTGCAGGCTCAGTGTAGCAGATCGCCGACCGGACCGCACGGAGGCAGGTGAGAGACCTCCGGCGGTCCGTTTCAACGATCGGGACCCCCGCAGTCACACTGCAGGGGTCCCGATCGGTAAGTGACAGGGGACTCCCCCTGTCACTTGCACTTAAACGCCGCGGTCGCGCCGTTTAAGGGGTTAATGACACGCGGCAGCGCAATCGCTGCAGCGTGTCATTACCGGTGAGGTCCCGGCTGCTCACTGCAGCCGGCCCCCACCTCCTATGAAGCGCGCTCCGCTCCGGAGCGCGCCTCATAGCGGGAGAAACATCCAGGACGTAGGGTTACGTCCAGGGTCGTCTGGGGGTTAAATTCAACCGTCTCAAAAATTGCTCTATATCTATGTCTAGTTCAAACCAATCCAAAGAGTGATTTGGACAAAAATTTAGACCTTTACTTAATACATGTATTTGTGCTGGATTAAAAGATATAGAGGAAATATTTACCACAGATTTTTCCACCGCATACTGACTCTCGGCGTGATGGTGCGGTTGCTGCCTTTCTGCGGCCGCCCTTTTCCTTGTTTGGTGTCTCTTTTTCCCTCCTCATCTAGTTTTCCTGTAGGAATCGAAGCTTTCTCTAAAAAAAACTTAATTTTCTATGTCCTGTGGTTGCGTGTTTTCTACATTCTCCTTTTTCTTGTTCCTGTGTTGACTATAGTAGCTTTCTCCTGTATTAGTCCATGAATAGATTTTTCCTTCAATATAATCTTGTGTGTCCCAGAACCATTTATGTTTTTTTAGTTCCTGTAGATCCTTTTTGTACTTATCCAGGAAGGTGTTCTGTTAGGTCAGGAAACGGTCATAGTCATCTGGTGGTAAGTTGTCCTTTAGTGTGTCCTCCATAAGATTTAGTTTTTCATTAGTCTTTCTCAGTTATTTTTGCATACTGTCTATTTGTATTAGAATAAGGTCTAATGCATATTTGTTTGTGATGGAGTCAAACCTCAGACGTGATTCTGTGTCTTCCAAGGCTATGTTCGGATTGAGCCGAGATCGCATGCCCCGGGGAATGCGTTTATTCACATGGTATTTTCCAAGTGCACTTATATGTAATTGGAGATTTATTTTTTTCTTGGTTAAGAATTCAAGGTTACGTTGTAGATCTATAGGAGCTGGTGTGTCCATATAGGCAGAGTCCTCCTCAATGTCCGCCAAAATTATGGCTGTTTCCCCATCAGTAAACATAAAAGCCTGTGCTGTAGGGGATTCAGTCCCACTTTGTCGTGTTTCTTGAGAGTTTTGTTCCATAATTAATCCAGATAAAGTCCAATGTTCAAATGAGACCCAATAATTTGTATTGGTTCAACGGGTGCTAGCTTACCGGTCTTTAAACAGATCTTTCTTAATTGTGTAGCTGCACACCAAGGTAGACGAGTTGGGTGCTTGCAGTACGGTCTTGACCCAGGACCTCCTCTTCAATATAATTCACACAAATACCGCGGCACATCCAAAGTTCAGTGAAGAAATTTATTCCAGGTGAAATAACATGATAACACAGCACGGCAACATAATAAAGGGGGTGCGACGTCTCGACGACCTCACGTCGTCATTTTCAAGCATGTTGGGTGATCAACTCGTTCTCTTTAAATAACGAGTTGATCACCCCACTTGCTTGAAAATGACGACGTGAGATCGTCGAGACGTCGCACCCCCTTATCATGTTGCCGTGCTGTGTTATCATGTTATTTCACCTGGAATAAATTTCTTCACTGAACTTTGGATGTGCCGCGGTATTTGTGTGAATTTTATTGAAGAGGAGGTCCTGGGTCAAGACCGTACTGCAAGCACCCAACTCGTCTACCTTGGTGTGCAGCTACACAATTAAGAAATATACATATATATCTTATAGTCTCCCCAGCAAACATGGCAGCAGATGACAGGACTGTGTGTGTGTGTAACTATATATATATATATATATATATATATATATATATATATATATATATAAATAATCTTATAGTCTCACCAGCAGACATGGCAGCAGATCGCAGGACTGTGTGATGCCTGCAGTAAATAAGAAGAGAGAACATGAGATAACTCCTATTAGATATTAGGATTATAACTTGCACACTCCAGTAGGGGCGGAGCTAGGTGTCTCTGCAGTGTTCTTTTGCATATTTGATTTCCCAGGGGGCAATGCTCTAGAATACACTGACGTTGAGACACGTGATGGTGTCTCTGCGGTGTTTTGGTTGATCTCCCTGAGGTCAACCAGCGTCCTCTTGCATGCACTTACTAGTCATTGCTCCCACTAGCCAGAAACCTACTCCACACTGATGAGGGGCAAAAACCCCGAAACAGCTGTCTGTGGATGGATACCTTGCTTAGGTGGTTTCCTTAATTGGCAAATGAAGTTTAATGTGGATAAATGTAAGGTTATGCACTTGGGCCATAGAACTAATAAATACAGTTATGTGCTAAATAATAAAACACTGGGTAAAACTACTTCTGAAAAGGACCTGGGGGTATTGGTGGACAGTAAACGCAACTTTAGTGATCAGTGCCAGGCAGCAGCTGCCAAGGGTAATAAAATAATGGGATGCATCAAAAGAGGTATAGATGCTAAAGATGAGAACATAGTTTTGCCTCTTTATAAATCACTGGTCAGACCACACATGGTATACTGTGTACAGTTTTGGGCACCGGTATATAAGAAGGACATAGGTGAACTGGAACGGGTGCAGAGGAGGGCAACAAAGGTCATTAAGGGAATGGGTGGGTTACAGTACCAGGACAGGTTATCAAGCTTGGGGTTATTTACCCTAGAAAAAAGACGTCTTAGGGGCGATCTGATCACAATGTACAAATATATTGTAACGGCAGCTGGAACGTGTGTGTTCATTCACCCTTCAGGCCTTCGGGTCAAGCTGCACATTCCTCTGCATGTAGTATAATTCTAGCCACTAGAGGGGGCGCGTGCACACTGCTCGGTGTATTAGTCACTCTGCACCTGTGGCTTAGACATTTCAGGGAAGCTTCCTGCACATGTGCTCGGCCTGAGCATCAAGGTACTTCAGTCCTGCTAAGGTGTTACTGCATTTGCTCTGCAAAAGCCTTTCTGTGTTCCTGTATCCTCTGCCCTGGTTCCTGTGTTCCTGTATCCTCTGCCCTGGTTCCTGTGTTCCTGTATCCTCTGCCCTGGTTCCTGTGCTCCTGTAATTCCTGCCCTGGTTCCGGTGTTCCTGTCCCTGTGTTATCACTGAGGTGTCCTCGCTCCCTGGAGTTCCTGTTGTTTGATCCTGCACTCCCAGTTGCTTCCAGCATACCTGCATCCTGTGTGTGAACCAGACCCAAGCCGCGTCTGCTCCAGCTACCACTCCTGCATCTGGTTATCCGCCTTGTGTGAACTGCACCTGTGTCTTCGTCCTCAGAATCCGTCACCTCCATCCATCACTTTCATCTGGTTTGTCCTGTGTGCATTATTGTCTGTACTGTCAGTTGGCAACTCCGGTTGTCCCACCCTTGCCATCTGGGCTGCCCGGACCAGCTGTTACGTGTTTTGTCTATCTCAGGAAACATAGAAACATAGAAGATTGTTGGCAGAAAAAGACCACTAGGTCCATCTAGTCTGCCCTTTTAGTATTTTCTTTCTTATTATCTTAGGATAAGAGGTAGCGACCTGGCGTATCCTCTGGGAAAGTCTATCTCCACCCTCAGGAATATCTTGTGAAGAACAGAGGATACGCTTAGACAACGCCCTTAGGGATAGACGGGCACATGACACAGTGGGCTCACGTCTGCTGATCCTGAGATATATGAATGGACAGTACAGAGATCTTTGTAGTGATCTCCTTACTCCTAGGTCTGTAACCATGACAATGGGGACATCCTCTACGTCTAGAGGAAAGAAGATTTCACCATCAGCATCAACGCGGGTTCTTTACTGTACGAGCGGTAAGACTGTGGAACTCTCTGCCACATGAGGTTGTCATGGCCGTTATTCATTAAATAAGTTCAAGGGAGGCCTGGATGCTTTTCTTGAACAATATAATATTACAAGTTATGGGCATTAGATTTCCAATGATTCGTTGATCCAGGGATTATTCTGATCGCCATTGGAGTCCGGAAGGAATTTCCTCCCTGTGATGGGGCAGTTGTCATCTGCCTCATAGGGGTTTTCGCCTTCCCCAGGATCAACACAGTAGGGTTTCTCTAGGTTGAACCTGATGGACTCTTGTCTTCTTTCAACCTTATTAAAGGACTACTCCCGCGGGACCCCAAAAAAAAAAAAAACACAGACACACACAGACACCATACTCACCATCTCTCCGGTGACGATCGCCACTCGATTCGCCCGCCGTCCGCCTCTCCGTCGCCGCCGTCCGCCATCCAGCGATGTCTCCGACTTCCGGGTCCAGGGGATGGAAAAGGCTGCCAGTGCGCTTGCGCACCGGCAGCCTTTTCATTGGCTGGAGCGCATCACATGGCTTCCAGCAAGCTCAGCCAATCAGGGCTGAGCAAGCTGGAAGCCATGTGATGCGCTCCAGCCAATGAAAAGGCTGCTGGTGCGCATGTGCACCAGCAGCCTTTTCATCCCCATTCACTTTGCATGAAGACGCTGAGGAGGAAGAAGACCCGGACCGCCCCTCGGCTCTGACGTCGTAATGTATACATTCTTTAACTTCCGGGGTGGGGGGTCGGGGGTCCGAAAGTGGGGGAAGGGGGCCAGGCCGGGTATTTAACCACATTACAAAGTTATATAACTTTGTAATGTGTGTTAAATGAGCAAAAAAAAAAATTTGTGGGAGTTGTCCTTTAACTATGTTACTTTGTAAATAAAATAAAAGCTATGCAAGTTACATATCGTTGTAATCATAAAAACTCGAAAAACATGCATAATAAGGCAGTATTACCCTAGGGCGAACGGCATTTCACCACACATATTTTTTTTCTGGTTTCATAGCATATCTTAGGCCAAAATTACATCTGTCATTGCAAAGTACAATTAGTGGCACAAAAAATAAGGGCTCATGTGGGTTTTAGGTGGAAAAATGCAACTGCTATGGCCTTATATACACAAGGAGGAAAAAACAAAAGCACAAAAATGAACTTGTCTGTATAGTGAGTACCTTGTCTCTATAGTCAGTGTCTCTTCTCTATAGTCAGTACCTTGTCTCTATAGTCAGTGCCTTTTCTTTGTGGTCAGTGTCTTTTCTCTGCAGTCAGTGTCTCTTTTCTATAGTCAGTGCCTTGTCTCTGTAGTCAGTGTCTCTTCTCTATAGTCAGTGCCTTGTCTCTATAGTCAGTGCCTTTTCTTTGTGGTCAGTGTCTTTTCTCTGCAGTCAGTGTCTCTTTTCTACAGTCAGTGCCTTGTCTCTGTAGTCAGTGTCTCTTCTCTATAGTCAGTGCCTTGTCTCTATAGTCAGTGTCTCTTCTCTATAGTCAGTGCCTTGTCTCTATAGTCAGTGTCTCTTCTCTATAGTCAGTGCCTTGTCTCTATAGTCAGTGTCTTGTCTCTATAGTCAGTGTCTCTTCTCTATAGTCAGTGCCTTGTCTCTATAGTCAGTGTCTTGTCTCTATAGTCAGTGTCTCTTCTCTATAGTCAGTGTCTTGTCTCTATAGTCAGTGTCTCTTCTCTATAGTCAGTGCCTTGTCTCTATAGTCAGTGTCTTGTCTCTATAGTCAGTGTCTCTTCTCTATAGTCAGTGTCTCTTCTCTATAGTCAGTGTCTTGTCTCTATAGTCAGTGTCTTGTCTCTATAGTCAGTGTCTCTTCTCTATAGTCAGTGCCTTGTCTCTATAGTCAGTGTCTTGTCTCTATAGTCAGTGTCTCTTCTCTATAGTCAGTGCCTTTTCTCTGTGGTCAGTGCCTTGTCTCTGTAGTCAGTGTCTCTTCTCTATAGTCAGTGCCTTGTCTCTGTAGTCAGTGTCTCTTTTCTATAGTCAGTGTCTTGTCTCTGTAGTCAGTGTCTCTTCTCTATAGTCAGTGCCTTGTTCTCAATGTGACGTCATTTACTTTCACTTTCCTGTCCAGAGTCCGGATATCTAAGGTGGAGGAACAGGATCTTATAACAGGAGAATGAGTTTGGACCGGAGTGAGGAGACGAGAAGTATTACACATAATAAAGGTAAAGTAATAACATTTCCCGGACTCTCTCACACTCTGGGGTCACGTATAATATCTGTGAGGGGAGGGCGAGTACATGAAACCTGAGACCTGTGTATATACAATAGTGCAGGAGAAATGTGACAGGAAGCCGAGGCTATGGCCGCTCAGAGTATACAGGAACAGAGCATGTCTCACCACTTCCCTGTTATAGGGCAGAAACCGCAAAGGGAAGTGATACTGTCTATGGAATAAACCGCACATTTCTATTCACCCACTAATAGCGTGCTCCCATTCCACCTTACTACATGATGATTGTTGTACCTTAATGCATTTGTTAGAACCCACAGTCACCGTCCCCTGACTAGTCCTGAATTAGAAAGAGTACTGCTACCTTTTTGCAAATACAGCGCCTCCCCTATCCTCAGGATGTGTGGGGTATCACAGTCCATTCTTTTTAATTGAACTGACTTTCAAACCCCCACACCCAATCTGAGGGCAGGAGACAGGGGTGATTCTAGCCTCTCTGCTGCCCGAGGCGAACTATAGAATGAGGCCCCCCCCCCCCCCCGTCAATCCGCCCACATTATAATCCACTACTGCCCCCCCCACTGCTGTCCCCAATAAACATAATGTTTGGTCCCTTGCTGCACAGAGGATGTCAGGAGAGGAGGGGGCTGACTTTATAGGAGAGGTCCCAACAGCACAGAGGATGTCAGGAGAGGAGGGGGCTAATCCTATAGGAGAGGTCCCAGCAGCACAGAGGATGTCAGGAGATGAGGGTGCTAATCCTATAGGAGAGGTCCCAGCAGCACAGAGGATGTCAGGAGAGGAGGGTGCTAATCCTATAGGAGAAGTCCCAGCAGCACAGAGGATGTCAGGAGAGGAGGGTGCTGATCTTTTAGGAGATGGTCCCCCTCTTCCCCCCTTATAGATGGTCCCCCTCTTCCCCCCCTTATAGATGGTCCCCCTCCCCCCCTTATACATGGTCCCCCTCTCCCCCCCTCCCTTATAGATGGTCCCCCTCTTCCCTCTCCCCCTCCCTTATAGATGGTCACCCTCCCCCCCTTATACATGGTCCCCCTCTTCCCCCCCCTTATAGACGGTCCCCCTCCCTTATAGATGGTCCCCCCCTTATAGATGGTCCCCCTCTTTCCCCCCTCCCTTATAGATGGCCCCCCCTTATAGATGGTCCCCCTCTTTCCCCCCTCCCTTATAGATGGTCCCCCTCTTTCCCCCCTCCCTTATAGATGGTCCCCTTCCCCCCCCCCTATAGATGGTCCCCCTCTTCCCTCTCCCCCTCCCTTATAGATGGTCCCCCCCCTTATAGATCGTCCCCCTCCCTTATAGATGGTCCCCCTCTTTCCCCCCTCCCTTATAGATGGTCCCCTCCCCCCCCCTATAGATAGTCCCCCTCTTCCCTCTCCCCCTCCCTTATAGATGGCCCCCCCTTATAGATGGTCCCCCTCTTTCCCCCCTCCCTTATAGATGGCCCCCCCCTTATAGATGGTCCCCCTCTTTCCCGCCTCCCTTATAGATGGTCCCCTTCCCCCCCCCTATAGATGGTCCCCCTCTTCCCTCTCCCTTATAGATGGTCCCCCCCCCTTATAGATCGTCCCCCTCCCTTATAGATGGTCCCCCTCTTTCCCCCCTCCCTTATAGATGGTCCCCTTCCCCCCCCTATAGATAGTCCCCCTCTTCCCTCTCCCCCTCCCTTATAGATCGTCCCCCCCCCTATAGATGGTCCCCCTCTTTCCCCCCTCCCTTATAGATGGTTTCCCCTTATAGATCGTCCCCCTCTTTCCCCCCTCCCTTATAGATCGTCCCCCTCTTTCCCCCCTCCCTTATAGATCGTCCCCCTCTTTCCCCCCTCCCTTATAGATCGTCCCCCTCTCCCCCCCCCCCCCCTGCACAGCAGATAAAACAAAAAACAGCACACAACTCACCTGCCATCCGTTCCCCCGTCGAGCCTCTCTGGTCTGGTCCCGGGTGATGCGCGGCTGCCGGAGGTGTCCCGTCCTGTCCCCGGCAGCGCGCGCATCACAGATCTCCCCATGCGCCTGCGGCTGTGACTTCCGCCGCACGGGGAGCTCTCTGATGCGCGCGCTGCCGGGGACAGAATGGGACACCTCCGGCAGCCGCGCATCACCCGGGGGACTAAAGGCTGCATTCCCACGTTCCGTGATCCTGACGGATCACGGACGTGGAATACATGTACCGGAGTCCCCCCGCCCCCGGGCAGTATCTGTAATGAGATGCTGGGAGCGGGGGGGACTGTATTCATAAGCGCCGCACTGTAGTATCAGCACGGCGCGGCTGATTTAGTACAGCGCGGCGCTTATGAATACAGTCCCCCCCGCTCCCAGCATCTCATTACAGATACTGCCCGGGGGCGGGGGGACTCCGGTACATGGTACAGTCAGTGGCGGATTATAATGTGGGCGGCCGCCGAACCGCTCATATTATAATCTGCCACTGAATGCCGCCCCCATGGTGACAGCTAGTGACGCCGCCTGAGGCAGACGATTCAGGTCGCCTCATGATTGCGGCGCCCCTGGCAGGAGAGGAGATGTTTCTGAAGAAAGCAGCCGTGTATTTCTATGCCAGGAAATAGAATCCTTGCAGATAGCTTGTGGCAGATACTATAGGTGCTAGGGCAGGGATAGGGAACCCTCAGCCCTTCAGCTGTTGCAAAACTACAATTCCCATCATGCCTGGACAGTGAAGGCAAAAGCTTTGGCTGTCCAGGCATGATGGGTATTGCAGTAGTTTTGTAACGGTTGGAGGGCGGAAGGTTCCCCATCCTTGTTCTAGGGAGATAAAAGTGCATTTCTTGTTATCAGCCAACTGGTTATTTGGTTATTATGTAACCTCCTCCTATAAGAAGCTGGCCACAACCTCCTCCTCAGCTGTAGGATCTTCTCTCTTTTCTGTGCATGCTCTTATAATAAATATCTTCTCCAGACTGTCCATATAGTGGTTTGTGCTCTGGCGTAACGAACGGGATATCTTTAGGAGCAATGATAACTAAACGTCTATAGCCTGCATGGACTTTACTTATGGTCTTGCACCACAACAATCGGTCTTCATATTTATTAGATGACATTTCCCCTCATGGAGAAGTATCTAAAATGTTCTTACAGTATCAATTGCTCCTTGAGAGTCGTCTATACTGCTAAGCAGTATTCTAATTACCTAATGGAGACCAGGAAGCGCCTATATATAGGGTGTTAAGCCATGGTTTCCAAACATGTAACTGGCAACTATGAGCTTTGCACATACCTCCCCCCCACTCCCCAACTAGTCATGTGGGCGTCCATCAGCGCCGAACTAGTCATGAGTGTACGCACAAGTTTGCTGTAATCCTGCCTCTCTGGGAGCGTCTGTGCTCAGGGTCGGCCCCTCTGTGAGGTGCAGCAGGAGTGTGATTGAGTAATGCCCACATGACTAGTTGAGGGTAATTTGCATACAACGTGGGACAGTCCGTCTTGACCAGGAGTCTGAAGTCTGGATCACTGGGTTTCTTCAATGTTACCGGACACTGACTTCAAGTTCTGGTGAAAAAAGTTCTTTATTTGCATTCAGCTACGTGTTTCGCGGAGGCCGCCCTCCTCTTCATCAAATGCCTGATGCTTTATTTCCTGACATTCTTCTAGGAGGCCATGTTTTTTCACTAAACACTATTGTGTTCCTTGTTATTATAATAATTTCGGGTCCTGTTATTGGATTGGCATTCTTCCCTTTCTAGGTGTGTCATACAATTTTAAGGGCCTAAATAAGCTTAGAAAGAGGGGCCAAATACTCTTTCCTCTAAAAGATGAAGCAGACATCCTTCAGGAGACACACTTCAAAAACCTTCCACCCGAGTTAACGTCAAGGCTGTACTTTATTCTTTGGTTTCACAGAACCATCCAGAGTCCAATTAGAAATTTGAAAGCCTTCAGCATGATGTTCACCAAGCAGACACCTATGTACACTGTCACACTGTGTTACACGTGACCAAGAGGGCAGATACATCTTCACTGATGGTGGAAGTCTACATGGCCAAACGTTTTGAGAATGACACAAATCTTATATTTTCACATGATCTGCTGCCCTCTGGTTTTTATGTGTGTTTGTCAGATGTTTTTATCACATACAGAAATATAATTGCAATCATATTATGAGTAACAAAAGCTTATACTGACAGATAGATGAGTTACTGCAGCAAGTCAATATTTGCAGTGTTGTCCCTTCTTCTTCAGGACCTCTGCAATTCTCCCCGGCTGCTCTCACCCAACTTCTGGACCAAATCCTGACTGATAGCCGTCCATTCTTGCACAATCAATGCTTGCATTTTGTCAGAATTTGTTGGTTTTTGTTTGTCCACCCGTCTCTTGATGATTGACCACAAGTTCTCAATGGGATTAAGATCTGGGGAGTTTCCAAGCCATGGACCCAAAATCTCTATGTTTTGTTCCCTAAGCCATTTAGTTATCACCTTTGCTTTACGGCAAGGTGCTCCATCATGCTGGAAAAGGCATTGTTGATCGCCAAACTGCTCTTGGATGGTTGGGAGAAGTTGCTCTTGGAGGACATTCTGGTACCATTCTTTATTCATGGCTGTGTTTTTAGGCAAGACTGTGAGAGAGCCGATTCCCTTGGCTGAGAAGCAACCCCGGATGTCCCAAACAATCGGAAAGGGGATTCATCAGAGAAAATGACTTTCCCCCGTCCTCAGCAGTCCACTCCCTGTACCTTATGCAGAATATCAGTCTGTTCCTGATGTTTTTCCTTTGCTGCCCTCCTTGAGACCAGGCCTTGCTCCAAGAGTCTCCGCAGTCTCACAGTGCATGCAGATGCACTCACACCTGCCTGCTGCCATTCCTGAGCAAGCTCTGCACTGCTGGTAGCCCCATACTACAGCTGAAACTTTTTTAAGATACGGTCCTGGCACTTTCTGGTCTTTTTTGGGCGCCCTGGAACCTTTTTGGCAACAACCTCTCTCCTTGAAGTTCTTGATGATGCGATAGATTGTTGACTGAGGTGCAATCTTTCTAGCTGCAATACTCTTCCCTGTTAGGCCATTTTTGTGCAGTGCAATGATGACTGCACGTGTTTCTTTAGAGATAACAATAGGTAACAGAAGAGAAACAATGATGCCAAGCACCAGCCTCCTTTTAAAGTGTCCAGTGGTGTCATTCTTACTTAATCATGACAGATTGATCTCCAGCCCTGTCCTCATCAACAACCACACCTGTGTTACTGGAGCAATCACTGAAACAATGTTAGCTGGTCCTTTTAAGGCAGGGCTGCAATGATGTTGAAATGTGTTTTGGAGGATACAGTTCATTTTCTAGGCAAATATTGACTTTGCAAGTTATTGCTGTTAAGCTGATCACTCTTTATAACATTCTGGAGTATATGCAAATTGCCATTTTAAAAACTGAAGCAGTAGACTTTGTAAAAATTAATATTTGTATCATTCTCAAAACTTTTGGTCGCGGGGGTCGCCGCCGCGACCGGGCTCGCCACAAAGGGGGCCCGGCGGGGCCCTCAGGGCCCCGCAAGGCCCTCCCGATCAATCACTCTTGTGACCGCAAGCATTGTTTTGCTTGCGGTCACAAGAGTCCAGCTCCGTCTTCCCCGGCTGCTGCGCGGCTGCCGGGGATGTTGCCTCTTATCCCCGGCAGCGCACGCATCCCAGAGCTCCCTGCGCGCCTTGGGCCCTGACTTCCGGTTCCGGCACGCAGGGAGCTCTGGGATGCGCGTGCTGCCGGGGATAAGACGCGACACCTCCGGCAGCCGCGCAGCAGCCGGGGACAGACCGAAGGAGTGAGGATCAATGTGGGAGCGCGTTGTCAGGTGAGTTAAGTTTTGTTTTTTATAAGCCTGCAGGGTGGGGGGAAAGAGGGGGGCATCTATGAGGGAGGAGGGGGGGGGGGGAGGGGACCATCTATAAGGGAGGAGGGGGGGGAAAGGGGACCATCTATAAGGGAGGAGGGGGGGGAAGGGGACCATCTATAAGGGAGGAGGGGGGGGGAAGGGGACCATCTATAAGGGAGGAGGGGGGGGTGAAGGGGACCATCTATAAGGGAGGGGGGGGGGAAAGGGGACCATCTATAAGGGAGGAGGGGGGGAAAGGGGACCATCTATAAGGGAGGAGGGGGGGAAGGGAACCATCTATAAGGGAGGAGGGGGGGGAAGGGGACCATCTATAAGGGAGGGGGGGTGAAGGGGACCATCTATAAGGGAGGAGGGGGGGGGTGAAGGGGACCATCTATAAGGGAGGAGGGGGGGTGAAGGGGACCATCTATAAGGGAGGAGGGGGGGGTGAAGGGGACCATCTATAAGGGAGGGGGGGGTGAAGGGGACCATCTATAAGGGAGGGGGGGAGAGGGGACCATCTATAAGGGAGGGGGGGGGTGAAGGGGACCATCTATAAGGGAGAGGGGACCATCTATAAGGGAGGGGGGGTGAAGGGGACCATCTATAAGGGAGGGTGGGGGTAGAGGGGGCCATCTATAAAGGAGGAGGAGGGGGGGTGAAGGGGGCCATCTATAAGGGAGGAGGAGGGGGGGGTGAAGGGGACCATCTATAAGGGAGGGGGCCATCTATAAGGGAGGGTGGGGGGAGAGGGGGCCATCTATAAGGGAGGGTGGGGGGAGAGGGGGCCATCTATAAAGGAGGGTGAGGAGAGAAGGGGCCATCTATAAGGGAGGCTGAGGAGAGAGGGGGCCATCTATAAGGGAGGGTGAGGAGAGAGGGGGCCATCTATAAGGGAGGGTGAGGAGAGAGGGGGCCATCTATATGGAGGGGGGAGAGGAGGCCATCTATAAGGGAGGGTGGGGGGAGAGGGGGCCATCTATAAGGGAGGGGGGAGAGGAGGCCATCTATAAGGGAGGGTGGGGGGAGAGGGGGCCATCTATAAGGGAGGGGGTAAAGGGGGCCATCTATATGTAGGGGGGAGAGGGGGCCATCTATAAGGGAGGGGGTAAAGGGGGCCATCTATATGGAGGGGGGAGAGGAGGCCATCTATAAGGGAGGGTGGGGGGAGAGGGGGCCATCTATATGGAGGGGGGAGAGGAGGCCATCTATAAGGGAGGGTGGGGGGAGAGGGGGCCATCTATAAGGGAGGGGGTGGAGGGGGTAGAGGGGGCCATCTATATGGAGGGGGGAGAGGAGGCCATCTATAAGGGAGGGTGGGGGGAGAGAGGGCCATCTATAAGGAGGGCAACATGGGGGGAGAGGGGCCATCTATTTGGGGGGGGGCAACATAGGGGGAGAGGGAATACACAGAGGGGGGCATATATTATTAGGGGGTCACATAGAGTCAGGGCTACCCACTAAAAGAGTGTGTAAAGGGGACAGTACAGATGTGCAGTGTGTATATAGATGAGGATGGTGCCAGAGTGAGGAGACTAATATGTCTGTCTGGCAGATTCTGTGGATTCGTGGCTCAGAGAAGTTCTCATAATGGCCCAGGGCAAATGGAGAAGAAGATGAAAAGGGAAGAACTCCGATCAGAGAAGACGTCTCCTGTGAGTCACCTGATATAACTGCACTGTAATGTATATGGTGTATAGAGCCTGTGTAGAGCTGGGGCCACCTCTATATGACTGGATGAGGTGATTTAGTGTACTGGATTTGGTCAGTAACAATATGGTGGTGATGGTAGTGGTTGTGGTGTGGCAGTAATGTTTCCTTCCTATATACTGGTATTACTGGTAATATTGGTCTCAGTATACAGGATTTGGTCAGTAACAGTATGGCGGTAATATGTACGGTGATAATACTTTCTCTTCCAATATGCTGGTGTTATTGGTAATATCTGTCTTGGTGTGTGTGTGTATATATATATATATATATATATATATATATATATATATATATATATATATATATATATACACACCAATAGCATCACTTGGTCGTGAAAGGAGGGGGGGGGGCCCAAGTTGGCCTCTCGCACCAGGGCCCAGGAGACATTAGCTACGCCCCTGGCCATGACTGTAGGTACTCTGGTTTCAATATCTAATGTTTGCCCATAAATCATCAAACCAGGGCCGTTTCTAGCACCGTGCAGGCCGGGCCACCGCACCGGGCGCTGACAGCTAGGGGGCTCCCTCCCTCACCACACAGCATCAGTGAGTCAGTGACATTCTGCACAGGGCTGCAGGCTCTGATGTCTGATGTGCCCCCACACACAGTACCTGCCTCCTGGGGGCTCCTTTGTGGCCTGTGAGTAATGAGAAGAGGATAATGGAGGCAGCAGGCACTTCCCCACGTCCCCCTGTGGCTCTGCAGAGCATCCAGCACAGGCAGCAGCTCCTGTGTGACCCGTCTCCTCCCTGTGGGGTGGAGGGTGATGGGCAGCTTCTTACCCCGCAGTCTATACTTTCTCTATCTTCCTTGTAACTTCCCATCATCCTTTCCCCTTAGCTCACAAGGCTCTGCAGCTTCAGTCAGGAGGAGGGGGTGGGGGAGGGTTAGTGACATTATAGGACCTATGCCTGGTGATTTATTTAACCCTTCGCAGCGGATTTCACGCTGTGAGTTTGGTAGTGTGATTTTCAATGGGGTTACACACCTGCAGCTGATTCCCCTGCGAGTATGTAACCCAGCCCCTTTAACCACCTGCTGCCCCACAGCATACTTTACCTCGGTCGGTCCCGCTCAGCCCCGCTGCAGTCACTGATTGGCTGAGCAGGACTGACGTGAGCCTCACATGCAGCCGCGGCACAGAGCAGGTAATGTATGCTGGGCGGGGGTTAAAGGGGCCGGGTTACATACTTGCAGCGGGATGAAAATTCTGCTGCGGGTATGTAACCCCATTGAAAATCACACTACGAGGATTCGCAGCGGATTTCGCTACAAACTCACAGCGTGAAATCCACTTTGAATGGGGTAAGTGTGAAGCTACCCTTACAGTAAGTTCCAGAACTAGACCGGCATGGTGCAGCTTGTATTAACGCAGCCTGGAAAAAAATAAAAATAAAGCTACAACATCCAGTTCTGGTTCAAACTTACCATAGGTTTAGACGGGTACATCCACACATACCACATGTGCTGTAGATTTCACACTGCAAGTTTCACAATGAAATCTGCTGCAATACTGATTTCTGTTACAGTCGTTTTTGTGTACGTTAAAAAAGCAGATGCGGTTTTTTTTTTTCGGTAATGGAAGTAAGTGGAAAAACAAATCAAAATAAATGCACACAAGTGCAAATACGTAGCGTGGACACAGCTTTAGTAAATTCAGTGGGACCTGCGCGTGCTCCAGAGGAGGAGGTATTTCTGCCATGATTTACACCTGTTTGCAGGCGTAAATCATTATAAACCAATGCATCCGGGACCCTCCAATTACAACAGCTGCAAACACTACAACTCCCAGCATGTACTGAAAGTCCACAGCCCTCAGAATATACTGGGAGTTGAAGTACAAATGAACAGACACCTCAAGGTGTTGTCCCCTCCAAACTACAACTCCCAGCATTCCCTGAGTAAGGGGGGGCGCTTTTTACAGACCCGCCCTGTTGCCTAGAAACTGCCCTGCATCAAACACAGTGGTCCCTCCAAATTCTGGAATCTTTTGCAGAAGATATTATTATTATTACAATGAAAATGAAAATAGGGGGGACCCTACACGGTTTTAAAAATAAGTAGTGTAGAGTACTTTGTAGTTTACTTTATGCAAAAATCCAGCCTTTATTTGGAAAGTACAATTAGTGGCAAAAAAATAAGGGCTCATGTGGGTCTCTAGGTGAAAAAATGCAAGTGCTACGGTCGTTTAAGCACAAGGAGGAAAAAAACAAAAGTGCAAAAATGGAAATAAAGTCTTTAAGGGGTTAAAGAAACGCATATAGACACATATAAAAGAAAACACATTAGTGAACACATTAAAGAAAAAAACACAAATCACTCACAATAAATGTTTAAGTGGTGAGAATTAAATAGAAGTTATTAATTAGAACACTCAATTACAATTAATTATTTGATTCTAATAAATAACTTCCTATTTCATTCTCACCACTTAACCCCCAGACGACCTAGGGCGTAACTGTACGCCCTGGGTGTTTCTCCCGCTATGAAGCGTGCTCCGGAGCGGAGCGCCCTTCATAGCAGGTGGGGGCCGGCTGCAATCAGCAGCCGGGACCTCACCGGTAATGACACGCTGCAGCGATCGCGCTGCCGCGTGTCATTAACTCCTTAAACGCCGCGATCGCGGAGCGACCGCGGCGTTTAAGTGTAAGTGACAGGGGGAGTCCCCTGTCACTTACCGATCGGGACCCCCGCAGTGCGACTGTGGGGGTCCCGATCGGTAAAACGGGCCGCCGGAGGTCTCTTACCTGCCTCCGTGCGGTCCGATCGGCGATCTGCTACACTAAGCCTGCACAGACAGGCTCAATGAGCAGATCGCCGATAACACTGATCAATGCTGTGCCTATGGCATAGCAATCATCAGTGTAGAAATCCAACTAATGTATGTACAAGTCCCCCAAAGGGGCTTCAAATGTGTAAAAAAAAAAGTTAAAAACACTATTACACTAGCCCAAAACCCCTCCCCCAATAAAAGTTGAAATCACCCCCCTTTCCCATTATATAAATAAAACATATAAAAATAAACAAACATATAATATACCGTAGCGTGCGTAATTGTCCGATCTATTAAAATATAACAAGCGTCATTGCGAACGGTAAACGGCGTAGACGAAAAGAGGGAAAAAAGTGCGCGGATTACTGATTTTATGTTACATTATATATAAAGAAAATCAATAAAAAGTGATCAAAACGTCCGATCTTCACAAATATGGAATTAATAAAAACTAGAGATCATGGCGGAAAAAATGACGCCCCATACAGCCCTATAGGTGAAAAAATAAAACCGTTATAAGCGTCACAAAAGACCCATTTTATTAATATTTAATTGCCAAAAAAAAGGATTTCATTAAAAAAAAATATATAACATTAGAGAATCTGTGTAACCTGCATATGGTTGTGTTCGGACTGACCTATAGAATAATAGTGTCATGTTGCTGTTACCATATAGTGCATTACGTAGACACAGGAACCCCCCAAACGTTACCATATTGCATTCTTTTTTGCGATTTCACCAATTTATATCTTCATAAATAATATATTTGGGATTCCATCATACATGTTATGGTAAAATGAAAGACGCCATTACACAGTACAACTATTCCTGTAACAAATAAGCCCTTACATGGCCTGTAGATAGAAAACTGAGAGTGCTGGAGCTCTTAGAAGGGGAGGAGGGAAAAACGAAAACACTAAGATCAAAATTTGCGCGGTCCACTGGGTCATTTTGGGCCTGGTCCTCAAAGGGTTAAAGGGGTACTCCGGGCAAAATGTATTTTTAGATATGTTATTACGTAAGGAAAGTTATACAAATCCCTAATATACACTAATTATGGGAAATGCACATATAGTGCTATTTCCCTCAATTTAGTAGATCTGCCACCTGTTCCCGGCTGGGTGAGCGCTCCTTCTCCCAAGCTCCTCCACGAGAGAGGCTTAGATGTGGGGCAGGGGGGAGGTGCAGGAATGCTCACCCCGCCGGGATCCTGTACCTTCCCCACGCCCAACATGTCTCTTTGCACCTGCTCCCTGCCGCCCCGGTCCAAAGAGGGGCGCACACCCACCACCCGGTCCCGGCTGGGTGAGCACTCCTTCTCCCAAGCAGCTCCCCGGCTTCCCTCAGCTAACCTGCAGCTGATACACATTGCAGGAGCGGGCGGCGGGGTGAGCGCTGAGATGCAGGGAGGATGGAGGACACAGCACCTCCATCCTCGCTGCACCTCAGCGCAGGTTAGCTGAGGGAAGACGGGGAGCTGCTTTGGAGAACTAGCGCTCACCCAGCCGGGACCGGGTGGCAGGTGAGTGCTCCTCCACGAGAGAAGCTTAGATGGTGGGGCAGGGGGGAGGTGCAGGAGCGCTCCCCCCGCCAGGAGCGGGTGGCGGGTGAGCGCTCCTCCCTGGGACCGGGGCAGGGGTGCAAAGGGACAGGCTTAGATGTTGGGCAGGGGGGAGGTACAGGAGCTCTCACACTGCCGGGAGCGGGTGAGCGCTCCTCCATAGGACAGACTTAGATGTTGGGCGGGGGAGGGGACAGACTTAGATGTTGGGCGGGGGGGGGGGGGGGGGAGGGGACAGACTTAGATGTTGGGCGGGGGGGGGGGGGGGAGGGGACAGACTTAGATGTTGGGCGGGGGGGGGAGGGAAAGCGCTGAGGCCCCGGGAGGAGACTCGTTCAGAGGACAAGGGGTGCAGGAGGGGTGAGCGTCAGATAAGGAGCGCTCACCCCGCTGCCTGTAACCTGGCAGCAGGTGTAATAGGACAGGGAGGGAGATAGGCAGAGGGAGGGAGGGAGAAGGCGTTGATTCTAATTCTAATCTACTTTTACATGCGCCCCCTGCTGGACCCTACACTTCAGACGTGATGTCACTATTTTTTTAAGGAAGTGAGTCTGCCAGATCTTCTAAATTGAGGGAAATAGCACTATATGTGCATTCAGTGTATATTAGGGATTTATATAACTTTCCTTACGTAATAACATATTTAAAAATACATTTTGCCCGTAGTACCCCTTTAAACATTTATTGTGATTGATTTGTGATTTTGTGAACCTACAACCTCTTACTTACATTAGGGTGACTGAGAACCAAGCTCTCATGCCCCTAAATTATAAATTTTAAAATTAAAATATATTATAATATTTTAACAATCTATTTACTTAAAACAGCATTTTTTGCTATTGTAAATGAAAAATAGCATGATTAGCACGAATATTTACTGTTTTAATTAAATATAAAGTGTTACAGGGAGCTGTATTTAGCGGCACTAGCGATCCTGTCAGGCTTAAATCCTACTGTAATTAATTTTAGCTGTTATACTGCCACCTACTGGACAGTGTTGAATTACAGTTAGATCACTCAGCTGTATCAACATCCTGACAAGTTAAAAGAAAAGTTTATCGAGTCAGGGATCATGTTGAGAGTGGCTACATCTGTATTTTAGCATCTCTAGAACCTTCTCCTTGTCTTATCTATTCAACACTTTTACCTCTTGTGTGTGAGGTGTTAAATGAGTCCCCCACACCTGGAACCTTGTGGACATACTGTATACTTCTTACCTCTCTGTGAGGGATTATACATACGTCTCCCCACTCCAGGAACTTTCCCACAGAACTGATGACATTTTATTACTGGTTGTCCCTTTCAGTGGTAAACTCTTCTCCGATAGCCACCAACACCTCATATCTCACCAAAACCTTCTAGAAACCTGACTTTTAAACTAAATCTTGTTAGACTCTTGGCAACATACATCAGCCCTTAGGAACTCACTCCTAGAATTCTTCAAGGAGAATGACTCCCCAGACAGTGAGGGAAATGCCTATACATTGAGGAGGAGTTATGGGGATAAGCAATGTTCAGCCCAACTCAACTCCGTCTTAGCTCAGATCTCCATAAAATAAATCTGGGTAAAAAGTCTGAGGCATTGGTTATTCAGGAGGACCTGATACGACCAAAGGAATTGCTCAATAATGAGACTACTAAATTTACCCAGAAGAGCACTGGTCCTTATGCCCATAGAGATGAAGGGTTATAATTGATGTCGTCTCTTCTGAAAAAGAAGACTGAGGCTTTCTGTAAATATCAAAGCATCTCATACATTATAATCAAAGGAGCGGGCCGGCCAGGGGCGGATCAGCGTTATGGGGGCGGGGCAGTGCTCCTAACGGTCTTACCAGACCGTAGCGCAAACATCTAACTGCACCGAAACGCCGCAGAGGAGGAAGGTAAGAGACACACCGTCTCCTTGGAGTCTCCTGTTTGATAGGGACATCAGCAGATTTGTCTAACCTCCTGATAGGTCCTACAACCATAATAAACAAGTGCCAGTCACCCATCCAGCTCCCCGTCTCACATCACAGGAACTGCCCACCAATATATTTATACATAGGTTTATGTAGGATTCGGAAGATAGTATTTTTGACATCTGTTTGACATTTTGCCACCTGGATTCCAATTTTTTGCAAAAGAAAACTTTTTGTATTCTAACCTGGTAGAGAACAATCACTCTATCATTTATTTCATCAGATGAACAACAGAGTCCACACCTGAAACCGACCGTGTCTGATACAAAGATGGGGCCAACATTATGGAAGGTCCTGGTGACAGCTCTGAAGAAGCTGGAGGAACCAAGTTTCCAGAGGTTCATAGAGAAACTGAGTGTCTGGGATATAAGAGAAGAATTTAGAAATATCCCGAAGGACGAGCTGATTGGGAAAGATCCAGAACATGTGGCCGGTCTGATCAACGACTACTATAACTACTCCTATGGGGCTGAGGTGACCCTGGCTGTTCTAGAGGAGATAGGGGAGAAGAAAGTCCGGGAGGAACTCCAGCATGACCTGAGGACAGGTAAGAAGGGATCATCTGTATCTGATACTTATATTATGGAGAATATATCACATATATAACCTGAGGACAGGTAAGAAGGGATCATCTGTATCTGATACTTATATTATGGAGAATATATCACATATATAATATGAGGACAGGTAAGAAGGGATCATCTGTATCTGATACTTATATTATGGAGAATATATCACATATATAACCTGAGGACAGGTAAGAAGGGATCATCTGTATCTGATACTTATATTATGGAGAATATATCACATATATACCCTGAGGACAGGTAAGAAGGGATCATCTGTATCTATTACTTATATTATGGAGAATATATCACATATATAACCTGAGGACAGGTAAGAAGGGATAAAACATAAGTCACAATCAATGCTTGAGGTGCATATAATGGGAAAGAGCTGAATTATCAGTAGGGTTACCCCATACACAGTAGACTTCAGGGCCAGTTCTTTCTGAGCAAAAGCGGCGGAATCAGCGAGGAAAGTGTTCTGCCTGGATTCAGCCCTCATAGAATTCTGTGCAGAAATGTGGGAGGGAGACACAGACAATGTATTGTAAAGTTATCTTTTGATATTTTTTTTGTCAATTCCGAGTAAAATCCGCACGGAAATTCCATTGATTTCTATAGGATTCTGCCAGCACAAGAATAAACATGTCCATTCTTCTGGTGGAAAGCAGATCCACCGCAGAACGCTCCATGCGGAAATTCCGCTGTGTGAACCGCACAGCGGAATTTCCATTGAACTCAATGGTAATTGGCTCTGCAGCAATTTTATGGGCGGAATTTTCAGCGCGGATTCAGCACTGAACTTCTGTCACTTTTGCTCCGTGTGAACTGTCCCTTATGGCAATCCACAGAAAGTGAGTACTGCAGGAGTAATGGTCAGAGGATGGGAACAAGTAATGAGGCCACAGGGTATTATATGCATTTTAGAATCGACCCTGATGAAGAGCTGAGCCAGGCATGGATTATGGATATCTTACCCAGCTTTCGTCTCTCGATAATTGATAAAGCCACCCTCACCTGTTCACATTTCCATTGTTTTTCTAATATACATGTTATATCAGGTTAAAAAACTCCCTAAACTGTCAGTGAGAGAAGATGCAGCTATAGGCCCCATCACATACTGGGAGCCGAGGTCATACCATCTCATATAACACTAGTCCATGAGACGACTCTTCTTTCTCATTTTCCTTTCAAACTGTTTTTAATATACGGCATTTTGAAATCCTTTCTTTCAGAATTTATCCCCAGAAGATTCCAGTTTTCACATTTGCCCATTTCCTTCCTTATATTTTTATTTGCCCTTCATTCATTTACTTATAAGGACACTGCTAAACTAAAATAACACATACTTCCCTACCTCACTCCCCCCGGGCTCCCCCGTGATGTCATGCGGTCCCCCGCTTCAGTGGGGGACTGGGCGACATTGCATGGGAAAGTTCCGTGGGAGTGAGGAAGGGAAGTGTGTGTTATTTTATATTTTTTGTGCAATCCCAAGCATTATTTTGAAAAATTTGTTATTCGGAATATTCCTTCAATCGGATTCCTAAATTATAGTTCTGAGAAAGTAACCTGTGGCTTTCCTGTTTATATATTCACAGTGGACACTTCAGGACATGGACTGGGAACAGCAATGTATACAGGTAAGAGGATAAAGATAAAAAGACATTGAGGACATATACAGTATTATGTGGCGCACTGGCCATTTTCCAGCGCACAGTGGCCCCTGTGCACCTCTCATTCATGGACCCATCCCGATCTTTGCGACCGCCATAGCTACGTCAATCACTGTAAAAAAAAAAAAAAACTGGTTGGAGATTGGACCTCTGGACATCTTACTTTTTGTGGAATAAACCAGGCGCATGACTTACCGTTACATCATTCATCAGATTTCTATAATTGTTTATTGCACTGAAATATTAGACAATTTGCATTTTACCGATGACGTGCTCAACTGCACTTACTGTCAAGTTCATAGCACATAGGGCAGAGAGTTTATTACCCCTATGTATTATGAGTAAAGAACAGGAGGGATCCAGAAGGTCGGGAGCATGGCAGCACACCTACCTGCAGGCTTGGATGACTGTGAGTTTGTAGGCAGGACCTGTTGTAGGCAAGGCTTGGAGCAGGGACTGACCAATTAATACATTTGGCTGGTTCCTGCCTTTGGCTTCAATTCAGGCGGAAGCAGGACAATGTTTCCACCTTCCCACCCTTGTGTAGGCAGTGTAGATGAGGACCGAGGGTTAGAAATGCTAAGAAATGGGGATTGGATAGGTCACTGCGAGATAACAAAAGATGAGTTGTTATGGTGTCATGGCAGCCATGGGTGGGGGAAGTCCTTGAAGTAAGGGGTTAAATTAGTGAGGAATGGTAGGTCCATTGTGGGGTATGACCCTCCCACCTCAATTATGGTTGGAAAACTAGTACTTGTCTGGCGAAGTTTGTGTCTCTAAATCAGGGATGTGGAACCTTGGGCCCTATAGCTGTTGCAAAACTACAATTCCCATTATTCCTGGACAGCCAAGGTTTCCATCCCTGCTCTAAATGGTGTAATACCTGAGAGTCGGTAAAAGGTATGGTTGCCAAAGGAGCCAGGAGATGGACGTCTGGAGGTAGCTAGTGAACATGGTGCAATGTTTTAAAATGGGCGCTAGATTCAGTAGCTTCAAGGACCTTCCTGGTTTCTATCATTATTGGTTATTGGAAGGAGTTATACTATATTTATGTAAGTTATGGTTTAATTATGGGTGTGTCAGTATTTATAGATTTGTATTAGATAGTATTTATATAGATAGTATTTATAGATTTGTTAATAAACATTGGCTGCTGTGGCCAAATGTATCCAATCCCAGTCAGAGTGTTGTTTTTCTGGGTGGTGAACACGGTGTGAGGAGGTATGGTGAATTGGGATGGGGGGGGGGGTTGCTTTGGGCTTATGGGGTTTGGTTTTTTAGGGACTGGGAACATCGGCAGACATATAATAATGTTGTGTCTGTTTCCTATAATTCTCTTCTCTCTACAGACAAGGTGAACTTTATAGCCGATCACCGAGCAGATCTTATTATAAGGATAACGCACCTGTATCCGGTTCTGTGTGGTCTCCAGGATGAGGAGATACTGACTGAGGAACAATACAAGGAAGTAATGAAACCAATAACATCCCAGGAGAAGATGGAGAAACTATGTGATATTATCAGACGCTGGGAGGACACTGATAAGTATACGGCGTATACAGTGCTCCGAAAATACAATGAAGAGATCATCAGAGACTTGGAAAAGAAGGAGAAGATGAGGAGATATGCTAATTTTCAGCACTTCAGGGGTGAGTCCCACCAGCTGATATTTCAAAAATTCATGGCTAAAAACAAAAGAAAAAAAGTGACATGGTTTGAAAACAATGGTACATAGATCTTTCATGGTTTTTCCATAGATTTTTAAGGGGAGCCAGAATATGTTTAGAGTAAATCTGTGACCCCCTGATCTGACGGCCCCATTGGATAGATATCAAACAAACATTCAGGATCAAGAAAACATTCAGAATATATTTTTGTTGTCTGTCTATGTGTATTTATTTTCATAAATAACACTTTTATTTGGGCTTTGAATGGTGTCAAAGAGGCGGAGCCTATTATTCTCTGGGCCCTAGTGCCGCTGCACCTTACTGTGCTGTATGCCTACCCCTCTCATAATCAGCCATGTGCACTCTGCATACAGCGCAGTGAGGTGTAGTGTAGATTAATATAGTGCAGATGATTGCAGAGATGATGTACAGCGACCACACAATAAGACGCACTAAACCCTGAGAGCGCAGATGGTGTGACCTATAGGCCTATAGAATTCATGGCCAAGAAGCAATGGCAAGAGCACTTCACCTTAAAAAACTTCAAGGCACGAGAAAGCGCCTGACTGCAAGAAACGTGCGTGGGCGGGGAGGTAGTGCCTCTCAGATGTTGTCTGCTATGTACTGTCCGATGAAATAAAGGTGAAGTTTTTTAAGGTGAAGTGCCGTTCTACTGCTTCTTCTATATTGCTCTACTGTATAGTATATATTGCTATACTCATGGACTTCTATTGGGAAGAGATCACCAAGACCACATAAGGTGAAGGTATTACCTATCTGACAACGTGGGGCAGCCATGATCCCGTAGTGTCGGTGTAATTTCTCGTGCCAGTACTTATCCCACATCTTGCTAAGTGGCTGGCCGTACAATCATTGCCATATCATTTAGTGGATTCACCGCCCTTTCGGCAACTAAGAGTTGATGCTCTCGTCTATGGTGGAAGATCCCTGGTGACCATCTTTTCTCTAAATTCCTCTTGTGAAATAGGAAAAAAAACCATTCACAGCTATATAATGATACCATGTCCTTCTGCCATAATTCTCCCCTCATTGCAGAGAAAGTGAACTTCATAGACGATCAGATGAGATTGAGATACCAATCAGGTCTTATTAGAAGAATAAAGAACGTAGATCCAGTTCTATGTGATCTCCGGGACCAGAAGCTGCTGACTCAGGGACAATACAAACACATCATGAAATATAAACTAACCTGGAAGAAGATGAGAGAACTTTATGATATCAGACACTGGAAGAAAACAGAGAAGTATACGATGTATACGGTGCTGCTAAAATACAACGAAGAAATCATCAAAGACATGGAGATGAAGGCGAGGAAGGAGAGGACGTGGCAGTATGATCACTCACAGCACGTCAGGGGTAAGTCTGGTCCAAATAACCTCCCTATAGATGTTATGTCACGTAACGTCCCTGATGTCATGGAGATGGAGAATTGGAAGAGCGTCGTTCTCAACCGTTCTGGACAAGTGCCCCGCTACCGACCACCATGGCAAGGTAAAGTCCACTCACTGGCTTCTGAGTCCCGTCGGTTTCCTCACGAGATTCGGGCCAAATCTACAATTCTGGGGATAAATTCGCTCATCTCTAACTGAGATACTGTATCGACCAAATATTGTCCAAAATACTATGTGTGAACCCAACTTTATAGCAGCTAACTTTCAGTAATTTTTTTCATCTGTTATAACACTGGTAATGGTTATTACTCTGCACATTGCCATCCATTGGAGATCATAGTATTGTAAAGTTGTCGGTATCATTAGAGTTGTCCCAATTTTTGTCCTTTTAGATCACTTTCTGGACAGACACAGATCCCATCTGATTTATAATATAAAGGAAGTGAATCTGGTTCTAGACGATCTCCGATCCCATAACCTACTGGCTGAGGAAGACTATAAAGGTTTACGGGTAATGACCACACCGAAAGAAAAGATGAGCCGATTATATGATATATTCTGGCATCAGTCTGACACGGTGAAGGACCAATTCTACATTTCCCTCTGGAGATACAACTACACCGTCATCCATAACCTGGAAATATCTGAGAATTTTCTGAAATCGTCAACCCACAAAACACCAGAGGGTATGACACATGTAAACCTGCAAATGTGTATATATCAATGTATATTTGTATATGTGTGTAACTTTCAGTCAGTTGTTTGGGTTCTTTACATTCAAAACACTCTCTAAAGTATAAAGAATATTAAAAACTTGCAATGCAGAGTAACAACAGGAATATTTTTTTTACTCTCCCTGGTGCACATCTATTTTTTTATTCTCTCTCTTTCAGGGTCCTGAATCAGACCTTTTTTTGCCAGCAGTACTTACACAGGGACTTCCTTTCCCTTACTTGTCTGGTCAATTACAGGAGAGCTTATGTATCTTCCTATCCTCTCTCCCATTCTATACTATAATGTTGAAAATGTGTTTCTGGGTTGGAACATGACTTATAGTACAGTGCTATAAAGTATATTATATGTGGTGGGGAAGGGGGGGTATCAATGAAATAGGTTTGCAATAGCAAGGAAGTGGTCACATGGCAAAAACATGGCATGATCTGTCTTTTTAAGGTTGTTACTAGAGACAGATTTTTCCTAACAACAGACAGTGGGCTACAGATTCCTAGTCACCTAGTGACCGAGACTTTCGAGCTGTTTTTCTGGGGTATGGAGTGATTTTTAGATAAGTTATTTACAAATACACACATCATCAAATACCATTTAGGCTCAAAGAGTACTTGCCCTTATAACTTTCAAAATCTAAATCAGCAGAGGATGTGATATATGTGATTATAAGCAAAAAAAATAAATTGCTACCTGCACAATATAGCTCATACTGTACATCATTTTCAGAGACTACACCTGTAATACAGCGCGATTCCTAACACGTCATCCAGACATTTCTCAATAACTGTATTATCTCTAGTCTCTACAGCCCAAGATCACTTTATAGACCGACACAGAGAAGAACTGATTGACAGAATAAAAATAGTAGATCCCGTTATAGATGATCTGTACAGGAAGAATCTGCTGACTATAGAAGAGTATTATCATATAATAAAAGCTGAGGACAGGATGAGACGTCTGTATGATGTCATCAGACACTGGGACGTCAAGAACAAGGAGAAGGCTTATCGTATTTTGTATGAGTACAATCCCGGGGACATTTCTAGCCTGAACGCGCAGGAGGAATCACCAAAAAAAGAAAAAAAAAGTAAGTGTTATTGTCCTGCGTTTTTTTTTTTTTTTTTTTTTTTGGGGGGGAGAGAACTAGTGCACCAACAATTTAACAGGACCCAATACTGACCCCCGTGGTACCCCACTCCTAATAGTGACCCTTCCAATACTGAACCCCATGGTACCCTACTCCTAACAGTGACCCTTCAAATACTGAACCCCGTGGTACCCCACTCCTAACAGTGACCCTTCCAATACTGACCCCCGTGGTATCCCACTCCTAACAGTGACCCTTCCAATACTGACCCCCGTGGTATCCCACTCCTAACAGTGACCCTTCCAATACTCACCCTGTGGTACCCCACTCCTAACAGTAACCCTTCCAACACTGACCCCCATGGTACCCCACTCCTAACAGTGACCCTTCAAACACTGACCCCCGTGGTACCCCACTCCTAACAGTGACCCTTTGACCCTTCCAATACTGACCCTGTGGTACCCCACTCCTAACAGTAACCCTTCCAACACTGACCCCCATGGTACCCCACTCCTAACAGTGACCCTTCAAACACTGACCCCCGTGGTACCCAACTCCTAACAGTGACCCTTTGACCCTTCCAATACTGACCCTGTGGTACCCCACTCCTAACAGTAACTCTTCCAATACTGACCCTTGTGGTACCCTACTCCTAACAGTGACCCTTCTAATACTGACCCCCGTGGTACCCCACTACTAACAGTGACCCTTTAAATACTGATGCCTGTGGTATCCCACTACTAACAGAGACTTTGGTACTAAACTACTAGTAGAGACACCCTAAACTATTGTAATACCCCACTACATTGCATCAGTGGACCCCAATAGATTGTGACTGTGTCACACAAGTGCAGGATGAAGGTGGTGTGGGGATATCTGGACTTCAGCAAAGCCTTTAATACAGTTCTCCATAAAGAGCTCATAGAGATGAGGAGAAGGTTTTGTAGGTAAGGATAGTGACATAGGAGAATGTTTGGTAGGTAAGGATAGTGACATAGGAGAAGGGTTGGTAGGTAAGGATAGTGACATAGGAGAAGGTTTGGTAGGTAAGTATAGTGACATAGGGGAAGGTTTGGTAGGTAAGGATAGTGACATAGGAGAAGGTTTGGTAGGTAAGTATAGTGACATAGGGGAAGGTTTGGTAGGTAAGGACAGTGACATAGGAAAAGGTTTGGTAGGTAAGGATAGTGACATAGGAGAAGGTTTGGTAGGTAAGGATAGTGACATAGGAGAAGGTTTGGTAGGTAAGGATAGTGACATAGGAGAAGGTTTGGTAGGTAAGGATAGTGACATAGGAGAAGGATTGGTAGGTAAGTATAGTGACATAGCAGAAGGTTTGGTGAGTAAGGATAGTGACATAGGAGAAGGTTTGGTAGGTAAGGATGGGTAAGGATAGTGACATAGGAGAAGGTTTGGTAGGTAAGGATAGTGACATAGGAGAATGTTTGGTAGGTAAGGATGGGTAAGGATAGTGACATAGGAGAAGGTTTGGTGGGTAAGGATGGGTAAGGATAGTGACATAGGAGAAGGGTTGGTGGGTAAGGATAGTGACATAGGAGAAGGGTTGGTAGGCAAGGATAGTGACATAGGAGAAGGGTTGGTAGGTATGTATAGTGACATAGGAGAAGGGTTGGTAGGTAAGGATAGTGACATAGGAGAAGGTTTGGTAGGTAAGGATAGTGACATAGGAGAAGGTTTGGTAGGTAAGGATAGTGACATAGGAGAAGGATTGGTAGGTAAGGATAGTGACATAGGAGAAGGTTTGGTAGGTAAGGATAGTGACATAGGAGAAGGGTTGGTAGGTAAGGATAGTGACATAGGAGAAGGTTTGGTGGGTAAGGATAGTGACATAGGAGAAGGTTTGGTGGGTAAGGATAGTGACATAGGAGAAGGTTTGGTAGGTAAGGATAGTGACATAGGAGAAGGTTTGGTAGGTAAGGATAGTGACATAGGAGAAGGTTTGGTAGGTAAGGATGGGTAAGGATAGTGACATAGGAGAAGGTTTGGGGGGTAAGGATAGTGACATAGGAGAAGGTTTGGTGGGTAAGGATAGTGACATAGGAGAAGGTTTGGTAGGTAAGGATAGTGACAGGAGAAGGTTTGGTAGGTAAGGATAGTGACATAGGAGAAGGTTTGGTAGGTAAGGATAGTGACATAGGAGAAGGTTTGGTAGGTAAGGATAGTGACATAGGAGAAGGATTGGTAGGTAAGGATAGTGACATAGGAGAAGGTTTGGTAGGTAAGGATGGGTAAGGATAGTGACATAGGAGAAGGTTTGGTGGGTAAGGATAGTGACATAGGAGAAGGTTTGGTAGGTAAGGATGGGTAAGGATAGTGACATAGGAGAAGGGTTGGTAGGTAAGGATAGTGACATAGGAGAAGGGTTGGTAGGTAAGGATAGTGACATAGGAGAAGGTTTGGTAGGTAAGGATAGTGACATAGGAGAAGGGTTGGTAGGTAAGGATAGTGACATAGGAGAAGGTTTGGTGGGTAAGGATAGTGACATAGGAGAAGGTTTGGTAGGTAAGGATAGTGACATAGGAGAAGGTTTGCTAGGTAAGGATGGGTAAGGATAGTGACATAGGAGAAGGTTTGGTAGGTAAGGATGGGTAAGGATAGTGACATAGGAGAAGGTTTGGTGGGTAAGGATAGTGACATAGGAGAAGGTTTGGTAGGTAAGGATGGGTAAGGATAGTGACATAGGAGAAGGTTTGGTAGGTAAGGATAGGAGGAGGTGTGGCAGGGTCGTAGCTAGGACATTGTGTGTCATCACAAAAAATTATTCCTTGGAACGTTAATAAGAATGTGAGTTCCCTAATCTTCTTATGGGAATATAGTGTAATATAACACTGAATCTATTTACAATGTATTTACAAGCTATTACTATTTACAGGATCGGGTCATGAACCTGAGAAGCCCCTGATGAGTGATCGTGAGATGAAAGATGATGCAGAAGATGATGGACATAGCCATAAACTGTCTGACAAGGTAACATTATTATTACCTGATGTGTCGGGGGGTGAGAAAGCAAGACAAAACCTTTGTTGGGGTCTGAGATGGAGGCCACGGTATGAAGCCAGGTCTGAGGGTTCAATTCTTTGTAGTTTTTCAGCTATGGAAGCCTTATGGACACCTTACCACACTAATAGTTTTCTTAGTTTCTGGGGTATTTGGATCAAAAAGAAAATGGTGATGAGCCTGTTTTGTTCACAGGGGGATTTTCTCAGCCCCTCTGTCCACTGTTACCCCCGCCCGGCAGGTCCAGGACACACAGTGCATTGTGGGGCTGGGGGACGCCTCCAGTGCACCAAACAGACTCATTACCATATTCCTTGTCATCAATATACCCCACACACAATGCAACCGATTGAAGCAAGTAGAGGATCATTGTCATCAGCGTCACCAGTAATATCACTGCATGGCGGGAGGTAAGTATGGGCCAACATAATGTTAGTCCCTTTACTACGTATTGGAGGACATATTCTAATGTTTTGTCATTTTGCTTTTTTCTTGTGTCTGTAACAGGATTCGGTGGAGGTCGTGATACCCACCATAACCGGCAGCACATACTGGTAATTCATTCTCCGTTCTTTCACACTATATTACATTGGGGAGACATGAAGCATAGGTAAAGGGTGTCATGGGTGTTACTATGAAGGGTAACTACTCCACAGCTCAATCTCACCCTCCCTCCACATATAGTACATGACAAACACCACGAACAGTCCAGGAACCCAGGAACACTGATGCTGCTGAGAAGAATAGTAGATTGGCAGCAGAAACCATCCTTTTATTTTTCAGTCTATCTATGGATTCTCCAGGACTATTCCGCTGCTCCGAGTCTGGAATTCAGTTCCGGGTTACACGACCTGTGACCATAGAATATGAGGTGGATTCATGGAGTAACTACGATGATGTCCTACAGAACCTGCGGGGTGGATATGAGGTTATAGGTCCTCTCTTCAACATAAAATCCAGTGCAGAACCCAACGTGGTGGCCGCAGTCTACCTCCCTCACTGCTTGTATCTAGAAGGTAATCAATAGAGATGAATAAACCTTTTAAAAGTTTTGTTCAGCCACTTTGGCTGAACAACAGCAGTACATTTGGTCCAGACAGAGCTAAATGGGGCACAGAGCCAAAAAAAACCCTTCTGTCTGGAAAACTCAATGGCAGTTGGTACTTGGGAACAAACCAAGACTGAGTATAGCGGCTTTGGCTTGTGTGGGGGGGGATGATTTCATGGGTGAGGCACAGTGCGTTAAGCCCAGGGACTCTATTACAGTAAGCTAGGAATGCATAAAGAATCCCTAGCTTACTGTATATAAGTAGGTTCGGCCAAAACAAACTGCTTGAAGTTCATGTTCTTGATATCCTAATTTTTTTCAAAAGTTCAGACCAAATCTGGATCGCCAGGTTCAGTTCACTCAACATCGCTATTGAATAAAGTTACATACTGATAGCTGAAGACCTGAGATATGAAGTTATTATCTATGTGTAGTAAAATGAGACTGTAAATGAGGATACATAAAATAATTAAGTGTTTTTACTATTTTTTCTATATTCTTTTTATAATTTTTATAAAATATATAAAATAAAATAATTTTATAATTCTAATAGTACTTTTTAATTTATAACATTTTTCAGGTTTTAAAGGAGACAAATCCCTGATTAAATGTTTCCACTACAAGGATGATAATTTGGTTCTGGAAGCACCATCCAGACTGGACCCAATGTATGTTGTGTTGGAAAATCCCACCTTCTCCCCTTTCGGGGTTATTTTATATCCCTTGAACCTTCTAAAGGAACAAGTATTTAAACTCATCGCCTACCAGGGAATGGCTCTGTTATTCTATAAGACAATTACCAGGGATAATGTGAAGTACAAGTATAAACTTCATCTGTATCTCCAGCCTAGGATCCGCACAGTAGAAAAGGTATCTCCATTGCTATTTCATTATAAAGATCATCAGCTTTACTTCCCAGACAGGGTTAAAAAAAATAGCTGTTATTGCTTTTTATTTTATTTAATTTACATTTATTAGAGGTGATCAAGTATACTATTCACTTGAATATAGGGATGCCTGAAAATACTTGATACTCTAATGTACGGCTGGGCGATTAATCGAATTCATTCGCCCAAAACTTAAGAATCCATTTGATTTTTTTTTTTAAATGGATTTTCAAAAAAAATCATTGGATGCAGGCGGGCGAGCAGGCGGTCGGAAGGGAGGTGAATTGGTGACGGGGTCCAGCTACTGAAGCAGAGGCTGAGGAGGGAGAGCGCCCAGCAGCATCCTATGTCCCCTCGCTGACCCGACCCCATAGCGGGACGAATACATGCGCTCCCCAGCTGGCCGTACATGGAGGTCCCTGGTCTCTGGAGGAGGACACAGAAACTGAAGGATCGGGTGACAGTGTCCGGTGATCTGTTCCCGTACCACTACCCCCCTCATCTATACCTGTACTACTACCACTACCCCCCTCATCTATACCTGTACTACTACTACACCCCTCATCTATACCTGTACTACTACTACACCCCTCATCTATACCTGTACTACTACTACACCCCTCATCTATACCTGTACTACTACTACTACTACACCCCTCATCTATACCTGTACTACTACTACACCCCTCATCTATACCTGTACTACTATTACACCCCTCATCTATACCTGTACTACTACTACACCCCTCATCTATACCTGTACTACTACTACTACACCCCTCATCTATACCTGTACTACTACTACTACACCCCTCATCTATACCTGTACTACTACTACACCCCTCATCTATACCTGTACTACTACTACTACACCCCTCATCTATACCTGTACTACTACTACTACACCCCTCATCTATACCTGTACTACTACTACACCCCTCATCTGTTCCTGTACTACTACTACTACACCCCTCATCTATACCTGTACTACTACTACACCCCTCATCTATACCTGTACTACTACTACTACACCCCTCATCTATACCTGTACTACTACTACACCCCTCATCTGTACCTGTACTACTACTACTACACTCCTCATCTATACCTGTACTACTACTACACCCCTCATCTATACGTGTACTACTACTGCACCCCTCATCTATACGTGTACTACTACTACACCCCTCATCTATACCTGTACTACTACTACACCCCTCATCTATACCTGTACTACTACTACTACACCCCTTATCTATACCTGTACTACTACTACTACACCCCTTATCTATACCTGTACTACTACTACTACACCCCTCATCTATACCTGTACTACTACTACTACACCCCTCATCTATACCTGTACTACTACTACACCCCTCATCTATACGTGTACTACTACTACACCCCTCATCTATACGTGTACTACTACTACACCCCTCATCTATACCTGTACTACTACTACTACACCCCTCATCTATACCTGTACTACTACTACACCCCTCATCTATACGTGTACTACTACTACACCCCTCATCTATACCTGTACTACTACTACACCCCTCATCTATACCTGTACTACTACTACTACACCCCTTATCTATACCTGTACTACTACTACTACACCCCTTATCTATACCTGTACTACTACTACTACACCCCTCATCTGTACCTGTACTACTACTACTACACCCCTCATCTATACCTGTACTACTACTACACCCCTCATCTATACGTGTACTACTACTGCACCCCTCATCTATACGTGTACTACTACTACACCCCTCATCTATACCTGTACTACTACTACACCCCTCATCTGTACCTGTACTACTACTACTACACTCCTCATCTATACCTGTACTACTACTACACCCCTCATCTATACCTGTACTACTACTACACCCCTCATCTATACCTGTACTACTACTACTACACCCCTCATCTATACCTGTACTACTACTACACCCCTCATCTATACCTGTACTACTACTACTACACCCCTCATCTATACCTGTACTACTACTACTACACCCCTCATCTATACCTGTACTACTACTACACCCCTCATCTATACCTGTACTACTACTACACCCCTCATCTATACCTGTACTACTACTACTACACCCCTCATCTATACCTGTACTACTACTACACCCCTCATCTATACCTGTACTACTACTACACCCCTCATCTATACCTGTACTACTACTACTACACCCCTCATCTATACCTGTACTACTACTACACCCCTCATCTGTTCCTGTACTACTACTACACCCCTCATCTATACCTGTACTACTACTACACCCCTCATCTATACCTGTACTACTACTACTACACCCCTCATCTATACCTGTACTACTACTACACCCCTCATCTGTACCTGTACTACTACTACTACACTCCTCATCTATACCTGTACTACTACTACACCCCTCATCTATACGTGTACTACTACTGCACCCCTCATCTATACCTGTACTACTACTACACCCCTCATCTATACCTGTACTACTACTACACCCCTCATCTATACCTGTACTACTACTACTACACCCCTCATCTATACCTGTACTACTACTACTACACCCCTCATCTATACCTGTACTACTACTACACCCCTCATCTGTACCTGTACTACTACTACTACACTCCTCATCTATACCTGTACTACTACTACACCCCTCATCTATACGTGTACTACTACTGCACCCCTCATCTATACGTGTACTACTACTACACCCCTCATCTATACCTGTACTACTACTACACCCCTCATCTATACCTGTACTACTACTACACCCCTCATCTGTACCTGTACTACTACTACTACACTCCTCATCTATACCTGTACTACTACTACACCCCTCATCTATACGTGTACTACTACTGCACCCCTCATCTATACGTGTACTACTACTACACCCCTCATCTATACCTGTACTACTACTACACCCCTCATCTGTACCTGTACTACTACTACTACACTCCTCATCTATACCTGTACTACTACTACACCCCTCATCTATACCTGTACTACTACTACACCCCTCATCTATACCTGTACTACTACTACTACACCCCTCATCTATACCTGTACTACTACTACACCCCTCATCTATACCTGTACTACTACTACTACACCCCTCATCTATACCTGTACTACTACTACTACTACACCCCTCATCTATACCTGTACTACTACTACACCCCTCATCTATACCTGTACTACTACTACACCCCTCATCTATACCTGTACTACTACTACTACACCCCTCATCTATACCTGTACTACTACTACACCCCTCATCTATACCTGTACTACTACTACTACACCCCTCATCTATACCTGTACTACTACTACTACACCCCTCATCTATACCTGTACTACTACTACTACACCCCTCATCTATACCTGTACTACTACTACTACACCCCTCATCTATACCTGTACTACTACTACTACACCCCTCATCTATACCTGTACTACTACTACACCCCTCATCTGTTCCTGTACTACTACTACTACACCCCTCATCTATACCTGTACTACTACTACACCCCTCATCTATACCTGTACTACTACTACTACACCCCTCATCTATACCTGTACTACTACTACACCCCTCATCTGTACCTGTACTACTACTACTACTACACTCCTCATCTATACCTGTACTACTACTACACCCCTCATCTATACGTGTACTACTACTGCACCCCTCATCTATACGTGTACTACTACTACACCCCTCATCTATACCTGTACTACTACTACACCCCTCATCTATACCTGTACTACTACTACTACACCCCTCATCTATACCTGTACTACTACTACTACACCCCTCATCTATACCTGTACTACTACTACACCCCTCATCTGTACCTGTACTACTACTACTACACTCCTCATCTATACCTGTACTACTACTACACCCCTCATCTATACGTGTACTACTACTGCACCCCTCATCTATACGTGTACTACTACTACACCCCTCATCTATACCTGTACTACAACTACACCCCTCATCTATACCTGTACTACTACTACTACACCCCTCATCTATACCTGTACTACTACTACACCCCTCATCTATACCTGTACTACTACTACTACACCCCTCATCTATACCTGTACTACTACTACTACACCCCTTATCTATACCTGTACTACTACTACTACACCCCTCATCTATACCTGTACTACTACTACACCCCTCATCTATACCTGTACTACTACTACACCCATCATCTATACCTGTACTACTACTACTACACCCCTCATCTATACCTGTACTACTACTACACCCCTCATCTATACCTGTACTACTACTACACCCCTCATCTATACCTGTACTACTACTAGACCCCCTCATCTATACCTGTACTACTACTACTACACCCCTCATCTATACCTGTACTACTACTACTACACCCCTTATCTATACCTGTACTACTACTACTACACCCCTCATCTGTACCTGTACTACTACTACTACACCCCTCATCTATACCTGTACTACTACTACTACACCCCTCATCTATACCTGTACTACTACTACACCCCTCATCTATACGTGTACTACTACTGCACCCCTCATCTATACGTGTACTACTACTACACCCCTCATCTATACCTGTACTACTACTAGACCCCCTCATCTATACCTGTACTACTACTACACCCCTCATCTATACCTGTACTACTACTACACCCCTCATCTGTTTCTGTATCACTATTACACTCCTCATTTGTACCTGTACTACTACTACTACACCCCTAATCTGTTCCTGTACTACTACTACACCCCTCATCTATACCTGTACTACTACCACTACCCCCCTCATCTATACCTGTACTACTACTACACCCCTCATCTATACCTGTACTACTACTACTACACCCCTAATCTGTTCCTGTACTACTACTACACCCCTCATCTATACCTGTACTACTACTACACCCCTAATCTGTTCCTGTACTACTACACCCCTCATCTATACTTGTACTACTACTACTACACCCCTCATCTATACCTGTACTACTACTACTACACCCCTCATCTATACCTGTACTACTACTACACCCCTCATCTATACCTGTACTACTACTACACCCCTCATCTATACCTGTACTACTACTACTACACCCCTAATCTGTTCCTGTACTACTACTACACCCCTCATCTATACCTGTACTACTACTACACCCCTAATCTGTTCCTGTACTACTATTACACTCCTCATTTGTACCTGTACTACTACACCCCTTATCCACTATAGATCTCCTATACTATATGGGGGCACAGGTGGCACACACTGTATTTGGCAAAGCTACTTATATGGGGCATAGAGGGGGTTTGTCTACTACATGGGGGCACAGAGGGGATTTGTCTACTACATGGGGGCACAGAGGGGGTTTTTCTACTACATGGGGGCACAGAAGGGGTTTGTCTACTACATGGGGGCACAGAGGGGGTTTGTCTACTACATGGGGGCACAGAGGGGGTTTGTCTACTACATGGGGGCACAGAGGGGGTTTGTCTACTACATGGGGGCACAGAGGGAGCACTGGTACAGTGAGAAGCAATACAGTTGTCTGAAACATCATTAAAATAGTATCTGACGCTGCAAGGAGAAAAATGTTCTGTTTATTTAACAAAAAAGAAATAAAATTGAGATTTACATCAAGAATAGTCTAAAAAAATTTAAAAATCAAGATTTTATTTTTTGGCCATATGGCCCAGCCCTACTCTAATGTGTACCACTTAGTACTAGTGTCAGTAGTAAATGCCCATAGAGCAGCAGCAAATCCCCACAAAAAACCTCTCCTGCTCTGGACAGTTCCTACAATGGACAGAGGTGGCAGCAGAGAGCACTGTGTCAGACTGGAAGGAAATTTTTGAAAAATAAATCCCCAGCAGCCATTGTGATAAGATTAATAGGCTCAAACTTTCCACCAGAATTATTGTAAAATTAGCTACAATTTAGGATTTCTTGCATACTCAGTTTATTTGTGATATAAACGATAACTTTCATGTGATGTCGTCTCCCATAGGATGTTGTGAGTTACGAGACAAGTCATTCCTTCCAGAGGATCCACAAACCTTCCCTGGCAGAATCTGTGTATCATAAGAAGAAATACAGAATCAAAGTCCCTCTGGCGGCCCGAGTATTCCCCAAGGTAAGATGTTTTCTAAAGATTAAAGTGGGGAGGAATTTAGCAATGGTTTTCGGGTAGTTTGGGTGAAAAGTTGACAATTTTGGAGCAGATTTGTAACTCTGTGTTGTGCACAATATGGGATGTTGGCTCACATTTTCTGGTTAAAGTGAGGGTTCTTTTTAGATTTTTTTTTTATTAGGGTTTCTAGCTAAATGCTTTGGTAGGATTAGAGGGCAGCTTGTCAGGCTGCAGGTTTTGAAGTCCGCACCAGATGCTGGGCGAAGCTAGATCCAGTCCTAGGAAACTGGGAGAAGTTTTCCAGGACTGGATAGAGCTTTTCCTGGCACTCAGGGAGGAGCCGCAAGGACTTCACAGCCAGCAGCCTGACAAGCTGCCCTCCGATCCTAATGGTGCGTTCACACCTACAGGATCTGCAGCTGATTTTCTGCAGCAGATTTCATTTAAATAACTGAACACAGCATCAAATCTGTTGCAGATCCTGTAGGTGTGAACGCACCCTAACAAAGCATTTAGCTTCATTCCTACTGTAAATTTGCTCGTCGCTAGCCCAGACCAGCTGAGGAACACCGCCATAGCAGTACTCTTCCTCCACCACACTATACAGCTGGAAGAGCAGGTGATGTTCTCCACCATTCACCAAACCCAGGATCTCATTTCAGACGGCCGATAGAGAAGAGTGACTTATCTCTCCACAGAACAAGTCTCCTCTGCTTCAGTGTCCATTGGTCTCATACTTTTTACCAATACCAATTTACCCAACCCTTGGAAACCCATGCCACGAAGCTCCCGGCAGGTACAGTCTTTGTACTGATGTTCATGCCGGATGAGGTTTGGTCTCTGCAGTTATGGAGCCAGTAGAGCGTTGGTGACTATTATGCACTAGGTCCCTCATCACTCGGTCACCCCACCCACCCTGTAACATTACGTGGTCTACACTTGGAGTTGCTGAAGGTCCTAAATGCTTCCACTTGGAGAAGTGGGGGAAAAGTGTTGTTGCAGCAGTGGCTTCTATTACAGTATGCCCTATAGATTAGGGAGCCTTATAGATCATGGAGCCCTATAGATTAGGGAGCCCTAGAGATCATGGAGCTCTATAGACCAGGGAGCCTTATAGACCAGGGAGTCCTATAGACCAGGGAGCCCTATAGACCAGGGAGCCCTATAGATCAGGGAGTCCTATAGATCAGGGAGTCCTATAGATCAGGGAGTCCTATAGACCAGGGAGCCCTATGGACTAGGGAACCCTATAGATCAGGGAGTCCTATAGACCAGGGAGTCCTATAGATCAGGGAGCCCTATAGATCAGGGAGCCCTATGGACTAGGGAACCCTATAGATCAGGGAGTCCTATAGACCAGGGAGTCCTATAGATCAGGGAGCCCTATAGATCAGGGAGCCCTATGGACTAGGGAGCCCTATAGATCAGGGAGCCCTATAGACTAGGGAACCCTATAGACCAGGGAGCCTTATAGACCAGGGAGCCATATGGACTAGGGAACCCTATAGATCAGAGAGCTCTATAGATCAGGGAGCCCTATAGACCAGGGAGCCCTAGATATCATGGAGGCCTATAGATTAGGGAGCCCTAGAGATCATGGAGCCCTATAGACCAGGGAGCCTTATAGACCAGGGAGCCTTATAGACCAGGGAGTCCTATAGACCAGGGAGCCCTATAGACTAGGGAGCCCTATAGACCAGGGAGCCCTATAGACCAGGGAGCCTTATAGACCAGGAAGCTCTATAGACCAGGGAGCCCTATAGACCACGGAGTCCTATAGACCAGGGAGTCCTATAGACCAGGGAGCCCTATAGACTAGGGAGCCCTATAGACCAGGGAGCCCTATAGACCAGGGAGCCTTATAGACCAGGAAGCTCTATAGACCAGGGAGCCCTATAGATCAGGGAGTCCTATAGACCAGGGAGCCCTATAGACCAGGGAGCCTTATAGACCAGGAAGCTGTATAGACCAGGGACCCCTATAGATCAGGGAGTCCTATAGATCAGGGAGCCCTATAGATCAGGGAGCCCTATATATCAGGGAGTCCTATAGATCAGGGAGCCCTATAGATCAGGGAGTCCTATAGACCAGGGAGCCCTATAGACCAGGGAGCCCTATGGACTAGGGAACCCTATAGATCAGGGAGCCCTATAGACCAGGGGGCCCTATAGATCAGGGAGCCCTATAGATCAGGGAGCCCTATTGATCAGGGAGCCCTATAGATCAGGGAGCCCTATAGATCAGGGAGCCCTATATATCAGGGAGCCCTATAGACCAGGGAGCCTTATAGACCAGGAAGCTCTATAGACCAGGGAGCCCTATAGATCAGGGAGTCCTATAGATCAGGGAGTCCTATAGACCAGGGAACCCTATAGATCAGGGAGCCCTATAGACCAGGGAGCCTTATAGACCAGGAAGCTCTATAGACCAGGGAGCCCTATAGATCAGGGAGTCCTATAGACCAGGGAGCCCTATAGACCAGGGAGCCCTATGGACTAGGGAACCCTATAGATCAGGGAGCCCTATAGATCAGGGAGCCCTATTGATCAGGGAGCCCTATAGATCAGGGAGCCCTATAGATCAGGGAGCCCTATAGATCAGGGAGCCCTATAGATCAGGGAGCCCTATATATCAGGGAGCCCTATAGACCAGGGAGCCTTATAGACCAGGAAGCTCTATAGACCAGGGAGCCCTATAGATCAGGGAGTCCTGTAGATCAGGGAGTCCTATAGATCAGGGAGCCCTATTGATCAGGGAGCCCTATAGATCAGGGAGCCCTATAGATCAGGGAGCCCTATAGACCAGGGAGCCCTATAGATCAGGGAGCCCTATAGATCAGGGAGCCTTATAGATCAGGGAGCCCTATAGACCAGGGAGCCCTATAGATCAGGGAGCCCTATAGATCAGGGAGCCTTATAGATCAGGGAGCCTTATAGACCAGGAAGCTCTATAGACCAGGGAGCCCTATAGATCAGGGAGTCCTATAGATCAGGGAGTCCTATAGACCAGGGAGCCCTATAGACCAGGGAGCCCTATGGACTAGGGAACCCTATAGATCAGGGAGTCCTATAGATCAGGGAGCCCTATATATCAGGGAGCCCTATAGACCAGGGAGCCCTATAGATCAGGGAGCCCTATTGATCAGGGAGCCCTATAGATCAGGGAGCCCTATAGATCAGGGAGCCCTATAGACCAGGGAGCCCTATAGATCAGGGAGCCCTTTAGATCAGGGAGCCTTATAGATCAGGGAGCCCTATATATCAGGGAGCCCTATAGACCAGGGAGCCTTATAGACCAGGAAGCTCTATAGACCAGGGAGCCCTATAGATCAGGGAGTCCTATAGATCAGGGAGTCCTATAGACCAGGGAGCCCTATGGACTAGGGAACCCTATAGATCAGGGAGCCCTATAGACCAGGGAGCCCTATAGATCAGGGAGCCCTATTGATCAGGGAGCCCTATAGATCAGGGAGCCCTATAGATCAGGGAGCCTTATAGATCAGGGAGCCCTATAGATCAGGGAGCCCTATAGACCAGGGAGCCCTATAGATCAGGGAGCCCTGTAGATCAGGGAGCCTTATAGACCAGGGAGCCCTATGGACTAGGGAGCCCTATAGATCAGGGAGCCTTATAGACCAGGGAGCCCTATGGACTAGGGAACCCTATAGATCAGGGAGCCCTATAGATCAGGGAGCCCTATAGATCAGGGAGCCCTATAGATCAGGGAGCCTTATAGACCAGGGAGCCCTATGGACTAGGGAGCCCTATAGATCAGGGAGTCCTATAGACCAGGGAGTCCTATAGATCAGGGAGCCCTATAGATCAGGGAGCCCTATGGACTAGGGAGCCCTATAGATCAGGGAGCCCTATAGACTAGGGAACCCTATAGATCAGGGAGCCCTATAGATCAGGGAGCCTTATAGACCAGGGAGCCCTATGGACTAGGGAGCCCTATAGATCAGGGAGCCCTATAGAACAGCTAATTCTTTCACAAATCTCCATTGAGGCGACTGCATTGGTCGGAGCTGGATGTTCCACTTTAGGTAATGGAACTCGATGAAACATGAATTCAATGATTTTAGTATTTATTGTCTCTATTATAGACGCTGCTGTTTGAAAACCACTGCTCCTCAGAGATTCCCCCCTTCACAGAAATTAGTATTGAGGGGGAGACGGACACAGAAGTGAATGTGTCTTTACATCCGGAGGACGACGATATTACAGTCTGGGAAACGGTGGTGTACGCAGGTAGTGTAAGGGGTTAAATAAAAGTGTGTGTTATAATACTGTGTTGTAGTGATGCCGATCACCACCCTAGTGAACATTCACTGACAGGATATCTATCTTTTTCCATATCTGTCACTTATTTCCCCGGGTAATAGAGAATGTGCGGCCATCGTTAGACTCATTATCGAGCCGTATTGTTGTAAGGTCTGTAAACGAGCACCAATCTATCGACACATGATTACTGCGCCACCCTTGTCATCCAGTAAGGCCTTTAAGGGGTATTTTCAGCTGCCAGTCTTACCCCTCTTCATGCTCCTTGCCTGTTTTTACTTTCTGTATTGAGTGGAGGGCGAACACCTCCACAGTCATCAACTGTCCTAGTCAGCAGTACTGTGTTCCTCTGCTCTGCACTCTGCTGTTCTGTTTAGCTCCGCTTTGCCAGGTCTCATTCTGACAGCTCCATGGGGCTGGGAGCTGTCAGTATGAAAAAGGATTACAGCAGATAAGGTGGCCGAGCAGTGAGGGAGTGAGTAGCTGCCACTGCTAACACAGAGAGGAGTCGAGAGCCTACACAAGAGCTGTAAACACAACAGACACATCAGAGGGGCTAGTCACGGCTTGGACACCACCCAGATGACTAGTTCACAGCTCTCCCCATACACCATGTGTCTGATTAAACAGCATTTTACTGGAATGTAAAGCTGCAGAGCAAGCAACCCCCGACATGGCAGGAGACCTGTCTGCAAGATCTGTGCACCCTTGGAGTTTAATCAGCACAGATGTGGCGATTAGTTCCCTATAAGCATATATCTTTACTGGTCCGAGGAGTGATTGTACTTCTTTGCAGTGATAGATGCAACATTATGGACCTTACACTGTAGTATTAGTCATTAACATCCAAATCAGCTTATTCTTGTATTACTATTTTTGTGCTTCGATGACTTCTTTCCTGCATTGATTCATTTTTTATTTTTATTTTTTTTTTTTTTTTAGAGGAAATGTTAGATTTACCATTTGCAATATCCAGGCTCAAGTTTCAGCCAGGTATGTCATAAATTAAAAAAGTATAAAGGGATTACAAACAAAAATGTGTATCGTATGGGTTAAAAAAGATATAAAATGGCACATGGTCTGATATTTAACCTGTCTGCAGCTTTATCAAAATAGGCTTCCTCCTCTGGAGAGAGGGATATCTGGCTATTCCCGTGTTTTGAAACGTGCGACCCCTTCTTTGCATATTCAAATTTTGTAGGGGCAATCAGTAGAGACTTTAAAATGAGTACCCCATTGGATTTTTTCACTGATCTCCCTGAGCTCAGTGATTTTGGTGTTTTGTTGGTCTATTTTATATTGCCCCTGGTAGTGAGAATCCTGCTCTACACTGACGAGGGGCAAATACCCCGAAACAGCTGTCTGTGGATGGATGCCTAGCCTTGGTAACCCTTGTCTTATGTCATTACACTCGCGTTAGACTTTGACTTATAGGGGTCACCCTGGTGTTTCCCTATTTAGGTCCCACTGCCCACAACAGAGTGGGATGATCCCGGACTCACCAATTCTTAGTGTTCTTATTTACAGGTACAAACAGGAGGACGCGGCGTTTCGGCTCGTGGCGTTCGAACTGACGAAGGCCACGTGCTGAAACTTCGCCTCCTCCTGTTTTTACCTGTATTATGTGATACTTCAATAAATAAGAACACTAAGAATTGGTGAGTTCGGGATCATCCTTTTACTATTTGCTGGGACCAGTTCCGAAAACGAGCACCACCTTACTACCTTACTGCAGTAACACAACAGAGTGGGGACTTGAGGCGCTATGTATCAGGGTGGTTTGGTGCTCTCCCCACTAGGAGGCGCCCCTTGGCAACAGGCTTCCTTCTCTGGAGAGAGGGATATCTGGCTATTCCCGTGTTTTGAGACTCGCAACTGAGGCTCCCCGGACCACTTCTTTGCATATTCAAATTTTGTAGGGGGCAATCAGTGGAAACTCTTAAATTAGTACTCCATTGTATTTTTTTCACTGCTCTCCCTAAGCTCAGTGATTGTTGTGTTTTGTAGCTTTGTCAAAATGTAATCATTGAATATTCAATCTATACATGTGTGTGTGTGTGCTGCCTATGCTGTATGTAAGAGTGCCGTAACACAAAGAGATTTATGTGACGGATTTTGGAAGCCAAAGACAGGAATGGATTTGAGAAGAGGAGACATCTCATTATTTCCTTTTTGACCTGTTCCCTGTGTATAGTCTGTTCCTGGCTTTGTTTTCAAAAATCTGTCAAATAAATCTCTTTGTGTAAAGGCATCCTATGTGAAATGCCTGGAGTCATTGGGGCGTTATACAGCAACTCTGAGTCAATCGGATCTTCAATCTGCATTTATCTCTCCCCCTGCTGCAAGCACGCCTCCTACCTGATAATTGACAACCCTGACTCATCACACAGAAGGCATGCTTGCAGCAGGAGGAGAGATTGCAGAATGAAGGTCTCTTGACTCAGAGTGACAGTAAAACGCCCTAGTGACTCCCGCTAAGGCAGCAAACAGATTTTAATATAGAAAAACTCAGACACACTGTATACTGATATTGCTCTAGTTAACTTAATATTTTACCTGCAGAGATATGGGGTCTTGTTAAAAGGGATCTGTCAGCAGTTATCTCCAGCTCAAACTAAAAGGACTGTGCAAGGCTGCCACTAACTAAGAGCAGGGGCGTAACTAGAAATGGCTGGGCCCCATAGCAAACATTTGATTGGTCCACCCCCCTACTGACCACTAAGCCGTCAAATGTAGTCACAGCTGCATAACTGCAGGTGCTCGTCAGGAATACTTGCAGTTAAAGGGACATTTGCAGCACCCTGAAGCACTGCTTGGCCACTAGCTGCTACAAATGCTGACAGCTCATAGGGACCAGTGTATTGCAGGAGTGGGCCACGGGCCCCCTGTTGCGATGAGCCCCATAGCAGCTTCTATGTCTGCTACAGTGGTAGTTACGCCCCTGTCTATGAGGCTGCAACTGATAGTACAGTGCAGGGCTAGCTGGGTACAGTAGTCCATTTTCACATGGAAAAGGGGTTATGCTATTGTGCATGTTCACTTTCAATTAGCTGTTTTAGTGATAAAAGTGCAGGCCAATGTCTTCTATACTAAGATTCCTTGAGACAACTTTAAAGTGTAGCTGTTGTTTAAAATTGTATTACAGAAATCAATAGTACAAGCGATATTAAGAAACTTTGTAATAGGTTTAATTAGGCAAAAAATGTCTCTTTCTGTACTCAAAAAGCTGTTTTACTAACCCCCCCCCCCCCCCCCCCCACACACACACACACACACACACACTACTTATCTGCCCATTATCAGGCAAAGAGTTGTCTTTATTACAGAGGATCAAAGTGGAGACTAGGGATGGTCCGAACCCTCCGAGGTTCGGGTTAGTACGAACCCGAACTCTCGGCATCAGATTCCCGCTGTCTGCCCAGATACAGCGGGAGGACCGCCTGGAAAACTTGGATACAGCCTATGTTGTGTTTTGCAGAGCTGCTTTTTCTCCTCTCTGTGCTCACGCATCCCCCTCAGCCCCTCCACTCTCCATAGACCATAATCGTCACTAATCAGAACCTCACACTCCGGCCTCTAAAACTTCTCTCGTGCTGCCCCAGTTCTCTGGAATGCTTTACCAAAAGACCTCCGACTTATCTCCAACTCCCACAGTTTCAAGCGTGCCCTGAAGATTCATCTCTTCAGGCACGTTTATAGCATTCCCTAATCTCGTCTTCCTCTCTGCTATCCCTTCTCCATTCACTCTATATCCTCCTTGGTGCCTTGATGTACAACGGCATTTGACTGGCTCGCCCAATCACCTATCCATCCGTGCCATAAACATCATTCTATGGCCGGGGAGGATTCCGCCTTCCACCGAAAGACCTGACATGTCTATTCTTTCAGCAGACAGCGGAATCTGCCCAGCCATAGAATGGTGTCTATGGCACAGGCGGATAGGCGCGCCGCCGCGAACAGGTATGAGTGACGGAATCTTACGGAACTTATCTGCGCGGATTCCGTAGTGTGAACATACCCAAAGAGATTAGGAAAAATCCTTGCAGTGTGGACTGATAGTAACTTGTGTGTAAGAGGAAAGAAGAATCTTATCACTGGATTTTACTCAGAACTTAGAGAAACTCCAGCCATATAACATACACATACTGGTCAAAATCCAGACTCAGACTCGTTAAGACTTGGGTCTACACTTTTATAGAGTGGCAGGGGTTGGACTAAGGCTTGGTCTTATTGGTGGAGAGAGAGGTGGTGACCAGATGACCTTACTCCCATACATGTGACAGGGTGTGATAGAGACATAGCAGAAAATGACAAACCCTTGCCCTGAAAACACTTCAGTGTATGCTATTTAGCAGTGTGACAAGTGAAATAGGAGTGAATACACAGAATAAAAGATACATAAAGATTGTTCAAAGTGCAAAGCAAAGTATTCATCATCCACACAATAACATTCTCCATTGAGCAGCTGGGCAACAGGCCCCAGGAAGCTTCATTATTCTGGCCCTCCCTAGAGGCATTGTGGGAAAGCTAGGCAGCATTAGGAAAGAATATCAGTGGAGAAATAGTCATCAGGATGGCTAAAAACCCCAAGCTTGCCACATGGGTTAAAACTAGTATATAAGAACATCTAAATTATTCTCTTTGTTGAAATATACAAGTAAAAAAATTCCAGAGTGCTTCTTTAACCCCTTCACGTCAGTAACATGTATATATACGTTCTTGACTTCAGGGGGCTTTATGATGAGAATGGGATCGCTGCAAAGATAGCGATCCCGCTCTCATCTGACTGTAGCCCTGGAGATAATGAGAATCAGCTGCGATCCCGCTTTCATCTGAGTGAAGCACTGGAGGTAATGAGAATCAGCTGCGATCCCGCAGCTGACCCCCATTAACCCCTTAGTGACTGCCGATACGGAGGTCACTAATGGGCCGGTGCCGCCGCTGCATTTCATCTCCCCCCAAATAAGTAAATAAAGTAATATAAGTAAAATCAGACCCCAGATCAGCCCCCCTAGTGCCCCAGTCACTAACCCCCCCTCCCCGCCATCACTGTGAACAGAGTATATCTGTTCACAGTGATCTTGTTGTAAAAATGAATGAAACACCCATGCTCTCCACCACCGGAGGTAGCGGAGAGCATGGGGCAGTGATCGGGGATCCCCCTGTAGGGCTGGTTATGAAGTGCGCAACCAGCCAACTCTGAAAATTTAAAGTGACAGAGACCAATCTGGTCTCTGTCACTAAACTATGATTACTGTGATAAAAAATATCACAGTAATCATAGTAATACAGTGAACATGAATGTATAAAGTACAAAAAGTGACAAACATACAAAAAATAAAACACACACTTTTTATTATAGTAATAATTGCAGTTTACTCCCTAATTACCCCTAACCCCCCCCCAGATTACCCGTAACCATCGCAGGTTGTCCGTAATAACGACAGATTGCACGTAACACCCCAGATTACACGTAACCACCGCTCGTTGCCCGTAACCACCGCACATTGCCCGTAACCACCGCACATTGCCCGTAACCACCGCTCGTTGCCCGTAACCACCGCACATTGCTCGTAACCACCGCACGTTGCCCGTAACCACCGCACATTGCTCGTAACCACCGCGCGTTGCCTCTAACCACCGCACGTTGCCAGTGACCCCCTCCAGATTGCCTGTAACCACCCCAAATTACATGTACCCACCCTAGATTACCTATAAGCACTTCAGTTTATCCCTAACAATCCTAGATTGTCTGTAACCCCTCCAGGTTGCCCGTAACCACTGCAGGTTGCGCATAACCACCCCAGCTTGCCCGTAATCATGCCAAATTACATGTAACCCCCAGATTGCACGCAACCACCGCAGGTTGCCTCTGACCACCGCACCTTGCCTCTGACCACCGCACCTTGCCTCTGACCACCGCACCTTGCCTCTGACCACCGCACCTTGCCTCTGACCACCGCACCTTGCCTCTGACCACCGCACCTTGCCTCTGACCACCGCACCTTGCCTCTAACCACCCCAAATTGCCAATGACCCCCTCCAGATTGCCTGTAACCACGCCAGATTACAGGTACCCACCGCAGATTACCTATAAGGACTTCATTTTATCCGTAACCACCCCAGATTTTCTGTAACCACCCCAGATTGTCTGTAACCACCCCAGATTGTCCGTAACCACCCCACATTGCCCGTAACCACAGGATTTTATTTTATTTTATTTTAGTAACTGCGCTATTCTAATAACCATTACTAGCTGCGGTTTTGCTCCAGCAAATTGGCGCTCCTTCCCTTCTGAGCCCTGCTGTGTGCCCATACAGTGGTTTATACCCACATATGGGGTACCGTTGTACTCAGGAGAACCTGCGTTATAGATTTTGGGGTACATTTTTTCTCCTGTTCCTTGTGAAATTTTGTAATTTCAAACTAAACCAACATATTATTGGAAAAAAAATCGAGTTTTTCATTATTACTGGCCAATTTTGAATACTTTCCTCTAATACCTGTGGGGTCAAAATGCTCATCCTACCCCAAGATGAATTCTTTCAGGGGTGTACTTTTCAAAATGGGGTTACTTTTGGGGGGGGGTTCTATTCTGCTGACACTACAGGGGTACTGCAAACGCACCTGGCGCTCAGAAACTACTTCAGAAAAATCTGCACGGAAAATGCTAATTGGCGCTCCTTCCCTTCTGAGCCCGGCTGTGTGCCCATACAGTGGTTTATGCCCACATATCGGGTACCGTTCTACTCAGGAGAACCTGCGTTACTTATATTGGGGTGAGTTTTCTCCCCTGTTCCTCGTGAAATTGAGAAATTTCAAACTAAAGGAACATATTATTGGAAAAATTTGAGTTTTTCATTTTTACTGTCTACTTTTGAATACTCTCCTCTAATACTTGTGGGGTCAAAATGCTCACCACACCCCAAAATAAATTCTTTGAGGGGTGCACTTTCCAAAATGGGGTGACTTATAGCAAGATTTTACTCCGCTGGCACTACAGGGGCTCTGCAAACGCACCTGGCGCTCAGAAACTTCTACAGCAAAATCTGCATTGAAAAAGCTAATTGGCGCTCCTTCCCTTCTGAGCCCTCCTGTGTGCCCATACAGTGGTTTATACCCACATAAGGGGTACTGTTCTACTCAAGAGAACCTGCGTTACAGATTTTGGGGTGAATTTTCTGTCGTGTTCCTCGTGAAATTGAGAAATTTCAAGCTAAACGAACATATTATTGGAAAAATTCGAGTTTTTCATTTTTACTGTCTAATTTTGAATACTTTCCTCTAACACCTGTGAAGTCAAAATGCTCACCACACCCCAAGATGAATTCCTTAAGGGGTGTACTTTCCAAAATGGGGTGACTTATGGGGTTTTTTTCTCTCTGCTGACACTACAGGGGCTCTACAAACGCACCTGGCGCTCGTAAACTTCTTTAGCAAAATCTGCAATGGAAAAGCTAATTGGCGCTCCTTCCCTTCTGAGCCCCGCTCTGTGCCCATACAGTGGTTTACGCCCACATATGGGGTACCATAGTACTCAAGAGAACCTGCGTTACAAATTTTCTGGTGCTTTTTCTCTCGTGTTCCTTTTGAAAATGAGAAACTTTTATCTAAACGTATATATTATTGGAAAATTTTAATTTTTCTATTTTTTACAGCCTAATGGTGAATACTTTCCTCCAGCCCCTGTAGGGTTAAAATGCTCATTATACCCCTAGATTAATTCTTTAAGGTGTGTAGTTTCCAAAATGGGGTCACTTATGGGGGTTTCCAGTATACAAACCTCCTAAATCAACTTAAAAAAAGAACTGGTCCCCAAAAAAAACAGTTTTGGAAACTTTCACGAAAATGTGGTAATTTGCTGATAAATTTCTAAGCCCCATAACACCCTAAAAAAGTAAAATATGTTTATGAAACGAAGCCAGAATAAAGAGGACATATTGGTAATGTGACTTAGTAACTAATTTATGTGATACGACTTTCTTTTTTTAGAAGCAGATAATTTGAAAGTTCATAAAATGCTAATTTTTTTAATTTTTCATGTTATTTTGATGTTTTTCACAAAAAACACACAAAGTAGTGACCAAATTTTGCCACTAATATAAAGCACCATATGTTACGAAAAAACAATCTTAGAATCGCTAGCATACGTTAAAGCGTTACTGAGCTATAAGCGCATAAAGTGAGACAGGGGTTAACTGATTAAATAAGAAAAACAAATTCAATTCATTTATTACAGGGGGAAGCATAGAACACTTTGTGGACAAACACAGGAAGAATCTGATTGACAGCATCACTTCAGTGGCCCCGGTGTTAGATTATCTCAAACAACTTCGCCTGTTAAGTAATGAAGAATATGAGACTGTGAGGAGCAAAGACATCAGCCAGGACCAGATGAGGGAACTCTACAGATACATCAACTCCTGGGATGAGAGGGACAAGAATCATGTGTGGACGGCACTGGAAACACATAATCCTTCCACAATACGAAAACTAGAAAGAATGTGAATGGGGAGCAGCGCAGTCATATTGGGCTTCCCTTACCGATACCTCGCATTGTGATACCTCATTGTCCATACCTTGTGTCTTTTACAATATATTGTTTATATATAACTATGTTTGTGGTATTATTCGTGTGTTACTGTATGTATTCATGTATGATTATTGATATGTAGAAGGTGAAAGATCTGAGCATGACTGTATGGTGTAAGAAGCTTATCTACAGGAAAGTAATGATCCGGTGCAGTGATCATAGATGCAAGTATGAAGTGGTTATCTCCCCATTGAGGTTAATGGGGTTAATCCTGGAGCTCAGCTCAACACCATAATACTTGGTCCCATCAAATCAGTTTACTTTTTCAGAACGTTCAACAGTATCTGACTTTTTATAATCTGATGTACGAATTCACAAAGATCTTATGTAGTGGAGCCTCAGCAGCAAAATTCATATGTGTATTACCCATAGAATCGGTGACGCGGAGCGCTGTACTCTGGTGTTCCACACTGCTTGGCTTGGCTGATCGTAGAGCGCTGTGCTCCCATGCTGTACACTGTTCAGCTGATCGCAGATCCAGGATGTGACTCAGGATTAGAGATGATCGAACATCGGAAAATCGTAGGTTCGATAGAACTTGAACCTTTTCAAACCTTCTGCATTTGATTCCCGATGCCTTCCCGGTCCGTGGGGAAGGAGGAGACTGCCAGGGGACTGCATGGAAGTAATAGGCCGTATCCCAGAATTCCAGACAGTCCCCAGGCAGTCTCCTCATTTACTACTGAACAGGAAGGCATTGGGAATCAAATGCAAAAGGTTCAAGTTCTATCGAACCTACGATTTTCTGATGTTCGGTCATCTCTACTGAGGATGCCATCAGGAGTCCAGAACCAGCAGATATCTGGGATGCACAGCCCTCATCAGGTCATTCCATCAGTACCGACACAATGAGAATGTAGGGGGCTGACTGGCAGCTACTGAGGTGTCCTCAGAGACATGGTTCTGAGGACACCTTAACCTGGTGACATAGTACAGTCTGTAATGTGGTGACATGGGACACTTTGTTTGATCATATAGTTTGCTGAGATCCTCATTTTTTAATATCCATAGAGCAGGTTCTTATTGCGTTTACACCGGGGGGAGTATATACGGTAAGCACTTGCACCTGTAGGTTGCTGTTGCACTTTTGCTTTTTGTTTGCACCTACATCAGCTTTGCTATAAATATCAGTGAAAACCATTAAAATTATAATAAAAAGTGTCTTCTGGAGGACAAACCTCTCAAAGAAGATGACTAGTCTGCAAAATATATAGTGTAAAATATACGGTATTTAACAAGATAACAAGAGCCAAACTGTCATAGAACAGAGTGTACGTTTCTCTACTCCCTCACAATCTCCTTTTAGAGGGGTTGTCCAGGATTAGAAAAAAATATGACTGCATCATTCCTAAACTCAGTTTGTGTGAGGTAGTTTCTGTAAGGGTCTTTGGGACATCCCTGTAATTCGCCACATTAAGGCTATGTTCACACAACGTACATTTTATGAAAGCAGTGGACGTTCTTTTCATAGTGAAATGTGTTGCATTGAAGTCACACAATACATTGTGTGAACAATGGCTATTGCTTGATATGGGGGTTGAAATAATTAACGTCAATTAATTTCAATGCAACAACGGCCATTGTTTGAAACTCAATACAACGCCCATTGTTTTTAAATGCCAAACAATGGCTGTTGTCTGTACATTGGGTAATTATAGCCCAATTCTGTATTGATTGTAGCCTTGGACAAGGAAATCTCCACGTCCAACTATCTTAATTGAGCAAAGAGTATATGGATGTGTAGGTATAGGTATCAGTAAACCTTTGACCTCTACCAACGTCAGCCATTGACCACTGGACCCTGGAATGACTCTATACGTCCTTGATATAATGGAACCCTATTTTGTTTTTGTTTTATTTTCATCTTTAAAATGGACCCAGTAACTGTTCAATTTAATTTTACGTCTTGCGCAATACATTTTTGATGTTTTGCTCCATCCTGTACTGATTTAATGTCAGACCTTCTCAACCCTGGCATTGTCGTTTATTAGTTTGTTAAATGTTTTTCTTCACACCTCGTCTAGCATACTGTGTACCTGCACACAGAGGTTTAGGGCGAATACACATGATCTCCGCAAACTTGTCCTGGAGTCTCCTCTCAGTTCTCTCCTCTATAGTCAGTGACTTGTCCTGGAGTCTCCTCTCAGTTCTCTCCTCTATAGTCAGTGACTTGTCCTGGAGTCTCCACTCAGTTCTCTCTATAGTCAGTGACTTGTCCTGGAGTCTCCTCTCAGTTCTCTCCTCTATAGTCAGTGACTTGTCCTGGAGTCTCCTCTCAGTTCTCTCTATAGTCAGTGACTTGTCCTGGAGTCTCCTCTCAGTTCTCTCCTCTATGGTCAGTGACTTGTCCTGGAGTCTCCTCTCAGTTCTCTCCTCTATAGTCAGTGACTTGTCCTGGAGTCTCCTCTCAGTTCTCTCTATAGTCAGTGACTTGTCCTGGAGTCTCCTCTCAGTTCTCTCCTCTATAGTCAGTGACTTGTCCTGGAGTCTCCACTCAGTTCTCTCTATAGTCAGTGACTTGTCCTGGAGTCTCCTCTCAGTTCTCTCCTCTATAGTCAGTGACGTGTCCTGGAGTCTCCACTCAGTTCTCTCCTCTATAGTCAGTGACTTGTCCTGGAGTTTCCTCTCAGTTCTCTCTATAGTCAGTGACTTGTCCTGGAGTCTCCTCTCAGTTCTCTCCTCTATAGTCAGTGACTTGTCCTGGAGACTCCTCTTAGTTCTCTCTATAGTCAGTGACTTGTCCTGGAGTCTCCTCTCAGTTCTCTCCTCTATAGTCAGTGACTTGTCCTGGAGTCTCCTCTCAGTTCTCTCTATAGTCAGTGACTTGTCCTGGAGTCTCCTCTCAGTTCTCTCCTCTATAGTCGGTGACTTGTCCTGGAGTCTCCTCTCAGTTCTCTCCTCTATAGTCAGTGACTTGTCCTGGAGTCTCCTCTCAGTTCTCTCCTCTATAGTCAGTGACTTGTCCTGGAGTCTCCTCTCAGTTCTCTCCTCTATAGTCAGTGACTTGTCCTGGAGTCTCCTCTCAGTTCTCTCTATAATCAGTGACTTGTCCTGGAGTCTCCTCTCAGTTCTCTCCTCTATAGTCAGTGACTTGTCCTGGAGTCTCCTCTCTGTTCTCTCCTCTATAGTCAGTGACTTGTCCTGGAGTCTCCTCTCTGTTCTCTCTATAGTCAGTGACTTGTCCTGGAGTCTCCTCTCAGTTCTCTCCTCTATAGTCAGTGACTTGTCCTGGAGTCTCCTCTCAGTTCTCTCCTCTATAGTCAGTGACTTGTCCTGGAGTCTCCTCTCAGTTCTCTCCTCTATAGTCAGTGACTTGTCCTGGAGTCTCCTCTCAGTTCTCTCTATAGTCAGTGACTTATCCTGGAGTCTCCTCTCAGTTCTCTCCTCTATAGTCAGTGACTTGTCCTGGAGTCTCCTCTCAGTTCTCTCCTCTATAGTCAGTGACTTGTCCTGGAGTCTCCTCTCAGTTCTCTCTATAGTCAGTGACTTGTCCTGGAGTCTCCTCTCAGTTCTCTCCTCTATAGTCAGTGACTTGTCCTGGAGTCTCCTCTCAGTTCTCTCCTCTATAGTCAGTGACTTGTCCTGGAGTCTCCTCTCAGTTCTCCCCTCTATAGTCAGTGACTTGTCCTGGAGTCTCCTCTCAGTTCTCTCTATAGTCAGTGACTTGTCCTGGAGTCTCCTCTCAGTTCTCCCCTCTATAGTCAGTGACTTGTCCTGGAGTCTCCTCTCAGTTCTCTCTATAGTCAGTGACTTGTCCTGGAGTCTCCTCTCAGTTCTCTCCTCTATAGTCAGTGACTTGTCCTGGAGTCTCCTCTCAGTTCTCTCTATAGTCAGTGACTTGTCCTGGAGTCTCCTCTCAGTTCTCTCCTCTATAGTCAGTGACTTGTCCTGGAGTCTCCTCTCAGTTCTCTCCTCTATAGTCAGTGACTTGTCCTGGAGTCTCCTCTCTGTTCTCTCTATAGTCAGTGACTTGTCCTGGTGTCTCCTCTCAGTTCTCTCCTCTATAGTCAGTGACTTGTCCTGGAGTATCCTCTCAGTTCTCTCTCTATAGTCAGTGGCTTGTCCTGGAGTCTCCTCTCAGTTCTCTCTATAATCAGTGACTTGTCCTGGAGTATCCTCTCAGTTCTCTCCTCTATAGTCAGTGACTTGTCCTGGAGTCTCCTCTCAGTTCTCTCTATAATCAGTGACTTGTCCTGGAGTCTCCTCTCAGTTCTCTCCTCTATAGTCAGTGACTTGTCCTGGAGTCTCCTCTCAGTTCTCTCCTCTATAGTCAGTGACTTGTCCTGGAGTCTCCTCTCAGTTCTCTCTATAGTCAGTGACTTGTCCTGGAGTCTCCTCTCAGTTCTCTCCTCTATAGTCAGTGACTTGTCCTGGAGTCTCCTCTCAGTTCTCTCTATAGTCAGTGACTTATCCTGGAGTCTCCTCTCAGTTCTCTCCTCTATAGTCAGTGACCTGTCCTGGAGTCTCCTCTCAGTTCTCTCTATAGTCAGTGACTTGTCCTGGAGTCTCCTCTCAGTTCTCTCTATAGTCAGTGACTTGTCCTGGAGTCTCCTCTCTGTTCCCTCTATAGTCAGTGACTTGTCCTGGAGTCTCCTCTCAGTTCTCTCTATAGTCAGTGACTTGTCCTGGAGTCTCCTCTCAGTTCTCTCCTCTATAGTCAGTGACCTGTCCTGGAGTCTCCACTCAGTTCTCTCTATAGTCAGTGACTTGTCCTGGAGTCTCCACTCAGTTCTCTCTATAGTCAGTGACGTGTCCTGGAGTCTCCTCTCAGTCCTCTCTATAGTCAGTGACTTGTCCTGGAGTCTCCTCTCAGTTCTCTCCTCTATAGTCAGTGACTTGTCCTGGAGTCTCCTCTCAGTTCTCTCCTCTATAGTCAGTGACTTGTCCTGGAGTCTCCTCTCAGTTCTCTCTATAGTCAGTGACTTGTCCTGGAGTCTCCTCTCAGTTCTCTCTCTATAGTCAGTGACTTGTTCTGCAGGTTCCTAGTCCCCTCCCCCCTTATAGTCCTTGTACTGGTTTGGACAGGACACAATTTACTTTCAGTTTCTTCTTCAGCTTCCGGATGTATTATGTAGATATACAGCCTCCTATTACGGAAGAAGGAGTGGAGCTGAGAGAGGAGACAGCATGTGTAATTTATCTTAAGGCTATGTTCACACAACGTATTAGACCGGCCGTTCCTTGACCCAGCCGGGTCACAGAATGGCCGGTCTTTGCAAAGATCATCCCAGCCGGTACTGCAGTACCAGCCCGCATCAGAACCCTCATAGCACACATAGCCAGAGCCGCTCCCTTCATTGTGTGAACTGAAATGTCAGTTCTTTGCGGTGCCGCATGGGATCCTGGCCGGAGCATATACAATGTGTATACGCTCCGGCCGGGAACCAATAGAAGAATAGACAGTGTTCCACACCGCACAACCACCGCGGCCCGAAAAGGGAAAGATGCTGCAACTAAATTACAGAAATATGCCAGGAAGACGAATGAGTGGGCCATGGCAGATGAACCGGGGGAAGATTCTGACTCCTCTGCCCAGGCGGTGGACTGTGATATGGGTAAGCTTGCAAACCCTGGTGATGCAGCGGCTGGAGCAGATACAGTGGAGCCCACGTGCGCTGAGGTGGAAGGCGCCATTAATGCAGCCAAAGCCCCTTTCATTGTGCCTCACACTGAAGAGCCCACTATTAAAGATGTCTATGCGGCCCTTACTAACTGTACAGCCTCCCTGCATGCACATATTGGAGGAGTGAGAGATGACATTAATCTAATCAGGCATGATATGCGCAAGATGAAAGATAGACTGGGAGAAGCAAAGGGTCGAATTAGTGAAATGGAAGACCTACTACCCCCTGTAACGAGAGACATGAAAAGAGTAGTGCATAACGTGTCCCTACTGATTAATAAAACGGATGATTTAGAAAATCGACTTAGGAGGAACAATTTGCGGCTATTGGGTGTCCCTGAAAAGGCTGAAGGCAAAGACCTAGTTGACTTTTTCGAAAAAAGGCTGACAGAAAAGTTTGGGTCTGATAATCTTTCCCGCCTATTTGCCATAGAGCGAGCACTCAGGGTGCCGCTCCGACAACCACCTCCAGGGACGCCACCACGTCCAATACTGCTCCGCATCCTCCATTTTAGGGACAGAGACAATATCCTCCGATTGGCGAGGGATTGTGACGATCTAATCATTGACAACATACAAATTGCCATCTACCCAGACTTCTCTGCTGAGGTACAGAAAAAAAGGGCGCAATTTGTAGATATCCGAAGGTAACTACGCAACCTGAAGATTGCTTACTCCACCATATATCCTGCACGACTGCGAGTGGTCGCACTAGGATGCAAGCACTTTTTTGAGGACCGGCAGTCAGCCCTTCAGTGGCTTGACTCCAATGAACGCTTATTGCAGAGGGAAGACTGAGACTTCCTACTTACCAGAAGGATCTTACTCAGCTGCTAGTGTGTCCCGTTGGTGATCTCTTGACTTAAGGGATAGCTTACCTGCGCTAGGCCATACACCACCCCCTTTTCCCATTGAAGAGACCACACATAGTTGTGGTGCAAAGGCCACAGCGGCCCAATTTTATTAACAATAAAATATCAACCAGATATGTAAATTCCTTCTCTTATAAAATATAAATAACAATAACCAACGTGGTTAATAACATTAGAAAAACAACACCCCCTGAGATAATCCAACCCAGTGGGAGGAGAATTGGAAAGACCCCCTGCTCCTTTTCCCCTTCCCGTTATCCACCAAGGTCTTCAACTTGCCCTCGGTCGCAGGCACCTAACCTGAGGACACCACCTGTTGAAGCCATGCACTCCCCTGTGGCACCGGCCACAGGATCTCCCACACCAGCTGGGTACCGCCCCAGCATTCCAAAATCCTGTTCTCCAATTTTAACTAACATTAACTATCAGTCACCAATTTTAACCAGGTCACCTCCAATTCCCCTACCCACTCCAGCCACAGCGACCGTGCGTGACGCCTTATGCATGGTCGCTCCTCCATAATCTAAGGGCCCGCTCTATCCCATCCTTGAGCCCAAGGATCCACAAATCCAACCCCAGTGCATTCAGGTGCACCCCATCTGCCCGCAAAAAGGAGTCATCCAAATCAGGATGGCGGACCACTATCCCTCCGTTTCTGGCCACAAAACGCCCAATTGTGTTATTGATTTTCGCGCAGGCCCTATTCACCCCCCGCACCGATCTTGCTTGGTTCCACGACTGTCTGGCCACAATGTCTGACCACACAATAATCAGGCCAGGATACGCCACCCATAATCTCAACAAATCAATCTTTATGTCCCGGACTATTGCCCGGGACGTGCGCGCTCCCAGGTCATTGCCCCCTGCATGCACCACTAAGACATCGAGGGCCCTATCCATATAAGCATAAAACTGCACCAGGGACAACAACCTGGACCACACCAAACCTGAGCTGTCGCCCTGCCGGCCACACATCCGCTCTTAAACTTCCCCAATGGACGTAAGAATGACCCACGATCCACATCAGACAGGGGACTGCATCTGGGAAAACAAAACAAAACACACATCACCACAACTGTGCACCATAACTCACTACCCCCATCACCAGAAAACATCCTCAAAGCAACTGCGGCCTAATATAAATCCTGAACCTCTCCGACTCCCACCAACCTATTCTTCTAATCACATCAGGCCCTAAGCCCCAACGTGCCGCCTCGGTAACGGCCCCAATCCGGAACGAATGAGAGCTGTACGCCTGGTGCACTAGGAAGGATTTGGTAAAATCCTGCATCCCCCTCAACCTGAACCAGAAAACTAACGCTGACATACGCTGCGCCATGCCAGTGGGGGACACCCCGAGACTAAACGACCTCCCCACGTAGTACAAACATACTCCACCCAACTGCCCCTCTCACCACCTTGCGGCAACTCACCCACTACCAATTCCCACTCCCGCCACCACCTAGCATAAGCCGACCAAGTATCTTCTGACACCGACCGCTGCACAAGACCCAGGGCAACCTCTACACCCACTGCCATAGGTGCTCCTGACACGGGACCTCCTCCGCCTCCGGTGCCAACTCCCGAAACCGCTGCCACTGAAAACGAGAGAGTGCGTCTGCCACTGTATTGCGAACACCAGGAACATGCACAGCCGTAAAATGAGCGTTTAGCTCTAACCCCCGCAGCACCAACTTCCTCAACAGCCTCACCACTGGCGGGGACCTCGCCGTCTGAACCACACCCAAATTGTCACAGAAAAACCGCACCCGCTTGTTCTCCAACAAGCCGCCCCAAATCACCGTAGCCACAACAATCGGGAACAACTCCAACAACGCTAAATTTCTTACCAACCCCAACTCTTGCCATTCTGAAGGCCACGCACCCACGCACCACCTCCCTTGCAAAAAGGCCCAAACCTCCGACCCCAGAGGCATCAGTAAACAATTCCAAATCCACGTTAGACACAACCCTGTCCATCACCATTGACCTGCCATTGTAAACCGTCAAAAATTCCCCCCAAACCTTCAAATCCTCCTGCAATTCTGCTGAGATCCGCACATAGTGATGTGGCAGTCGCACCCCAGCTGTGGCCGCCGCCAACCGTCTACAGAATACCCGGCCCATGAGCATGATCCTGCAGGCGAAGTTCAAGTGCCCAATTAGCGACTGTAAGTCACGCAACTGGAGCTTCTTGCGCCGCATCGCTGCCCCGACCGCTTCCTGTAGCTCCCTCAACTTGTCATCAGGCAGACGACATTCCATCTTGTCCGTATCAATTACTATGCCTAAAAACTTCACCTCAGTAGCAGGCCCCTCAGTCTTTTCAGGAGCCAGCGGCACCCCGAAATAACTGCAAATGTAGTGCAACACAGAGTCTACCTGAGACTCACACAAGCCAGAATTGCAAATGCTTGCAACCAATTGGTAAACGTCCACGGTATACGCCTATACCGCCGACGTTCCTCATCCTCCTTCTTACGTTCATCCGGTTTCAATCTATCCAGATTAAATTTTTCTAGGGCGAGTAGCGAAAAAATACTCCCCCTTCCATATCTTCTCCCTTACTTCAGCCTTCAGATGTTCCCCCAGCGGCCCCTCGAAGCACACATACACCTCCCCACGCGCAGCATCCGCCAACCGTACGTCATCCACCAGCTTCTGCACAGCCCCCGATGCCACAGGCCTACTCACCACAATTGACCCCCCAGACACATCACCACCAGCAGCTACTCCTGCCCCCCCGGCCACCCCTGTACTAGCCCCCAGCCCTGACTGCAACCCGGGCCCTGTCCACACTGTCGCTGGCGCTACCCCCACGCCTGCCAGGCTCCTCGTCAGCAACTCCTGCATCCCCTGGAAAAACTGTAGCAACCCAGCTACACTACCCTGTGTGACCCCCCCACCCCCCGTGTTGGTGGAGAAGGTGGTAAACTCACCCAGCCTCGCTGGACCTGGGCATCCAGCGGCCGTTTCTCCAGTTCCTCCTGGCACCGTCACCGTGGACCGGACAGCTGCAGATGAAGGGCCTGGGTCCTGCCGAGGCACACCTGTATCCCGGGCAACAGATGCACTAGGCCGAGGCCCGCCGGACTTCCCGATCTCCACCTCTTCCACGTGAGCGCCGCCCCCAGGCACTGTCGGCACAAGCGGCGCAGGGGCCCCTACGCCGCCATCCTCAGAATCCTCTGCAGCTGCACTGGAGGCGGGGCTGCCTGCCTCACCTCCGTACTCCGGAATCAGCCGCCTCCTGGCCCGACCTCTCCTCGCAGTCCGCCTGCCACCCCGACCAGTGGGGGCCGCAGCGTCTCCTCCCTCCCCCCGCCGGCGCGTGTCGGCTCCAGCAGATCTCCTTCCGGGTGCTGGCAAAATGGGGTGGGGAAGGCGAGCTCCGCTCACGCCGTCGCTACCCAGGCTGAGCTCTCCCACTGCTCGGAACCTCAGCAGGCGGGGGAGCCGCAACCTCATCCTCCACATGGCGTCGACCGGGGGCGGGGGAAGCCGCAGCACGCACCCCCAGAGCCTCCACTCCCACACGCAGAGAGCGATTCCTGCCGGACCTCTGGGCCGCAGGACCGGGAGTAGCCTGGGCGGCAGAGGCCGGAGGGTCCCTGACGGGGCTGCGCCGGCGGCGATGGGAGCGAGGGACGGCATCCGGGCTCAGTCGAGCCGGCGGGCGCGACCGGCGTGGCCGCACCGAAATTTCTTCCTCCTCTACCGGAGCCTCCGCGGGAGGGGGAACCCCTTGCAACAACTGCTGTTGCAGCCAACCTGGCCCGCGGACCAAAGCCGTCTCCCGAACCTGCTGCATCAGCGCTTCCAGCTAAGCCATGAGGTAAGGCAACACCAACACGGATGAACTTTCCTCTGTGTAGCTCCGCTTGGTCTGACCGTTCTGGCTCCTCCCTCCCCAAATGTACCTCACCTTCTTCCCACCTCTTCCTCCCTTTCCCCACCAATCGGCAGCAGCCCTGTTTTTTCAGGTTCTTTTGGTTTTTGTAGGTTGCTGTTTATTTTGTGTGTCCGTACAAACGCCACAGGGAAGGATAATGCCCCTATTCCACAGGTCGTTTAGAGGAGCAAACGAGCGCTCTCAGCGCTCGTTTGCTCCTCGTTCCCCGCTCGCTGCCGCCGCTATTCAACGCGGCTGCAACGAGCGGGTGAGTGCGGGAGGGGTGGGGGGGAGCTGCGGGGGGCTGCCCGGGGGATCGCTGATCGTCCGGGCAGCCCATAGGATGTAGCAGCGTCTGCTGCCGATGCTCCTATTCAACGGAGCGACGGCAGCAGATCGCTGCTATATCAGTCGCTTGTTTTTCAACATGTTGAAAAACAAGCGACTGCAACGATCAGCCGACATGAACGATGTCGGCTGATCGTTGCACTCTATTCCACCGGATGATTATCGTCCGTAGCGGCCGATATCGGCCAAATACGAACGATAATCGTTCCGTGGAATAGGGCTTTAAGTACCCCCTCCTTTTTTTCTTATTATGTGTTATTGCTCATCTGCTATTGCCCTCCTGTAAGGGTTCTAAGTGTACCTGCTTGTGCTGAGATGAGTACTGAATCCGTACTGAACAAATGTGATAATGGCAGGATCAAAAGGTAAAATAACGGCATTAGCCTGGAATGTTAGGGGGCTGAATGACGCTACCAAAAGATGTGCAGTGTTCTCCTATATACATAATGTGCACCCAGCCATAATTTGCCTCTCTGAAACGCATCTTATTAAGGACAACACTAACACATTGCAAAGAGCGTGGGTGCAGGCTGCGTACCACTCAACATTCTCCACCCATGCCGTGGAGTCAGTGTACTGGTGCACAGAACTATACCATTTGTCTGCTTGGACTCCATGATCGACAAAAAAGGGCGTCATGTTTGTATACAATGTAAGATTTATAATGTACCCCTCGTTCTGGTAGCCGTTTATAAACCTCCACCATATAATAATGTAGTATTGAAAAAAGTGCTCTCGTATATTGCTAATGCTCCCCCACTCCCAGTATTAATACTTGGTGACTTTAATAACGTATTATCTCCTCACCTAGACAGGTTCTTTCCAGCTGGACCACCGCCTGACTCCCAACCCACTACTCTTGCGAGGCTGATAGAGGACTGTGTGACCTATGGAGGGTTCGTAACCCAAATATTAAAATGTACTCTTGTTATTCAGGGTCCCACCATACGCTCTCACGGATAGATTTAGCCATTGGCACACGTTCCATGTTATCGTACATCTCGGATATACAATATGCTCCTAGAAGCGTATCTGACCATTCTCCGCTGCATGTGCACCTCCGGATGGGAGATGGAGGCAGTGGCACCCCGCTACCTTGGAAGCTGAATCCTTTTTGGCTGCAGTTGGTAGATGTGCGACTATTTCTGCAATGATAGCAGAATTTTTCTGTTTTAACGATGGCACTGCCTCTGTTTCCTGTGTATGGGAGACTTTTAGCCGACACAAATCACAGTCCAAGGCTTTTACTGACTTGCTACGGGATCAAGTGCAAAAAGCGGAATGTAAAATGGTGGCAGACCCTACGGAGGTGCATGTGCAGAGGTTGAAGGAGGCCCAATTGCAATACTCTGAACAGCTTTTAAAGCTGGCGACTTTAACGACTAAGGATAAACGACTTTTTCAGGCACAAAGGTATTTAGGGAGGAAGAGAGTGCGGGACATCTACTGGCAGTCATAGTAAAGTCGCAGGAGGGACCGTCTCATATCGCAGAACTGCAAACTCCAGAGGGGAATGGGGTGACTACAGATGAGGCCATCTTAGATGTATTATTTAAGTACTACTCTGACACATACAAATCTACACTAGGATCCTCTGCTGAACACATAGATGAATATTTACAATCCATTACCTTGCCACGGTTGACGGCCACCCAGGCGGAGGCTCTTGATGGACCTTTAACTGTAGAGGAGCTAGGGGATGCTCTCAATACATTCTCTAATGACAAGGCTCCCGGCTGTGACGGCCTTCCGGGCGAATTCTATAAACGACATCAGGAGGTACTGTTGCCCTTGCTGTTGGAGGTCTATCGGGAGTCTCTAAATGATGGCATCTTGCAAAGATCTATGCGAGAGGCCACAGTAGTGGTTATCCCAAAACCGGGTAAGGACCCCACACAGCCTGGGTCTTACAGACCCATTTCCTTGCTGACAAACGACGTTAAATTGCTTGCCAGAGCTCTAGCCAATTGATTGACCCGGATGATCACTTCTTTGATTCACCCGGATCAATCTGGCTTTATGCCTGATCGTTCTACGGCGCTTAACCTACGGAGATTATTTGTAAACATAAAACTGGGAACTGATGATGATGGTCACCCGGCCGTGGTCTCACTCGACGCTGCCAAGGCATTTGACAGCGTCGAGTGGGACTTTCTATGGGCTGTGCTGCGCGGGAAGGGATTTGGACCTGTCTTTATTAGTTGGGTGCAACTGCTGTATAGGGAACCGATGGCCAGAATAAGGGCCAATGGTGGATTGTCTCCATGCCTTGCACTGGGGAGGGGCACCAGGCAGGGCTGCCCCCTGTCGCCCCTCCTCTTTGCATTGGCTATTGAGCCACTGGCGTGCAAATTGCGTGCTACTCCAGATTTTAGGGGCTTCAGACGCGACACTTGGGAGGAGCGCGTCTCACTATATGCAGACGATATGCTGCTATATGTTCATAATGTGGTAGACACCCTCCCTTCTATTATGGCCCTGATTGAGGATTTTGGCTCTAAGTCAATTGGTCAAAATCAGTCGTGCTCCCTCTGAGGCCTCTTCCATCTGGCGCGGACTTGTCACATACCAACCTGGAAGTAGTATCTGAGTGTAAATACCTGGGTATCATGATCACGCCGAATGTCCATGACTTTATCAGACTAAATGTTCTGCCCCTGCTGGCGAAATTTAAACGCAAGACTGATGACTGGTGCCGCCTGCCTCTATCGGTAATTGGCAGAGGTAATCTGTTGAAAATTATTTTCATGCCGCAACTGTTGTATGTATTACACAACACACCTGTGTGGATTCCACTTCGGGTGTTTCATAAAATCCAGTCAGTGTTCTTCTCGTATGGAAGAAAAAGTCACCCAGAATTAGACTCGAAACACTGCAGAGGAGTAAAACTACAGGGGGTTTTGCATTACCAAACCCATATATTTATTATTTAGCATCCCAATTGCAGCATTTCAAGGGGTGGGGTTGTGCCGACTCCATTGGACAAACAGGAAAACTAGTGGCATGGGCTAGTAACCATACTCTACCTATAATGGCTTTGGAAGTGGGGGGTACTAAATGGCAAGGAAAGGACTTGCAGACCTTGGCCTTGGGAAAAGTCTAAAACATTACTAAAGATGGAGGGCTGCACCTCCTTCACGCTTATCTGGCACAACCCCAAGCTCCCGGAAATCTTTAGTTTAGAAGGTTTTTCCCCTTGGGAAAGGACAGGGATTGTTTTCCTAAACCAATTACTGGAAGAAGGAACCTTTCGTAGTTTTGAACAACTATGGGAAACATACAACTTGGTTTTATCAATTCCTACAGTTGCGACATGCTTATCAGGCACAGGAAAGGATGGCACCCATACAAATATCTTCTGTATCGGTCTTGGATTATATTTCACAGCACGGATCCTCCAGAGGGCTCATCTCACTTATATATAATTTTCTATTACATGAACACCTTTCTAATTTCCCACTGACTATTAGACGTAAATGGGAAACAGATGTGGGGACCATTACGGACGAACAGTGGCAGGACATACTGGAACTGACCCCGCAGGTGTCTCTGTGTGAGGCACAAAGGCTCTCCCATATATACCTCTTACATAGGGTCTATAAGACACCTGTCTTTTTGTGTAAGATCGGAGTGAGGGCCACATCAGAGTGTCCTCGATGCAAAGATGAGGGCGCTGATCTGATTCCTATGGTGTGGACCTGCTCTAAACTGACCGATTTTTGGAAGGGAATAGCGGGAATTGTAAAAAGGATATACGCTATTACTATACCTCTGACCCCCCTGGCGTATATTATGGGGGTGTTCCAATTCCCCAATATGGAGATGGATGTCCTGGCGGTGCAACGAATCCTCTATCAGGCTCGCAAGGTGATTGCCTCTCGGTGGATTCAGCCTGAACCTCCGACGGTATCAGAATTTATAAACAAAATGAACCATTTAATTAGGTTGGAAAGAAGTGTGTATCTCAAGAGAAAATGCACAGCTAAGTTTGAATGCATCTGGGGTAGATACTCCGGGATTGCCGAGGAAAAGTTGTAGAAATGCCAGACAAATCTTTCTCAACCAAATGGCCGGATGTGATAGTAGGACTCATTAATCCTTCCCGGAAGGGATTGCACCATCCCAGGTAGGGAATATTGTGATTGTCTGTTCTCTCCCCCCCCCCCCCCCCCTCCCCCTGACAAAAGGTTATATATAGAGACAAATCCTTTTGATGACCAAGTGTATTCAAAGTCTTTCCCTGTGGCGTGAGGACCTACCTCCTTTTTTCTTGTTCTTGTTATGTTTATTTTCTTTAGTTTTGTTTCTTGTAGTTTTCAAGCTGCTAACAGTAGCTTTTTGTGATAAACTCATATGTGATGTCTAGAGGAATGGGACATTTGCTCATCTGTGATTCTTCTGAGAACGAGATATCTCAAAACAGATGGATGTGGATTTATACTACATGCTCTATGTTCGAAAGAGACTGTGGAGATATGCTATTTGTATGTGCCAATGTCAACACTGTACTTTTTGTATTTTTTGAAGTTTTGATGTATGCAAATACAAAAAAAAAAAAAGAGGGGAAACCGGTTTTCCAAAGAAAATCTTTAATAAAAATTATCTGGTTTAAAAAAAAAATGTATAGATGATAATCACTGTATAACTGGATCCTGAGATGTGTATATAGGGAAGGTTGTGTGTGTAATGTGATATATCCAGGATGTACACTCACCGGCCACTTTATTAGGTACACCTGTCCAACTGCACGTTACCACTTAATTTCTAATCAGCCAATCACATGGCGGCAACTCAGTGCATTTAGGCATGTAGACATGGTCAAAACAATCTCCTGCAGTGCAAACCGAGCATCAGTATGGGGAAGAAAGGTGATCTGAGGCCTTTGAACGTGGCATGGTTGTTGGTGCCAGAAGGGCTGGTCTGAGTATTTCAGAAACTGCTGATCTACTGGGATTTTCACACACAACCATCTCTAGGGTTTACAGAGAATGGTCCGAAAAAGAAAAAACATCCAGTGAGCGGCAGTTCTGTGGGCGGAAATGCCTTGTTGATGCCAGAGGTCAGAGGAGAATGGGCAGACTGGTTCGAGCTGATAGAAAGGCAACAGTGACTCAAATAGCCAACCGTTACAACCAAGGTAGGCAGAAGAGCATCTCTGAACGCACAGTACGGCCAACTTTGAGGCAGATGGGCTACAGCAGCAGAAGACCACCCGTTACTAGCATGGTGTACCTAATAAAGTGGCCGGTGAGTATATAAGGTCACAGCCGCACAGAGGACCTCCTATAATCTCCAGTCTGTATATCAGTAAGTTATATGCACTGTTGTTAGGTTTAGCACATACGGTGGGATCATGTATGATAACGGTGGTGGGTTGTTGCTCAGTACATGAAACCTGAGACCTGTATACAGAAAAGGCGGGATGTGACAGATCCAGGATGTGTGAGGATATAGCCGCACAGAGGACTCACAGACGGCAGCTCCAAGGACTCACAGACGGCAGCTCAGAGGAATCACAGGTATTTCTACAAGATTTATACAAAAATTGTGAAAGTGAGCTGAAGAAGAAGGGGTATGCAAAATAGCAATATGGAAAACATAGATATAGTCATTGGCTATATCCATGTTTTCCAGACAACCTTAGAGTTTTATCCAAGTTCAGCAGCCCCCGCTAATCAAATACTGATCCCAGTTCGCTCATCTCTATACAAAAAACAATTACTCTCCGGAGTTCCCCTCTAAGCAGCTCTGAATCTGCAGACAATGTAATTTGTGTAATAGAAAGTGGTTGATGTCCTGAGGGGTCCAGGTCTGAGGTGAATATCCCTGGTACTGTCCTACCCAAAAGGAAGCAGAAGACCCTTATACCTTACGTTTAGGTCTTTCTGTTGTTTTTTTTGTTTAACTTGTAATTGTTTTCCTTGTTTTGTTACATTAACATATATTTTTATAATCATACTTTTTATACTAAAACTTTTATGACTTTAATCTCTTAAAGTAGCTTTAGTTTTATAGCATTGTGGTAAGATAAAACAAAAACAAAATAAGTAAAATGTTCTAAAGGTACAAAACTCGCTGCGGATCTCTGCCCTGTTTACTCAATGGCAGACAAGCTCCCAGCTGGGATATACATCCCGCTGCGAGTTTGTCCGCAGCCCGCCCTGTTAACCCCCTGCTGGCTGGAGCGAATACATCACCTGGTCCCGCTCCGGCTTGCTTCGGGTTCCCGGCAGGTCCCACTCAGCCAATCAGTGCGCTGCCCCACCACAGCGCACTGATTGGCTGAGCAGGACGTGAAGACACTGGGAGTAGGGATGGTCCGAACCGAGTTCGGATCGGGTTCGTACGAACCCGAACCCTCGGTAATGATTCCCGCTGTCTGCCCGCTCCATGCAGCAGGCGGACCGCCTGGAAAAATGGGATACAGCCATAGCCATAGGCTGTATCCCATTTTTCCAGGTGGTCTTCCCGCTGGATCCGCCCACACACACAGCGGGCAGACAGCCGGTATCCGATGCCGAGCATTCGGGTTCATCCGAACCCGAACCTCGGTAGGTTCGGACCATCCCTAACTGGGAACCCCGAAGCAAGCCGGAGCGGGGACCAGGTGACATATAGGCTCCAGCCAGCGGGGGGTTAATGGGGCAGGCTGCGGACAAACTCGCAGCGGGATGTATGTCCCTGCTGGGAGTTTGTCTGCCATTGAGTAAACAGGGCAGGGATCCGCAGCAAGAAACTCGCTGCGGATCCGCCAAGTGTGTTTGCACCCTAAAACAAATTGTTTATGTAAATTTTTTTTTAATTATACTTCCATGTTTATGGGAGTAATAATTCTCATGCACTTCATCCCCAACCTCCAATGAAATGCCACAAAACCACAGTGCAGAGTGCTATGAATGTTATATCAGTACTGATCACACTGAGCCCTTCAGTCATCCACTCTATGGAGTGTATGATCCCCAACATTATATTTAGCTTTAGGGAACCGCACCTATGATGAAAAGTTGCATTAGGATTTACCAGAACACTAAGGAGACATTTATTAATTACTCGTTTGTCAGTCTTGGATAAAGCCCTGCCACCTTTTTCCAGCCGATTTTATTAAGAGGTGCACGCCTTTTAGGCAAATCCGGCAGGACCTGAGCAGGTGTAGATTTCTGCACATCTCCTCCTTGCCTTGCAAGGTGCAACTTTTTTAAATGTCCATGTACATGTATAACACACCTATCACTGGACCACTCCAGCCCTCTAAGCTTATTTATTTTTTTTCTTCATTTTTTTATGACGTTTACACCACATGTCACTAAACAGCTATATTACAGTATATACTGACAGCACACTATAATGCTTTCCTTCCTCCAGGATTTAGATACAGGCTGTTTCCATTATGGGAGCTACATTCCCTATGAGACTCCACCACAGAACCTTGACAAGAAAAATTTTATTGCCCCATCTCTGCAGTTTATAGAAATATATGATATGTGGCCCTATTGCGCTATTTGACGCAACCACAAGCCTCAGATGTAAAGGAGCGCCTAGTGAATTTTGAAGCCTCCTTACAAATGGTGAATTTTCAAAGTACCACTTCTGGTTGACAGAGGCTCAGGGGTGCCAAAACTTAACAAACACCCCTAAAGGGACACCATTTAAGAAACTACTGTACACCCCTCGAGGAATGTAACAAGGGGTATAGTGAGCACATGGACCCCACTGGTGACAGACACAATGTGACGTGAAATTGAAAATTTTAATTTTTTTTTTAGACTAAAACCTGGTCTAACCTTAAATTTTTCAGGTTGACAAGGGGTTAAAAGAAAAAAAATCCCATAAAACTTGTAGAGAAATTTCCCCTGAGTACAAAAATACCCCACACTCCTCCAAAAAGGAAGGAGCATCATTTGGCTTTCGAAGCTGGATTTGGCCAGAATGGAGGACGAAGGCCATGTCGGGATCGCAGAGCCCCCGTGCTGCCAAAACATTGTAAACCCCCTACAAGTGACCTCATTATGGAAACTACAATTTTTCATGTTCACAAGGGGTTAAAAGAAAAAATAAACCACTAATCATGTAGAGCAATTTCCCCCGATTACAGGAGTACCCCACATGTGGACACAAAGTGCAAAGTTGGCGCACGGAAAGCCTCCAAAGGGAAGGAGTGCAATTTGGATTTTGGAAGCTAGATTTGGCCAGAATGGAGGGTGAAGGCCAAACATTGTAAACCCCCCACAAGTGACCCCAACGAACTCAGGAATCTGTGGTTCATACGGGGCGGAGTCACTCGAGGGGGGCTTGTGGGGCTTCCTGGGGCGGTGCCTTGGGGGCTTATCATCACTAAATGATGATGATGATGATAGTAATGATGATGAGGAAGAAGAGGAAGGAAGAAGGAACAAGGGATTTTCCTCTTTTTCCCTCATTGGTTGTCTCAGTATCGGAGGCAATCCAGGCTTATGCCTTCTCAGCCGAGAACCTGTGTTTTTGGTTTTTTCTTCTTTGGGGTGCCTTGACACACACCGGATCCACAGCGGATTTCTTGCTGTGGATTCGCAGTGAAATCCACTGCGGATCCAGTGTCAGTGCATCCCTATGAGAATTCATACTCGCAGCTGGAATGACATTCGCTGGCCGGAGCATGGATCACCTCCTCCCCGCTACGGCTTGCTTCCAGGCTCCCGGCATCTGCTCATCCCGCGCAGCCAATCAGTGTGCTGCCCCGCCGCAACCACTGATTGGCTGAGCAGGACATCCTGCCGAGAACCCCTGAAGCAAGCCGGAGCGGGGAGGAGGTGATGTATGCTCCGGTCAGCGGGGGCTTAACTTACAAACACGCAGCAGGATGTCATTCCGGCTGTGAGTATGTATTCTCATAGGGATGCACTAACACTGGATCCGCAGCGGATTTCGCTGCGATTCCACAGCGTGAAATCCTCTGCGGATCCGATGTGAAGGCAGGACGGAGGGGAGAGGGTAAGGGGAGAGGGTGGTAGGATAGAGGAGAGAGGGTAAGAGGAGAGGGTGGCAGGACAGAGGGTAGCACGACATAGGAGAGGGTGGCCAGCAGGGGAAGCACCCGGCGCCCGGCACATTGTAGGACCGCGCCGGGCACACGTATCGGGGCGATCCGGGGGGGGGAGGAGGAGACAACAAAGGTAGACAACGCATGAAGCTGCTAGCTGTCTCCCTGTAACAGAGACAATCTGGGGGGGCGCGGAGGAAGGGGCAGCACAGGGGAAGGAAGCGCCCGACACACTCCTGGACCGCACTGGGCACCGGGCACAGGACTCACCACCCCCATCATCACCTTCTCTGATGCTGATTCTCAGCAAGCAGAGAAGGTGATGGGAGTAGTACTTAAGATCACCCGTGATTGGCCGGCTGGTGGTTACCGGCCAATCACGGGCAATCAGGGGCCGGCACCCACGAGCAGGTGATGCTCGGGCACTGCCGTGATTGGTGCTGTCTCGGACAGCACCAATCACAGCTCTGCACCGGTGTCCGGTCCCGGAAATACAGCAAATTTCTGTGATTGGCCGATGAGAAGCGATCGTTGTACTACCTATTACCAGAGAAATGCACCCCAATATTTATTGACCCGTTTCTGCAGTTTATAGAAATACCCCATATGTGACCCTATTGCGCTATTTGACGCAACCACAAGACTCAGATATAATGGAGCGCCTAGTAAATTTCAACGCCTCCGTTATATTTGGTCATTTTTGACCGTACCACTTCAGGTTGGCAGAGGCTCTGGGGTGCCAAAACCTAAAAAACACCCCTAAAGGGACACTATTTAGAAAACTACACCCCTCAAGGAATGTAACAAGGGGTGCGGTGAGCATCTGGACCCCACAGGTGCTTCACAGATTTTCCGAACAATATGGCGTGAAAAAAGATAAAAGTATTTTTTACACTAAAACGTTGTTCTAGCCTTTCATTTTTCATTTTCACAAAGGGATAAAAGGAAAAAAAAAGCACAAAACATGTAGCGCAGTTTCTCCCGAGTACGGAAATACCCCACATGTGGACATAAAGTGCCAAGCGGGCGCAGGACGAGCCTCCAAAGGGAAGGAGCGCCAATTGGCTTTTGGAAGCTGGATTTCACTGGAATGGGTTTCAAGGGCCACGTCGCATTTACAGAGCCCTCGTGCTGCCAAGACACTGGAAACCCCCCACAAGTGACCCCATTCTGGAAACTACACCCCTTATGGAATCTAACAAGGGGTTCAGTAAGCATATGGACCCCACTGGTGACGGGCACAAATGTGGAACAATGTGACGTGAAAGTGAAAATTTTCATTTTTTCACTTTCACGGCACAAATGTGCCCATCATCAAGTAGTCCATATCCTCACTGCACCCCTTGTTAGATTCCTTGAGGGGTGCAGTTTCCAGAATGGGGCCACTTATTGGGGGTTTCCACTGTCTTGGCAGCACGAGGGCTCTGTAAATGCGACATGGCGTTCATCATCTATTCTAGCCAAATCCAACCTCCAAAATCCAAATGGCGCTCTTTACCTTCGGAGGCTTGCCCTGCGCCCACATGGCGCTTTATGTCCACATGTGGGGTATTTACGGACTCGGGGGAAATTGCTCTACACATTTTGTGTTTTTTTTTCTCTTTTAACCCCAGGTGAAAATGACCAACATTATAGTGTAAAAAATGTAATATTTCATTTTCACGCCACATTGTTCCACATTTGTGCCCGTCACCAGTGGGGTCCATATGCTCACTACACCCCTTGTTACATTCCTTGAGGGGTGCAGTTTCCATAATGGGGTCACTTGTGGGGGGTTTCAACTGTCTTTGCAACACAGCGGCCTTTTAAATGCAACATGGCCCCTCGAAATCCATTCCAGCCAAATCCAGCCTCAAAAAACCAAATGGCGCTCCTTCCCTTTGGAGGCTTACCCTGCACCCGCATGCCGCTTTATGTCCACATGTGGGGTATTTCCATACTCAGGGGAAATTGCTCTACAAATTTTGTGTTTTTTTTTATCTTTTAGCCCCTTGTGAAAATGAAAAAAAAAATGATGACAAGATCAATGATTTAGAGTAAAAATTTTAAAAAAATTACACTAAATGTTGGTCTAGCCTTGATTTTTTTCCATTTCCACAAGGGGTTAAAAAAGAAAATAAATGCAAATCGTGTAGGGTAATTTCCCCTGAGTACGAAAATACCCCACATGTGGACATAATGTGCCATATGGGCACAGGGCAAGCCACCAAAAGGACAGCGCCATTTAGAGGCTGGAATGGAGGATGGAGGCCATGTCGCAATTACAAAGCTCCTGTGCTGCCAGGACAGTAGAAACCCCCCACAAGTGACCCCATTCTGGAAACTACACCCCATAAGGAATCTAACAAGGGGTGCAGTGAGCATATGGACCCCACTGGTAACAGGCACATATGTAGAATATGTGCCGTGAAAATAAAAAATACAATTTTTTTCATTTTCACGTCCCAAATGTGGCCGTCACCAGGGGGCCATATCCCCGCTGCCCCCCTTGTTAGATTCCTTATGGGGTGTAGTTTCCAGAATGGGGTCACTTGTGGGGGGTTTCTACTGCCCTGGCAGCACAGAGGCTTTATAATTGCAACATGACAAGCCTCTAATGGGAATGGCGGCCATACCTATTTAGCTGGGGAAAAGGGACAATTCTAATTTATTTGGGGGTATTAGGCCAATTATTGGTTTATAAGGTTGGAAATGACAGGTGTCCATCAAATTCAACCTGTGTTGATCCAGAGGAAGGCAAAAAACCCTCGTGAGGCAGACAACAGTAGCCTCATCACAGGGGAAAAATTCCTTCCCGACTCCATAATGGCGATCAGAATAATCCCTGGATCAATGTGACCCCTGAAATAGGAATAAGGGACAGAATTTAGATAATGTAGAACCCCAATGACGTGTGGTGCGCCTTGAAGCGATCCAGTATGCAGAGGCCAGGGCGATCAGGACAGGTGTCACACTGGAAAATGGTGTCCTTCCTGATCCCCCTGTTACGCCACACTCTGCACTTCTTCTGGGGTCTCCTGTTTTCCAGTGTGGGGGACGTCACCTGGAAAATGTTGTCCTGGTGCGATACGGGGTCCTTCATATCCAGAAGCGCTGGGTCCGCTCCATGGCTGCTAAATATTAGGGCGCTATTACTACTTCTGATATGTTCGGATTGTGCTGCAAGCTACAGTAGCTCGGGCAGCGAGGGACCAGATGAGGGGGTGCTGGTATAAGAGTTATCCCAGTACAGGTGGTAACCTCCATCCAGCTGTGGGAAGATCAGTTCCCAAACGATCTTCCTACTAACTCCGAGGATGGGGGGGGGGCATCTGGGGTCTGGATTCGGGTGTCTCTTCCTTCATACACTCTAAGGGTACGTGCACACTGCGGAATGGAGAAGGATAACCCACCAGTGGACTGATGCGGGCGCGCGTCTCCGTCCGTGTCACACTCCATTCTATGCACGGGCGGATTCCGCTTTCCGTCAAATGTGTTCATTCTTTGGACGGACGATGGAATCCACCCATGCATAACATGGAGTCTATGACACGGACGGAGACGCCCGCCCGCATCAGTCCGCCGGTGGGTGCCAGCTGCGGAATGCACAAAGGGTTATATTTCGCCACTCTGCAGTGTGCACCTACCCTAAATCTGTAAGTGTACCCTGGGGTACTCTCACAGAGTTTGTAGAATTTCACACCATACCGTCATCTCTTATTGGGATGGTACTGGCGGAAAAGACCTGTCTGGGGGGCAGCGTACGCTACGCTCCCCACCAGACACGCCATTGGATGATGAGGATGAGGATGAATGGGGGAGTAGGATATAGAAAAAAAAACATCCTACGCCAAAAAGGAGGAGTTGCTGATCAACACTCAGCGGCGATAGGGTGCGGAAAATAGAAAAAAAAACAAAAAAAAAAAAACCTTTTTCTACATACTAAACATCCCTATAGCTGCTGATAAGTGTATTACACTTATCAGCCGCTAGAGGGCAGCAGAGCGCAAAATACAAAAAAAGCCGAAGGGGACCTCACAGAAGACCCGAAGAGAAGACGAGAACGCCGCGAACCCGGAAGACGCCGATCAGGACCCCGGGACAGGTGAGTAATGTACAAACACCTGCTCTGGACCCCTCAGCTAGGTCGAGAGCAGGTATTTATTACTTTTGGGGACTTTGATCGCCGTGAACGGCGATCGGGCCGGTGGCACCGTGATCACCATTACTTTTTACGGTAATGGTGGTCGGTGCCGTCCTCGGATGGCCGGAAAGGTTCCGATCGCCGCTATTGGCTGATCTGAATTAATCAGCCAATAGCAGCGATCGTCGGCATGGGGGGGGGGTTAACGGCGATCGGGCCGGTGGCACCGTGACCACCATTACTTTTTACGGTAATGGCGGTCAGTGCCGTCCTCGGATGGCCGGAAAGGTTCCGATCGCCGCTATTGGCTGATCTGAATTGATCAGCCAATAGCAGCGATCGTCGGCATGGGGGGGGGGGGGTTAACAACCCCCCATGCCGACAGGGAGAGATGGCCTGCAGTGTATTTCTGCAGGCCATCTCTTCCGATCGCATGCCGCCGGTCCGCGGCGCCCTCTTAAAGGACCCGCATATCGGTACGTCATGGGTCCTTAAGAGGTTAAGGGCACTGGCGGAACTACCGCCGTAGCAGCCGTAGCGGCTGCTACGGGGCCCCGCCGCATCAGGGGGCCCGTGACGCGGGCCCCTGGAGCTTACATATCCTGCAGCACCCGGCGGCTGAGCATGCCTCCCGGGTGCTGTAGCCGGGGGGCGGTCCCGTGCTCCTCCCGACCCGGAGACTCCTTTCCCCAACCATAGGGAAAAGGAGTCACTGGGCCAGGAGGAGCACGGGACCGGTCCACAGCGCTCCTGTCACCCCCTGTCTGATGCGCGGCTGCCGTCTGATGCCGCGTCCTAGCCCCGGCAGCGCGCGTATCATAGAGTTTTGTGTGGGCTTGTGCTGCGGCCGCGACTTCCGGCACAGAGACGTGTGCCGGAAGTCGCGGCCACAGGCCCACACAGAACTCTATGATACGCGCGCTGCCGGGGCTAGGACGCGGCATCAGACGGCAGCCGCGCATCAGACGGGGTGACAGGAAAAAGGCTCGACGAGGGAGCGTGTTGTTAGGTGAGTTTTTTTTCTTTTTTTTAAACTTGCTTTCCTCGGACGGGGGGGGGGGGGGGGGGAGAAGGGGGCATCTATAAGGAAGGGGAGGGGAGAAGAGAAGGGGGCATCTGTAGGGGGGGGCAGAAGGGGGCATCTGTAAGGAAGGGGGGGGAGAAGGGGGCATCTATAAGGAAGGGGGGGGGAGAAGGGGGCATCTATAAGGAAGGGGGGGGGAGAAGGGGGCATCTATAAGGAAGGGGGGGGGAGAAGGGGGCATCTATAAGGAAGGGGGGGGAGAAGGGGGCATCTATAAGGAAGGGGGGGAGAAGGGGGCATCTATAAGGAAGGGGGGGGAGAAGGGGGCATCTATAAGGAAGGGGGGGAGAAGGGGGCATCTATAAGGAAGGGGGGGAGAAGGGAGCATCTATAAGGAAGGGGGGGAGAGAAAGGGGCATCTATAAGGAAGGGGGGGAGAGAAGGGGGCATCTATAAGGAAGGGGGGGGGAGAAGAGGAGGGGGCATCTATAAGGAAGGGGGGAGAAGAGAAGGGGGCATCTATAAGGAAGGGGGCATCTATAAGGAAGGGGGGGGAGAGAAGGGGGCATCTATAAGGAAGGGGGGGGGAAGAGAAGGGGGCATCTATAAGGAAGGGGGGAGAAGAGAAGGGGGCATCTATAAGGGGGGGACACCAAAGGGGGAGAGCAGGCCATCTATAAGGGGAGAACATAGGGGGAGAGGGGGACAACATAGGGGGAGAGGGGGATATAAACGTACAACATTGGGGGAGAGGGGGCCATCTATAAGGGGACAATATAGGGGAAGAGGGGGCCATCTATAGGGGGGGCAACATAGGGGACCATCTATAAGGGGACAACATGGGGGGGCATCTATAAGGGGGACAGCGGGGGGGGCAACATAAGGACGCTATCTATAAGGAGGGGCGACAGAGAGGGGGGTCATATACTAAAATGGGATCACATAGAGTCAGCCTACCCACTAAATGTGGGTGTAAAGGGGCCAATACAGATGTGCAGTTGGTAGAGATGAGGATGGTGACAGAGTGTGGAGCCTAATATGTCTGTCTGGCAGATTCTGTGGATTCGTGGCCCGGAGAAGTTCTCATAACGGCCCAGGGCAGATGGAAAAGAAAATGAAAAGGGAAGAACTCCGATCAGAGAAGACGTCTCCTGTAAGTCACCTGATGTAACTGTACTGTAATTTATATGGTGTACAGAACCTGTGTAGAGCTGAGTGTGTTGATGGCATAGTGGTCGATCGAGAGGGGTGGGGCGGGGGGGCCCCAATCAAAAGTTTGCTATGGGGCCCAGCCATTTCTAGTTACGCCCCTGGTTAAGGGGTTAAAGTATGACTGTTGTAAAAAAAAAATTTTGCAGAAATCAATAGTCCAGGCGATTTTAAGAATCTTTTTAATTGGGTTTATTAGCCGAAAAATTAATTTTTATCATGAAAAAGCAGTTTGAAGCTCCTCCCCCCTGTCTTCATTGTTCTCCTATGGAGAGAGGGAAATAAAACACCAACACAGGACAACAAAGAGTTAATCTACAGCAACATCACCCTCTATCTCCTCTGACAGTCAGCACTGATCTCTTTGACCTCTGATTACAGCTGTCACCCAGCTCCGTGTTTGTGTAATCCTTTGCTCTCTGCCTTCTGTTGTCGGCTAACTCCCTCCTTCCCCCTCCCCTCTCTATAGAACAGACAGAGTTGTGTCTGATGCAACAAGTCACAATTTCCAGATATTTTGCAGTGGATGACAGAAAGGAGAGGGGGGGGCTGGGAAAAGTCTTTTTGAATGCAGATAATTGCATATTTGCCTAATAAACCCAATTACAAAGTTTCTTAAAATCGCCTGGACTTTTGATTTCTGCAAAAAAAAAAAAAAAAGGTGGGGACCATAACTTTGTAGTGAATCCCCCCTCTTAACCAATTTGGGCCACCAACTCCAAGGACCTCAAAGTGCCTAGCTGCCAAACTGACCTAAACCTTCCCTAAAATTACATCCCAGAAGGACAATAAAAAACAGGGGAGGAAAAATGGCAATGACTGACTAAGGGGCCTATTCCATGGAGCGATAATCATCCGAATCGAAGCGATAATTGTCCGAATTGGCCCGATATTGCCGATTATCGCTCTGTGGAAAAGAGAGAACGATCAGCCAATGATCGTGTCATTGGCTGATCGTTCATTTAGGTTCAAACCTAAAATAATCGTTCGCCACCAGCGCATCGCTACGGTGGAATAGCGGTGAGCGGTGGCGACGGACAATTTCAAAAGATCAGATATTACCTGTCCAGGCGCAGGTCTTCTCCTTCTGCTGGTCCCGCGCCGCAGCAGCTTCGGAGTGGCCTGTCTGAACTGACAGACCGCTCAGCCAATCACTGGCCGGAACTGCCGCGACCAGTGATTGGCTGAGCGGTCTGTCAGTTCAGACAGGGCACTCCGAAGCTAAACGTTCATCAGGCCGTGGAATAGGCCCAGTAAACGAGCGCCGATCTAGCAGATCGGCGCTCGTTACATCGTTGATCGGGCCCTGCTCAGCCCGTGGAATAGGACCCAAACCGTATCAATAAAGGACAGAGGGGAGGCACAGCTTGCCAGACCCGCATGGACCCACTTGTAGGCAGAAAAGAAACCCACCTCACTATCTCCACCCCTTACTTCTCCCAGAGACCTACCCTGCCTACGTCCCCAGTCACGGGGGCCTTCTCCTATTGGCCCTTGGCCTGGCTCCACCCCCTCTATATGTGACATAACATCTTGTGATCTTTTATAAACCCTAGTGATGTTAAGATGCTATATACCAGGGGTCCCCATGAATCAATACTGGGCCATGAATCAATACTGGGCCATGGATCAATACTGGGCCAAGAATCATTTGGTCCTGGGCCACAGCTCAAGCAGCAGGATTAGTGTCAGCATTGGTGAAGCCAAGCAACCTGGTGCTAAGTCTAACCTTTTAACTGTAAGAACCCGGAATGAACGGTTCCAGATAAATGTGGCGCTCTGAGTGAAGAGCCATTGTCTCCCTGCCCTGACATTCACTCTTGTGGCCTCAGGCAGCATTGTGTCTAAGGTCATAAGAGGCCGTTCTCCTTCCCGGAGCTCCAGTGTGGAGGAAGAGGAGACCACAGACTTTATGGGCAAGATTACAGAAAAAATAGCTTCCAGTGGTCAAGTGTAAAAGTGCAGCACAAACATAGTGTAACAGCTATTCCATCAATTCTAACAGCATATCCTGACCGTAATAAAAAAAACAAAATAAAATACACAGTTCAGCACTTTCTGTGGGCCATATCTTCAGACTTTTTGAGAACATATGTAAAACAAACATCAAAAATAGAAGAAAAAAAAATTTGAGTAATAAATAATAATATTATAAATAATATATCTGAAATTACGTTAAAATATCTGTTTATCACTCTGCTGTTTTCCATTTTTACGGAGTCATTTTTGCAATGTTGATGTTCCATGTTCTGCCTATATTACATATGTTCTCAATACAAGTGAAGATTGTGTGACCTACAGTGAGTGCTGGACTTAGGGCCCTATTCCACAGTAACGATAATTGGCCGGATCGGCCCCATTTGCCCCGGTGAAATAGAGAGAACGATCAGCCGATGATCGGGTCATCGGCTGATCGTTCATTTAGGGCCAGACCTAAAATCATCGTTCCCCCACCGTGCATCGCTATGGTTGAATAGCGGTGCGCGGCGGGCGACCAATGATTTCAGAAGCGCAGCAGCATACATTACCTGTCCAGGCTTCTTCTCCGCGCGGTCTTCATCCCCGGGTCCCGCGCGCTCTATCTTCTGAATGGCCGGTCAGCTGACAGAGCGCTCAGCCAATCACAGGCCGGGACCGTCGCGGCCTGTGATTGGCTAAGTGTGGCCTGTCAGCTGACCGGCCATTCAGAAGATAGAGCGCGCGGGACCCTGGGATGAAGACAGCGCGGAGAAGTAGACCTGCAGGTAATGTATGATGCTGCAGGGGCTGCAAGGACATCGGTAACGATGTCCTTGCAGCCCTCGCTCAACGATCATCGGGCCAGGGAATAGGCCTAGCAGATCGCCGCTCGTTTACATCGTTGATCGGGCCCTCCTCGGCCCGTGGAATAGGACCCTTAGAATTAAAAAACCTCAGTGACACTGCAACACTTATACTGCATACCCCGATGTCTGCATTGTGCTGCAGGGCCCTCAAAAGAATCCAGGACACATCTGTGTGTGCCCCTTTAAAGGGGTTATCCAGCGCTACAAAAACATGGCCACTTTTGCCCCGCTCTTGTCTCCAGATTGGGTGGGGTTTGAAACTCAGTTCCATTGAAGTAAATGGAGCTAAATTGCAAACTGGACCTGAACTGGAGACAAGAGAGGGGGGGAAAGTGGCCATGTTTTTGTAGCGCTGGATAACCCCTTTAAGAACCAAAATTAAAATAATAGAGGGTGCCAGAGCAGGCAGCATCTTTGTACCGTGCCGGCAGCTCAGAGGGGTACACAGAGGTACAAAGGGGTACACCAGCATCAGAAAATTGTATTTAAACTAAACTATCAGCCCCCCCAAAAAAATAACTTTTTAATATAATGTTTTTACCAATACTTCTCCATGCTTCACCACTGGGAGGAAAAGGAAAACAGAAGGGCTACAAAATGTGTATTAACCCCAGCTTCAACCTCTCCAACCTACATCTGAGCAGTAAAAGAAGCAGATGCTGCAATTTCACTGATTGTGCAATATTCTTCAGTGAAATTAGAACTGTGTTCACACACGTTGGAGTTTCCTTGTGATACATTTTTTTTACCTCATGTTGGAGTACCCTTTTAATGGTTTCATTTCCAGCCGTAATTAACATCTAGCTCCCGGTAGGAGATGCTACGATAGCAAGTGCCATCAGGATCCTATCAGAGCAGTAAAGCTCTCAGACGGAGCTAAAATCGGGGAACATAGTATAAAGCAAACATATCAAATACAGATCTCACAACAACATCAAGGCCCGTGCAGGACGGAGGGCCATCGGAGAAACATTCCTCATCGCCCCGGCTGCAGGATTGGTGAGAGGTGGTTACCACCAAAGAATCTAATAGTATACATTTTTCAAAAATCAAAATGAAAATTTTTTTATTATCATGATTCATATAAAAACATGATGCATTAAAAATAGTATAAAAACATATGACTATATGTATGTAGTATATACATACTAAAGTGGTAAAGTTACAATGCAGTATGGTTTATATTCTGACTAATAACTATATGAGTGGGTTGTTCTGTAAAGGATAGGGTGACATCTAGTGGTGTAAAGATTTATTGGAGCCCAGTATGTTTTGTTAACTCCCTCTATCCCGAACCTTTTTGTGTATATCCGTATACATTTTTGCTGCAAGGGCCCTGCAGTTCTTTTGTATACATACAACATCATAGATGATGGAATACTACTCATCATATAAGATATTGTATATTGCTTTAAGTGTCTATTATTATTGCTTTATTAATTGGTATATGCTGAAAATTAAACTTTGTCCAAAGTATATATCCTCAGTCTTGTTACTTTTACGATTGTGCTGATATGGTTCCCTGCAGAACAGTATAGATCTCCTGCGATGCGATTTCTCAATGCGATTTCTCATGCACGATCTGCAGCCCGCCCAAAGAATTGACATCACCGATTCCATAGAGTGAACATACCTTTAGCCCAGCATGAGCTGTATGTGTGGTCCTTCATACAGATTCCACGACAGACAACTATAGCATGTACAGAATAGGGTTAACATTCAATTTAAACTCCTAGTATATGGGTTGTTTATTTTTTGATTTTGCAATTTTAAAATATTCACATATCATTCCACATATTGGAGTCAAATTCTGCAGCATCTTTTATTTCCAGATTCTTGATGACGGATTATGCCTTCTTAGAGATTTCATGACTTTGTTCTTATCAACATCTTTCCATGAACTAACATAGTCATAGAGCTGTCTCATCTTCTCCTGGCTGGTGGCTTTGCTGCGCACAGTCCTGTATTGGTCCCGTGTTATTATTTTCTCAGACAGAAGGTCATCTAGGACTGGCTCCACCATAGTAATCAAGTTGATCAGATCTCCCCGGTGAATATCCAAGAAGTGATCACTGGGGTCTTGAAGTCCAACACCTTTTGTAATAAGAAAGATTGTTCTAAATACTTACTAGAATTTTTTTTTCTAAGTCATTAACCACAATATGATACAATTACAGCTTAAAGGACAACTCCGGCCAAAATTTATTTTTTAATCTGTTTTTACATAAGCAAAGTTTGTGCATTTCCCATAATTAGTGTACATTAGGAATTTGTCTTATACTGCTACAGTACTTCCCTCAATTTAGTAGATCAGGCAGGCTTCAAATTCTCTAAAAAATGTTTTATTATTTTAACATGGAATTTCTAAATATACTGCACCCCCTGCTGGACCCTTTAGGTATAGACCCGGGTCGTGACATCGCATTTTTTTTTTATTTACAGAAATTGAACCCTGCCTGATCTACTAAATTGAGGGAAATAGCAGTATATGTGCATTTCCCATAATAAGTGTACATTAGGAATTTGTCTAACTTTGCTTATGTAAAAACATAAAAAAATGGATTTTGGCCGGACTTCTCCGTTAACCCCTTCAAGACAGAGCCCTTTGATGCCCGGATGTCTGGGTCAGATTAAAACAATGTTCCTCCCTGCCTTCTAAGAGCCATAGCGCTTTTATTTTTCCACCTACAGGGCAGGTTGGGGTGTCATTTCTTTCGTCATGATCTCTAGTTTTTATTAATATCATATTGGTGTAACAGAAAAATTTTGATCGCTTTTTTTTTCTGCTATAATTTATAATATATATAATATAATAACGCGGGAATAATGTTATATCTTAATAGATCGGACAATTCCGCACACTACGATATGTAATATGTTTATTATTTTTATAATGGGCAAGGGGGTATTTTAAACTTTTATTGGGGGGGGGGGAGTATGAGGGGTTTTTAAATACGTTTAAAAAACTTTTTTTATTACATTTTTTTTAACACTGTAAAACATGCAATCATTAAATTGCATGTACTGACCTATGCTATGCCATAGCATAGCATAGCATAGCATAGACAGTGTTATTGGCAATCTATGCATACAGCCTGCCTGGGAGCAGACTCTATGCACAGATCGCCGAACCGACAGGACGGAGGTAAGTGACCTGCCCCTGCCCGTCGGCACAAGCGATCGGGACCCCTGCAGATCACTCAGTGACAGAAGCTTTTGTCTGTCACCGAGTACCTTAAACTGCAGATCTATAGCGATCGCGGCATTTAAGGGGCTAAAGAGAGGCAACTGCCTCTCATTACATCCGGCACCGAACACACTGATGTGTGCGGGACCGCTCTCACTGCAGCGCTCCTGCTCACAATAGTAAGCCCCTCAGTCAGGAACGTAGATATACATTCCTACTTCACAAAATGTTGCCACTTTTTCCTTACATAGGCTGATCATGCCTACTTCAGCTAACGCTGAAAATAGGCATGATTTATAATGTGCATGAATAACAAAGGTAATTTTGCAATGTACAGCAAACACTGTGACTGATGCTGCTATGAATGTCACCTAAGCAAACACGGGTGACAGTATCACACTGAAAGTTTTGTCTTGTTGCCCTAAGCCACCCTTTTAGAGTATATAATGCTTCCAGAGGAATTAAAAGGAAAATTACAAGTTAAATGGGGACTCCAGCAAAAATATTTTTTCTTTTAAATCAACTGGTTTCAGAAAGTTATATAGATTTTTAATTTACTTCTTTTTAAAAATCTCCAGTCTTCCAGTACTTATCAGCTGCTGTATGTCCTGCATGAAGTGGTGAATTCTTTCCAGTCTGTTACAGTGCTCTCTGCTGCCACCTCTGTCTATGTAAGGAACTGTCCAGAGCAGCAGCAAATCTCATAGAAAACCTCTCCTGCTCTGGACAGTTCCTGACATGGACAGAGGTGGTAGCAGAGAGGATTGTGTCAGGCTGAAAAGAAAACACCACTTATTGCAGGACATACAACAGCTGATAAATACTGGAAGACTGGAGATTTTTGAATAGACGTACAAATGTATATAACTTTTTGAAACCAGTAGATTTCTCTGTTATATATAGAATAGAGGATGATTGTCAGATCTTAAGGATAGGGACATAAGTGGTATTTTGGAAAGAAGCGGCAAATCATATTTATTGTCTCTGAAGCTGATGGCCAAGTACAGTGCAAATATTCAGAATAAGGATTAAAAACAACAATAACTAATCTGCTGTTGTACAGAATATGCATTGAGTTTAGAATGACCTTCAAATTCAAAGAAACATTTAAACAGAATTAGATAAAACTTGAACTTACCGTCATGGATTGGAAGCTGTGGTAGTGACTGTTTGATGGTCTTTACATCGCCTTCAAAAGGAGTCAATAAATAAAAACAAATTAATGAATTATATATACACTAATGAGAATAAAAGTAAAATATAAATTGTACGTTTTGTCAGATGAGCAACCCAGACTACATCTTTAGATTTTTGTTCAGATAAATTTAAAAAGATATCGGCATCCTTCTCTCTCAGTTGGATTTCCGTATAATAAAAAGGTTCTGATTGGAACTTCAGAGTCTAAAAAACAGTAAAACAATAGAATTAGTGATGAAAAAAAATTGTATACGCTAATCTGAGAAAGTTAAATGTTTTGCTAAATTTTTGTTCTTCTCTTCTGATTTTGTTAGAAGATTAAAATATTTATTAACCCCTTCATGACAGAGCCCATTGATGTCCGGGTCAAATTAACGCAATGTTCCTCCCCGCCTTCTAAGAGCCATAGCGTTTTTATTTTTCCACCTACAGGGCTGGTTGGGGTGTCATTTTTTGCACCATGATCTCTAGTTTTTATTAATATCATAGTGGTGTAACAGAAAAATTTGGATCGCTTTTTATTAATTTCTTCCTGATATATCATTTAAAAAAAAATCAATCCTGGTGTTTTGAATTGTTTACGCCGTTCCCCGGGAAGAATAATGATATATTTTAACCCTTTAAGGACGGGGCCCATTTTCGTTTTTACGTTTTCGGTTTTTCCTCCTTGTGTTTAAAAGGCCATAGCACTTGCATTTTTCCACCTAGAAACCCACATGACCCCTTATTTTTTGCGTCACTAATTGTACTTTGCAATTACAGGCTGAATTTTTGCATAAAGTACACTGCGAAACCAGAAAAAAATTCAAAGTGTGGTGAAATTGAAAAAAAAAAACGCATTTCTTTTATTTGGGGAAAATGTGTTTTTACGCCATTCGCCCTGGGGTAAAACTGACTTGTTATGCATGTTCCTCAAGTCGTTAGGATTACTATGATATATAACATGTATAACTTATATTGTATCTGATGGCCTGTAAAAAATTCAAACCATTGTTAACCAATATACGTTCCTTAAAATCGCTCCATTCCCAGGCTTATAGCGCTTTTATCCTTTGGTCTATGGGGCTGTGCGAGGTGTCATTTTTTGCGCCATGATGTGATCTTTCTATCGGTACCTTGATTGCCCATATAGTCTTTTTGATCGCTTTTTATTAAATTTTTTCTGGATTTGATGCGACCAAAAATGCGCAATTTTGCACTTTGGGATTTTTTCGCGCTGACGCCGTTTACCGTACGAGATCAGGAATGTGATTAATTAATAGTTCGGGCGATTACGCACGTGGCGATAGCAAACATGTTTATTTATTTGTTTACTTTTATTTAAAACCTGGGAAAAGGGGGGTGATTCAGACTTTTATTAGGGGAGGGGGCTTTTTACTATTAACAACACGTTTTTTTTTTTTTTTTTACACATATACTAGAAGCCTCCCTGGGGGACTTCTAGTATATACACTTGGATCTCTCATTGAGATCTCTGCAGCATAGATATGCTGCAGAGATCCATGAGATCGGCACTCGTTTGCTTTCGGCTGCTGCAGCCGAAAACGAACGAGTGCCGAGCCGAGGACGGCGCCATCTTGGACGCGTCCCCGGCCGGCATCAGTAACGGAGATTGCTCCTCCGGGACAAGGTCCCGGAGGAGCGATCTCCTCCACTAGACACCAGGGAAACGTTGCCTCCGGTAATCGGAGGCAGCTGTCAACTTTGACAGCTGCCTCCGATTAGCTAATTAGCGGGCACGGCGATCAGACCGTGCCTGCTAATAGCAGCGGTCCCGGGCTACTCGCGGCACCCGGGATCGCGGCACTTCAGAGCGGGGCCGCCGCGCGGCCCCGCTTTGAAGTGCAAGTGAGGACATATGACGTACGGGTACGTCATATGTCCTTAAGAGGTTAATAGAGAGGGCAATTCCGCACACTAAGATATGCAATATGATTTTTTTTTTTTTTTTATAATGGCCACTTAAAGAGGACCTGTCACCCCCCATGCCGGGGTGACAGACTCCCGACCTCCAGCTAGATCCCCTTATACTGACCTCATCTCGCGAGTCCTGCTCCCGGAGCCTGTCCCGGGACGAAGATATCCTGGACAGAAGCCGGCGTGCGCTGTGGAGATAGGTCCGGCCTCCATAGAGAATCAATGGAGCCGGACTCATCTCTGCAGCGTGCGCACAGCTCCATTCATTCTCTATGGAGGCCGGACCTATCTCCACAGTGCGCGCGCCAGTTTCTGACCACGATATCTCCGTCCCGGGACAGGCTCCGGGAGCGGGACTCTGCGAGATGAGGTCAGTATAAGGGGATCTAGCTGGGGTCGGGAGCCTGTCACCCCGGCACGGGGGGTGACAGGTCTCCTTTAACCTGTCACTTACTTCCTTAAACGCCACAATAGCTATAGATTGCAGCGTTTAATGGGTTAATGAAAGGTAGTTGCAAGATTGCAGCTGCCTGTCAATATCTCTGGTCCCAGACACACTGATGTGTTCGGGACCACTAACACTGCAGCAGTCCCGCACACATCAAAAGCCCCTCACTGTCAGAAACGTATAGTGGACGTGAAGGGGTTAAAACCTCTATTTCCGTATTTATTTTATTTATAACAACTGTGAGACTATTACTGATAAAAATATTAGAATAAAATGAAAATTAAGGAGCCCAATGAACATAAATTGACTAATTGTTTAAATGATGAAGAAGCAGTTCGGTAATCCAGCACTTCTCAAGGTGTGAGGTGAGCTTCACTGGTGAGGTGTGAGGTCCCCACCTGATTTAGGCACATGGCAGGGCTCTGATGGAGAGACTACACTGATAATGCCCGCCTTACATACTTACAGTAGGTTAAGAACCTGTGATGTCATGGTCACATTAACATTATCCCCCAGGTGATTTACCTAGGAGGCTGTACAACAGAACATGAAGAGCACAGGGGAGGGAAAAGAGAAGAGACCCCCCCACACACACAAACGTTCCACCTCCAGGATTTTCTCGACAGTGGTGAATGCTTCTGACCCTCCTCTTCCAACATCTCCTGGGCTATCAGGTTAAAATGGTGCAGTGGGTGAAATGAGGTAAGAAAAGAAGAGGGTAGAGGAGGCGAGGGAGGTGGTAATTCTATTAGAAGGTAGGAAGGAATAAAAACTGCCAGGTGGTTAGAAGGAAATGGGGACAGGAATGCTGCCCCGTGGTGTTAGTATACTACAGATAGAGCAGTATTTATTGCTGCACTGTGGTGTTAGTTTTATTATAGATGGAACAGTATGTATTTCTGCACTATGGTGTTGGTTTCCTACAGGTGTAGCAGTGTGTATTTCTCCACTGCTCTGTTAGTTTGCTACTGGTGGAGCAGTATTTGTTTCTGTAGTTCAGTGTTCTGTTATTATAGGTGGAGCAGTAATTATTTCTGTAGTTTGGTGTTCTGTTATAGGTTTTATTATAGGTTTTCTGTAGTTTAGTGTTCTTTTAATATAAATGGTGCTCTCTTATAGGTGGAGCAGTATTTATGTCTGTAGTCCAGTGTTCTGTTAATATAGGTGGAGCAGGATTTATTTCTGCACTGCGGTGCTGATTTGGTATTTAGAGGATATTATGTGCACTGTTATTTGGTACTGTGCAGTAGTATGAGTTTGTTGGTGAAGCCGCAGCTCTCATATGGATTGCCTAGTGAGGTGCAAGTAAAAAGGTTTGAGAAGCCCTGCCGTAAACAACACCAGGTGGGGCATCTATAAGTGAAAAGGCTGTTTCAAAATTAAGCTCCTACCATAAATACAAAAAAAAATATATATATATAATAATAATAATAATAATAATAATAATAATAATAATAATAATGAAGTAAATTTTGCTTTATAAAAATTCTTATTAAATTTGCACAATACCTCAGGAGTAGCTGTTACCTCTGGACACCCGGTGACCATATATTTAATTTTAGTATATACAGTGTCAAAGGTCGGTTCAGGTTTTTTTATTCTCTGAAATCCAAATCTTTTATTCTTTTTGTCAAGGGTCTGAAATTAAAATAAGACAGTTTATACACCCCGGCATGGTTTCTCTACAAAAAAAAAAAGCAGCATTTAAAGAAAAGATATCTGGGCTTCTAAGAGGCTTCCCATAGGTTTACAGGTTGGGTTCAAATTATGTCATAACGTAGAGGTAACATCATGCTATAATTGCCAGGATGGTAAAATACTCTAATACTGGCATATCACAAAACTTTTGACATGTCAAAAGTTTTGATGGGTCCGGGTGCCAACCCGTACCGATCGGGAGATAGAGCCAGGAGACGACTGTGCTAAGCTAGTGCCCAAAACCAATCAAACTGATGAGCAGGGGAGGTCACCGTAACTGTAATTAGGGAAGATCAGTGCAGGTATAATACAAGCATATTCCACAAGCTTTTGATGCCTTTGTAAAATACACCCTGTGGCTATGTTCACACAACATTTAAGAGCGTCTGTTGCATAGCAATACACACTGTTAAACTGCCGGCCACCGGGCTGCATTAAGGAGATTCCTGCAGCCGATACCTCTTTATCGGCTGCAGGAACGTTCTTCTTTTACTATTGATTTGCAGACACCGTGGGGTGTGCAGGCACCGTGGGGTGTGCAGGTACCGTGGGGTGTGCCCGCAAATCAATTAGCCATTCACTTCAATGTAATGTGGGTCCGCTGGGCAACTTTACACAGCAACTGAACACAGCGGGCGGCACTGCATTGACTTCAATGCAATGCCGCCCCTGTAATAAAGAATGGACACTGATTCCAATGCAACCAGCGTCCGTTCTTTACATAAGAATTACGTAGTGTGAACATAGCCTGTCCCTGCAATAATGCTTCATTTGCCCATACACCTGTACAAATCCAAACTGGCCAAATCTGAATAGAGTCCAACAGATGTCCAATACAATACATTGTATGGACAAAGCCTGAAAATGCTGTCAAATACTGATGGACCTAACTCCATGTGTTAGGAAACATGAGTGGTAAGTACTGTACACTATTACTCCACACATACTGTACTGTTATTCACAGAAATTGCTATGAATCTCATCCTCTGCTTGGTTCAAAAGTTTAAGTTGCAAAACTGCAAACATGATATTTTCTACACCGGAAGGTTTTAATGTAATATTTCAAAGGCAGTCATGAGTGTACAGTCTTAGGTGGCATTTTCACAACATGCAAAAGTTATACAGTGTCTTGTGAAAGTACTCACCCCCCCTGTCTTTTTACCTATTTTATTATATTACAACCTGTGCCTAAATGTTTTGTTAATCCGAATTGTGTTTGAAGCATCTGCGTCAAATAGTCTAAGGTGTGAAAAGAGAAAAATATATCTGGAAATAAAAAACTAAAACATATGTACACGTACAAGCTCCCAAAAAGTGCAACCAATTCTCTTCAGAAGTCACATGCTTAGTGACATGAAGTCCTTCTGTTTGCAATCTAAGTGTCAGGTGGCCCATCAGCATATACTGTATACCTTTTCTGAAAGGCCTAAGAGGCTGCAACCCCATTAAGCGTGAGACACCACTAACCAAATACCATGAAGACCAAGGAGATCTCTGAACAAGTCCCGTACTAAGTTGTTGAAAAGTAAAAGTCACGTTTGTATTGAAGGAAGTAGCAAGCAGTATGCTGGGACATGAGTTGTGGCATCAAAGGGGAAAGCGGGGGTACAATACTGTGAATAAATGTGTACAAGGATGGAAGCAATATTGGAGAAATGACGGTTAGTCAACGCGTTCTTTAAATGTACGAAAAGCTATTAAGATTTTGTGGTTTTGTTTTTTTTTCTATCCTCCCGCCATGGTGTCCGAGGGGGTAGGGGTGGGATAGGGAGTGATAGAAAAAAAAAAGTCATGTTTGTAAAAAATAAAAAATACAAATATCTGATAATCCAACAGAGTACCATTGAATCCATGCCCGGGTACCGGCTGGAATTCCAGGATTCAGCCTATTACCTAGGCTGAATCCCGGAATTCCAGGTGGTAGCCGGGCACTCTCCTCCTTCCCTACGGACCGGGAAGGCACGAGTAATCAAGTGCAGCAGTTTTGTGAATGTTCGAGTTCAATCGAACCTAGGATTTCCCGAGGTTCCATCAACCCTAGTAATGAGTGACGTTAAACAGCCATAGGCCAGAATGCTATGATGTTGTCGTTGTACTTTTACTGCTTGCCTGATGCAGAGGTGAGCCTAGCCAGCCCAATGCCCCACAGTTATAGACCCCATGATTGACAATTTTACTGGAAGTGCTGACTACAAAGTATTGTAAGGCAAGGCAGGCCAAAGACCAAGGTCATATATTCCTACTTTTATTTGTAAACTCTGTAAATTTTTCCAAAATGGTCCCAAAAAGATGATCAGAACATTTTGTGACATTTGGGCATCTTTGACATTGGGCAACTGTGAGATCCCGACTAAATGCAGCACTGACAAGCTCCTCTCTGTTACATAATTACTCTGATAGAGAAATAGAGAGGAGGGTGGTGGGCTTCTGGCATGATAAAAGTATTAAAGTAAAAAATGTCACCAGAACTCACCTCTTCTGCATCTGTGGTATAGGGCAGTGTATAAAGATGGATTCTGTGCTCCTCATCTGGTTCCCCCTCACCCAGTATGGTGAAATATATAAGGACTATCCCATGTATCGGGGTCTTTTTCCCTCCAGGTGACAGGAGAGGTCCCAGACACGAAAATGTAGGACTAACCAAAGTGATATAATATGGATCGATCTTTGTCGGTGTTTTCAATCTCAGGTTTCCATCTTGAAAGTGAGCGCACTTTATCTGTGCGGTGTCTCCACTAAAACCTATAGGATACAGAAGTGTCATCAAAAAAGTGTCAATTAAAAAACATAAATTCCAATAATCAAACTCATATAACTTCTTTACTGTTATTTCTACAGAGATGGATGGGGGATAATTTTTGCCCCATTATGTGTAGTTTTTATCTTTGCTATTTTGTTATAGATGGGAATTCTTGATCACTTTTGGTATGACCAAAACAATGGAATTCTGACATTTAGCATTTTTTTTACAACATTTAGGCTATGTTCATAGTAAAGAATGGACACTGACTGCAATGGAATCGGTATCCATTTTTTACTGCAGGGGCGGCATTGCATTAAAGTCAACGTAATGCCGCCCGCACACATTGTTATTTTAAAGCCCGTTCTTTAGAAATATTGTACCTGCCTATTATTTCCAGACGCTGTTCAATGAACAGTGTCCGGAAATAATAGCTGCTCACAGAATGTAATGTGCAGCAACAGCCGCACTTTGCATTGAAATGAATGGTTAATTGATTTGCGGCCACACCTGACGGTACCTGCACACTCAATGGAGCCCAAGAGTCAATTGTAAAAAAAGAATGTTTGTGCAGCCGATACAGAGGTATTAGTGACTGCAGTGGTGGCCTGCCCCAGTTATTGATTGGCTGAGCAGGTTATCCATCAGCCAAGTCTAGATGCCGCTGGAGACAGGGATCCCAGAACCTGGAGCTGCAAGGCAACGCTGTGGTAGCATGGGGATGGGTAAGTAGAGGTTGTTTATTATGTTCCTCTCTGCTGCTGCCGCCTGCTGGAGATTTTAAAATATTGCCGAACTTCTCATTGAAGGTTTGCCACAGCTGCAGTATAGGCTAGCTATGGAGCAATTGCTCATCCAGGAAGAACCACGAAATACAGAGCTAAGATCCCCAAAACAAATGGATTTTTGGTGGACATAGAACTAGGGCAGACAGGTAATCAATGCTATATGCTTCTGCAGCATGTTGGAGTACCCCTTTAAAGAATACATAACATTACAGTATTAGTTACCCTTTAGGCACAGGTAGTGAGGTAGGTGCACAGCGGACACAGCATCAGGATCACCATCGGTCTTAATGTTGAAAAGGGGACCCAAAACATCAAACGTGTTGTGGAGAAGGTCTCTTAGGTGATCACTCCAGGAATCAACTTTATATTCAACAATAACTGGACGGTTCACCAGGAATCTGATCCCAGTCTTCTGGCAGCGGTAGAGACCCCGAGATTTCAGCTCTAATCTATAAGACCAAGAGACTTAAATTATGATATATCTATTAGATGACCTATGCTTAAAAATGTCACATAACTTTTTGGTAGAATCTATAACTTTGTGCTGTGTGTAAATATACAGCTGACTATACAAGATACCATATGGCTCCAGATTAAAATAACTGAATGTAAAGATAAAAGTCAAAAATATATTTCTTAGAATTCCAATAGCTGTCCCTTTCAAAATATCAAATAATATCACAGTACCTCCATGAGGAACAACATCCAGATATACTACTACAAGGAGTTCTCCACAATTCCCTTATGTTCTATTTAGCACAAATTAAATAAAACAATAACATACTGTATGTGAAAAACATACACTGATCATAGAGATCAGTGTAGTATACATTATACAGCAAGATCGATTAGATCAGTGCTGTATTACTTTGCGCTGCTGCAGTCCAGATATACAGATTGCCGAGTCGGAATCAGCTGAGGCCCATCCATATAAAATGAGGGAATCTCCCCTCTGCGGTCGTATTCGGAGGGGGGGGGGCTATTTTTTAAAAGAAAATACTTTTCCCTATCCGGAGTTGCCCTTTAAGGCACTTGATTTAGTTGAGATATATATTTAAAATCTACAAAAAAAGAGACATTTTGGGTGGGTGGTCCTATGTTTAGTGTAATGATGTAGAATCAAATGGTTGAGGAATTTAAGCATCAGGGAGAACTTACCGGTATGAACTGCCAAGAGCAATAGGGCTGACTAAAGCTGATAAATCCGGCACCTGCAAAAAATTACACATTTATTATATGAAAAATATTATTTGAGCGACGTTACTGATCAGTGGTAGTATATATATATATATATATATATATATATATTTTTTTTTTTTTTTTTTTTTTTTTTTTTATTCTTTATTAAGCTTACCACTTGTAACAAAACACATAAAAATTTATGTCTGGGTTTTTCCTCATACATATTGCCATCTAAAGTAGAAGGTGAGACTTTAGCACTATTAAACCCACAACCCAAAAAAAAGGAAAAGAAAAAAGAAAAAAAAAAAGACATACTCTATCCCCTTCCCCAGTTTTCCACATTTAGCCCTTGAAGGATGGCAGACCTGTGTCAGCATGGTTCAACTCTCTCCGACGTCCTAACTAGTATACCTAATTATTCCCCCCTCTCCTTACCCCACCCTCTATGCTCTCTCAACTCCTCAGAACTCCGACCCCCTCCGCCTTCTTCCACTACTTCATTCCAAGCTATCCCATAACTCCCTCACCCTCCTATTTTTACACTCTCCAACCACCCCTAGGGATCCTATCCGAAGCAGGGAGGGGAGCAGGCGCGTACAGGTCCCATCTTACTCACTTCAACTTACCAACAGACCCCCATTCAACTTTACACCCTTAAAGTATCGTCCAGACCCGATGGGGCTCCCTCCCCTACTTGGCTCCCCTTCTCAGGAGGACACCCTCAGGGAAATTGCCCCCCTCAGGTCTTTTGACGCTTACAGACGACAGCAAGGCCGCCCCCAGGTATGCAATAACCTTATATAAAGGTCACCCGTCTCCATATGGCAGCCCCTGGCCATCCAATTCTCTCATTACCATTTATTATTTCTTTATTCATTTATTTATTTATTTTTTCTATATAAATTCTTATACAAAAACTTGAATAGCCAGAAAAAACAGCTAAATGGGGAAAAACACCAATAAAATATAACTTTTAATAATAATCTTTAAAATAAATAACACCCCACACACATTCAATACCACAACCGTGGTCCTTATTATAAGTTTTTGCCACGCATCAATATCCTGGTACTCTTTGAACTCAATTCACACTGAAACTATTAACAAGTGAATAGGAAGAAAGAATGGTACAATCTCACCCACTCCATGATCTGTCTCAGAGTTCCTTTTCTTGGAGTCCAATACGATATGATGCAGGGGTACACCAACTTTCCGGGCAGTCAGGATAACTCACCCTAAAAACGCCCCTAGTTGTATGTGTGTGTTGTCTACCCCTGCTCGCACAGGGTCTGTCGGGGCACTCGCCCTAACAAGGGCGACCCCTGCCCCGAACTACCCCTTTGGGATACAATCCCTATATACACCCTATATCCACATCCCGACGTGGCCCGTTTCTATTGGTTTTACCAAATATCATCAGGGGATATATTGGAAACAACAAAAGGTAAGTATATGTATAAATTAGACTATGCGATACAAAGAGAGTACCTCCTAGTTATAGATCACAGTGGCGATCATAAAGTGACTCATGCAGGAAAATCATGCAAAGGTTAAAGTGCTATAGATAGTACCTATGCCAGTGGGCAAAGAATATTGCACTACCCTGTAGCTAAAGTGCTATGTGCTGTATCAAAACCAGTAAAACAATACTAAAATGATACTTCAGCTACTACACTTGCTATGATATAATTCCGCTGAGACACAGTCTGGTGCAGTGGCTAACTACAGACTATCCTAGTGGTCCCTGGTATCGTCTAATGTGGGGCTACTTTTATAATTACCTGTTCCTGAACGCCATGCTCCACACTTCCTGAACGCCGGCTGGAGTTCCGGTCGACAATGACGTCACATCCGGAAAGCCGCGCGCATCAAGCTGGCGGCGTCAGGCGTTGCCTAGGGGACGTGTGACCTCATCAACTCCGCCCCTCACAACACATATACAATAAATAAATAGGCCGTTACCTGGTTCTTTTATATATAGCCCCCCGCAACTCAAATTACTGACACAAGTGAACAGAGGCATTTAGAGGTTTGTGTAAAAGATTGTTGAACTAAGAAAAGATGGAAATTATGGAAATTACGTGTGTTACATAGTAGACAAGTGACCTAAGGCACAAGACTTGAGGCCGGTACCAATGTATGTCTATAATATATGAATCGATGGAATGAATTAAAATTAAGTGAGGACCTGACTATTTATTATAAAGGTGCAGAAAAGAAGAGACACTACAACAAATGCTTATAAGATAAGTAAAATATGAATAAAAAATATAAATATTAAGTGGGGGATACCTGAAATCTACCCAGGAAAGCGACAGGGATCATAAATCATAAAAAACATGCAAAGCTCAATTGCTCATTAAGGCCTTTTGGTGAAGTGGTTTGTAACCTAAATATCCATTGGGCCTCTCTCTGCAAGATGATCCTGTCCCAATCACCACCTCTTGGATTCGGTTTCACCAATTCAATGCCAACAAATTTTATTTCCTTGGTATCCCCCCCCATGCATTCCGTTGACGTGTCTCGCTAATGGTTTGTCTGCTTGTACCCTGATAGCTCTGAGGTGAGGAACACCTCAGAGCTATCAGGGTACAAGCAGACAAACCATTAGCGAGACACGTCAACGGAATGCATGGGGGGGGATACCAAGGAAATAAAATTTGTTGGCATTGAATTGGTGAAACCGAATCCAAGAGGTGGTGATTGGGACAGGATCATCTTGCAGAGAGAGGCCCAATGGATATTTAGGTTACAAACCACTGCACCAAAAGGCCTTAATGAGCAATTGAGCTTTGCATGTTTTTTATGATTTATGATCCCTGTCGCTTTCCTGGGTAGATTTCAGGTATCCCCCACTTAATATTTATATTTTTTATTCATATTTTACTTATCTTATAAGCATTTGTTGTAGTGTCTCTTCTTTTCTGCACCTTTATAATAAATAGTCAGGTCCTCACTTAATTTTAATTCATTCCATCGATTCATATATTATAGACATACATTGGTACCGGCCTCAAGTCTTGTGCCTTAGGTCACTTGTCTACTATGTAACACACGTAATTTCCATAATTTCCATCTTTTCTTAGTTCAACAATCTTTTACACAAACCTCTAAATGCCTCTGTTCACTTGTGTCAGTAATTTGAGTTGCGGGGGGCTATATATAAAAGAACCAGGTAACGGCCTATTTATTTATTGTATATGTGTTGCGAGGGGCGGAGTTGATGAGGTCACACGTCCCCTAGGCAACGCCTGACGCCGCCAGCTTGATGCGCGCGGCTTTCCGGATGTGACGTCATTGTCGACCGGAACTCCAGCCGGCGTTCAGGAAGTGTGGAGCATGGCGTTCAGGAACAGGTAATTATAAAAGTAGCCCCACATTAGACGATACCAGGGACCACTAGGATAGTCTGTAGTTAGCCACTGCACCAGACTGTGTCTCAGCGGAATTATATCATAGCAAGTGTAGTAGCTGAAGTATCATTTTAGTATTGTTTTACTGGTTTTGATACAGCACATAGCACTTTAGCTACAGGGTAGTGCAATATTCTTTGCCCACTGGCATAGGTACTATCTATAGCACTTTAACCTTTGCATGATTTTCCTGCATGAGTCACTTTATGATCGCCACTGTGATCTATAACTAGGAGGTACTCTCTTTGTATCGCATAGTCTAATTTATACATATACTTACCTTTTGTTGTTTCCAATATATCCCCTGATGATATTTGGTAAAACCAATAGAAACGGGCCACGTCGGGATGTGGATATAGGGTGTATATAGGGATTGTATCCCAAAGGGGTAGTTCGGGGCAGGGGTCGCCCTTGTTAGGGCGAGTGCCCCGACAGACCCTGTGCGAGCAGGGGTAGACAACACACACATACAACTAGGGGCGTTTTTAGGGTGAGTTATCCTGACTGCCCGGAAAGTTGGTGTACCCCTGCATCATATCGTATTGGACTCCAAGAAAAGGAACTCTGAGACAGATCATGGAGTGGGTGAGATTGTACCATTCTTTCTTCCTATCCACTTGTTAATAGTTTCAGTGTGAATTGAGTTCAAAGAGTACCAGGATATTGATGCGTGGCAAAAACTTATAATAAGGACCACGGTTGTGGTATTGAATGTGTGTGGGGTGTTATTTATTTTAAAGATTATTATTAAAAGTTATATTTTATTGGTGTTTTTCCCCATTTAGCTGTTTTTTCTGGCTATTCTAGTTTTTGTATATGATTTACCGTAAGGGGATTAGTTTGGTCATTTGACTAAAATCGGATTATATAAATTCTTAATATTAATCCCTCTATGGGGTTTCTGTTAGTATCAATCACTCTTGGCTCATCTCATTCACAACTTCGACATGCCGCATCCACTCCCCATCCCCGCCCCAACACATCCCCATCCCTCCTAAACCTTTCTTATGCGGAGGGGGAGGGAGTCCCAACCCCTTTACTCACTTAAACATGTCAACCTATCCTACTACCAGCTTGACCCGGTCTACCCCCCTCAGCCTTACATACAAATGTAAGGGGAGCAAAACAAGCAATATATCCTGTTCCTTATTTAACCACTACCCTATACCACAATTTCCCTCAGGGTACAAACCCACTTGGCGGGTCTGCAGAGAGTCTCCTTGCTGCGTTTTTGCACTGAGACTCGCTGCAGATCCCAGCCCTATACTTTCATTAGCAGAGATGTACATCCCTGCTGCGATTTTGTCTGCAGCCCTCCCCATTAACCCCCTAGCCGCCGGACATTATACATTACCGGGTCCCCGTTCCTGCTTGCTTCGGGGCTCCCGGTGTCCTCACGGCCCGCCCGGCCAATCAGTGCGCTGCGGCAGGGCAGCGCACTGATTGGCCGGGCAGAACGTGCCGGGAGCCGCCGAAGCAAGCGGGAGCAGGGACCTGGTAATGTGTATCCTGCCTGCCCCCCCCCCCCCTGCAGCCCCAATCGCCCCCTGCCGCATGATCGCCCCCCGCACCCCCCGGCCGCACGATTGCACCCCCCGGCCGTACGATCGCCCCCCGCAGCCCCCATCGCCCCCCGGCCGCACAATCGCCCCCCGCAGCCCCGATCGCCCTCCGCAGACCCCGGCCGCACGATTGCCCCCCGCACTCCCCGGCCTGTGGGGGGCGATCGTGCGGCCGGGGGCTGCGGGGGGCGATCGTACGGCCGGGGGGTGCGGGCGATCGGGGCTGCAGGTAGGATATACATTACCAGGTCCCCGCTCCTGCTTGCTTCGGCGGCTCCCGGCACGTTCCGCCCAGCCAATCAGTGCGCTGCCCCGCCGCAGCGCACTGATTGGCTGGGCGGGCCGTGAAGACACCGGGAGCCCCGAAGCAAGCAGGAACGGGGACCCGGTAATGTATAATGTCCGGCGGCTAGGGGGTTAATTGGGCGGGCTGCAGACAAAATCGCAGCAGGGATGTACATCCCTGCTGCGAGTTTCTCTGCTAATGAAAGTATAGGGCTGGGATCTGCAGCGAGTCTCGCTGCAAAAACACAGCAAGGAGACTCGCTGCAGACCCGCCAAGTGGGTTTGTAACCTTATACTTCCAAACTTATACCCTAATTTTTTCCATTTATTACCCCCCCAACCCCCCTCCGCATTTCCTGGGTTTCCTCCCCCCTCCTCCATTTTGACCATTTGCTTTCATATTCCTCTATCTTATTGAACTGTAGGGCTTTTACATAATCCATCAGTTTTATGGTGCGTTCACACCTACAGGATCTGCAGCTGATTTTCTGCAGCAGATTTTATTTGAATAACTGAACACAGCATCAAATCTGCTGCAGATCCTGTAGGTGTGAACGCACCCTTAAGCTCTTTATCTCCTTTCTCCAATCCTCCAATGAAGGTACACTCGGGGAGATCCATTTCTTTAAAGGAGAAGTGCCATGAAAAACGTTTTCCCAGTAATTGAAGCACATTACAAAGTTATATAACTGTGTAATATGCTTCAATCACCTATCTGCCTCCCTTCCCTGTCTTTTCCCCCCTCCACCCCCCACCAGAAAGTGTCCTAACTCACACAGACCTAATGACTGTCGTCATCGTCACCAAGCTCTTCTCTCAGCTCCTTCTCCTGTTACAGCAGCCCCCCTCCTCCCCTGCCTTGTCAGGTGACTCAGCTTGCTCAGCTCCCATTGGCTAAAAAACTGCAAGCCATCACTTGGACTGGGGAGGGGGGGCTGCTGTAACAGGACCTAGAGCAGCCCTCCTGCTAATGACTCATCCTCACAAGAAGGAGCTGCCTGGTGACGGTGACGGCAGTAATTAGGTCTGTGTGAGTTAGGACACTTCCTGGTGGGGGGTGGAGGGGGGAAAAGACAGGGAAGGGAGGCAGATAGGTGATTGAAGCATATTACAGAGTTATATATAACTTTGTAATGTGCTTCAATTACTGGGAAAAAGTTTTTCATGGCACTTGTCCTTTAATATACAGAATCTAGCTGCAAACAATACTCTACTTACTATACTTTTTTGTACCCTTGTAAGCCCTAGCCCTCCAATTTCCCTCAAAAGTGCAGTTTCTGGACACATCTTCAAATCCACCCTTGTTCTATCCTTAATTTCCCCAAATGATTTCTTCCCAATATCTTTTAAGTTTGGGGCATCTCCACATCAAGTAAATTAAAGGGAACCTGTCACGGCCCGTACCGGGATGACAGGCTCCCGACCCCCTACTACAGCCCCCTATACTCACCTGATCCCGCCGGGTCCCGCCTCTGGATCCGGTCGGGTCACGGAGATCTCAGCCGCTGCAGCCCGGCGCGCGCTGAGAGATGAGTCCAACGCTTATAGAGAATGTCAGGTGAGTCCAGCACTCCGTCATTCTCCATGAGCGTTGGACACATCTCTCAGCGCGCGCGCGCCGGGCTGCAGCGGCTGAGATCTCCGTGACCCGACCGGATCCAGAGGCGGGACCCGGGGGGATCAGGTGAGTATAGGGGGCTGTAGCGGGGGGTCGGGAGCCTGTCACCCCGGCACAGGGGGTGACAGGTTCCCTTTAAATCTCCCTTATTTCCTTTACATCTATCCCATAAATCTGTATCCCGTGTTTTCATCTTAAACAACTTAACTGGTGTAAAGTATAGCCTTCTAATTATACAAATCTGTGACACTCTATGATTCATTCTCAAACTATACTCCTTTATGTTACCCATAACACTTCCCCAATCTATTTCGGTTGTCCCCATATCTTCCTCCCACTTAAACCTAAATTTCTCCTCCAGTGCTTCATTTACAGTATGAATCAACATCTTATATAATTTCCCCACCGTGCCCTTACTTAATTTCACAATATTATCATTAAGTAAATAAAAATCCTCTACCACAAACATTTCTTTCTCTTTAGACTCTCTCACCATGTGTTTAAGCTGATAGTACCGTAGAGCATCCTGCTTACTCAAACCCCACTCCTCCGACAAGGCCTCAAAGGATTTTAGGTTACCAGATGGATCAAATACATGTTCTATATTTATGGTCCTGCGTTTTGCCCAAAACAGACAATCCTGAAATTTACTAAACTGGTCCAGATTCTCATTAAGCCACAGTAGTGTAAATTGGTTGCTCTTATTTAGACCCAACAACTTTTTACTATTTGACCATACCCTCTTATACAGACCATTTAGGGGACTATTTTTTATCTCAATTCTCCCTGCCTCCAACAACTATGGTAGATTTGGGCTGCATATGTCAGTATGTTCTTGCCACATACCCCAGAAATCATACCCAGAAATCATACTCTTTCCATTTCACTATGTACAACAATTGCGCCGCCAAATATACACTTCAAAAATAGGGAGGTTAAAGCCTCCTTCCTCCCATTTTTTTGTCAGCAATTCATATTTTGCCCTTGGGGTTTTTCTTTTCCAAGTTAACTCATTACATAAACCCCTTATTTCCCCAAAGGCTTTCTTCCCTATCAATACTGGGCTATTAGCTAAAACATACAGAACCTGTGGCAGCACAATAATTTTTACCAGTCCAATTCTATCGGCAATGCTGAGCGGAAACTTCTCCCATAATCTCATTTTCCCCTGTACCTTTCTAATTAAGGGGGTCCAGTTCAGTTTAATGTAGTTGTCTATCTCGGATGAAAGCTCTATTCCTAGATATTTTATGGAGGCCTCAGGAGCGCAGACCCTCAACTGTCCATAATCTCCCCCATCCCTGGCATCCAGGAATAAAAGCGAGGACTTTCCCCAATTAATGGAAAAACCTGAGTAACTCCCAAAAATCTCAATTGCCTCCATCACCCCTCTCATCAAGGACCGAACACTCCCCAGGAACATCATCAGCAAACCATGCTATCTTCTCAGTTCCCGATGAGTGCTTGAATCCCCTGATCTTACTTGAGCCTCTAATGTACTCAGCCAGGGGCTCCATTGCCATTGCGAACAAGAGAGGGGACAGGGGACACCCCTGTCTCGTACCTCTGGACAGCAGAAAGGATTCAGACACCTGCCCATTGACCAAAATATTTGCTCTAGGCTCTGAGTGGAATAGTTTCTAATTCAACTTTTTTATTAAAAGGTTTTCAAATACGAATTACAGGAAAGGAAAACAGAGGACAGAACTTTACAATCTTGTAGCATGAATTTCAGAGAAATGTGTTAGATGAACATGATGAGCAGTGTCCTGCCGAAACACCGCCATGCAAGAGATAATAACAAAATAAAACAGTACAACATCCATACAGTAAAATGGTGTAGGCTAAACGAGAAGACATGCTTATAAGCAACAAACAGCAATCTGTGATAGACACAAGGTGCGTTGCATCTAGAAGATAATACTTTAAAGAGTCACTGTTGTTAATTTTTTTTTGCAGAAATCAATAGCCCAGGCGATTTTAAGAAACTTTGTAATTGGGTTTATTAGTCAAATATGCCATTATCTGCATGTAAAAAACCTTTTCCCAGGTCCCCCCCCCTCCTCTCCTTTCTGCCATCCACTCCTCAGAATCAAGAAATCTCGACTGTTTTTTCATCAGTCGGATCTGTCTGGTCTATGAAGAGGGGAGGGGGGAGGAGGAAGGAGCGAGATTAGCGGGCAGCAGAGAGCCAAGAACAAAGGATTGCACAGCGGGGGAGCTCTTCACAGTGCTATTCAGAGGTCAGAGAGGTCAATGGTGACTGTCAGAGGAGAGAGCCTGCTATGTGAATGTAAATTAACTCTTTGTTGTCCTGTTTTGCTGCTTTTACTTTCTCTCTCCATAGGAAAACCATGAAGACAGGGGGGAGAGCTTCAAACTGCTTTTTCATGATAAAAATTCTTTTTTCCGCTAATAAACCCAATTACAAAGTTTCTTAAAATCGCCTGGAATATTGATTTCTGCAATAAAAATTTTAACGACAGTGACACTTTAAGAACAGGGGACAAGGCCCGCTAGTAAGTCAACTTGGATGCATAAAAATATAACACAACCCAACATCAAAGGGAGAAAGGAGAAAAGAAGAGATAGGGAATAAAAAAATAAAAAAAAGGGGGGGGGGGGGCGGACAAGAGAGAGAAAGCGAGCAGAGTGAAGCGTGTGGTCCATACCTGAGTGAGCCGTCACAGACGAGCTTTCGGCATCCTGAGGGCCCCAGAGTCATAGCACCGTGGAGGTGTATTGCCAAGAAGGGAAGGGAGGAGAAAAAGAGAACTACACTTACTCTAGTGAGACAGATCGGTAGCTAGGTGATGTGAGGAAGTCCAGCCACGCAAACCAGGTGGACGTGTAAGTTGCGGCCTCTTTGGGAGACGATGCCAGGAGTTCCTCCATGTGCTGAATATGTGTAGCCTCTTTAAACCATTCCTCCAGGGACGGGACATCCGTAGATCTCCAGTGCCCGGGAATGACTTGTCTTGGCCGCTTGTAAGGGACTTTTTATATTTCATTTGGGCCATAGGGAACATAAACAAAAGCTTCAGGGGTGTTTGGTATGAGTACGCCTGTGATTTCCGAAATGATGCATAATACCGGAGTAAGACTGGAGTCGGGGGTAGCCCCACCAAACATGGGACATAGTACCCTGTGCTGTGCCACATCTCCAACACACATCCGACACCGAGGGAAACCATCTATGAAGAACCACGGGAACCCTGTATCACCAAGATACAATTTTGTAGCAGGTCTCTTGTGCTTTCGTGGCAATTGACACTTAATGGATAAGAAAGAAACATCTGGACCATTGTTCCTCTGTGAACTGCTTGCCAAGTTCCCTCTCCCACATCCCACAGAAAGGAGGGGGAACCCGAGATCTATCTGAGATCAACTGTCCATAGATGGCGGAAATCGAGTGTGATCGTGGGGAGGTGGACATACACAATCGTTCGAAGTCTGTGAGAGGACGGGAGAAGTGTTTACCTCGTGATTTGAATGTGTTGAAGTGCCGAATTTGTAAATATGCAGCTGGAGCATCATCTCGGAGGATTGAGTTGAGAGGTTTGAGAGAACCGTTAGCTAGGACATGGGAAAATCGGAGGGGGGTGGATTTAGAGAAGCCCAAGAAAGAGGTGTAGGATGCGCCAGGGGGGAACTCAGGATGGTGAGTTATCGGCAATAGGGGGCCTAAGAGGTCAATCAAAGAGGCGGTCGCGCATCCGGCATGGAGGCTGGCCAAGGTGTGTCGTGTGGAGTAAGACATAACATGAGTATCTGCCAATGAGGGGGACCAAGTCCATGGGAGTGTCGCCAAGGATTTGGAAGAAAGCGACTGCGCCAGGTGGACCCATAACTTGGACCTTTCATTGTGAATCATGTCCAAGACTCGGGCATGAACGCAAGCTAGATAATACAGGCGGCAGTCCGGAAGCCCCGTGCCACCTAGGAGTTTGGGTTTAGTGAGAGTCAGTCTACCAAGACGGGGTCTCCTAGAGGCCCAAATAAAGGACCCAAAGCACCGCTGGAGCTGGCAAAAATACGAAGAGGAGATAGATACCGGTAAGTATAACAGTTGCGGCAGCAAAACCATCTTGATGATGATGACTCTACCAAAACCATGAGAATTCTGGGCGATCCCATTGTTCCAATTCCTTGCGGAAGCGTGTAAGAAGAGGGGAAAAATTGGTTGAGAAGAGAAGTGAGAGGTCAGGGGGAAGTTTTATTTCTAAATATGTAATCCCAGCTGAGGGCCAAGTGAAAGGAAAAGAAGCCTGGAGGGAAGATACAGTGCTGCTAGGGAGAGAGACATTGAGGGCCTCTGATTTTGGAAGAGTTTATTTTGAAATTTGACCATGCACCAAATGTGGGCCATCAGGGAGGGAAGGGAGGTTATAGGATCTGTAATATAAACTAATAGGTCATCGGCGAAGGCCGAACACTTGTATTCCCTGCCCCCCACTGTGATCCCGTGAATGTTCGGGTCTACCCTAATAGAGGCCATCAAATGCTCCATAACAAGCACATACAGTAACTGGGATAGGGGATACCCCTGGCGGGTGCCATTGCAAGTGGGGAAGGGGTCAGAGAGGATGCCATTGATTTTCAATTGGGCCGTCGGGGTATTATAGAGTGCCATAATTTTTGAAGTAAGGATTGGGCCCAAGCCCATGTGGTGGAGGGTTTGTGCCAGAAAGGACCAGGAAACCCTATCAATCGACTTTTCGGCATCTAATGATAAGATCATTAGTGGAAGCTTCCGGGAGCGGGCGTGATGTATAATATCGATAATATTATCTCTGGCCTCCCTCCCCGGCACAAACCCCACCTGGTCTGAGTGAATGAGAGTGGGCAAAAGGGCATTGAGACGGTTGGCTATTATTTAGGAAAAGATTTTTAGATCAACATTTAGAAGGGAAATGGGACGGTAACTACTGCAGTGTTGAGGATCTTTCCCGGGTTTGGCCAGGACTACGACATGGGCTAAGGTAGAATACATCGGGAAGGGAGAGTCAGGGGAGATAGAGTTAAAGGCAGACAGTAAGAGGGGGGCTATATGTGATTGCAGTTCCTTGTGAACTGGGTTCCGTCGGGGCCCGGGCTCTTGCCCCCCGGCAGATCACCTATTACCGAGGCTAGCTCCAGGGAGGAAAAGGGTTCCTCCAAAGAGGCTATCGGTGTGTTTACACAGGCAGATTTATCTGTCAGATTTTTGAAGCCAAAGGCAGGAACAGACCATAAGCAGGGAATGGGTCCTAAAGGAAAGGCTGAGATTTCTCCCTTTTTCAAATCCATTCCAGGGTTTGGCTTCCAAAATCTGTCAGATAAATCTGCCTGTGTAAACGCACCATAAGGTTTAACTTGGGAGGGATAGGGGACGGGGGAGGATCGGAGGAACTCTGGGGTGGGAGGTGATAAAGGTCCAAATAAAACGCATGGAATTAGGACAGGATGTACTGGGAGGTATGCACCAAGGAGTCCGACTTATTTTTAATACAGGGTATATGTGACTGGGCTAAGCGGGCTCTCAGTGACCTGGCCAACATCCGTCCACTCTTGTTGCCATACTCATAGAAGCGACTTCTACAAACTTGGAGCATTCTAACCCAGGAGGCCTGCAAGAGCCGTTTCACTTTGAGTCTGGCAGCCTGCAGGTTGTGAAGTATGGAAACAGAAAGTGCACATTTATGTGCCAGCTCAAGCATAGAGACCTTTTGAAGTGCCCGGGACAAAGTAAGTGCTTTATCTCGCTTTAGCTGCGCCCCTTGTCGTATCAGCACTCCGCATTTAAGTGCCTCCCATTTGACGTACGGTGCGGTGGAATCCTCGGCGTGGTCCTGAAGAAAGTCCGCAATCGTTTTCTTCAGGTCGGCAGTGCATACCGTATCCATTAGTAGAGACTCGTTCAGTCTCCAGGACCAGGTCGATCTTGTAAGATTAGGCAGCCGTAGAGAGCAAAAGACCGGGGCGTGATCCGACCATAGGATACTAGCCATTGAGGAGGAGGATAGCCAGGACAGGGCGCTATGCTGTACCATAATATAATCCAGGCGGCTTTAGGTGTCGTGCGGGGCGGAATACAAGCTATAATCTCTATCTGCGGGATGTAACATGCGCCAGGCGTCACAAAGTTGGAGCTGCAAAAACGCTCTCTTAGCCCTTTTAATGGAGGAGTAATAGAGTCCTGAGCGACCGGTAGAGTTATCCATAGTAGGGTCCAGAGTTAAATTCAGATCCCCGCACAACACCACAGACCCCTGGATGAGAGGGAGCGCCAAATCAACCAGGCCAACCAAAAAGTCCGTCTGACCTTGATTTGGGGCATAACCATTAATGATGGTGAACGGAGCAGGCAACGGAGTGATGAATACCAATCGGTACCCCTTTGGACCTGGATTCATGATTATCAGCAAAAAACCATTGTGTGTAATGTTTATGTTTAATCTTGGGGGCGTGGCCGGATTTAAAATGTGTCTCCTGAAAACAGGCTATGTGCATGTTTTTACGATGTAAGTGATGTAGTATCTGGGCACGTTTTTCTGGGGTGTTAAATCCCTTCACATTAAAGGAGGCAATATGAAGTTCCGCCATTACTTATGGACCAGTAGTACACTCCGGGGTCCCCAGGACGGATAGGAAGAGAGGCTGGGTATGCGGTTATCTGGACCAGAAAAAGGGGAGAGCAGGAAGAAGCTATGGAGAGAAGAAGGAACAACAGGAAGTTAGATACCAAAGAAGCAGGAGTAGAGCAACTGCTGCTTCAACTAAAGACAATTAAACAATGGAGAATACATGCCCGGGGGAAATCCCAGAGCGGTCTCCAACCTATTGGGGAAAGGTAGTAGACGGGTAGATGAGAGGTGAGAATTAATTCTCGGCATTATGATAAAGGGCCAATGAGGCAACAGAAAAATACGAAAACATTTATAACTATGGATATGGACAACCGGCACCAAAGGGGGGCCGATTGAAAACTGCTAGGGGGAGTAATGAAGTTAAATGGAGCTGAGTAAGTGGTGGAAGGGGGGCCTAGATGCATTTACTAGTCTAAAGTCCACTAGGTATCTAAACAGGGCTACAGGGGGAGGTCAGTTCAGGTAGGGGAAGAAGAATGGGCCCTATCATCCAGGACATGGGCGGCCCGGGACGGTGATCTAGGTTGTCGGCTCCTTGGTGGTCTAGGCGGCAGGCCTCCGGGGGGGACCCTGTGAGGGCTTAGGAGTTGTTGCGGCGAGGAGCGTTTCAGAGGAACTGTGGCAAGAGTCGGCCATACCAGGAGGGTGATGTTGGTAAGCTCCAAGTCCTGCAGGAAGCCAGGAAGGTCATAAGGAGAGCAGAGGGTGATGGTTCTATTTCCCTTTCGCACCGATAGGGCAAATGGGAAGCCCCAACGGTATGGGATATTTCTGTCCTGGAGTGCAGATAAGAGCGGTTTCAGTGCCGCTCTCTGGGCCAATGTGTGGCAGGAGAGATCGGAAAACAAGTAAATTTGGGTATCCTTATAGAGCAGTTTGTCTCCTGGCGCTTTGTAGAATGTCCTCTTTGGTGGAATAGAAATGCACGCGGCAAATAACGTCACGTGGTCGTTGGTCATCGAGGTTGAAAGGTCTTAGCGCCTTATGGGCTCTGTCCAGTTCAATATGATTATCCGGAGGGCGGTCGAGAAGGTCGTTAAAGATGGAGGTCAATACTTCAAACAGGTCTCTTGAGGCAATGGACTCTAGAAGTCCCCTGATACGGAGGTTATTCCTCCTACTTCTGTTCTCGATGTCATCTAGATGCTGCTGCAGGGCAAAAAGCTGATCTGAGTGTTGCCGGACCTGAGATTGAAGGGCCTGGACAGTGGAGAAGGCAGAGTCTTGTGTTGCTTCAACGGAAGCGACTTTCACAGACAGCGAGGAAAGTTCTTTGCGGAACTGAGCGAATTGTTGTTTGCATTCCTCTACTATTTGCTTAGTCAGGTTAGAGAAATCGTCTTTAGTGGGCAGAGATGAGACCAGTGAGCGGAGATCCGCCATGGAGACATAGGCTTCAGTGTTAGCGCCCTGCTGTCGTGCTCCAGGGAACCCCGGTAGGTGTGTCACGGTGAGCAATTGGGCATCAGATGGGGTTGGGGGTGAGGAGCAGGTGCGCAAAATCGAGGGTGTATTGTCCAGGCTATTGGAAAGTTCAGCATGTATTGGAGAATGCACAGTGAACCCCTGTACAGTCTGCTGTGGTAGGTAGGAAACCGATGGCATCATGATCCCAGCAGGTGAGGTAGCCATATTTGGGAGTGAAGCACTCCACAAGGAGCCCGTGGACCAGTGGGGCGATGGCGCTGTGCGCACTGTGTATGAGGCCTGGGCTGAGGTAACATGTGGTGGTACAGTCCAGTCAGCATGCAATGGAGGCTGGGTATGGCTGCACACTGAGCTGGGTAAACTGTGCTGACCGGAGGAGACAGTGCAGACCCAGGGGGATGAGAGCAGTCACCAGTGAGGAGATCCACTAGGAGGGGGTTAGGATCAGCCGTTCCCACCGCAACAGAGTCTTCTGTGGGAGGGCACTGAGGTGCTGGTGCGGACAGACCCAAAGGGAACATGGTGCCGTCCTGCACAGGAACTGAGGAGGAGGAGCCTGCCGGACCGGGACTTGCTGGGGAGAGAGGGCCCGCTGAGGACACAGTCCGGTGAGCGTGCAGGTGAGGGAGCACACCGGGGGGGCTGCTATTTAATGGCTGGGGTCGGGGGAGTTCCACCTGGCTATCCAGGCGCTGCACCTCTCCATCTCAGTCACGGGTCCGGCTGCCATCTTGGATTTCTTCCTCCGCGCCATCATGCTGGGGGAAGGCCTGAGGAGAAGAGGCAGGCGGGATAACAGCGGGTGTTTTGTGGTCTCCAGTGGGGAGAATCACTGGTGAGGAGATGCAATTAGGGGCCTCGGCTGGCCGGTTCTTCACAGTGGGCGGCGCTGTGTGGGGCTCGACTGCGGGAGATGCTGCCACAGCCTCGGGGGCTGGGAGGCTAGAGCACGGGGGCTGGGAGCGGGTAAAATAAGCCTCAATGTCAGGCTGAGGAGAGGCAGAACGTGTGAATGGCCTACCCTTTGTTTTTCTAGACACTCTGCCATGCACCATTTAACACCTCCAGTAGCTCTTCCCATAACCTCTCTCCTGCTACCTTTTATAGTTCAGTTGGTAAACCATCCGAGCACTGAGCTTTACCGTCTCCCATCTCCCTCAATGCCTTAAGTTCTTCCATCGTAAATGGGGCATCCAACTGTTCCCTCTCAGCAGCCTCAATTTTAGGTAAAGAGATACCCCCAAATAGTCCGCTAAATCCTCTGGCCTATAACACCCTTCTGAGGCATATATATTGCTATAATACTGAACAAAAATATCTAAGATCTCCTTAGTTGTGGTGACCTGCTGTCCCTGCCATTCCAATGAAACTATCCCTGCTGAGCCTCGATTACTCTCCACTAACCTTGCCAACATTCTTCCTGGACGTTCCCCCTCTACCCTTCAAAAACATCTGTCTGGCAGCATTCTTTTTGAGAAGCACTTTATCTAGTTGTTCCTGCTCTTTTACCCAATTACTCCAGTTCTCCTGAGTGGGATTATCCTTTTACTCTCTTTCTGCCACTTCCAACCCTTTACAGTAATTCCTTTCCTTCTCCTTCACTTCTCTCTTTTTATATACTATTTTGTGGAATAGAAGTCCCCTCAGCATTGCCTTCAAGGCATCCTTTACTCTCTGCTGTTCCTTTATTGAAATGAAAAAATTCATCTATATTACAACGCCAATCTAGATCAATTACCTTCAGCCAAGTAGCATTCAGCCTAAATGCTTTGCTTAGGGTGCGTTTACACAGAAAGATTTATCTGACAGATTTTGGAAACCAAAGCCAGGAATGGATTTGAAATGAGCATAGATCCCAGTCTTTCCTTTATGACCTGATCCCTGTTCACAGTCTGTTCCTGGTTTTGGCTTCAAAGATCTGTCAGATAAATCTGTCTGTGTAAACGCACCATTAGACCCCTTTCTTTGCTCCCAACCTCTATTATCAAAGGAGTATGGTCAGCACTATGGACTATGTCCAAATTTCGCTCTCTTAACATACTCTAGCACCTGCTTATCTCCTAGCGCCAGGTCTATTCTAGACATACATTTATGCATGAGTATTCCTTCCTGTCTCCATTCTTAATCCGCCATATAGCATACCAGTTCAGTTCTGTGCAGATCTTAGCCAATTGTGTTTCCATTCCTATTCCTATTCCTTTCCTCCACATGGCATCTATCCCTATCTACAGTACATCAAACACTTCATTGAAGTCCCCCAACCACATTTTCGGACACTCGGCCATCTTGTCCATTATCCCATCTATTTCCACAAACAATTTCCTTGTAAATGGTGGGGGGAAATAGACAGCACATAAGAGAAACTCCAAATCCTCACAAACTAAATGCAGTATAACATACCTCCCATACTCATCCACCCTTTTCTGTAGCACTTTTACCTTCAAACCCTTATGGATGAGCACACTCACCCCTCTGGAGTAATTAGAAAACACGGAATGGAAACTGGTATCTACCCACCTTCTATGTAAAATATTAAGGGACTTATAAGTCAAATGCAAAAGCCCAGCAGTATTCACACAGTGGGTATTTATATACAATGGTTTGCAATAAATTAGAATATCAACAAAAAGTTTTTTTTCAGTAATTCAATTCAAAAGGTGACCTCATATATTCTATAAAGTCATTACATACAGAGTGAACTTTTTCAATCGTTTATTTCTGTTAAAGTTGATAATTATGGATTACAGCCAAGAAAACCCCAAAAGTCAACATTTCAGAAAATTAGAATAATTACCCAAAACACCTGCAGTGGCTTCCTAAGAGTTATGAAAGGTCCCTTAGTCTGGTTTAGTATGCAACACAATCATGGAGAAGACTGCTGACTTGACAGATGTCCAGAAGGCAGTCATTCACACACTCAACAAGGAGGGTAAGTCACAAAAGTTTATTGCTAAAGAAGCTGGCTGTTCTCAGAGTGCTGTATCAAAGCATATAAATGGAAAGTTGAGTGGAAGTGAATAGTGTTGTAGAAAAAGGTGCACAAGCAACCGGGATAACCGCAGTCTTAACACGATTGTAAAGAAAATCAGGGCTCCAGACTAAAAAATTTACCTAGGAGCCATTGGCTCCTAACCTGAAAAATTTAGGCGCCAAATAGAATATTTGGTCGCCAACATTTTAAACCATGTAAAATTAATGTTATGTTAAATGGGACTTACTGTGTGCAGAGGCCGCGGCAGCCTCATCCTCCTCCTCCTCCTCCTCCTTTAGATCCTTTCTTTTCTTAGTTTGAAAACGTTCAACATGGAAACTTGCAACTTGACAACCATATACAGTCTGACTCAGTACTTCAGCCTCACTTGGCTAGCCTTCTAATGAGGCTTACTCTTCTGAACTTGAACTTAAAGGGAACCTGTCGACCCCCGTGCCGGGGTGACAGGCTCCCAACCCCCCGTTAGAGACCCCTATACTCACCTCATCTTCACCCCGCTTCTGAAGATGGTCGGGTCACGGAGATCTCAGCCGCTGCAGCCCGGCGTGCGCTGAGAGATGAGTCCAACGCTCATAGAGAATGACGGGAGAGTCCAGTGCTCCGTCATTCTCTATGAGTGTTGGACTCATCTCTCAGTGTGCGCGTCAGGCTGCAGCGGCTGAGATCTCCGTGACCTGACCACCTCCAGAAGCGGGATCCGGCGCGATGAGGTGAGTATAGGGGGTTCTAACGGGGGGTTGGGAGCCTGTCACCCCGGCACCGGGGGTGACAGGTTCCCTTTAAAAGCTTGCAACAGTCTATACATACTGAGCTAGACTTCTGACTGCAGCCATAGTGACCCCCCACAAGATGTGTATATAGATAGATATATCTCTCACCTAGTGACTAATGCAAGTGACCCCCTACAATACAGACACCTGAGGGGCCCTGATAATAATAATTGTGCATATATCTATCTCCCAGTGTCTGCAGCCAGTTTGCCCTACACTTATAGATGGCCCCCTCCTCTTATAGAGGACCCCCTCCTTTTATAGATGGCCCCCTCCTCTTATAGATGACCCTCTCTACCCCCATTATAGATGCCCCCTCTCCCCCCCCATTATAGATGCCCCCTCTTCTCCCCCCCTTAGATACCCCCTCCCCTTATAGATGACCCCCTCTACCCCCATTATAGATGCCCCCTCCTCCCCCCCATTATAGATGCCCCCTCTTCTCCCCCCCCTTAGATACCCCCTCCCCTTATAGATGACCCTCTCTATCCCCATTATAGATGCCCCCTCTCCCCCCCATTATAGATGCCCCCTCTTCTCCCCCCCTTATAGATACCCCCTCCCCTTATAGATGACCCTCTGTACCCCCATTATAGATGCCCCCTCCTCCCCCCCATTATAGATGCCCCCTCTTCTCCCCCCCTTATAGATACCCCCTCCCCTTATAGATGCCCCCTCTCCCCCCCATTATAGATGCCCCCTCTTCTCCCCCCCTTATAGATACCCCCTCCCCTTATAGATGCCCCCTCTCCCCCCCATTATAGATGCCCCCTCTTCTCCCCCCTTATAGATACCCCCTCCCCTTATAGATACCCCCTCCCCCTATAGATGACCCCCTCTCCCCCCATTATAGATGCCCCCTCTCCCCCCCCCATTATAGATGCCCCCTCTTCTCCCCCCCTTATAGATACCCCCTCCCCTTATAGATGCCCCCTCTCCCCCCCCATTATAGATGCCCCCTCTTCTCCCCCCCTTATAGATACCCCCTCCCCTTATAGATACCCCCTCCCCCTATAGATGACCCCCTCTACCCCCATTATAGATGCCCCCTCTCCCCCCCCCCATTATAGATGCCCCCTCTTCTCCCCCCCCTTATAGATATCCCCTCCCCTTATAGATGCCCCCTCTCCCCCCACCATTATAGATGCCCCTCTTCTCCCCCCATTATAGATGCCCCCCCTTTCCTCTATGCTAAGCAATATTTAAAAAAAACAAACACACAAACTCACCTGACAACCCGCTCCCCTGGCGATCCTCTTCTTCGGACGCTGTCCCCGGCTGATGCGCGGCTGCCGGGGGTGTCCCGTCCTATCCCCGGCAGCGCGGCGCGTCAGTGAGCTCCCTGTACGCCGGGGCTGTGACTTCTGACACAGGAAGCGTCTCTGACGCGCGCTTCCTGTGCCGGAAGTCAGGGCCCCAGGCAGCTCACTGATGCGGCGCTGCCGGGGATAGGACGGGACACCCCCGGCAGCCGCGCATCTTAAAGAGACAGGGCACCGCCGCCGGGGCCACTCGCAAATGGCGCCCAGATTAATAAATCTGGGCGCCATTTGCAAAACGTCAGTCGCATTGGCGATCATTTTGGTCGCCATCTGGAGCCCTGAAAATGCCATTCCAAAATTTGGGAGAGATGCACAAAGAGTGGACGGCTGCTGCAGTCAGTGCTTCAAAAGCCACAAGCACATCCAGACGTCTGCAGGACACGGGCTACAAGTGTTGCATCCCATGTTTCACTCCTGACCAATAAACAAGGCCAGAAGTGTCTTATCTGGGCCAAGGAAAAGAAGAACTGGACTGCTGATCAGTGGTCAAAGGTGCTGATTTCAGATTAAATTAAATTTTGCATTTCATTTGGAAATCTCGGTCCCAGAGTCTGGAGGAAGAGTGGAGAGGCTGTACACAATCCAAGCTTCTGGAGGTCTAGTGTGAAGTTTCCACAATCAGTGATGGTTTGGGGAGCCATGTCATCTGCTGGTGTAGGTTCACTGTTTTTCATTAACACTAAAGTCAACGCTGCCGTCTACCGGGAAATTTTAGAGCACTTCATGCTTCCCTATGCTGGAAAGATTTTTGGAGATGGAATTTTCATCTTCCAGCAGGATTTGGCACCTGTCCACATGGCCAAAAGTACCAATCACTGGTTTACTTACTACAGCATCACTGGGCTTGAGTGGCCAGCAAACCTGCCAGACCTTAACCCCATAGAGAATTTATGGGGTATTGTCAAGAGGAAGATGAAAGACACCAGAGACAACAATGCAGACGAGCTGAAGGCCGCTATCAAAGCAACCTGGGCTTCAATAACACCTCTGCAGTGCCATCAGCGGATCGCCTCCATGCCACATTGTCGCATTGATGCCGTCATTCATGCAAAAGGTTCCCCAACCAAGTATTGAGGGCATTTACAGACTTTTCATTTGGTCGACTTTTCATTTCTGTGTCAAAAACATTTTTTTTTCTCAGTTGGTTTTATATTATATTCTAATTTTCTGAAATACTGACTTTTGGGTTTTCTTGGCTGTAATCCATAATCATTAACTCTAACAGAAATAAACGCTTGAAAAAGTTCACTCTGTATGTAATGACTCTATAGAATATATGAGGTCACTTTTTGAATTAAATTAATGGAAAAAAATAACTTTTTGTTGATATTGTAATTTATTGCAAACCACTATACATGCACAGTAAGGAGAGAAGGGGATAGACATTGCTGGACTTCTAAAATTTCTAAAGGTTATATCTTAGCCCTGGAAGGCAAGATTAAAAAATAAGTCACATCTCCTGATTCAGGGTATTATTCAAGGTAAAATAGTAACATAGTTAATAAGGTTGAAAAAGACAAGAGTCCATCAAGTTAGGGCCCTATTCCACAGTAACGATAATCGGCCGGATCAGCCCCATTTGGCCCGATTCGGCCGATTATCGTTCGGTGAAATAGAGAGAACGATCAGCCGATGATCGTGTCATCGGCTGATCGTTCATTTAGGGCCAGACCTAAAATCACCGTTCCCCCACCGCGCATCGCTACGGTTGAATAGCGGTGAGCAGCGGGCGACCGCGCTATCTCCTGAATGGCCGGTCAGCTGACGGAGTGCTCAGCCAATCACAGGCCGGGACCGCCGCGGCCTGTGATTGGCTGAGTGTGGCCTGTCAGCTGACCGGCCATTCAGAAGATAGAGCGCGGGGGACCCGGAGCGGAGGACAAGCCCTGCAGCCAGGTAATGTATTGCTGCAAGGACATCGGTAACGATGTCCTTGCAGCCCTCGCTCAACGATCATCGGGCCGTGGAATAGGCCCAGTAAACGAGCGCCGATCTAGCAGATCGCTGCTCATTTACATCGTTGATCGGGCCCTCCTCGGCCCATGGAATAGGACCCTCAAACCTATAACTCTACTGTGCTGATCCAGGGGAAGGGGAAAAAAAACCCTATGAGGCAGATGACAATTACCCCATCACAGGGAAAAATTCCTCCCTAACTCCAATGGCAATAAGAATAATCCCTGGATCAATGTATTACCGGAAATCTAATGCCCATAACTTATAATATTATATTTAAAGAAAAGCATCAATGCTGTCCTTGTACTTACATAATAAAGCAGCCATGACAGCCTCATGTGGCAGAGAGTTCCACAGTCTCACTGCTCTTACAAAAAAAGAATCCGCACGGGACCCGTGGAGAAGAAGACCGCAGCAGCAGCCCTGGAACGTGGATAGGTAAAGTTTATAGTTAAGCAAGGGCTGCAAGGACATCAGTAACGATGTCCCTGCAGCCCTTGTTTAACAATTATCGATCTAGCAAATCGCTGCTCGTTTACAGGTATTATCGGGCCCCCATCGGCCTGTGTAATACCACCCTTAGGGTGTAAGTCAGGTTGTGCTGCAGAAGGCCCAACTCATGTAATATAAACCTATTACAAATAAACTTTTCTCTCTGTCTCCCCATCCCTTCTGAGACGGCTGACGTAAACAAGTCCCTATCTGCAACTTTGTAGCTTCTTTGTAATGCTGGGAGGATTAATCTGAAGTCAAGTTGCTAATAAACTCACTGTGATTAACCTTCCCGGCATTACAAAGGTGCAGATAGAGACATTTTTACATCAGCAGTCTTGGCAAAGAGAGGGGACGGAGGGGGAGACAGAGGGAAAGGCTCACATATAGGTTTTTGTGTATTCAGCAGAAAGCAGCAGCTGAGAACTGGGGGAAGGAGACTGAATAGATAAAAACATGTATGGAAGGAATTGTTAGTCTCACCATGGGCAGCAACATATCAAAAATTATGTTTGTGCAGAATAACCCTTTAACTAATGATCCTGGTAGGGATAAGTTATTTACAAAGATCAGTGCATCAGTCTTTTTATGATATTATTACATATGTCCTTAAATAATAAAAAAAAATATTTGGATTTAATAGGGTAAATGCAGAAAATGTCACCTTGCAACAGAGATTGCAGCTGATGTTTTCTACAGGTAAATTCACACTGCTCATCTGAGGGTCTTCAGTCTGGGCACTGGTAACTGTAAATGTAGATCACACCAGTTATCATAATATCATAAAAGAGTTTTGAGATACAGGACTTACATTTGTGCATGTGTACTTAGTTAGGATTCTGCCTTGTACTGTGCACGGTCATTGAGGGGGTTGAAAGTACTAATTCATGGGGTAATGCATTTCTTTAAAGTGGATCTGTCAGCAGATTTTTTGTATCTTAACCCCTTGACGACGCATGACGGGTATACCCGTCATGCAGCCGTTAAGGGTGATCAGAGAGGGCTCCCGGCATGAGCCCTTTCTGCAGCTTACGGTCCCCGATTGCTATGTGTAGCCAGGGACCACAGGTATTAGCCACCGCGCCCGATTGCTGCGGCCGGCTAATTAACTATTCAAATGCAGCTGTCCCTGGTGTCTAGTGGGCGATCTCCGTCCCGTGATGCGATCCCGAAGAGGAGATCCCTTGTACTGAGCTGGCTGGGGCTCAGCATCGGAATGACGCTGATCCCGTCTCTGCAATCCATTCAGATGGTCTGCAGCAGACCAGTATAATAAAGCAACGATCTGATGGATCATTGCTCTATTATATACACAGCATTGATCTCAATGGGAGATCAGTGCTGGGTATATAGGAGTCCCCCAGGGGGATCAGTGCTGTGTGTATATATAGGAGACCCTCAGGAGGATCAGAGCTGTGTATATAGGATTCCCCCGGGGAATCAGTGCTGTGTATATAGGAGCCCCCCACGGGGATCAGTGCTGTGTATATAGGAGCCCCCAGGGGGATCAGTGCTGTGTATATAGGAGGCCCCCAGGGGGATCAGTGCTGTTTATATAGGAGCTCCCCAGGGGGATCAGTGCTGTGTATATAGGAGTCCTCCAGGGGGATCAGTGCTGTGTATATAGGAGCCCCCCAGGGGGATCAGTGCTGTGTATATAGGAGTCCTCCAGGGGGATCAGTGCTGTGTATATAGGAGCCCCCCAGGGGGATCAAAGCTGTGTATATAGAAGTCCCCCAGGGGGATCAGTTCTGTGTATATAGGAGTCCCCCAGGGGGATTAGTGCTGTGTATATATAGAAGACCCCCAGGAGGATCAGTGCTGTGTATATAGAAGCCCCCAGGGGAATCAGTGCTGTGTATATAGGAGGATACCAGGGGAATCAGTGCTGTGTATATAGGAGTCCCCCAGGGGAATAAGTGCTGTGTATATAGGAGGCCCCCAGGGGGATCAGTGCTGTGTATATAGGAGACCCCAGTGGGATCAGTGCTGTGTATATAGGGGTCCCCCAGGGGGATCAGTGCTGTGTATTTAGAAGTCCCTCAGGGGGATCAGTGCTGTGTATATAGGAGTGCCCCAGGGGGATCAGTGCTGTGTATATAGGAGCCCCCAGGGGGATCAGTGCTGTGTATATAGGAGATCAGTGCTGTGTATATAGGAGCCCCCAGGGGGATCAGTGCTGTGTATATTGGAGCCCCCAGGGGGATCAGTGCTGTGTATATAGGAGTCCCCCAGGGGGATCAGTGCTGTGTATATAGGAGTCCCCCAGGGGGATCAGTGCTGTTTATATAGGAGACCCCAGTAGGATCAGTGCTGTGTATATAGGGGTCCCCCAGGGGGATCAGTGCTGTGTACATAGGAGCCCCCCAGAGGGGTCAGTGCTGTGTATATAGAAGACCCCCAGGGGGATCAGTGCTGTGTATATAGGAGTCCCCAGGTGGATAAGTGCAATGTATATAGGGGATCAGTGCTGTTTATATAGGAGACCCCCAGGGGGATCAGTGCTGTGTATATAGGAGACCCCCAGGGGGATCAGTGCTGCGTATATAGAAGTCCCCCGGGGAGATCAGTGCTGTGTATAAAGAAGTCCCCCGGGGAGATCAGTGCTGTGTATATAGGGGATCAGTGCTGCGTAAAATAGAAGCCCCCCAAGGGGGATCAGTGCTATGTATATAGGAGTCCCCCAGGGGGATCAGTGCTGTGTATATAGGAGTCCCCCAGGGGGATCAGTGTTGTGTATATAGAAGCCCCCCAAGGAGATCAGTGCTGTGTATATAGGAGCCCCCAGGGGAATCAGTGCTGTGTATATAGGAGCCCCCCCAGGGGGATCAGTGCTGTGTATATGAGTCCACTAGGGGGATCAGTGCTGTGTATATAGGAGACCCCAGTGGGATCAGTGCTGTGTACATAGGAGTCCCCCAGGGGGATCAGTGCTGTGTATATAGGAGTCCCCAGGGGGATCAGTGCTGTGTATATTGGAGTCCCCCAGGGGAATCAGTGCTGTGTATATGAGTCCCCCAGGGGGATCAGTGCTGTGTATTTAGGAATCCCCAGGGGGATCAGTGCTGTGTATATAGGAGTCCCCCAGGGGATCAGTGCTGTCTATATAGGAGCCCCCCAGGAGGATCAGTGCTGTGTATATAGGAGTCCCCCAAGGAGATCAGTGCTGTGTATATAGGAGTCCTTCAGGGGGATCAGTGCTGTGTATATAGGAGCCCCCCAGGTGGATCAAAGCTGTGTATATAGAAGTCCCCCAGGGGGATCAGTTCTGTGTATATAGGAGTCCCCCAGGGGGATTAGTGCTGTGTATATATAGAAGACCCCCAGGAGGATCAGTGCTGTGTATATAGAAGCCCCCAGGGGAATCAGTGCTGTGTATATAGGAGGATACCAGGGGAATCAGTGCTGTGTATATAGGAGTCCCCCAGGGGAATAAGTGCTGTGTATATGGGAGCCCCCCAGGGGGATCAGTGCTGTGTATATAGGAGACCCCAGTGGGACCAGTGCTGTGTATATAGGGGTCCCCCAGGGGGATCAGTGCTGTGTATTTAGAAGTCCCTCAGGGGGATCAGTGCTGTGTATATAGGAGTGCCCCAGGGGGATCAGTGCTGTGTATATAGGAGCCCCCAGGGGGATCAGTGCTGTGTATATTGGAGCCCCCAGTGGGATCAGTGCTGTGTATATAGGAGTCCCCCAGGGGGATCAGTGCTCTGTATATTGCAGCCCCCAGGGGGATCAGTGCTGTGTATATAGGAGTCCCCCAGGGGGATCAGTGCTCTGTATATTGGAGCCCCCAGTGGGATCAGTGCTGTGTATATAGGAGTCCCCCAGGGGGATCAGTGCTGTGTATATAGGAGTCCCCCAGGGGGATCAGTGCTGTTTATATAGGAGACCCCAGTAGGATCAGTGCTGTGTATATAGGGGTCCCCCAGGGGGATCAGTGCTGTGTACATAGGAGCCCCCCAGAGGGGTCAGTGCTGTGTATATAGAAGACCCCCAGGGGGATCAGTGCTGTGTATATAGGAGTCCCCAGGTGGATAAGTGCAATGTATATAGGGGATCAGTGCTGTTTATATAGGAGACCCCCAGGGGGATCAGTGCTGTGTATATAGGAGACCCCCAGGGGGATCAGTGCTGCGTAAAATAGAAGCCCCCCAGGGGGATCAGTGCTGTGTATATAGGAGTCCCCCAGGGGGATCAGTGCTGTGTATATAGGAGTCCCCCAGGGGGATCAGTGCTGTGTATATAGAAGCCCCCCAAGGAGATCAGTCCTGTGTATATAGGAGGATACCAGGGGGATGAGTGCTGTTCATATAGGAGGCCCCCAGGGGGATCAGTGCTGTGTATATAGGAGGATACCAGGGGGATGAGTGCTGTGCATATAAGAGTCCCCCAGGTGGATCAGTGCTGTGTATATAGGAGACCCCCACGGGGATCAGTGCTGTGTATATAGGAGCCCCCAGGGGAATCAGTGCTGTGTATATAGGAGCCCCCCAGGGGGATCAGTGCTGTGTATATGAGTCCACTAGGGGGATCAGTGCTGTGTATATGAGTCCCCCAGGGGGATCAGTGCTGTGTATATAGGAGACCCCAGTGGGATCAGTGCTGTGTACATAGGAGTCCCCCAGGGGGATCAGTGCTGTGTATATAGGAGTCCCCAGGGGGATCAGTGCTGTGTATATTGGAGTCCCCCAGGGGAATCAGTGCTGTGTATATGAGTCCCCCAGGGGGATCAGTGCTGTGTATTTAGGAGTGCCCAGGGGGATCAGTGCTGTGTATATAGGAGTCCCCAGGGGGATCAGTGCTGTGTATATAGGAGTCCCCCAGGGGATCAGTGCTGTGTATATAGGAGCCCCCCAGGAGGATCAGTGCTGTGTATATAGGAGTCCCCCAAGGAGATCAGTGCTGTGTATATAGGAGACCTCCAGGGGGATCAGTGCTGTGTATATAGGAGCCCCCCAGGGGGATCAGTGCTGTGTATATAGGAGTCCCCCAAGGAGATCAGTGCTGTGTATATAGGAGCCTCCAGGGGGATCAGTGCTGTGTATATAGGAGACCCCCAGGGGGATCATTGCTGTGTATATGAGTCCCCTAGGGGGATCAGTGCTGTGTATATGAGTTCCCCAGGGGGATCAGTGCTGTGTATTTAGGAGTCCCCAGGGGGATCAGTGCTGTGTATATAGGAGTCCCCAGGGGGATCAGTGCTGTGTATATAGGAGTCCCCAGGGGGATCAGTGCTGTGTATATAGGAGCCCCCCAGGGGATCAGTGCTGTGTATATAGGAGACCCCCAGGGGGATCAGTGCTGTGTATATAGGAGACCCCCAGGGGGATCAGTGCTGTGTACATAGGAGTCCCCCAGGGGGATAAGTGCTGTGTATATAGGGGACCCCCAGGGAGATCAGTGCTGTGTATATAGAAGACCCCCAGGGGATCAGTGCTGTGTATATATGAGTCCCCCAGGGGGATCATTGCTGTGTATATATGAGTCCCCCAGGGGGATCAGTGCTGTGTATATAGCAGCCCCCAGGGGGATCAGTGCTGTGTATATAGAAGTCCCCCAGGGGGATCAGTGTTGTGTATATAGGAGACCCCCAGGGAGATCAGTGCTGTGTATATAGGGCCCCCCCAGGGGGATCAGTGCTGTGTATATGAGTCCCCCAGTGGGATCAGTGCTGTGTATATGAGTCCCCCAGTGGGATCAGTGCTGTGTATATGAGTCCCCCAGGGGGATCAGTGCTGTGTATTTAGGAGTCCCCCAGGGGGACTTCTAATTACTGTATGTGAAAAAAATAAATAAAGTGTTTTTATTAATAAATAATCCCCTCCCCTAATAAAAGTTTGAATTACCCCCCTTTTCTCATTTTATAAATAAAAATAAATTAAAAAGAAACATATTTGGTATCGCCGCATGCGTAATCGCCCGAACTATTAAATGATTACATTCCTGATGTTGCACGGTAAATGACGTAAGCGCAAAAACCCGCCAAAGGGCAAAATTACGGATTTTTGTTAAATCCAGAAATTTTTTTTATAAAAAGTGATCAAAAAGTCGCATATAAGCAAACAAGGCAACAAAAGAAAGAACAGATTGTGGCGCAAAAGAGGACACCACACACAGCCCCATAGACTAAACAATAAAAGCGCTATAAGGATGGGAATAGAGCAATTTTAAACACATTTAGTTTTGTTTTTTTAAAGGTTTAAATTTCTTAAAAGCCATCAAATAATATAAAAGTTATAGAAAACATAGTTAAGCCTCCAAAACATAAAAGACGCAGACATAAAGAACTAGGGAGATACGATAAGAGTAAAGAAGGAGAGGACGGGGGGAGGGGGGGGGAGAAATGGGGGGTACAGCCAGAATAAGCAAATCCAGCAAGTTCAAAGGGATGTAGGGAAAGTGTGATTGTCCCAGGGAGACCAAATTTGGTCAAAGGTGTCCAGAGTGTTATTTAATAAGGCCGTCAAGCGCTCAAGGGAAGAGAGGTCGGAGAGAACAACCCAAATTTAGAAGCACACGCTGACCAGATTGAAAGACTGAAGCGCATAGGCCCTAAGAGAGAAAGGTGGGAGTAAGAAGGAGGAGAAGAATGCCACAGAAAAGAATTGGGATGAAAAGGGGCAAACCATATCCGTTCCACCTCCACCCATTTTTTATACGCGTGGTACTTTGACCAAGCTACAATTTGTCGCAAGTGCGTCGCCCAGTAGTAATTTTGGACATTCAGGACTGCCAGTCCCCCTGTGTCTTACCGCTCATCATGACTGACTTCGGAATTCGATCCCTACCAGAATGATATATATATATTTAAACATGGCACTCTGTATGGCCTTGAGTTCATCCATGGGTATTTGCACTGGCAAAGTCTCAAAATAGTAGAGAAGCTTTGGCAGAATGGTCATTTTAACTGAAGCAATACGACCCAGGAGGGAAATATAATGGGAGGACCATTTGGTCATCAAGGACTTAATATCCCGAAATAAACTAGGGTAATTAGCTGAGTATAGAGCAGCATAGGTGGGGGTGAGACGGATACCCAGATATTTAATGGATGCCGTTGTCCAGCGGTAAGGAAAGGTAGATTTCAGTTGGGACACTACAGAGCAAGGGAGGTTTAAAGATATCGCCTCAGATTTAGAGGAATTAACCTTATATCCCGACAAGGTTCCAAATGTGGTTAGTATGTTGTGAAGGACAGGAAGAGTGATGATCGGCTCCGACACTGAGGAGAACGTCGTCTGCAAATAACATTATTTTAGACTCCTTTCCCTTTATCGGCACACCTCTAATGTCCTGGTTCTCCCGAATGGCTGCTGCCAGGGGTTCGGTACAAAGAACAAAAAGTAGTGGAGAGAGCGGGCAACCGTCTCGTGCCATTCGAAAGGGGGACGTGCCAGATACCATATGAGGAAATTTAAGTGCTGCAGTGGGTTTAGTGTAAAGACTCTGCACAGCAGTCAGGAAGGAGCCCGTGATGCCAAAGCGTTTCAACGTCTCGAACATGAAAGTCTATCGAATGCCTTTTCAGCATCCAAACTCAATAAAAGGCCCCTTGCCGACTGCTGATTAACAGCGTCAATAATGTCTATCGCTCTCCTGGTGTTATTCCCACCCTGCCGAGCCATCACAAAACCAACCTGGTCCTTGTCTACTAGCGACGGGAGCCAGTAGCCCAAACGAGTCGCTAAGATCTTGGTAAAGATCTTGGGATCTGAATTCAAAAGAGCGGTATAATTACCGCATTCCTGGGGATCCCTGTCTGGTTTGGGAATGAGGGTAATATAAGAATGTAGCATGGTAGGGGGGACAGAGTTGTCCTGCAAGAAAGAGTTAAAGAGAGATAGAAGTTTGGGGCAGAGCTCAGAAGAAAAAGTTTTATAGCATAAGTAAGTGAAACCATCAGGACCCGGGGATCGTCCCGAAGGCAGCTCTTTAAGCACCTCCGACAATTCCTCAGCCGTAATCGGTGCATTCAGCTCCTCCACAGCCTGGAGGGACAAGGTCGGCAGGTCACATGTTGCCAAGAAAGCGTTGATGCGTTCGCTACGTGCCACCGGGTTCGAGGGTAGGTCCGAGGAAAGGGAGTATAGTTTAGCGTAGTACTTCTGAAAGACATCAGAGATATCTTTGGGGTGATATTTGAGGTTCCCCTGGCAGTCCTTGATTACTTGCGGAGACTGAGCAGCCAAGCGGTCATTCAGCATACGGGCCAAGAGAGTGTGAGCTTTATTGCCCTTCTCATAAAAACGTTGTCTAGAGTAGAGGAGGAGACGCTCCACCTTAACTAAAGACAGATCTTTCAGGCGAGCCCTAGCTTCCACCAGTCTACTCAGTGTTCGCAGAGAGGGCTGCGCCGCCAGTGAACGCTCCAGCTCTTTAACGGTTTGTTTAGCTGATAACAAGGCCGCCTGCCCATCCTTTTTTTGACGAGATCCCAGGGCTATACAATGGCCTCGCACTTATGCGCTTCCCATAGTAGCGAGCTAGAAGAAATGGAGCCCTCGTTCTCAAGGAAGTAAGCAGAAATACAAGCCTTGATAGAGTCACGCATGACTTGGTTTTTAATGAGACTTTCGTTTAGGCGCCAATGGCAGTGCCTGATAGGGGCAGCAAAGTCTGCTAGTTGTATGAGAACCGGGCCATGGTCGGACCAGGAAATGGGGTCAATGCGTGCCATCCGCAAGAGGCGAACCGCTGGAACATTGCCAAAAAAATTGTCTACACGTGAATGAGATTTATGGGGATGAGAGTAAAACGTGAAGGACTTTTCCGTGGGGTGGTCAATTCTCCACAGATCATATAGTTTATGTAGTCGGATTAGCTTACGAAACTCAGCCGACACTCTAGCCTGATCAGTAGAGAACGGGCAACCCACTACAGATTGCCTGTCATAAGACTCCGAAAAGGGCATGTTGAAATCCCCTCCCAAAATTCTCGAGGCAGGAGGATACTTTGCCAGGAGAGAGAGGACTCTACAGAGGAAGGGGATTTGGGTTTTATTAGGAGCATAGAGGTTACAGAAAACCACTGGTGTGCCTCTCAGTGTACCCTCTACCAACACAAAACGTCCCCCAGGGTCCGAGTAGGAGGAAAGGACCTGGATCGGGCAGTCCCTCGCAAATAGGATAGCCACCCCTGCTTTTTTCTTACCCCTGGAAGCAGAATAGACAGTAGGAAAGGTATGTCGGGCAAAATGGAAGGTGGCGTCAGAATCAAAGTGCGTCTCCTGTAAAAAGGCGATATCCGCCTTCAAGGTCCGAAGCTCTCTTAGAAGCAATCGGCGTTTTAGATTTGAATTGAGGCCCTTGACATTGAGGGTTACACAATTAACCATATGAGCAATTGGGCGTGGAAGACACTCCAATGTAGTCACTCACCCATCTCAGGAAGGAATAATAAGTCCGGGACCCAAATGTCAGGAACGTCCAAAGAACTGTCCGAGGCTGTAGGAAGAAATAAGGGGGGGGGGACCAGGAGGGAAAGACACAAATCATTATTTCTAACCTTGTCAATGTCTTGACTCTATTTTCTATTCATTTCACAACGTATGGTGGTGAATAAGTGTGACTTTTCATGGAAAACACAAAATTGTTTGGGTGACCCCAAACTTTTGAACGGTAGTGTATGTTGTGTTATTGTATGTTGTTGTTTTATTGTGTGTTGTTGTTGTTTTATTGTGTGTTGTTGTTGTTTTATTGTATGTTGTTGTTTTATTGTGTGTTGTTGTTTTATTGTATGTTGTTCTTGTTTTATTGTGTGTTGCTTACATTGCATTCCTTACAATTTCCTATAACCGGGTGGATATCACTTTTGTACTACCTTGCTGTACGGACGCAGTTCACATTAACACTTACCTGATAATTTCAACTGATGGAGAATTCCATCTTCAATTCCCTTTAATTCATCCATCTTTTTACGACTGTCTATGAATTGATCTCGATCTGTGGTGAAAAGAAATACAAAAATCACACACAGGGATGAGAATAAAACTTTTGCTTAATGTAATTTTAGTGGAGATAATGATTTTGGTGAAATGAGGGAAACCCAGTCAGTCTACATGTGAGACGGTTCATAGGTAAAAGCAGTTATATGGTCAGGTAAAATACATGTTCAATACTCCCCTCTCCTGGGGACTGATAATTGCATCCATACATGTCATTATCTTTTCAGTCTCCTTTCCCCAGTTCTGAGCTGCTGCTTTCTGCTAAAGATGCAGAAAACTGTGTGAGCTGTTCTCTCCATCTCCCCCACACTGTGTCTTCAGCAGAAAACAGCAGCTCAGAACTGGGGAAAGGAGACTGAAAAGATAACAAGTATGGAACAGATTGTTAGTCTCCAGGAGGGGGATTTATTGAACATGTATTTTACCTTACCAGATAACCCCTTTATGGCTCTTGGCAGTACTGTATGTGTCTGTGTGCATTACCTATTAGTTTCTTTAAAGTGACCCTGTCACCCCCTTTGTGCATTCTGACATCTCTACACAGGTGTAAAGGGTAAATTTAGCGGTTTTCATACCTTATTTCATATCATACGTCATGGTGTTCGTTCAAATAAAAAGTGTCCTTTTATCAACTGCAGATTGTATTAAGTGGGCGTGGCCTCGCGTCATTAGCGCCACTTAGCCCTGCCCACAACGGTACCATTAGCCCCGTCTTGGAGCCCATTGGTTGGTTGCCGAAAAGGGGGTGGGGCCTAGACCTTTCGGCCAGCCTGTTCCAATGGTAGGCGAGGGGGCGGGACCAACTGTGGTGTTGTGGGCGGGGCTAAGTGGCGCTATGCCACGAGGCCACGCCCACTTTACAAAATCTGCAGTTGATAAAAGATTATTTTTTACTTGAACAAGCACCATGACGTATGATATAAAATAAGGTATGAAAACCGCTAAATTTACCCTTTACACGTTTGTAGAGATGACAGTGACGGTGACAGTGTCACTTTAAGGCAGATAAGTGCCACTTCCATTGTTAAAACAAACTGAATGATCAAGCTGTACACCCTCACATCCAGGAGACAGGAGAACGTACTGAGAATCTATAACAAGGAGTGCAACAGGGAATCCTGTGCTATTAGGTTGTAGTATCATCATATTCTTCGGTTGGAATAGTTACATAATTTTTAATAATTCCAACACGTCCATATTTCTTATCATGTTAAGGAGAAGATTTAAAATGTTATTATGGAGGGATCAGACGAAACACCTCTGTCCATGTCAGGAACTGTCCAGAGCGGCAGCAAATCCCCATAGAAAAGCTTCTCCGGCTCTAGACAGTTCCTGACATGGACAGAGGTGGCAGCAGAGAGCACTGTGTCAGACTGGAGAGGATACACCACTTCCTGCAGGACATACAGCAGCTGATAAGTACTGGAAGACTGGAGATTTTCAAATAAAAGTAATTTACAGATCTGTACCAGTAGGTTTACAATGTTTTTCCTGATAATTTAGTCATTATTCAGCACTAAGTCTCTAGGAGAGAAGATGCACTGGTAGAGACCCACTGCTGACAAGTACCGTGTGTCACAGAAGCTGATCGGCAGGATGAAGTACTACTACACAGTAGTATAAAGGAAGGTTTATGGGAACAGACAAAGCATTTCGAGGATTAACCTTTTCGTCACATCTATATACAAATAACAGCACGTAAAAAGCATACAGTATATAGTTTGGCAATAAGAGCCACGGGAACGCACCTCACGGTCAAAAAATTACTGATAGAAAAAAATCGATTAGAAAAAAATCGATTATAGTAATAACTAAATTACAACTAGTAAATAAATAAAAATGCAGTAAATCAGTTATATTCATAAAAACCAAACTGATTAGATGCAGTGTTTGTTTGCTAGGTCTATGTATGCTCCATTATATTGGAGCCTGCCTAAATGTATGAATGGCTCTGTGATGGACAGGTCAGTATACTTGTTAACAAAAAAGAAATTTGTGAGTTCTTGAGGGAAAAACAGAACACAATTAAGTGTAATGAATATACACTGGTGCCTTGGATTATGAGCATAATCCGTTCCGGGACGGCGCTTGTAATCCAAATCACTCTTATACCAAAGCAAAAATTTTCCCATAAGAAATCACTGATCAGCAGACAATTGGTTCCACCCCCAAAAATAATGATGAATTATTCTGAATAACATGTAAAACAGATGAAACAAACATTCAGAAACAGCAAAATATGTGATATTATAAGTTACTGTCCAGTAATGGAGAGGATGGGAAACACAAGGAGGGACAGAGACTGCAGGGAGCATGAAGGAATAAGCAGGACAGATGTGGGCACATACATGCAGCAATCTCTGTCCGGGGAGAGAGGGGTTACAGCTATGGAGAGATTACCTCCACAGTCCTGTCCCCTGATGTAAGCCCCAGCCTGAAGTGGATCTGCTATGATTTGGAAGGTGAGGGAGACTTCCTGGGTCAGAGTACAGCGCTGTAGACCCCGCTATACAGACCATGCCCCTCCACCACTCCCGTTCCACCCAGTACAGGAAGCTCTTACACCAAAGCAATGCTCTTAAACCAAGTTACATGTGAGCTCTTAAACCAAAACGCTCTTAAACCAAGTTACTCTTAAACCAAGGTACTACTGTATTGTCATTTAGTGTAATAACTTTATTTAGGCCAGTATGGGTGTCCTCAATACTAACTGCAATGTAAATGGCCGTGAGTTCAGTTCCCTGGACGGGCAAATGATAATTGATAAATGATAATTTCATTATAATTTTAGTGTTACTTGCATTTTTATTAAGAGTGATGTTGATGTTTGTTCTTTAAGATTATTATTTCAATAATCATCAATTATTATTCAATTGTAAAGTATTGGTACTGAAACATATATTAGTAGTAGCAATAATAATAATAATAATAATAATAATAATAATAATAATAAAACTGACAGGGTATGACTGGTGATGAAATGGCTTGATGGAGACTATGTAAAAGAATTCACAGTCCATGGTCTCTTAATACAGTGCTGCTAACATTGGAGCGCTGTACACAAATATTAAACATGACCTAGGAGTAAAATCTACAAAATACTTTCTTTAACAGGACCTAAGGACCCTATATGTGGTACAGCAATGGGAACCAGAGTGGCACCAGCCTATGCAGATTTGTCCATGAGGTTATTTGAAAAGAATTTAATCAAACACATCTATTATATTAAAAAAATTGTGAAATTATATAGAAGGTATATAGATCTTTTCTATCTATGGGAAGGATTCATAGATGAAATCCACAATTTTGTGGAAGATATCAATTAAAATGCTTGGGGAATAACATTGGTCCCTCACTTTACTGAAATGGAAATTTTTAGAGTTAAGTATGTAGCATGGTTGATTCAAATAGCTATTTATTACCTAACAGCAGTTATAATGGAAATGGAAAACAAATATACCATTTGGGCAATTTAGGAGAATCCGTAAAAACTGAAGAAAGACAGAAATGTCCCATACACAAGCGAAGACCATCAAGAAGCATCAAGAAGGGCTGCAGAGTTAATGCAAGAAGCTATGCTTATGGGAAAAGGCTATACAAGTAGCTCAAAGGTCCCAAACAAACAATACAAATGTTACCACCACCTATACCACAAATCACACACAACTAAGAGAAATCCTAACCAAGCAATGGCAAATCCTAGACCCATCCCTAAAAAATCCACCATAGCAAACAAACATGGCATCTTATCTGTTTGGTTTTCATGAATATAACTTTTATTTATTACATTTTTATTTATTTACTAGTTGTAATATGTAGCAGCTTTTGTTTTAATAGTTATTACCATACACAATTTTTACTATCAGTGATTTATGAATGTGTTACTATGAGACAATGAGGTGCGTTCCCTGGCATCTTCAAATGTAGAAGATCATGTGACCCTTATTGCCAGACTATATATTTTACATTCTATTTTATGTTTTTACATGCTGTCATTTGTATATAGATCTGACAAAGAAGTTAATCATTAAAATGCGTTGTCTGTTTCAATAAACTTTCCTCTATACTACAACCCTCATCATCTGCTGTGTAGTAGTACAACAAAACACAACAATCACTGAACTCAGGGAGAACAGTGAAAAATTCCAATGGAGTACTTATTTACGAGTCTCCATTGATTGTCCCATACAAAATTTGAATATGCAAAAAAGGGGTCCGTGGAGTCTCAGTTACGAGTCTCAATACACGGGAATAGCCATTTTTTCACTGTTCTCCCTGAGTTCAGTGATTGTTGTGTTTTGTTGGTCTATTTATCATTGCCCCAGTAGCCAGAATCCTGCTCCACACTGACGAGGGGCAAATACCCCGAAACTGCAGTCTGTGGATGGAAGCCTAACCTTAGTTACCCTTGTCTTATGTCGTTATACTCGCCACAGAGTTAGACTTTGACTTACAGGGGCCACCCTGGTGTTTCCCTATTTAGGTCCCAAAACTCGCAACAGAGTGAGGACCTGAGGGACTACGTATCAGGGTGGTTTGGTGCTCTCCCCACTAGGAGGCACCCCTTGCAAACAGGCTTCCTTCCCTGGAGAGAGGGATATCTGGCTATTCCCGTGTATTGAGACTCGTAACTGAGCCTCCACGGACCCCTTTTTTGCATATTCAAATTTTGTGTAGTTGTACATCATCAACGTGGACCTTCACCAGTGCATCTTCTCTCCTATTGAACCCCGGTAATCCAGCTCCATGAAAGGGCAGCAGATGGTCGGTTGCAACAACTCCGCCCCCCTCCCCCCCATGCTTTTGTTGGTGCCTCCCAAGGTGAGCATAATACACTGTAGCTAATACACGCAGCTACCTACAGTTTTACACTATGTGCGAGCGTTTAGAGTGCTACGTCTCTGTGACTTAAGGCAGTTAATTTTTGATGTTTTACTTCCTAAGACTAGGTTCACACTGCGTTTTTGCAATCCATTTTAACGTATACGTTTTATGGAAAAAACGGATGCAATTGTGTGTCATCCTTTTGGATCCGCTTTCGATTGACTTCTATTATAAAACAAAAAAAAAAAAACACTGATCAGAACGGACACGCTTTTTTTAACATACAGTCAATGGAAAACGGATCCAAAGGGATGGCACACAATTGCATCCGTTTTTTCCATAAAATGTATACGTTAAACGGATTGCAAAAACGCAGTGTGAACCTACACTCACCAGCCACTTTATTAGGTACACCTGTCCAACTGCACGTTACCACTTAATTTCTAATCAGCCAATCACATGGGGGCAACTCAGTGCATTTAGGCATGTAGACATGGTCAAGACAATCTCCTGCAGTTCAAACCGAGCATCAGTATGGGGAAGAAAGGTGATTTGAGGGCCTTTGAACGTGGCATGGTTGTTGGTGCCAGAAGGGCTGGTCTGAGTATTTCAGAAACTGCTGATCTACTGGGATTTTCACGCACAACCATCTCTAGGGTTTACAGAGAATGGTCCGAAAAAGAAAAAACATCCAGTAAAGCGGCAGTTCTGTGGGCGGAAATGCCTTGTTGATGCCAGAGGTCAGAGGAGAATGGGCAGACTGGTTCGAGCTGATAGAAAGGCAACAGTGACTCAAATAGCCAACCGTTACAACCAAGGTAGGCAGAAGAGCATTTCTGAACGCACAGTACGGCCAACTTTGAGGCAGATGGGCTACAGCAGCAGAAGACCACACCGGGTGCCACTCCTTTCAGCTAAGAACAGGAAACTGAGGCTACAATTTGCACAAGCTCATCGAAATTGGACAGTAGAAGATTGGAAAAACGTTGCCTGGTCTGATGAGTCTCGATTTCTGCTGCGACATTCGGATGGTAGGGTCAGAATTTGGCGTCAACAACATGAAAGCATGGATCCATCCTGCCTTGTATCAACGGTTCAGGCTGGTGGTGGTGGTGTCATGGTGTGGGGAATATTTTCTTGGCACTCTTTGGGCCCCTTGGTACCAATTGAGCATCGTTGCAACGCCACAGCCTACCTGAGTATTGTTGCTGACCATGTCCATCCCTTTATGACCACAATGTACCCAACATCTGATGGCTACTTTCAGCAGGATAATGTGCCATGTCATAAAGCTAGAATCATCTCAGACTGGTTTCTTGAAAATGACAATGAGTTCACTGTACTCCAATGGCCTCCACAGTCACCAGATCTCAATCCAATAGAGCATCTTTGGGATGTGGTGGAACGGGAGATTGGCATCATGGATGTGCAGCCGACAAATGTGCGGCAACTGTGTGATGCCATCATGTCAATATGGACCAAAATCTCTGAGGAAGCTTCCAGCACCTTGTTGTATCTATGCCACCAAGAATTGAGGCAGTTCTGAAGGCAAAAGGGGGTCCAACCCGTTACTAGCATGGTGTACCTAATAAAGTGGCCGGTGAGTGTAGTCTTACACTATCATGTAAGTTCTTGTGGCTCAATGAGATCTCTGTTTCTTAGTCCTTGTATGGACTTTTTGATATATTCAATTTCTTTTTTATATTTTTTCCTTAACTTTTACTATTTTCACAAAATGTAAAAAATGCTTTTATATATATATATATATATATATATATATATATATACACACACACACACACTAGAGATGAGCGAACCTTGAGCATGCTCGAGTTCATCTGAACCCGAACGTTCGGTATTTGATTAGCGGTGGCTGCTGAACTTGGATAAAGCGCTAAGGTTGTCTGGAAAACATGCATACAGCCAATGACTATATCCATGTTTTCCACATAGCCTTAGGGCTTTATCCAACTTCAGCAGCCACCGCTAATCAAATGCCGAAAGTTCGGATTTGGATGGACTCCAGCATGCTCCAGGTTCGCTCATCTCTAATATACACACCCACTAGCTAAGCTGGTATCTTGTTTAGATTTTCCACTACTGACAAAGTGCCTGATAACACTTTAAACAATATCATGGGTCTTCTTTACGGCCTGTTCATACAGCAAAAAAAACTGGCAGAAAATCAGAACAGAATCCCTGCGGTGGACGCTCTGAATTCTGCCTGCCTCACTGTCTCATTGTTAAATATAGGCATACTGACATGTCAATTCCTTCAGTGGAGAGCGGAGACGCCTTATGCTTAACATGGAGGCAGTGAGGCAGGCAGAATTCAGAGCGGAGTCAGTGGCGAGGATTCCGCTCAGAATTTTTGCCTGTTTTCCGCAGTGTGAACAGGCTTTTACATGCAAAAGTACTTTTATTACTATTTACTGTGTAATATTAATCTTGACATTTCATCTTCAACTTTTGTTCTGTCAATCAGCTCTTCTCTGTGTCGGTCTATAACATGATCTCTGCCTGTAGAGACAAGAAATACAAGAATCACATACCCCAAGTATTCTCAAAGCTTTTATAGACAGGAAACCACAACACATACAATAGATGTATCTCTATTTATAATGGCATTGTTTTACAAATAATGCCCTACTATCCTAATATGTTTGCATCGGCTTGTTTTTAATGTGTTCTTATAATATTGTTTTGTAGTATTTTCATACTATTTTCACTTGTATCACATTATTTATAAACACACCCTCACCTGTGTTACGTAGCCAGACCTGACGAAGCGGAAGTCCGCGTAAACGTTTGTCTGATTGCACCCGCTCCTCCACCTTCCCCCTTCCCTGCTATGTTCACTCCTGGATGAATTAAAGAATCTTCGGCATCTAATGTGGTGAGTGACCGCCTCAATTCTTCTACCTACTCCAAGTTGGACTGTTTGCTTTGGCATTGGGCACCTCCACTAGCCGTATAGCTTATCCAGATTTGAGTCTGCTTGTCCGTCTTATCGCATACTGATTGTGTATATAGTAGTGCCAGCCGCCCTGTCTCCACTATACTTCCTACTGCCTGTTGTTTCAGGCTTGAGCACACATGAGCACACCGAGCGATATTCACATGGACACCACCAGCAGCTCTGCACTGAGAACATTAAATGCGGAAAGGGTGGATGCGGATGCATTTTTTGCCGCTTGCAACATTAAAGATGAAGTAGAGGTTATTAACCTTAAGGCATTGGAGAATCGTATCACTTCCTTGGCAGAAAAAGAAATACGCCTATTCTGGACAGTGAACTCACTCAAATCTTATGCAGCAAGTAACAGAGTCCCTAGAGGACTCAGGTCCTTTAAACCTTCTTCACAATTCCAGGAAGATGATTCTTTCTGCAAAGCGTGGCAAGAATCGCATGCGGTCAATCTCATGACCTTAGTGCTTAATAGAAACCAGGTGGAATACGAAAGAGTGAATGCAGACCTGCTCAAAGCGAAAACTGAATATACCAATCGTATGTCTGAGCAAAATGTTTCTGCCTTCATGTCCAAATTAGACAACCATCTACTCTCTTTTCAGGATGACATTAAAGAGATTAAAAAAGTGAAATTCTTAAGAGATAAATTGGACTACGATCAAGGTCGGATTTTCACTTGGAACACCAAGCAAAAAACAAAAGGCATTAACAACAAAAAGAGAAGTACATTTCAACAAAGAGCTATGGACTATGGAACAACAGACTCCGACTCAAGTCAATCTGACACGGGCAGTAAACATAGAGTGGAGCCTAATAAAGCCAGAGTCACCCCTTTAGAAAACCGACCCGGAGAGGGCGCACGAGGGGGCGAAAATACAAATTACCAGAGAGTTCCCAAACGGAAACAAGTATCCTGGAAGTAACCGAGGGTACCCCCCTCGATCCCCCTAATGTAGTCAACATCTCTGGGGTCGATTTACCAGATGGCTGTGAATCATTATTGACTAAAGGACTAAACTTCGGCTTGCATGAGGAATTTTCATATGAGAACTTTGAGGCCGATTTCTTTAAAGCCATTAGGAAGATTAATCTGCATAAGTTCTTTAATGTCCATAAGAATACATATAATAAGTCTGCATCATCTATCCCTCAGTATCATATTGGTCCTTTAGGCTTCTTCATGCCGGAAGAGCTTACCCCCCAGGACATATTAAGTATCCATACTTTATCTACTCTGGAACAAGATCCTTCTCCTGCATGCCCTGTTGTTCAGGCCACAGAGACATTCTCAGGAGGGAAACCTTCCACCTTCTCCCCACAAATTCCCCCAGGGGGAGCAATCGATGTCTTCTACAAATCAGTGCTACGTGATACCAAGGCACTTATGTATCCCAAACCTCCCAATAATCTTACATACAGTGAGAAACGAGCCTTGGAGTGGCTAAAAAAACGACCTGACTTGAAGATCATACGTGCAGATAAAGGTGGTTCTACAGTAGTTATGCAGAAGAGTTACTACCTGGAAGAGGCACATCGCCAATTGGACGATAGGAACACCTATGTCAAGATTGATAAGGACCCGACTATCAAGATAAAAGAACGGCTGCGAGGACTCCTTCACAAGGCAGTGGCTAACAAAGCCCTCGATCAGAAAACTGCTGAGAAGCTTATTCCTGATTCGCCTCGCAAACCGAAGTGGTACTTGTTACCCAAGATACATAAGTCGCTGAGCCGGCCGCCCCATTGTCTCGGCGGTCGGCTCAGTGACTGAGGGGTTATCACAGTACCTGGACTGGGCCCTTAGACCACTCCTCCCGACCTTCGCTACTTATTTAAAGGACACCAATGACTTTCTGCAAGCGTTAGATACTATCTCCTGGCAACCGGAATATTCTTTGGCAACGATGCGGGTCATGATGCTGGTGTGGGGGCTCTTGATCACATCCTTGGGCGTACGGGCCAGTCACCCTCCTACAGGTCCTTCATTAGAGATGCCCTCTTTTTTGTTTTGGGTAATAATTTTTTTCACTTTTGAGGGAGATTGGTATCGTCAGGAGACCGGCACTGCGATGGGCACGCCGGTCTCCTGTACGTATGCCAATCTTTTCCTTTCCTGGTTTGAACAAGATTTGATTTTTTTCTATCAAGAATCCCTATATTAAATTCATTGTTTCTTTTTTCAGATATGTGGACGACATATTCATTGTCTGGAATGGCACCCCAGACATGTTTCATGAATTCGTCGCATATCTGAATACATCTAATTCAGTTAATATGTTATTCACATTACATTACTAATTCTCTATTACATTTTGCTAGCTCACATCCTTTTTCTGTTAAAAAGTCTATACCTTTTAGTCAAATGGTGAGAATCAGACGCTTTAACAATAGCGATGAGTCGTTCTTTGTCCAAGCCAACGAATTGCGCCATCGTTTGACGGCTTGGGGTTACCCCCCCCCGCCGTCATCAATGACGCATACATTAAAGTTAGCAACATGAGCTATACTTCCCTATGTAAACCCAAATTCAAACACACTAGACAACAAAATAACGAGCAGAGAAGATTCACCTTTTCATTACAAAATTCCCCCATGAATGATACCATTAAAAATATTATCAGAAAACATTGGTATATTTTAGAGCAGGACGAAGATATAAAAACCGCTGCCCTCAATAGACCCTTGTTCACATTTAAGAGGAGCAAAACCATAGGAAATACTTTGGCCTCGGGTAAGATTGACCGCACTCAATCATGGTTAACCAAATCTCTACCCTCGGGTAACAGACGCTGTGGGCAATGTCAATACTGCCCCCAGTGACTTACACAGTCCTATATCATTCTGGGAGGGGTAGAATGTTTCATAAAACAGTTTATTACCTGCAAAACTACTCATGTAGTATATGCTATTATTTGCCCTTGCCATAGATATCATATAGGGAAAACCAAGAGGGCATTGTGGACAAGGTTTAAAGAGCACCTTTACTCGTTACGATCTGGGAAAGGGGTCCCCCGCCTTATCAACCACGTACGCAATGATCATGCCAATGATGCGAAATGTTTAAAGGTGATAGGCTTGGAAAGGGTTAACCCTCCCGGTAGCGGTGGGGACTGGTTAAAATTGCTGCTAAAGTGTGAGACCAGATGGATCATCCGATTGGACGCTACGGGCGTCTCTGGCCTCAATGAGAGAAACGACTTAAATGCCCTACTATCCTAATATGTTTGCATCGGCTTGTTTTTAATGTGTTCTTATAATATTGTTTTGAAGTATTTTCATACTATTTTCACTTGTATCACATTATTTATAAACACACCCCCACCTGTGTTACGTTGCCAGACCTGACGAAGCGGAAGTCCGCGAAAACGTTTGTCTGATTGCACCCGCTCCTCCACCTTCCCCCTTCCCTGCTATGTTCACTCCTGGATGAATTAAAGAATCTTCGGCATCTAACGTGGTGAGTGACCGCCTCAATTCTTCTACCTACTCCAAGTTTTACAAATAATACTGTATATTGTGGAACATCTGAACCAGCAAAATGTAAAAAGAAAAAAGTCTCATTTCATATTTTTTTCCCCCGTTTTCTGTTGTCTAAATCAGGGTCTGGTCTTAGACAGGTGATGGTTATAGTGGTATAGTGATTGTTTAGAATGTTGAGGGGGGGTGATGCTGCACCAAAACAATTAAGAACATATAATCAATAAATAACCTATATAATAACCGACACTATAATTAAATGTAAGAATATATCTTTATCACAAATTCAACTAGATCAAAATACAGTAAAATACATATAATATTATATAATAGACTTCACTGGTACATTACACAAACACAAGAAAGACGCCAGGAACACACATTAATGGTTGTGGGAGCTAGGCATCAATGGTCGTAATATTATGAAAGTAAATTAGTAGATAGAACAAAGTGTGCAGCAGTGGGGAACTGGTCAGAATGCTTGCTGAATAACTGAAGTAAATAAGTGCTGTATTTAAAGTGACACTGTCGCCCCCTTTTTGCATTCTGACTTCTCTACACAGGTGTAAAGGGTAAATTTAGCAATTTTCATACCTTATTTTATATCATACGTCATGGTGCTTGTTCAAGTAAAAAGTCATCTTTTATCAACTGTAGATTGTGCTAAGTGGGCGGGGTTTCACAGCAACCCGCCCCCTTGATGTTCATTGGTATGGGCTGACCTAGAGGGGGTGGGACCTAGGCTTTAGGCCAGCCTGTTCCAATGGTCAGTGAGGGGATGGGGCCTATGTGCCTATGACATCATGGAGGGCCAACAGTTGCTGTGGGTGGGGCTAAGTGGCGCTGTTGCCGTGAAGCCCCACCCACTTAGCGCAATCTGCAGTTGATAAAAGATCACTTTTTATGTGAACAAGCACCATGACGTATGATATAAAATAAGGTATGAAAGCTGCTAAATTTACCCTTTACACCTGTGTAGAGAAGTCATAGTGCAAAAAGGAGGTGTCACTTTAAAGCCATAGCACTACACTGTGCCATTATATTAAAAAGGCCAGACAAGCAGGACATTAAAAAAACACAAAAGGAATCACATGTACAAAGAATTATTCATAGCAGACGCCTTATTTCCTTATGCCCTATTTCTGTGTTCAGTATTATTTCATATCTTTAGATGCTGCAAATATTGGTGTGGAAAGTGCAGGGCCTAGGGGATATGAGACGAGAGGCGCAGTGTTCAGGGTCATTTACAAACATCTCCCCACAGCAATCTGCCTGATAGAAACCCACCTGACCCAAGAAACTAAGAATAGACTAAGCAGAGCATGGGCACAACACGAGTTCCATTCATCTAGTTCGTCATTTTTGAGGGGGGGAAACTGTCCTCATCCATAGGGAAATAAAATACCGAATACTCAGGGACATGTCAAAAGTTTTGTGAAGTGACAGTGCGATGTGACCCGCTGGGGGTAGTAGTTGTTAGTAGTGGTAGGTAGGACCCGGGTTGCCACTTGCCAGATGTTAGGTCATGGTTATGGCCCGAGGGGAGGTGACCAACCCACGGGAACCTGACCATGCGGGACCCCAGCAATTCTTTATTGCCCTTAGTCGAGGCACCAATAACTAGACCAATGCCAGGGTTCAGAAACAACGGTGGTTGTGCGTTTATTGTAATGACAAATGCTAGTAACAACAGTCTCTGGATGCAACCAGGAATAGGCAGAGTCAAATACAACTGAGGAGATGGGTGGTGCTGCAATAGGCCGTAATATGGTAGTGACGCTGCAGTTAGGAGAATCTTTACGGAGGATGGGAGTAATAGTTCCCTTGCGAATGATGCTGGGTATAGTGACACTGAGAAAGATACTAGCTGTTAGCGATGAGATGAATATGGAGGCTGGAGAGATGTACCCAGATCTGGAGAATAAGCGAGGATCTTGAGAATAAGCCAGGGAGCGACTGGACCGGAATACGTTCTGGCAGTGACGCCAGCTGTCATCATGGGGGCGGCATATGCAACAGGATCTCAGTGGCGGATTATAATATAGGCGGTTTGGGCAGCCGTCCTGGGCCCGAGGCTCCGGGGGGCCCATGCCCCGCCGCCCACATTGTAATCCGCCACTGATTCGCTGCATTCCCGGAATGCATGTACCGGAGTCCCCCGCACCCGGACAGCATCTGTAATTAGATGCTGGGAGCGGGAGAGACTGTATTCACAAGCGCCGCACTGTACTTATGAATACAGTCTCCCCCGCTCCCAGCATCTAATTACAGATGCTGTCCTGGCGCGGGGGTCTCCGGTACCGGCATTCCACGTGGGAATGTGGGAATGCAGCCTTAGTCCCCCGGCTGATGTGCGGCTGCCGGGGACAGGACGGGACACCCCCGGCAGCCGCACATCAGCCGGGGACCAGACCAGAGAGGCTCGACGGGGGAACGGATGGAAGGTGAGTTGTGTGCTGTTTTTTGTTTTTGTTTTATCTGCTGTGCGGGGGGGGGGGGGGGGCATCTATAAGGGAGAGGGGAGAGGGGAGAGGGCGACCATCTATAAGGGGGGGGGGGAAGAGGGGGACCATCTATAAGGGAGGGGGGAGAGGGGAGAGGGAAGAGGGCGACCATCTATAAGGGGGGGAGAGGGGGACCATCTATAAGGGGGGGAGGGGAGAGGTGGACCATCTATAAGTGGGGGGGAAAGAGGGGGACCATCTATAAGGGGGGGAAGAGGGGGACCATCTATAAGGGGGGGAGGGGGACCATCTATAAGGGGGGGGGAGAGGGGGACCATCTATAAGGGGGGGAAGAGGTGGACCATCTATAAGTGGGGGGGAAAGAGGGGGACCACCTATAAGGGGGGGAGGGGGACCATCTATAAGGGGGGGGGGAGAGGGGGACCATCTATAAGGGGGGGAGGGGGACCATCTATAAGGGGGGGAAGAGGTGGACCATCTATAAGTGGGGGGGAAAGAGGGGGACCATCTATAAGGGGGGGGAGGGGGACCATCTATAAGGGGGGGAAGAGGTGGACCATCTATAAGTGGGGGGGAAAGAGGGGGACCATCTATAAGGGGGGGGAGGGGGACCATCTATAAGGGGGGGAGAGGGGGACCATCTTTAAATGAGTGGGAGAGGGGGACCATCTATAAGGGAGAGGGGACCATCTATAAGGGGGGAAGAGGGGGACCGTCTCCTAAAAGATCAGCACCCTCCTCTCCTGACATCCTCTGTGCTGCTGGGACCTCTCCTATAGGATTAGCACCCTCCTCTCCTGACATCCTCTGTGCTGCTGGGACCTCTCCTATAGGATTAGCACCCTCCTCTCCTGACATCCTCTGTGCTGCTGGGACCTCCCCTCTAAGATCAGCCCCCTCCTCTCCTGACCTCCTCTCTGCTTCTGTGACCTCCCCTATAGATCACCCCCTCCTCTCCTGACATCCTCTGTGCTGCTGTGACCCTCCCTATAAGATCAGCCCCCTCCTCTCCTGACATCCTCTGTGCTGCTGGGACCTCTCCTATAGGATTAGCACACTCCTCTCCTGACCTCCTCTGTGCTGCTGTGACCCTCCCTATAAGATCAGCCCCCTCCTCTCCTGACATCCTCTGTGCAGCAAGGGACCAAACATTATGTTTATTGGGGACAGCATTGGGGGGGGGGGGCAGTAGTGGATTATAATGTGGGCGGATTGACGGGGGGGGGGGGGGTGTCATCCTATAGTTTGCCTCGGGCAGCAGAGAGGCTAGAATCACCCCTGCATTCTGGAGATAATAGACTGAAGAATAATGCGCAGCGGCCTTCTCCCTGGGGAGTAGCGAGGAAGCACACCCTTCCCTCTTGAAGGTAGAGGGAGGACTCTGTGACACGACCTTCTCTCTTGAGAGCAGAGAGGAAAACTCCTAACTGAAAGGGAAGTGACCTGAAAACCCCAGCCAAAAGCTTGAAGGCTATTGGGGTTGCTATGGCAGCCGGGGAAGTCATGTGATACTAGGCTGTTTGCATCACCACAACATGTGATCAACATACAAAAGTTAGTGTACATAACAAAACACTAAGAATACAAAGAGTGAATACTGGGGCAACATAAACCAAACCATTGCAGTGGCCAATAATCTTTCCAGCACGATAACAAATTATATATATATACATATACATATATATGCTGGGACACTGCAACAGTAATGTTAACTTTCCAGAAGTTATGAAGCTGAAAGATTGGAAGTTTTGGCACAAGCACCGGGTGAGGGAAGTTAAGCTTATTATGGGAGGGGTAAAAATTAAGATTTGTTTTGGAATTAAAGGCGTTACAAAGAATTCCTGATGGTGCAAGATAGGGGGAAGGGATATATGGTGCGTTTACACGAAACGATTATTGGCCCGATCGTACGATTAGCGATGTCGGATTAACGATTTTTAAACGGTACGATATATATAAAAGTCTAAGCCCCCCCATTGAAGGCGGGGAGAAGTAAAGCTGATAATTTAGAGGTACCCGCTGGTATGAATGATGTAAAGGAAATAAAAAGAAAGAGGCTCAGACAGTGGACGGTAAAGAGACTTTTTCCGTGGAGGGAACTCCTCAACTCCCCAATTATTAGTGTATTATTGCTTTTGATGTGTCTGGGAGGGGAGGAATTTTATTTATTTTCACACACAATATATATTATATATTAATTATTATTTCTCCTTTTGGCTATGTTCACACAATGGCAAAAATATGGAAAAGGCAGACGATTTTCATATTAAAAAAAACGTCCGTTTTTGCCGCGATTTAACTGACTGCAATTGCAATGCATTGAAGTCAATGGGAAGACAGACGTCCAATGCACACAATGTATTGAACGGACGTTTTTGCCGCGGGCGTCAAAATAATGAACGTGATCAATATTTTCGAACGCCTTTTGCAGACAGCGGACGTTTTTATTAGTTGTTCACACACAGTTTCTTTCTCAGTTTTTACTATTCAATTCAATGGACAAAGGCCAATTAGTAACCAAACTAGAATAATGTGCAAACACCAGTCTTTGCACTAAGGGGAGGTGAGACAGATAAATGGCGTTCGTTATTTTAGCCTCAAAATAACGGACGTCGTTTTAAACGGAGCTGAAAACCGTTGTGTGAACATAGCCTTTCTTCTTTCTTTTCCAAATAGGGGGGTAGAGTACTAGGATAATAGAAAGGAGTTGGCTGGGGCTGCAGCGGATCCCCTCTCAGGTAGGACCAGAGCTTTAGGAATGTTTTCTCCTGGAAATATATTAATAAATTAATATGGAAAACTATAAGTACATGAATGGAGGACTCTGAAGAGGAAGGGAGGGGCATAGAGGGTAAGATTTGTATGATTTTTATATGTTTGGTATAAAATGAAAAATAAAGATTTAATTAAAAAAATTACTGTCTTGCCATCCGCCACTTATTTAAATCTAGAAATAATCAGATACAGATTTCAAATAAGATTCTAGACGTACCCTTGACTTGCGACTGGGTATTTTGCATGCTCTCTACTTCCAAATTGATGGCCACTTCTTCATTGTATTTTTTGAGAACCTCATACGCCGTATACTTCTCAGTGTCCCGCCAGTGTCTGATTATATCACACAGTTCTCTCATCTTCCCCCTGGATGTTGGCTGTGTCATCACATCCTCGTATTGTAACTGAGTCAGCAAACCTTGGTGCCAGAGATCATATACAACTGGATCTACATAGAGTTTCCTTCCAATTAGCTCTGATTGGTGATTTTCTATAAAAGAGACCTTATCTGCAATGAGAGGGAAGAAACATGGCGATTATAAACGTCCTGAAAAAAACATCCTGACATATGACTCCCAAAGGGGGATGTTGTATCTTGCTTTTACGACTTTATAAATCCATACAAAAAGAAGACTTTCAGTGACACGCATCCAGCACAAAGTGCATTAATATATTGAATATAAGAATTTCTTCATGGCTTTATTTGAACCCATCTTAAAGAGGGTCCTGGAAACTAACAATTCGTTCCATACTTTATACAATATTATCTTATCAGTCTCCTTCCCCCATATCTGAGCTGCCGCTTTCTGCTGAAAACACAGAAAACTGTGTGTGAGCTATTCTCTCCCGTCTCCCCCTCCTCCCCTCTCCCTTACAAGACAGTTAATCTAACCACATGTAAACAGTGTCCCTGGCTGGTTGTTTCTACACTCTTTAATGGTTAAGGGTTAATCATAGAAGGGTCGTCAAAAACTTGACCTCAGAGTAACCCTTCCAGCATTACATCCCACCAGATGTGGAGAATTCCCCTCTCGCTAGAACCACACCTCAAACACTCTCCAGAGGCAGGGGGATACAAGCCATGTATGTCAGCAGGACACTTGCACCATCTTGTCAGTATTTTATAGTTTATCTCTTTTCCATGCGAGGCCACAGAAAGACCATGTGTATAGGAGGAATAGGGGAAGAATAGGTGAGGAATTGAAGAGGAATCAGCTCTTATTTCAGTTTGAAACTCCTCCCATAAAATATGAACAGAGCAATGTCCTATTGTGTTCTATGGGATTTCCGTTCTGTTTTTCACACTGCAGAATTTCCAAGCAGAATTTTCTGCCACAGATCAGCTTTCCGCCTAAAGAATTGACATGTTAATTCTTTGATTGGGTTCACTATGGAATCCATGCAGAGAAGTTCTGGTGAATTCCGTCGCTCGTACCTGCTCAATTCTAATCCTACACTATTTTGAAGGTACTCCACAGTCACTGTTGAACAATAATACCAAGTCTCCCTGTTGGCTGATTTTTACTGCACCTCATAAACACCAAGGACCTCCTTGTGATTACCTGACATATGACTGAGCGATTGGACTTCTCCCAGGAGAGCTGTGGACGTTGGTGAATCACTGGTGAACAATGACTCATGACAGGTGACTCATTGGGTTAATTTCACCCAGAAGAGCTGTGGACAGGATGTACTGAAACACATATTGAAAGGACAGAAGCCATTTGACAGCTACACAGCTTACACTACTAACCTCACACTATCCACCATCTCTCCATCACTTGTACAAGAGAAGACAATTGATAGCTAGGGGCAGTGTTTCATAGGTTAAAGAAGCAGTCCAGGTTTTTTTTTTTTTTTATTATTCCCCCTTTGCAGGCTGGCACATATACTTATCACTGATGATCGGAGTCCCGCGGCGCTGCTTCGTTCTGCTTGGATGCTGTTGGCGGTGGCGTCACAGCTCTTCTGACCCCTTTTATTTCTACAGGTCTACTAAAGAATGGAAGTGAGGGTCTCCAATGCATCGCCAGCGGGGTTCAAGCAGCGCTGCAGGACACCCATCATTGGTAAGTGTTTTTTTTATTCTTCCCCCGTTGACAGGCTGACACAAACAAACAAAAAAACTTCTTCTTTAAGGTTCATTTGAGTGTATAAACAAGTGTATTAAGGTTCATACGAGTGTAATATGGCAAATTAGGTTGTCCACTTCTATAGCGACTGTGTACAAATATGTATAGGGTAACGTTGTCATCAATTTCAACCAGATGCTTCAGTGAAGTTTACAAATATACAGTACATTGTCATTATGAGCTACAGTGTGTGCTTGTCAAACTAACTACGGTAAAGAGCCTGAACATCCACTATATTCTCTTACTTGTATACATTGCTGTTCCCAGTCCATGTCCTGAAGTGTCCACTGTGGATATAAAACCAGGAAAGTCACATGTTACTCTATCAGAAATGACATTAAAGGGGTTGTCCAGCAAATATCTTTCAAATAAATTTCTTTCAAAGCAAATAAATTTCTTTCAAAGCAAATAAATTTCTTTCAAATCACCTGGTTTCAGAAAGTTATACAGACTGGTAATTTACTTCTATTTACAAATCTCTACTCTTCCAGTACTTGTCAGCTGCTGTATGTCCTGCAGAAAGTGGTGTATTCTTTCCAGTCTGACACAGTGCTCTCTGTTGCCACCTCTGTCCATGTCAGGAACTGTCCAGAGCAGCAGCAAATCCCCATAGAAAACCTCTCCTGCTCTGGGCAGTTCCTGACATGGACAGAGGTGGCAGCAGTGAGCACTGTGTCAGACTGGAAAGAATACACCACTTTCTGCAGGACATACAGCAGCTGATAAGTACTGGAAGAGTAGAGATTGTTAAATAGAAGTAAATTACAAAAAAACAAAAAAAAAACAAAAGAACAAACATTTTCTTAGACATACAGTATAGCATTCTTGCCACTAACTAAAACTACGTCACATTTCGATACCCGGGTCTGTGTGAAGTGAGACAGCTTTATGCATTGTCTGCACTCCATGTTTGTTCCCTGCCATTCTACTGGTTCTCCCCTGGATAGTGGAGTTCAACCGAAATCACTGGTGTTGCGTGAATTTATAGGGGTTGGCCAACTTTCATCAATGTTTTAATAAACTGTATAATACAAGTAAATAGGTCACTTAGAAATATATACAGTGCTGTCCATTAGATGGTATATTATAGAGGAGCATGTGACGTACACGTCACACTGAGCATAGTGTAACACTATAGAGGAGGCATGCTCCTCCATATGATGCCAACTTATTGGCAGGGAATGCACACATTCCATGACTACAGGGTTGGCAGCAGGATGAAGTATGAAATACCATAGAGAGGATGGTGACACCGATGATTAGAACAACACACATGTTCTATTACCAGATGCTCTCTGGCTACCACCTTAGCATTGCCATGGGGAGGTGAGAAATGACGGTCTTCCGCAGATTGTTAGCCACGTGAGCTGGTCATGCCACTTAATGTGCTAAATGGAAACTCAACAACTTTGATACGTTTGATACTCTACTTTATTTTAAACAGCATAATAAAGGTTATATTAAGAATTAGGGTTTGGTGGCAATACCAGAAAGTGGGTAAGTGGGAATCCTGACAGGAATATATTCTCCATAATATAGGTATCAGATACAGATGATCCCTTCTTACCTGTCCTCAGGTTATATATGTGATACAGTTAGGGCCAGAAATATTTGGACAGTGACACAAGTTTTGTTATTTTAGCTGTTTACAAAAACATGTTCAGAAATACAATTTTATATATATAATATGGGCTGAAAGTGCACACTCCCAGCTGCAATATAAGAGTTTCCACATCCAAATTGGAGAAAGGGTTTAGGAATCATAGCTCTGTAATGCATAGCCTCCTCTTTTTCAAGGGACCAAAAGTAATTGAACAATGGACTCTAAGGGCTGCAATTAACTCTGAAGGTGTCTCCCTCATTAACCTGTAATCAATGAAGTAGGTAAAAGGTCTGGGGTTGATTCCAGGTGTGTGGTTTTGCATTTGGAAGCTGTTGCTGTGACCAGACAACATGCGGTCACAGGAACTCTCAATTGAGGTGAAGCAGAACATCCTGAGGCTGAAAAAAAAAGAAAAAATCCATCAGAGAGATAGCAGACATGCTTGGAGGAGCAAAATCAACAGTCGGGTACATTCTGAGAAAAAAGGAATTGACCGGTGAGCTTGGGAACTCAAAAAGGCCTGGGCGTCCACGGAAGACAACAGTGGTGGATGATCGCTGCATACTTTCTTTGCTGAAGAAGAACACGTTCACAACATCAACTGAAGTCCAGAACACTCTCAGGGAAGTAGGTGGATCTGTCTCTAAGTCAACAGTAAAGAGAAGACTCCATGAAAGTAAATACAAAGGGTTCACATCTAGATGCAAACCATTCATCAATTCCAAAAATAGACAGGCCTGAGTTACATTTGCCGAAGAACACCTCAAGAAGCCAGCTCAGTTCTGGAAAAGTATTCTATGGACAGATGAGACAAAGATCAACCTGTACCAGAATGATGAGAAGAAAAAAGTTTGGAGAAGAAAGGGAACGGCACATGATCCAAGGCACACCACATCCTCTGCAAAACATGGTGGAGGCAACGTTATGGCATGGGCATGCATGGCTTTCAATGGCGCTGGGTCACTTGTGTTTATTGATGACATAACAGCAGACAAGAGTAGCCGGATGAATTCTGAAGAGTACCGGGATGTACTTTCAGCCCAGATTCAGCCAAATGCAGCAAAGTTGATCGGACGGCGCTTCATAGTACAGATGGAAAATGACCCCAAGCATACAGCCAAAGCTACCCAGGAGTTCATGAGTGCAAAAAAGTGGAACATTCTGCAATGGCCAAGTCACCAGATCTTAACCCAACTGAGCATGCATTTCACTTGCTCAAATCCAGACTTAAGACGGAAAGACCCACAAACAAGCAAGACCTGAAGGCTGCGGCTGTAAAGGCCTGGCAAAGCATTAAGAAGGAGGAAACCCAGCGTTTGGTGATGTCCATGGGTTCCAGACTTAAGGCAGTGATTGCCTCCAAAGGATTCGCAACAAAATATTGAAAAAAATATATATTTTGTTTGGGTTATGTTTATTTGTCCAATTACTTTTGAGCTCCTAAAATGTGGAGTGTTTGTAAAGAAATGTGCACAATTCCTACTTTTTCTATCAGATATTTTTGTTCAACCCTTCAAATTAAACGTTACAATCTGCACTTGAATTCTGTTGTAGAGGTTTCATTTCAAATCCAATGCGGTGGCATGCAGAGCCCAACTCGCAAAAATTGTGTCACTGTCCAAATATTTCTGGCCCTAACTGTATATTCTCCATAATATAAGTATCAGATACAGATGATCCCTTCTTACCTGTCCTCAGGTTATATATGTGATATATTCTCCATAATATAAGTAACAGATACAGATGATCCCTTCTTACCTGTCCTCAGGTTACATATGTGATATATTCTCCATAATATAAGTATCAGATACAGATGATCCCTTCTTACCTGTCCTCAGGTTATATATGTGATATATTCTCCATAATATAAGTATCAGATACAGATGATCCCTTCTTACCTGTCCTCAGGTTATATATGTGATATATTCTCCATAATATAAGTATCAGATACAGATGATCCCTTCTTACCTGTCCTCAGGTTATATATGTGATATATTCTCTATAGTATAAGTATCAGATACAGATGATCCCTTCTTACCTGTCCTCAGGTTATATATGTGATATATTCTCCATAATATAGGTATCAGATACAGATGATTCCTTCTTACCTGTCCTCAGGTTATATATGTGATATATTCTCCATAATATAAGTATCAGATACAGATGATCCCATCTTACCTGTCCTCAGGTCATGCTGGAGTTCCTCCCGGACTTTCTTCTCCCCTATCTCCTCTAGAACTGCCATGGTCACCTCAGCCCCATAGGAGTAGTTATAGTAGTCATTGATCAGACCGGCCACATGTTCTGGATCTTTCCCAATCAGCTCATATTTTGGGATAATTTTATATTGTTTTCTTATTTGCAATAGACTCAGTTTCTCTATGAATCTCTGGAAACTCTTCTCCTTAAGCTTCCTCAGAGCCGTCACCAGGATCTCCTGTAATGTCTGCCCCATCACTATACCAGAGCTGGGAGGTTTCTCATGTGGAATCTGTGACATGTCTTCTTCCTCTGAGAAAATGAACCATTATTAAAATGGATCACACAGTACAGCATTAACAGCCAATCACAGCACATATGCAAATAGAATTTCTTTTGGCTGCTATATTTTAGCTAAGGTCCTGTCAGTTGATGCCTCACAACATCCACACAGTCACATGTCCACTATTGGCCAATAGAAGATGAAAGGTCCTTAACAATTTGCCTCACTGAAATAAATACTGATTTCCACATGATTGTCATGGCAACCAAGCTCTTGAAAGGCTGGAGCTAAATTAGCTCTTAAAGGCATGGTACCAAAGTTGCTCTGAACGGGGCAGTAGAAAGGGTTAGGCAAAATTTATTCTTAAAGGATTAATACCAAAGTTGCTCTTAAAGGAACAGTACATAAGTCATTCTTTAAGGGACTATACCAAAGTTGCTCTTAAAGTGAGGGTATCAAGGGTTAAATTTCTCTTAAAGTGAATTCACTGTTAAAGGGCGCTCTTTTCAAGTACTATGTATTTCCCTGGAAATGTAAATCTAGTTTATTATGGCATTCACTTCTCCCTTCTTTTCTTTCCAAATTTCTTTTGGCTGATTCTTCATTTCATTTTTTGCCTAATGTGATACTATTCATCCAGTCATGGTTCTTCCACATCTAATAGGGTCTCTATCCGGAAACAAGCCGATCCAATACGTTATATAAAAACCATCACATGATCGGTATGCCTGCAGTATGTTATTTGGAACTTGAGTCTGAATAAAGCTAGCTCGGACGTGATTCTAAAAAAAACTAATATATATATATATATATATATATTATATAAAGCTAGTGGGCACCACTAATAATCATGGAGTGCTAAATCAATGCATAGAACTAGTACATCATCCTCTCAAAAGAAAAATAGCATACGCACAAAAAATTGTAGCACATGACAAAAATCTTTATTATAACACTGACATAGATACAAAATACCACATAAATATATGAATGTACAGGAGAAGTAAAATGAGGGAGACAACACCCCAAATACTGCTCTACATTAAAAACACTAAAATGTCACCATAAGTCCTGCTGGCGTTCCAGACGGGACTAATCTACCACTCTGACTCTGGACTGTATGTACAATAACAAAAACATCCCTGAGGAAGCCGCTAGATGGCGGAACGCGTGGGGGATTTCTTATCCCATGTGACTCTCATTCTGTTGGACTGCATATGGTGATCTTTTCTTATTTTTTCCTATGCTCCATTATTTGTGGTTATGTTTTGTTTTACCGGGTCTCTGTCTAGGTAGAGAAGTTGGATTTCTGTTATTGTACATACAGTCCAGAGTCAGAGTGGTAGATTAGTCCCGGCTGGTACACCAGCAGGACTTATGGTGACATTTTAGTGTTTTTAATGTAGAGCAGTATTTGGGGTGTTGTCTCCCTCATTTTACTTCTCCTGTACATTCATATATTTATGTATCTATGTCAGTGTTATAATAAAGATTTTCATCATGTGCTACCATTTTTTTGTGTGCATATGCTATTTTTCTTTGAGAGGATGATCTAAAAAAAAAAAACTAGTCACATGACCAGAACCTCTCAGTTGTGTCGTCATCTTAAGCATACCAGACATAATTATATTTCTAATACTACATTTTATTATATTTAATGAATACTCTATCCTTATTCTTATTACATGTATTTATTCTGTTTTATTAAGAGATTTTTTTCTTATACTGAAACTCTTTGTATGCCAGATATGCCACCAAGCCGTATGTGATATAGCAGGTTCTGCCATCACAATTACTGTCTGTTCTCCGCTGCGTGTCACAGCTGCTTCAGGTATAGAAGCAGCTGTGGCTCAGCCCTGAACCTGTGGCTGCACACTCTGCGGAGCCACACTTTACACAGTGCTCAGTTTTTATAGCAAATCTGAAGAAGCCTACAGTGACCACTAAAACTACAGCTCAGCAGCTGGCTGTCTTGGATATACTGTACCCCCATGTAAATACATATTCTGAGATAAAAATAACTTTATTCAGATACATTGGGAAGGTCTATTCCAAACCTGAATTCTTTTTCTCTACTTTCACACAATGTTTTACTGTCGCCATTTATAAACGCTGTTCTATTGTCGGTATCTGTTTTGTGTATCTAAGGGGAAGCAATCAGCCCAATTGGTTCCCTGCATCACTGTATAAAGTTCCTATGCAGCTCGCAGCATGGACCGGCCATGGCTGCAGCAGCTTTATACCGGAGAGAATGAAGTTTAATCCTCGGCACATGGCAGCTAGTCATCGGGGCGACTCCCCGCCTATGTCTCTGCCCATCAGCACACTCAGAGGGGATGATTGACAGAGAGAGATAGAGGCCCATTACTGGTGCCTCTCCCTGTCGATCATCCCCGACAAGCAACAGAGCAGTGACTGGACACAGGGAGCCGCCCAGATGACTAAAGCAAATCTAGAGCTTATGGAGCTTAAAGGGGTACTCCGGGCTGGGAGGTATTTTTGAAGATCGCCGGGGAGGGGTTGGAAATTGAAGCCGGAAGTCACATACCTCCCCCTGTCTCAAGGCAGCTTCTCCAATCAGCGGCCGTAGCGAAGTCCCGCCTCGCCCCCCCCCCCGGCCCGGAGTACCCCGGAGTAAGGGGTACTCCAGCAAAAACCTTTTTCTTTCAAATCAGCTGGTTTCAGAAAGTTATATGGATTTGTAGTTTACTTTTATTTAAAAATCTCCACTCTTTCGGGTACTTAGCTGCTGTATGTCCTGCAGGAAGTGGTGTATTCTTTCTTGACACAGTGCTCTCTGCTGCCACCTCTGTCCATGTCAGGAACTGTCCAGAGTGGTTTTCTATGGGGATTTGTTACTGCGCTGGACAGTTCCTGACATGGACAGAGGTGGTAGCAGAGAGCACTGTGTCAGACTGGAGAGAATACACCACATCCTGCAGGACATACAGCAGCTGATAAGTACTAGAAGACTGGAGATTTTTGAATACAGTGGTGCCTTGGATTACGAGCATAATTTGTGGGACGGCACTTGTAATCCAAATCCACTCTTAAACCAAAGCCAATTTTCCATAAGAAATCATAGAAATGCAGACAATTGGTTCCACACCCCAAAAATAAAGATTTATTATTCTGAATAACATGTAAAACAAATGAAACAAACATTCAGAAACAGCAGAATATTATAAGTTACTGTACAGTAATGGAGAGGATGGGAAACACAAGGGCTGACAGAGACTGCAGGGAGCATGAAGGAATGAGCAGGACAGATGTGGGCACATACATGCAGCAATCTCTGTCCGGGGAGAGAGGGGTTACAGCTATGGGGAGATTACCCCCCCACAGTCCTGTCCCCAATGTAAGCCCCAGCCTGAAGTGGATCTGCTATGATTTGGAAGGTGAAGGAGACTTCCTGGGTCAGAGTACAGGGCTGTAGACCCCGCTATACAGACCATGACCCTCCCCCACTCCCCCTCCCCCCCCCAGTACAGGGAGCTCTTACACCAAAGCAATGCTCTATACATGTGAGCTTTAAAACCAAAACGCTCTTAAACCAAGTTACTCTTAAACCAAGGTACTACTGTAGAAGTAAATTACAAATCTATATTACTTTCTGAAACAGGTTGTTTGAAAGAAAAAGATTTTTGCTGGAGTACCCCTTTGGTAACTAAACTAAGCTCCCTCTGTATAAAGCTGCATCCACTCAGTCCACTCAATCTTTACTGGTTTGCACCAATAGTAGATTCTCACAAAATCTTGAAGAAAAGTAAATCTGGTCACACCTGGTTACTGGTTAAATATGGTCTCCATGGATTACTGTGCTGTGACTGTAAGGAAGTGTGCAAATAAAGTTTATCAAAAAGAAAAAAAAAAACTAGAAGAATATGATCACAGCAAAGCGTGGAAAAGTAACATACAGTACCTGACTACAATTATAGGAACAAAAGGAACGTTTCGTAAACTCCTGCTATAGCTTCACTAGGGCGGTGTTTTCTCTGACTCTCCTGATGTGCCGTCTGTCAGTGCTCGGAGAGGCTACAACCTCCCCCTGCCTGGACTTCTCACATCTCACAGCTGGTACAGACAGGGGACCTACGTGACCCCAGAGCTAACGTGACCAATGTATTTTATTATGTATGATTACCTTTATGGGGTAGAAGGAATGCCACCTCGTGCTCCTTCTCCTGTTATACCATCACGTTACTCCACCTTCTTCAGCAACACTCTAGAAGGAAGGAAATACTGGAGAATATGAAAGTGAAAGTAACTAAGGTCATACACAGACGGTCGCACGGACTACCGAGCTGAGAAAACGAGACAAAGCCAACGTACTGTATATTGTAGCATCTGCTGTAACTCTTAGGATCCTATTACACGTAGTGATTTTTAACAATTAACGTCTAACTATAATGATCCCAGCAAAACAATGAACGATGTGCAATTACAGTGAACGATTAAGAGAACAAATGCGGAACTTGAGCGAACAAATGTGGAATTACAGCGAACGATTAACGGTAATTTTAGGTTCAGATTTAAATCAATGATCAACGACATACAAATGAGTTTTTGATCATTGGCCGCATTTACACGGAATGATTATCATTTAAATTCGAACGATAGGGCCCTTACCTTCAGGATATCCCACAATCCACAGGATACACGGTGGTTATAGATGATGGTACCTTATACCGCCATTCATCCATCTATTCCTTCTCATTTACCCTCTTTCCTTTTATTCTTCTGCCATGTTTATCTCATAGGATAATCCAGCTCACATCTCCACATCTTGGATGGTGCCATGAATACCAGACACTGGGGGCTCCACAAGGTATACGGCCTCCATGCTAAACAGGTCTAATTGAATACCTTCTAATGCCGGGATGGGGAACCTATGACATGCGAAGACATTTTTCGATGACACACGGCCACATGCTGAGAAAGACGTTTTATCTTCGGCTCCTGCACGGACTGGCAGAGCAGCGGAATGTTCTGATAGAAAGGTGTCATGCACTTACATCACTATGAGTACCAGAGTTTAGCGGCTGCTGAGTAAAAGACAATATTGTTACAGTATAATTACCTTCTATGGCAAACTCCAAGTTCCTCCAAATAAGCACCGACTGCTCTCCATGCTCTGATATAACAATGTCCGGCACTCAACGTCTGTACGGGTAGCGGAGTTTAGTGATCTAGCTTCTGAATGGCTGCTGAGTGAAAGAGAATATTGTTACATTAGCATCCATATATGGTGATGCAGAGCTATCACTACAGTACATAGAACTCTCTTGACACCTAGTGGTCACAAATATATCACAGTTACAATTCATTATTCACGGCAGCAGTTGTAAAGCCACTCTGTACCCACAATCTGACCCCCCCCCCCCCCAAACCCCTTGTATCTTCAGATATCTGCTTTTAATCCAAGATCTGTCCTGGTGTCCGTTTGGCAGGTTATTGTCCTTAAAAAAACAACTTTTAAACTGGCAGCCCTGTGCCCAATGGCCGTGGCTTAGATTGTGTATGCATTAGTCTGGCACAACCTCTCTGTCCCTCCTCCCCACCCTCCTCATCATTAGGAATGCTCCAGGCAGATTGCCTACTATTCATCAGCTGTGTCAGCACGGCACATGGGTTGGATCCTTAAGCACCTGCAATGTTCAGACAGGAGAAAATGTTCCAGTGGCATTACTAATGATGAAGAGGGTGGGGAGAAGGGACGGAGGGGCGGTGCCAAGTTAGCGCACAGATACTCTAAGCCACGGCCGTTAGGCACGGGGCAGCAAGTTTAAAAGTTGTTTTTTTAGGACAATAACTGCATCACCTGGCGAACGGACCACAGGACAGATCTTGGATTAAATGCAGCTATCCGAAGGTACAAGTGGTTGGGGGGGGGGGGGGGCAGATTGTGGGTACAAAGTCGCTTTAAAGCACATTGCTGCTGAATGAAAGGCAACATTGTTCCATGAGTTCCAATGGTTATGCCGAGCTACTAATACAGTACATAAAATCCTACTGACATCTAGTGGTCAAAGAGGAAATCACTAGTGATGAGTGAATACTGTTCGATCAAATAGATATTTGATCGAATAGTAAGGTTTTCGATAGTATTGAATATTATCAAATAGTACGCCGAATATTTGATAAATATTCCATAAGCGCTCAAATCCCCCTTCCCTTTCCCTGAGGTGTCATTGTGGACTTGGTGAACCTCCAAGTGGTCGAACAGATGTTTTTCAATCAAATACTTGTTCCCATAGACTTTAATGGGATCGAATATTCGATCGAATAGTCGAATATCAGGGAAATATTCATCCGAATATCGAATATTTCACTATTCGCTCATCACTAGAAATCACTGGTACAAGTACTACAGCAGGGATACATATATACACTGGTGCCTTGGATTACAAGCATAATTCGTTCCGGGACCGTGCTTGTAATCCAAATCCACTCGTAAACCAAAGCAAATTTTCCCATAAGAAATCATTGAAATGCAGACAATTGGTTCCACACCCCAAAAATAATGATTTTTTTTTTTAATTGTGAATAACAAAAGTGAAACAGATGAAACAAACATTCAGAAACAGCAGAATCTGTGATATTATAGGTTACTGTACAGTAATGGAGAGGATGGGAAACACAAGGGCAGAGAGAGACTGCAGGGAGCATGAAGGAATGAGCAGGGCAGATGTGGGCACATACATGCAGCGCTCTCTGTCCGGGGAGAGAGGGGTTACAGCTATGGAGAGATTACCTCCACAGTCCTGTCCCCTGATGTAAGCCCCAGCCTGAAGTGGATCTGCTATGGTTTGGAAGGTGAGGGAGACTACCTGGGTCCCCCCACAAAATATTTTGAATAAAGCTACCAAAACGTCACATGTACCACTAAAAAGGTCAGCTTATGTCACCAAAAAATAATCCCTCACGACTCCATCCGTGAAAAAAAAAGTATAGTAACCGCTATATAGCATGTCATATGTAACGTATAGTAACCGCTATATAACATGTCATATGTAACGTATAGTAACCGCTATATAACATGTCATTTGTAACGTATAGTAACCGCTATATAACATGTCATATGTAACGTATAGTAACCGCTATATAACATGTCATATGTAACGTATAGTAACGAGGTGGTGGATGAGGAGGGAGGGAGGACATGGAGGACGAGGTGGTGGATGAGGGAGGACATGGAGGACGAGGTGGTGGATGAGGAGGGAGGACATGGAGGACAAGGTGGTGGATGAGGAGGGAGGACAAGGTGGTGGATGAGGAGGGAGGACATGGAGGACAAGGTGGTGGATGAGGAGGGAGGACATGGAGGACAAGGTGGTGGATGAGGGAGGACATGGAGGACGAGGTGGTGGATGAGGAGGGAGGACATGGAGGAGGAGGGAGGACATGGAGGACGAGGTGGTGGATGAGGAGGGAGGACGAGGTGGTGGATGAGGAGGGAGGACGAGGTGGTGGATGAGGAGGGAGGACATGGAGGACGAGGTGGTGGATGAGGAGGGAGGGCATGGAGGACGAGGTGGTGGATGAGGAGGGAGGACGAGGTGGTGGATGAGGAGGGAGGACGAGGTGGTGGATGAGGAGGGAGGACATGGAGGACGAGGTGGTGGATGAGGAGGGAGGGCATGGAGGACGAGGTGGTGGATGAGGAGGGAGGACATGGAGGACGAGGTGGTGGATGAGGAGGAGGGAGGACGAGGTGGTGGATGAGGAGGGAGGACATGGAGGACGAGGTGGTGGATGAGGGAGGAGGACATGGAGGACGAGGTGGTGGATGAGGGAGGACATGGAGGAGGAGGTGGTGGATGAGGGAGGACATGGAGGACGAGGTGGTGGATGAGGGAGGACATGGAGGACGAGGTGGTGGATGAGGGAGGACATGGAGGACAAGGTGGTGGATGAGGGAGGACATGGAGGACGAGGTGGTGGATGAGGAGGGAGGACATGGAGGACGAGGTGGTGGATGAGGAGGGAGGACATGGAGGACAAGGTGGTGGATGAGGAGGGAGGACATGGAGGACAAGGTGGTGGATGAGGAGGGAGGACATGGAGGACAAGGTGGTGGATGAGGAGGGAGGACATGGAGGACAAGGTGGTGGATGAGGAGGGAGGACATGGAGGACAAGGTGGTGGATGAGGGAGGAGGACATGGAGGACAAGGTGGTGGATGAGGGAGGACATGGAGGACGAGGTGGTGGATGAGGGAGGACATGGAGGACAAGGTGGTGGATGAGGGAGGACATGGAGGACAAGGTGGTGGATGAGGAGGGAGGACGAGGTGGATGAGGTGGAGAGCTGTGCAGCCAGCAGATTACTGTTGTATAGATCATCTGGCAGATATTACAGCCTTTAGTTTGCTTTATAAAAGAACCATCATGTCATGTGACCTGTGCTCCCCACCCCCGCGGTCTCTGCTTCTCCATTACACAGCTTTGCCGCTTTCCTATGACCATAACTGTGTGTAATGGCCTCATGTAACTCACCCGGTAGTTGTCACCTAATGTGCCGTTTATCAGTGGTGAAGCAGCGCCCCCCTGTGTCCCATCCTGTCACTGCCGCTCACATAGTGATTCCTATAAGATGGCTGCACAGGTTATGAGGCAGAGGCGGAGTCATGTGACCAGGCTGAGGGGAGGAGCTATGTGATCAGCCTGATGGGCGGGATCATGTGACCAGGCTGAGGGGCGGAGCTATGTACGCGGAGGCAGTGTACAGTGATCTCCTCACAGTTCTCCCGCCTTTTTACCTCAGGTAAGAAGGAAAATGGCGGGCGCTCCGTGTAATCCCCCCAGCACCTATCTGCCGGGAGATACAGCTCCACACCATTCACATCTGTACAGCAGGGGGCGCTACACACACAATCCATGAGGTAATGCGGCTCCTCTCCCTGCTGTGTGTGGATACATAGGAATCAGTCAGATGGAATCCATAGTAACCTATCATCCTGAGGAGTCATGTGACCTCCGGCCATTCCCCTCACCATGGCTTCCCTCTCATCCTCTGTGCTGGGAGTCCATGTCCTGAGACATCGGCTGTAACAGCAGGAGGATCACACGGTACTCTATTATACTGTGTATATAATGTAACCTGTACGTGGCAGAGACCAGCCTGCAGGGGGCGCTGTATGTACTGAGGACCAATCACAGGACACCATGGTATATACAGCCTGCAAGGGGCGCTGTATGTACTCACAGCCAATCACAGGACACCATGGTATATACAGCCTGCAGGGGGCACTGAGGGCCAATCACAGGACACCATGGTATATACAGCCTGCAGGGGGCGCTGTATGTACTGAGGACCAATCACAGGACACCATGGTATATACAGCCTGCAGGGGGCGCTGTATGTACTGAGGACCAATCACATGACACCATGGTATATACAGCCTGCAGGGGGCGCTGTATATACTGAGGACCAATCACAGGACACCATGGTATATACAGCCTGCAGGGGGCGCTGTATGTACTGAGGGCCAATCACAGGACACCATGATATATACAGCCTCCAGGGGGCGCTGTATGTACTGAGGGCCAATCACAGGACACCATGGTATATACAGCCTCCCGGGGGCGCTGTATGTACTGAGGACCAATCACAGGACACCATGGTATATACAGCCTCCAGGGGGCGCTGTATGTACTGAGGGCCAATCACAGGACACCATGGTATATACAGCCTGCTGGGGGCGCTGTATGTACTGAGGACCAATCACAGGACACCATGGTATATACAGCCTCCAGGGGGCGCTGTATGTACTGAGGACCAATCACAGGATACCATGGTATATACAGCCTGCAGGGGGCGCTGTATGTACTGAGGACCAATCACAGGACACCATGGTATATACAGCCTGCAGGGGGTGCTGTATGTACTGAGGACCAATCACAGGACACCATGGTATTTACAGCCTGCAGGGGGCGCTGTATGTACTGAGGGCCAATCACAGGACACCATGGTATATACAGCCTGCAGGGGGCGCTGTATGTACTGAGGACCAATCACAGGACACCATGGTATATACAGCCTGCAGGGGGCGCTGTATGTACTGAGGACCAATCACAGGACACCATGGTATATACAGCCTGCAGGGGGCGCTGTATGTACTGACAGCCAATCACAGGACACCATGGTATATACAGCCTGCAGGGGGCGCTGTATGTACTGACAGCCAATCACAGGACACCATGGTATATACATCCTGCAGGGGGCGCTGTATGTACTGACAGCCAATCACAGGACACCATGGTATATACAGCCTCCAGGGGGCGCTGTATGTACTGAGGACCAATCACAGGACACCATGGTATATACAGCCTGCAGGGGGCGCTGTCTGTACTGAGGGCCAATCACAGGACACCATGGTATATACAGCCTCCAGGGGGCGCTGTATGTACTGAGGGCCAATCACAGGACACCATGGTATATACTGCCTGCAGGGGGCGCTGTATGTCCTGAGGACCAATTACAGGACACCAAGGTATATACAGCATTCAGCCTCCAGGGGGCGCTGTATATACTGAGGGCCAATCACAGGACGCCATGGTATATACAGCATTCAGCCTCCAGGGGGCGCTGTATATACTGACAGCCAATCACAGGACACCATGGTAGATGGTAGAATATTACTAGAGTTGGGACTTTTTGCGACCAGTTTCCTCCCTGTTCTCCTGATGCGTGGATGAGGGGGACGTGGCCTCATGCACCAGATTTACCATGGAGCAGCGTAATCACAGTGAATATCTATATACAACATCTGTCTCACAGCAGCCACAGATTCTTATATTTATTGTGGGGTGCACCTCTGACATGGGGCGGGGGGTTAGGTATGACTGCTGTACAGATACGCCGTTTCTTATCCCCCCCCTCCCTCCCCCAGCTGACGAAGAAGGAGCGAAACGGCGTTGGAGTGTGAGGTGGGGGCCATTATTCTGGGACACCAGGTTTATGCATTTATGCTGTAGGGAGGAATCTGTACACCTATACACCAGCACTTTATACAGACAGGACCTGTCCCAGTAACATGGCCTTCCGCCTCCCCTAGTCTTGTTTTTACATTGTCTGTTGTGATAAAATTTCATAAAGATTTTAACATTTTCTACTTTTGGTTGTAATTTTGTGATATTCCCTTTTGGGCACAGATATTCATTGTAGGTGTAGCATTTCATGAGGGAATATCTTGCATCTGAATAGTGTATAAATGGTCATGGTTCTCAGGTGCATAGGGGTTTAGTTGTAAATTGTAGTTATTGCCAACGAAACACCATGTGTGAACATAGCCATAACAACCTATAATTGTTCTATAAAGACACAATTATATATTTAAAGAGTGAACACACACGCACTGTCATCATCTGTATGAACCAGAATGCGGCCCCCAATGAGTCTACCGGCACATTGTGTAGTCATTGGCTGCAGCATTTCTTCCACATACGGCTGACAGCTTCTGTGTTCTGACCCTATTTTCTGTGTATGTATTGATTATGTGATTGGTTAATGATTAGATATGAGCGAACCGGGTTCGGGTTCGAGTCGATCCGAACCCAAACTTTTGGCATTTGATTAGCGGGGGCTGCTGAACTTTGGTAAAGCCCTAAGGTTGTCTGGAAAACATGGATACAGCCAATGACTATATCCATGATTTCCACATAGCCTTAGGGCTTTATCCAACTTCAGCAGCCACCGCTAATCAAATGCCAAAAGTTCGGGTTCGGATGGACTCCAGCATGCTCCAGGTTCGCTCATCTCTATTATCCCCTTAAGGACCGAGCCTGAAATAGCCTTAATGACAGAGACAAATTTTATGAATATGACCAGTGTCACTTTATTCATTAATAACTTCGGGATGCTTTTACCTATCTGGCTGATTCTGACATTGTTTTCTCGAGACATATTGTACTTTACATTTCTTGTAAATTGGAGTCGATACTTATAACGAATCTTTATGATAAAACCCAAAATAACGTGAAAAACTGAAAAAAATGCATTTTTCAACTTTGAAACTTTTCTGCTTATACAGAAAATGGTTATATCACATAAATTATATATTAAATAGCATTAGCAACATGTCTACTTTATGTTGGTGGCATTTATTAAACTATCTTTCATTTTTTTAGACAATAGAAAGCTTAAAAGGAACCTGTCACCCCCCGTGCCGGGGTGACAGGCTCCCGACCCCCCGTTAGAGCCCCCTATACTTACCTAATCCCGCCGGGTCCCGCTTCTGGAGGTGGTCGGGTGATGAAGATCTCAGCCGCTGCAGCCCGGCGCGCGCTGAGAGATGAGTCCAACACCCATAGAGAATGACAGGAGAGTCTAGCGCTCCGTCATTCTCTATGAGCGTTGGACTCATCTCTCAGTATAGGGGGCTCTAACGGGGGGTCGGGAGCCTGTCACCACGGCACGGGGGGGGGGGGGGGGGGGGTGACAGGTTCCCTTTAAAACATAAGCAGCAAATTTCCAAATTTTCTGTAAAATTTCAAAATCAGATATTTTTAGGGACCTGTTCAGGTATAGGCTAGGTTCACACTATGTAACTGTGCGGCTGTATTTGCGGCTGTAATTGTGCGGCGGTATTTTTGGTGGTTCATGCGTACGCTGGAAAGTATGCGATATATGGCTGCACAGTGCACACTATGTATGAATCTACGGCCCTATCAGAAACGGACCCGTAAAAAATGAACAAGACCATTGTTTGCGGCTGGACATGCGGCCGTGGATTGACAGGCAGTCCGTACGGAGTACTTCAAAAATAGCCGGCAATGATGCCGAATGCCGATGCCTCTAATAGTTAATATATTAAATTAATAAAACACATTTTCTTAGTAATAAAGTCCCTTTCGTTGTTCAATAATTTAATTCTAACGAATCCATCATTGTGCAATTAAATGTACTGTTAAAATAAATATATATATAAATAAATGTATATTTATATATATATTTATTTTTTGACAGTATATTTAATTGCACAATGATGGATTCGTTAGAATTAAATTATTGATCAACGAAACTGATTTTATTTTAACGAAAATGTGTTTTATTAATTAAATATTAATTAGTAGAGGAAGCTCCATAAGCCGTTAATTCATATTGCCGGCAATAGAGCTTTCTGTACTAATCATCACTTTACTTTAATGAAAACATCAAATGTTTCTTCTAATTATGTTATCACAATAGCATTATTAGAAGAAACATTTAGAATTATATGTGCGCTCAGCTGATTGGCTGATCGGCTGAGCGCACATATAATTAGCGGGTCCGCAGTACAGTGACTTCATTGTGCTGTGGACCAGCGAAGTGGACACATCGGGGTGAGTATAGAGCTCTCCCCACCCCCTCCCCAGCACTGCACCCCTCCCAGCAAGGAAGGGGGGTCACTTAACCCCTTCCTTGCTGGGATGGGTGCAGTCTGACATCAGTCTGGCCCCCAAGGGGTTAAGGGGGATACAACACATCCTCCCTTAACCCCTTGGGGGCCAGACTGTAAGCAGCGATCTGTAAAGATGCTGCATACTGTAAGGTGCACAACACCGCTCACAATGATGGGTGTTGTGCTCCTGTTTGTGTGTTTTTTGTGTGTTTCTCCCTTTTTGTTTTTCAGATATCGGTATCCTGTGGATTACGTCGGATTCCGTGGACTACGTCGAAGACCAGCGGTTGTTTGTTGTTGTTTTTTTTTTAAAAAATGGTCAATGAGGGGTGTGGGGGTGTTTTTATTTGAATAAAAAAATTTTTTAACTTGTGTCTTCTCTTTATTTCTTTACTTTATAGACTTAGTAGTGGAAGCCGTCTAATAGACGGAATCCATTACTAAGTTGGGGCCTAGTGTTAGCCGGTATAAAATGGTTAACACTAACCCCCTATTATTATCCCAGTACCCAATGCCACCAGGGGTACTGGGAAGAGCCGGGTGCCAGTGGTCCCGGAGCGTCAAAATTGGCGCTCCTGGACCGGGCGGCAGCAGGCTGGTAAGATTTAGGCTGGGGAGGGCCTAAACAAATGGCTCTTCTCACCCTGGTGTTACCAGGCTGCTGTCGTTTGGTTTTTAACCCGGCTGGTTATAAAAATAGGGGGGACCTATGCGTTTTTTTTTTTTATTATTATTTATTTATTTAAAAAAAAAACGCATAGGGTCCCCCCTATTTTTATAACCAGCCGGGTTAAAAACCAAACGACAGCAGCCTTGTAACACCAGGGTGGGAAGAGCCATTGGTTTAGGCCCTCCCCAGCCTAAATCTTACCAGCCTGCTGCCGCCCGGTCCAGGAGCGCCAATTTTGACGCTCCGGACCACTGGCACCCGGCTCTTCCCAGTACCCCTGGTGGCATTGGGTACTGGGGTAATAATAGGGGGTTAGTGTTAGCCATTTTATACCGGCTAACACTAGGCCCCAACTTAGTAATGGATTCCGTCTATTAGACGGCTTCCACTACTAAGTCTATAAAGTAAAGAAATAAAGACAACACACAAGTTAAAAAATTATTTTATTCAAATAAAAACACCCCCACACTCCTCATTGACCATTTTATTAAAAAAATAAAAACAACCGCTGGTCATCGACGTAGTCCACGGAATCCGACGTAATCCACAGGATACCGATATCTGAAAAACAAAAAGGAAGAAACACACAAAAAACACACAAACAGGAGCACAACACCCATCATTGTGAGCGGTGTTGTGCTCCTTACAGTATGCAGCATCTTTACAGATCGCTGCTTACAGTCTGGCCCCCAAGGGGTTAAGGGAGGATGTATTGTATCCCCCTTAACCCCTTGGGGGCCAGACTGATGTCAGACTGCACCCATCCCAGCAAGGAAGGGGTTAAGTGACCCCCCTTCCTTGCTGGGAGGGGTGCAGTGCCGGGGAGGGGGTGGGGAGAGCTCTATACTCACCCCAATGTGTCCACTTCGCTGGTCCGCAGCACAATGAAGTCACTGTACTGCGGACCGGCTCATTATATGTGCGCTCAGCCGATCAGCCAATCAGCTGAGCGCACATATAATTCTAAATGTTTCTTCTAATAATGCTATTGTCATAACATAATTAGAAGAAACATTTGATGTTTTAATTACAGTAAAGTGATGATTAGTACAGAAAGCTCTATTGCCGGCAATATGAATTAACGGCTTATGGAGCTTCCTCTACTAATTAATATTTAATTAATAAAACACATTTTTTTTTAAATAAAATCAGTTTCGTTGTTCAATAATTTAATTCTAACGAATCCATCATTGTGCAATTAAATATACTGTCAAAAAATAAATATATATATATATAAATATACATTTATTTATATATATATTTATTTTAACAGTATATTTAATTGCAAAATGATGGAATCGTTTAAATTAAATTATTGAACAATGAAAGGGACTTTATTACAACGAAAATGTGTTTTATTAATTCAATATATTAACCATGAGAGACATCGGCATTACTGCAGAGGATCGCAAACCCCGGTAATAGCGATTCATGTAAACTGTGTTCCCTGCTTTCCCAGATGCATCCAGAGGTGTTTGCATCACTTTCTTAACATTTTATTTGCTATTTTTAGTTGAACCAGATTTCCAAGTAAATGACCGTATGTTTTCAGCCGCATGTCTATTTTTTCCCATCCGCACATTTCATCCGCACATTTACAGCCGCATAAAAAATACAGCCGCACACATACATAGTGTGAACCTAGCCATAAAGTGTATTTGAGGGGCCTGTATGTTAGAAAGCCCCACAAAGCACCCCATTTCAGAAACTGCACCCCCCAAACTGCAAAAGCACATCCAGAAAGTGTTTTAACCCTTTAGGGGAGTCACAGATATAAAAGCTAAGTGTGTAAGAAATTTGAAAATTTTTATTTCCGTGCAGAGATTTTATTGTAATCCAATATTTTTCATAATTATGAACCTATTACCAGAGAAATGCACCCCAATATTGATTGCCCCGTTTCTGCAGTTTATAGAAATACCCCATATGTGGCCCTATTGCGCTATTTGACGCAACCACAAGCCTCAGATACAAAGGAGTGCCTAGTAAATTTCAATGGCTCCGTTATATTTGGTCATTTCAGACTTTACCACTTCAGGTTGGCAGAGGCTCTGGGGTGCCAAAACCTAAAAAACACCCCTAAAGGAACACCATTTAGAAAACTACACCCCTCAAGGAATGTAACAAGGGGTACGGTGAGCATTGGGACCCCACAGGGGCTTCACAGATTTTCCGAACAATATGGCATGAAAAAAGAAAAATGTATTTTTTACACTAAAACGTTCTAGCCTTAAATTTTTCATTTTCACAAAGGGATAAAAGATAAAGAAAACCACAAAACGTGTAGCGCAGTTTCTCCAGAGTACAGAAATACCCCACATGTGGACATAAAGCTCAATTTGGGTGCAGGGCGAGCCTCCAAAGGGAAGGAGCGCCAATTGGCTTTTGGAAGCTGGATTTCACTGGAATGGATTTCAAGGGCCATGTCGCATTTACAGAGCCCTCGTGCTGCCAAAACACTGGAAACCCCCCACAAGTGACCCCATTCTGGAAACTACACTACACTGTAGTGCAGGGGTGCAGTGAGGATATGGTCCCCACTGGTATCGGGCACAAATGTGGAAAAATGTGACGTGAAAGTGAAAATTTTCATTTTTTCACTTTCACGGCACAAATGTGCCCGTCATCAAGGGGTCAATATCCTCACTGCACCCCTTGTTAGATTCCTTGAGGGGTGTAGTTTCCAGAATGGGGTCACTTGTGGGGGGTTTCCAGTGTTTTGGCAGCACGAGGGCTCTGTAAATGCGACATGGCGTTCATCATCCATTCTATCCAAATCCAACCTCCAAAATCCAAATGGCGCTCCTTCCCTTCGGAGGCTTGCCCTGCACCCACATAGCGCTTTATGTCGACATGTGGGGTATTTACGGACTCGGGGGAAATTGCCCTACACATTTTGGGTGTTTTTTTCTATTTTAACCCCTTGTGAAAATGATAAATTTAAGGCTAAACCAACATTGTAGTGTAAAAAATGTAATATTTCATTTTCACGCCACATTGTTCCACATTTGTGCCCGTCACCAGTGGGGTCCATATGCTCACTACACCCCTTGTTACATTCCCTGAGGGGTGTAGTTTCCATAATGGGGTCACTTGTGGGGGGTTTCAACTGTCTTGGCAACACAGGGGCCTTTTAAATGCAACATGGCCCCTCGAAATCCATCCAGCCAAATCCAGCCTCAAAAAACCAAATGGCGCTCCTTCCCTTTGGAGGCTTACCTTGCACCCGCATGGCGCTTTATGTCCACATGTGGGGTATTTCCGTACTCAGGGGAAATTGCTCTACACATTTTGTGTGTTTTTTTTTTTATCTTTTAGCCCCTTGTGAAAATGAAAAAATCAAGACAAGATTAATGATTTAGAGTAAAAATTAAAAAAAAAATTACACCAAATGTTGGTCTAGCCTTGATTTTTTCCATTTCCACATGGGGTTAAAAAAAAATAAACGCAAACCTGTAGGGTAATTTCCCCTGAGTACGAAAATACCCCACATGTGGACATAATGTGCCATATGGGCACAGGGCAAGCCACCAAAGGGACAGAGCGCCATTTAGAGGCTGCAATGGAGGATGGAGGCCATGTCGCATTTACAAAGCTCCTGTGCTGCCAGAACAGCGGAACCCCCCCACAAGCGACCCCAATCTGGAAACTACACCCCATAAGGAATCTAACGAGGGGTGCAGTGAGGATATGGACCCCACTGGTGATGGGCACATATGTAGAACATGTGGTGTGAAAATAAAGAATACCATTTTGTTCATTTTCACGTCCCAAATGTGGCCGTCACCAGGGGGCCATATCCCCTTTGATCCCCTTGTTAGATTCCTTACGGGATGTAGTTTCCAGAATGGGGTCACATGCGGGGGGTTTCTATTCTCCTGGCAGCACAGAGGCTTTGTAATTGCATCATGGCATCCTCTAATGGGAATGGCGGCCATATCTATTTAGCTGGGGAAAAGGGACCATTCTTTGGGGATATTAGGCCAATTATAAGTTTATAAGGTTGAAAAGGACAGGTGTCCATCAAATTCAACCTGTGTTGATCCAGAGGAAGGCAAAAAACCCTTGTGAGGCAGACGACAGTAGCCTCATCACTGGGAAAAATCCCTTCCTGACTCCATAATGGCGATCAGAATAATCCCTGGATCAACGTGACCCCTGAAATAGGAATAAGGGGCAGAATTTAGATAATGTAGAACTCCGATGACATGTGGTACGCCTTGAAGCGATCCAGTATGCAGAGGCCGGGGTGATCAGGAGAGGTGGCACACTGGAAAATGGCGTCCTTCCTGATCCCCCTGTTACACCACACTCTGCACTTCTTCTGGGGTCTCCTGTTTTCCAGTGTGGGGGACGTCACCTGGAAAATGTTACCCTGGTCCGATACGGGGTCCTTCATATCCAGAAGCGCTGGGTCCGCTCCATGGCTGCTAAATATTAGGGCTCTATTACTGCTTCTGATATTTTCGGATCGTGCCGCAAGCTACAGTAGCTCAGGCAGCGAGGGACCGGAAGAGGGGGTGCTGGTATAAAAGTTATCCCTGTACGGGTGGTAACCTTTATCCAGCAGTGGGAGGATCAGTTCCCGAACGATCTTCCCACTAAGGGCCCTATTCCACCAGACGATTATCGTTCAGATTATCGTTAAATCATTCGAATCTAAACGATAATCGTTCGGTTGAAATGCAGTTAACGATTAACGACCGAACGAGAAATCATTGATCGCTTTATAAGACCTGGACCTATTTTTATCGTTGCTTGTTCGCAAAACGTTCACAAATCGTTCGCATTGAATAAGACATTGTTCAGTCGTTCGCAGTAGATACGAACGCAATAGCGAATAAATAGCGAAGAAAAACGATCGCAATTACGATCATAAGTAAATGAGTGAATGTTTTCAGGTCTTTCGCAATAGCGGTTGTTTGAGATTGTTAATAGTTAACGATTATCCAAACGATAATCGTCCGGTGGAATAGGGCCCTAACTCCGAGGATGGGGGGGGGTGGCATCTGGGGGCTGGATTCGGGTGTCCCTTCCTTCATACACTCTAAGGGTACGTGCACACTGCGGAATGGCGTAGGATAACCCTTTGTGCATTCCACAGCTGGCACCCACCGGCGGATTGATGCAGGCGCGCGTCTCCGCTTGTGTCACACTCCATTCTATGCACGGGCGGATTCCGCTCTCCGTCCAATGTGTTCATTCTTTGGATGGACGATGGAATCTGCCCGTGCATAACATGGAGTCTATGACACAGGCGGAGAAGCACACACCTGCCCGCATCACTCCGCCAGCGGGTGCCAGCTGCGGAATGCACGAAGGGTTATCCTTCGCCATTCCGCAGTGTGCACGTACCCTAAATCTGTAAGTGTACCCTGAGGTACTCTCACAGAGTTTGTAGAATTTCACGCCATACCGTGATCTCGTACTGAGATGGTACTGGCAGAAAAGAGGTGTCTGGGGGGGGCAGCGTACGCTACGCTACCCCCAGACATGTCACTGGATGATGAGGACGATGAGGATGAATGGAGGAAAGAAGGATCCCCCCCCCCCAATTCATCCTCACTGACTGTTTCGGTGTCGGAGGCAATAATAACGTAAGCGTTCGACTCCTAAACACCCGGGGGCCATTTTTATATGGGGATTGGTATATGGGGTATGTAAATGTGTAGTGGTGTAGTGTAAAACTTTATTTAGTGTAGTGTAATGTAGTGTTTTTTACTTTTTATTTTAACAGTAAGTATAAAAAAAAACTTATGCCAAAAATGGTGTTGCTGATAATGCCGCACTTATGTGCAGCACTTATCAGCAGACCGTGGCAGTAGGATATAGAAAAAAAAAACCCCTACTCCAAAAAGGAGGAGTTGCTGATTAGCAGCGCACTTACGTGCGATGCAGATCAACACTCAGCGGCTGTAGGGAGCGGAAAATAGAAAGGAAAAAAAAAAAAAAAAAACCATTTACTACATGCCTAACATCCCTATAGCTACTGATAAATTTATTACACGTATCAGCCGCTAAAGGGCAGTAGAGCACAAAATCCGGAAAAAGCCGATATTAGACGATGAGGGACCCGAACGATGCCGAAGCGGACCCGGTGGAAATAGCCGAAGACCCGAGAAGAACACGAGGGCGCTGCGAACCCGGAAGTAGCGATCGGGATCCCGGTGAGTATGGCCCAAATACCTGCTCAGCTAGGTAGCTGAGGGGTTTAGAGCAGGTATTTTACATTTTGGGGGACTTTGATAGCCGTGATCGGCTGGCCGGTCCCCGCCGGCCGCTCACGGCGATCGGGCCGGTGGCACCGTGGCCACCATTACTTTTTGTAGTAATGGCGGTCAGTGCTGTCTCGGGTTACCGATGACCCGGAAAGGTGCCGATCCCCGGTATCGGCTGATCTGAATTGATCAGCTGATAGCGGCGATCGTCGGCACGGGAGGGGTTAATCACCCCCCGTGCCGAGAAGCTAAGATGGCCTGCTATACATTATACACGCAGCGATCGGGGAAATCGCGGGCGTAACTTTACGTCCATTTGCGTTAAGGCACGGGCTGCGAGGGCGTAAATGTACGCCTGCGGTCGTTAAGGGGTTAATGATCACATAAATATGTCAGGATTGTAAACAGGCTTAAAGACATATTCTGACGTTTTTTTTTTTAACTGTCCCCAAGCAGGTGGAAAATTGAAACAATAACATATACTTATCCTCCTCATACCCCAACTGCTGTCGTCGGGCTCCTTGTGCCCTGTACAGCTTTTCCTGGATCAGGGTCGGTACATGCAGTTGCCTGCTGAGGCGGAATATAACTGTGGCCACTGTTCTGCTGACCGGGCAGTGGTAGGGAAGTGAGGAGGGTAAGTATACGTTACTTCTCAGAGCCTCTCTGATTCCTTCACATGGTGACCAACACTATATGGCACAAAACCCCTCATCACTGTGGTGTCATGGACAATCACTGAGCAGGGATGCCAGGACAATCTATACTATGTGTCTCCTCTATGATGCCTGCGATTGGTCTCACAACTCTCACTAGTGATCTTTCCTTGTACTCAGCTTTCCCTGATCCCTGAACTCTTGCCTTGTCCTCTGACTTTGCCTTTGTCTTCTGATTTTGGACCTGAGATATTTTCCTGGTTTGTCTCTTGCTTGTTATGACTGCTTAGTTTTAGTCCGATCTTGTGCTCTGCATCTGTCCTGCTTATGTCTCTTGGTTTGTCTAGTCCATCTTTATTGTGTTCTGTAGATCTTACAAAAAATTGGAAGGGGAAATAAGCCAAAAAGTAACTTTTATTGATATCAGGATAAGATATTTGCGGTATACAAACGAGTGCAAAAAATACTATACAATATATACAATGTGCATGACGCACTATCTCTCCAACAATGAACAATACCACAAGACCAGCAAGATCACAGTAGCTCAGATGTACCACTATGTCCTATTATGTCGGTATCGTTTAAATGCGGTCCGTACCGGTCACTGTCTGTTTAAGGAACGTGTCAGTCCCAAGTATATCACAGCGTGTCTTATGGTACGTGTATATGTCATACAGGTCACTGTCTGTTAGGGATATAAAATCCCAAAAGTGTCACAGTGTGTCCTGTCACTAATAGTACCGTCACCTACACCCTACGCGTTTCTGTCACTCGTGTCTGTGACGTCATCAGGGGTCAGAGGTGCACTAAAGAAGGTACATGAGGTAAACAATGATAAATATGAAGACCGTCAGAGCCCTTAAAACAATCCAGCCATGATAGAGGTAATGGAATATTGGCGTCTGAGAATTGGGGAATGGTAAAGGCAGGTGTACTCACTGTACCCACGTGGATGGACCCAAAAGCAGAATGTCCTGAGGAGTCAGTGGACTGTATATGGACCTTTGTAAAATGTAAATGTATACTATCAGTAGTTGCAAAAACATAATATGTCCAAGTGTGATAAAGCCCCACTATACTTACAATTCTGCAGGGTCGTGATAGGTGGCAGTGAGGTGCTTATGTGATCCCAAAAGATGGCCTCCCTGTGAAAGGCAAATTATTACTTTAGCGATTATTACCAGGCAAAATGGCCAGAGGTAGGGCTAAATAGGTTGGGAAGCACTCACCCGTCTTCAATATAATACAGGAGATGTTCACCAGTCAGGCTGCAGTGGCAGTCTAACCAGTGAATCGCGTCTGCAGCCTATTTACCGGCCGCGCAGACGCCTCGCGTGTGACGTCACAGCACGTGGTGCTAGCGCGCCGAGGCAACCGACCATCCCCCCGCACGCCCAGGGGGTGTGGCATCCTGAAGTGGTTTGTGTACCAGATGCCGGTGCTCGGCTGTATCGCTGTCCAGGTGCTGAAACATGAGAGCGGCATCTCGCAGTGCAGCGAGAGCGCTCTTGATAAAAGAAAAGAGGCTATGTAAGATGTAAAAACCAGATAAATATATGTCGCTGATGTCCAGATGGATAAAACAACCGAGTCAGCAAGTAGATGCGCATAAGAGGGTATACAAGAGTGTACTGAGAAAAATGAGAGATGAAGTATGATAAGACAAAACCGGGGGGGGGGGGGGGGGAGGAAGATTAGGAGTGTGGGCGCAGCCACAAAAAGAGGTATGCAGCATGGGGAAAATACCTAGTGGGTCGTTGGCTAGGACTGGGGATGATATGATGCTGTGGGTCTACTCATCCCTAAAGTGCCCTAGCCTAGGGACCCTGTGCCTATGTGGGGTGGCCGTCCTAAAAAGGACGGTCCCACTCCGGAACCTACCCCTACTGGTCCCTAGAAATCCCTGTAAACGGGCATGTGGGGAAAGCCAGTCTAGTTTAACTAGAGGGGGAGACCACTAGGACCCCACTGACTAACTGATGATACTGGCTTGGGGGGTAGGAAAGAGAGATCCTGATTATCCTGATATCAATAAAAGTTACTTTTTAGCTTATTTCCCCTTCCAATTTTTTGTACTTTCAATAGCCTGGGATATGAGTTACACACATGGTTAGTATACCATAATTATACTTATTGTTTATACGATTTTGACAATTATACAGAGCATGGCCGGATTTGTTGCCGATGTACTTGATGTGGATAGTTGGTTAGCAGAAGCCAGGGAGGTATTTTCTGAGAAAACATTTACACAACCCAAATACACACCATCTCTGAAAGCAGCCTTCAAGGAACTCACACTCTGCCACAAACAACACATTACATCGTGGTGGGAAGTACAGACATTTGAATACTACATTAAGAACAAGATTATCCCTCGGGGCCTTAGAAATCCCATACTTCCAGCCCCGAGACTACGTTCATCCTCAGTACTCAAAAAGTGGGAAACTGAAGCCACAAACAGTTCCCTAAGATTTTTAAATATCCTCCTTGAAGAAGAAAAGGGACTCCTGGAAATAGCAAGTAAAAAACTGAAAGAGCAAAGGGAGATTACCCTGAAATTTTCCACTGACCCTGAGTTTCCCGGAAAAGAGGCTACACTTAAGAGTACGATAGAACGCTACCAATATCACCTGAAGGAGAGAAAGCACTCACAATTTGCAAGGGATTTACAAGAATTCAGGGATAACAAGGCTTATACAGTCCTAGATAGGAAAAATAAACAGAGGGACTTAGAGACTGATATTTCATCCTCAGACACAGACTACTCTGAAACAGAAAGTAGAAGCCAAGAGGCCGGAAAAAACACAAACCGGGGAAGAGGGGGACATAACAAACACCAGAACCGACCCCCCATAACAGGACAGACTAGCACAAACCAATGTGGGGACTACTCTTCCTCTGCACCTTCATTACAACCTTTTTTAGGCAAAGGGAAGGGCAGGAAGAACTATGGCCCACCTTCCCGACAACAACCACCACGGGGCAAAAAACAATACTGACCACACAAAATGGACCTTCCCAAGTAATCAACTTATCCACTTTTGCTCTATCTACTACACATATTCAAGTCCTCACACGAGGGCTGTCATTTGTACCGACAACGCGATATGACACGTTCACTTGGACCAAGGACCTACACTTGTTTGCTCGCAAACTCAAATGGCACAAACTGTTTAAAACCAAAGACAGAAGGGAATGCCTTGAGCTAGGTATCTCAGTGGAGGACCTACCAGCAGTCAGGGACCTTACAGGATTACTGGAGAGTAACATCAGACATAGGGGACAGGGCCCCTTTACGGACTGTAGGCCCAAGAGCACTAGATTCCCACCTATTTGGGACATCTCATGTATAGAGGTCTTTGTTGATTTGGTCACCAGAGATCTCAGGAGATTGGTACCCAATCAACATCCCCATAACCTGACCTTCAATGAACGGAATGCATTGAAAGAACTCCAGAACAATCCGGGAATAGTCATAAAAGCAGCAGACAAAGGGGGAAACATTGTCATTATGGACAGAGCAAACTACACCGATATGTGCATGAAGCTTCTCAACGACAAACACACATAAGAAATTTTGCCCTCCAACCCCACAGAGACCTATAAGCGGGAACTTAAAGATATCCTCATAGAAGCTAAAGGGCAGGGGCTTATAGATGACAATGAATATCTCTTCCTTTATCCCAAAACACCTACAACAGCTACTTTTTATTCATTACCCAAGATACATAAGGGAACAACATCTTTGAAGGGACGCCCAATTGTATCTGGGATCGGTAGCATCTCACATAACATCGGTACATATGTGGATAAGGTACTACGGGAATTTGTATTAACACTACCCTCATATACTCGAGACACCATGGATCTCCTTAGGAAGTTACAAGACATCACAGTTGAACCCGAGGTATTATTGGGTAGCATTGATGTAGAAGCATTATATTCATCCATCCCGCACCAATGGGGCCTGGCAGCTACCGCCTATTATTTATCGACCAGGGGCACACATATGCAAGCCCATAACCAGCTCATACTCAAACTTCTGGAGTTCATTCTAACTAAAAACTTCTTTCTATTCAATGGGAGATACTACCACCAGCTCAGGGGCACGGCCATGGGTAGCCCATGTGCGCCCACATACGCCAATTTGCTCCTGGGCTGGTGGGAGGCTACCTTTGCCTTAATTGATGAACGAGAATTTTTTTCTGACAAGGTCCTATCATGGTCTAGATATATAGACGATATCTTTGTCCTATGGGCCGGATCGGTTCAAGACTTCACCCGGTACATATACTCTTTAAACACCAACCATATTGGTCTGAGTTTCACCTTCGAAACGAATAATCACTCTCTGCCCTTTCTTGATGTCAGAATAACCAAGACCTCAGACGGCACACTGGAGACTACGGTCTTTAGGAAAGATACTGCGACCAATAGTCTCCTGAGGTGGGAGAGTTGCCATCCTAAACCACTCAAACGTGGGATACCCAAAGGACAATATCTCCGTCTCAGGAGAAACTGCTCAAAAGACTCAGACTTTAAAGCACAGGCCTGTGACCTTAGACAGAGATTTAGGACAAGGGGATATCCGGACTACACATTACGTAGGGCATATCAGGCAGCAATTCACACCAGTAGAGACCATCTTCTTACCCCCAAACCAAGAGAGGATAAAACGGGACCTTTCCGCATCATTGGGACATTTGACGATCAAGCCGAAGAAATCAGGGAGGTCCTAAGAAAACACTGGGGGGTACTCCTACTTGATCCTGATCTAAAAGAAACACTTAGTGATCATCCACTAATCACATACAGGAAGGGACAGAGTATAGGGGATAAAATTACATGCAGCCATCTTTCACCAGAACAACGTCCACCCACATGGCTTGAAACCTCACAGGGCCAGGGGTGCTACAGATGCGGACATTGTAGGGCTTGCCAATATGTCAACAAAACTAAGACATTTAGGGGCAAAGATAGGAATCATACCTACAAGATTAACTCCTTCATTAACTGTAGCAGTAAAGGAGTTATTTATCTAGCCACTTGCCCATGCTCCCTACAATACGTCGGAAAAACCTTTAGAGACTGGCGAAAAAGGATTCTAGAACATGTCGGCGACATTAGAAATAATAGAGATACACCTTTAGCCAAACATTTTCAGGAGTGCCAGGGAGGTAATCCGGATGGCCTAACCTTTACTGCACTGGAAAGCATTAAACCGTCACCAAGAGGAGGAGACTTAGATAAACTTCTATTACAGAAAGAAACCAAATGGATGCTCACCCTACAGACAGTGTCCCCACAGGGACTTAATGAGATATTGAACTTTTCTTGTTTCATTTAATAGTCTGACCCTCCTCCCCCATACTCTCCCACACTATCCTTTCTCTCTTTCCTACCCCCCAAGCCAGTATCATCAGTTAGTCAGTGGGGTCCTAGTGGACTCCCCCTCTAGTTAGACTAGACTGGCTTTCCCCACATGCCCTAGGGACCAGTAGGGGTAGGTTCCGGAGTGGGACCGTCCTTTTTAGGACGGCCACCCCACATAGGCACAGGGTCCCTAGGCTAGGGCACTTTAGGGATGAGTAGACCCACAGCATCATATCATCCCCAGTCCTAGCCAACGACCCACTAGGTATTTTCCCCATGCTGCATACCTCTTTTTGTGGCTGCGCCCACACTACTAATCTTCCTCCCCCCCCCCCCCGTTTTGTCTTATCATACTTCATCTCTCATTTTTCTCAGTACACTCTTGTATACCCGCTTATGCGCATCTACTTGCTGACTCGGTTGTTTTATCCATCTGGACATCGGCGACATATATTTATCTGGTTTTTACATCTTACATAGCCTCTTTTCTTTTATCAAGAGCGCTCTCGCTGCACTGCGAGATGCCGCTCTCATGTTTCAGCACCTGGACAGCGATACAGCCGAGCACCGGCATCTGGTACACAAACCACGTCAGGATGCCACACCCCCTGGGCGTGCGGGGGGGGGGGGGGGTCGGTTGCCTCTGCGCGCTAGCACCACGTGCTGTGACGTCACACGCGAGGCGTCTGCGCGGCCGGTAAATAGGCTGCAGACGCGATTCACTGGTTAGACTGCCACTGCAGCCTGACTGGTGAACATCTCCTGTATTATATTGAAGACGGGTGAGTGCTTCCCAACCTATTTAGCCCTACCTCTGGCCATTTTGCCTGGTAATAATCGCTAAGGGAATAATTTGCCTTTCACAGGGAGGCCATCTTTTGGGATCACATAAGCACCTCACTGCCACCTATCACGACCCTGCAGAATTGTAAGTATAGTGGGGCTTTATCACACTTGGACATATTATGTTTTTGCAACTACTGATAGTATACATTTACATTTTACAAAGGTCCATATTAGTGATGTCACGATACCAGAATTTTGAGTTCGATACCAATACTTGATTTTTTAGTTCGATACTCAATACCAGTTCGATACCTCGAAAAAAATACAACCCCCCCCCCCTTATAAGATCAGCACCCTCCTCTCCTGACATCCTCTGTGCTGCTGTGACCTCCCCATAGATCAGCACACTCCTCTCCTGACATCCTCTGTGCTGTTGTGACGTCCCCTATAGATCAGCACACTCCTCTCCTGACATCCTCTGTGCTGCTGTGACCTCCCCATAGATCAGCACACTCCTCTCCTGACATCCTCTGTGCTGCTGTGACCTCCTCTATAGATCAGCACACTCCTTTCCTGACATCCTCTGTGCTGCTGTGACCTCTCATAAGATCAGCACACTCCTTCCTCTCCTGACATCCTCTGTGCTGCTGTGACCTCCCCTATAGATCACCACCCTCCTCTCCTGACATCCTCTGTGCTGCTGTGACCTCCCCTATCGATCAGCACACTCCTCTCCTGACATCCTCTGTGCTGCTGTGACCTCCCCTATAAGATCAGCACCCTCATCTCCTGACATCCTTTGTGCTGCTGTGACCTCTCCTATAAGATCAGCCCCCTCCTCTCTTGACATCCTCTGTGCTGCTGTGAACTCCCTATAAGATCAGCCCCCTCCTCTCCTGACATTCTCTGTGCTGCTGTGACGCTGTGACCTCCCCTATAAGATCAGCCCCCTCCTCTCCTGACATCCTCTGTGCTGCTGTGACCTCCCCTATAAGATCAGCCCCCTCCTCTCCTGACATACTCTGTGCAGCAAGGGACCAAACATTGTGTTTATTGGGGACAGCATGGGGGGGGGGCAGTAGTGGGCGGATTGACGGGGGGGATCCAGGTTGGGTGAACAGTCCAGGGCCCAGGGTACATTTAATCCGCCACTGGGTACAGACTACAACCCCCACACTGCAGGGAGCTGGTGAAGGCTGCAAGGTCTGGACAGACAAGAGAGGGTTACTCTGCCTGGCAGGTCAGTTCCTGTCAGAGGGCAGGGGTTTAAGGGCAGGAATGTTAGGGGCACACTAGAGGGCAGGGATGTGGGGGGGGGGCACACCAGAGGGCAGGGATGTGGGGGGGGGGCACACCAGAGGGCAGGGATGTGGGGGGGGCACACTAGAGGGCAGGGATGTGGGGGGGGCACACTAGAGGGCAGGGATGTGGGGGGGGGCACACTAGAGGGCAGGGATGTGTGGGGGGGGCACACTAGAGGGCAGGGATGTGGGGGGCACACCAGAGGGCAGGGATGTGGGGGGCACACCAGAGGGCAGGGATGTGGTGGGGGGGCACACCAGAGGGCAGGGATGTGGGGGGGGGGCACACCAGAGGGCAGGGATGTGTGGGGGGGGCACACTAGAGGGCAGGGATGTGGGGGAGGGCACACTAGAGGGCAGGGATGTGGGGGGGGGGCACACTAGAGGGCAGGGATGTGTGGGGGGGCACACCAGAGGGCAGGGATGTGTGGGGGGGCACACCCGAGGGCAGGGATGTGTGGGGGGGCACACCAGAGGGCAGGGATGTGGGGGGGGGGCACACTAGAGGGCAGGGATGTGGGGGGGGGCACACTAGAGGGCAGGGATGTTTGCAATGTCTGCACACATCCCCTACTCTCACTGCGGTACCACTCAAAGCATGAGGCTTGTCAAAGCAGAGGGGAGGGGGGATTTGTAAAGGGAGTTTAAGGTGGAACAGACAGCATGAACCTCGGCCAGCAGGAAGATTAACCTTTGCTGCTGGCCAAGATTCAGGCTGTCTGTTCCACCTTAAATTAGCTCCCTTTACAAATCCCCCCTCCCCTCAGCTCCGGGAAGCTCCCAGCTGTCAGGCCTCCGTTCCTCCGTGCATATTCATGTGTGCAGACTCAGGCCGGTCAGGAAGCGCAGCCACCGAGAGTGTGCACAGGAATATGCATAGGAACAGCGCCGCAGATGGACGGCTGCATGACAGGGGGACAGGAGGCTGAGGTGTGACGGGCTGCGGGTCATTAGCAGCGGGGGTCTGTTACACATAGTAGCCGACCCCCACTGCTTCTGGAGAGGCTCAGGATGGGTCAGAGGCCGCTGTCAGTTGTGACAGCGGCATCTGCACAGTTATATAGCCGGCACATGCGATCGCTGTGTGCCGGCTATAACTTCTCCCTGCAGTGAGCGGAGGAAGGGGGCGGGCGGAGGAGGAGGAAGTGATGCCAGGGGGCAGACGGCAGCACACAGAGAACATGGCCGGCGCTTAGCTAGCCGCCGGCCGTGTTCTCTGCTCTATACTTTATATTAAGCTGCGTTATTAGGCAGCTTAATATAAAGTATCGATACCAGGAAATCCTGGTACCGAATCGTTTTTTGGCCCGAAATATCGATAGTAGTATCGATATTTCGGTGCATCGTGCATCCCTAGTCCATATACAGTCCACTGACTCCTCAGGACATTCTGCTTTTGGGTCCATCCACGTGGGTACAGTGAGTACACCTGCCTTTACCATTCCCCAATTCTCAGACGCCAATATTCCATTACCTCTATCATGGCTGGATTGTTTTAAGGGCTCTGACGGTCTTCATATTTATCATTGTTTACCTCATGTACCTTCTTTAGTGCACCTCTGACCCCTGATGACGTCACAGACACGAGTGACAGAAACGCGTAGGGTGTAGGTGACGGTACTATTAGTGACAGGACACACTGTGACACTTTTGGGATTTTATATCCCTAACAGACAGTGACCTGTATGACATATACACGTACCGTAAGACACGCTGTGATATACTTGGGACTGACACGTTCCTTAAACAGACAGTGACCGGTACGGACCGCATTTAAACGATACCGACATAATAGGACATAGTGGTACATCTGAGCTACTGTGATCTTGCTGGTCTTGTGGTATTGTTCATTGTTGGAGAGATAGTGCGTCATGCACATTGTATATATTGTATAGTATTTTTTGCACTCGTTTGTATACCGCAAATATCTTATCCTGATATCAATAAAAGTTACATTTTAGCTTATTTCCCCTTCCAATTTTTTGTACTTTCAATAGCCGGGAATATGAGTTACACACATGGTAAGGCTAGGTTCACACTGCGTTTTCAGCATCCGTTTAACGCATCCGTTTTTTGCAAAAAACGCATGAAAAACGGATTGCAAAAAACGGATTCATTTGTGTGCATCCGTTTTTCCATTGACTTCCATTATAAAAAAAAACGGATCCGTTTTTTTTGGCGGACCAAAAACGTTGCTGACCCTATTTTTCTGGACGTTAAAAAAAACGGATCCGTTAAACTAATGCTGAAAATGCAGTGTGAACCTAGCCTTAGTATACCATAATTATACTTATTGTTTATGCGGTTCTGTAGATCTTGTCTGTTTTTGTCCTGAGGAATGTCTCACTTCTGTTGAACTTTTGAGGAGTCAGGTTTTGGATCAAACTTTTGGATCATGATTTACGCCTGTGAGCTGGCGTAAATCATGATAAATGCGGCACGGGAGGAGGCCAAGCAACAACCACTGTTTCACGCTAACTACACATCTTTTGGCATACTGTAAGCATGTTTGATAAATATACCGCAATATCTATCACAATAGGCACCATGCTGACAGCTGTTAACGCTGCAAGGATCATCCACACTTTTTATTGTACTTTTATTGTACTGTATACCTTTAGGGTACAAACACACACGACTGATCCGCAGCGGATTTGCTGCGAATTTGCAGTGGGATCCGCTGCGGATCCCTGCCCTGTAATCTCTATGGGCAGACTTACTCGCAGCCAGGCCTTGTAGGGAGGTCATACAGCCACCTCATCGGGAGCATGCACGGGCCTCGTAGGGAGATCATACAGCCACCTCATCGGGAGCATGGCCAGGCCTTGTAAGGAGGTCATACAGACGCCTCATCAGGAGCATGCCCGGGCCTTGTAGGGAGGTCATACATGTACCTCATCAGGAGCATGCTAGGGCCTTGTAGGGAGGTCATACAGCCACCTCATCAGGAGCATGCCCGGGCCTTGTAGGGAGGTCATACAGCCACCTCATAGGGAGCATGCACGGGCCTTGTAGGGAGATCATACAGCCACCTCATCGGGAGTATGCGCAGGCCTTGTAGGGAGATCATACAGCCACCTCATCGGGAGCATGGCCAGGCCTTGTAGGGAGATCATACAGCCACCTCATCGGGAGCATGGCCAGGCCTTGTAGGGAGATCATACAGCCACCTTATAGGGAGCATGTACAGGCCTTGTAGGGAGGTCATACAGGTACCTCATCAGGAGAATGCGCGGGCCTTGTAGGGAGGTCATACAGCCACCTCATCGGAAGCATGGCCAGGCCTTGTATTGAGGTCATACAGACACCTCATTGGGAGCATGCCCGGGCCTTGTAGGGAGGTCATACAGCCACCTCATCGGGAGCATGCGCGGGCCTTGTAGGGAGGTCATACAGGCATGTGGAGGCCACACACAATACTCAGTGTGACTTACATGAAAGTTGGATCAGACTGGAGGGTGTTTTTCCACTTTAATTTTGTGTGTGACTCCAGGCCACCATTGGGTAATAAATGTGATTTCCATTGATAATGTGTGTGGGATTTTGTTGTCAACACATTCAGCTTTGTACAAAACAAAGTATTTAAGAGAAGAGAAGTAGAGATTTCATTCATTCACAGCGGGAGCTGATTTTTTATTAATAAATTGATTATGATTATAAAATGACAATGATTCGGTCAACATTCTTAAGTCTAATTTCCCGTCTACATGGTCCAAGGCGTGTATAGCGTATTTAGGCATTCTTATTCGTCCAACCTTAACACAACTCTTTGATGTAAAGTTCCTTCCCTTATTTACGTCCTTTTTTAAAGACTTGAACTCTTGAAACCAGAAGGAGTTCTCCTGGTTCGGGAGAATCAACATTTTAAAAATGACTATTCTCCCCAGGCTACTTTACTTGCTGCAGACAATCCCTGTTTATGCTCGCCTTTGTACATGCTCGGGTCTTAGACCTATTTCAGCACTTCTCTTGCAAACTTTGGATGCTCTTAGCACAGGCTCAGTGCCCTAGACTATTGTCCAAACTCCCTTGGACCTTCTTTACATGACCATACCATCTTGTCCTATACTACCCGCCATACCCTAGCATCTCTGCCGGCTGCTGGAAAACCATATGCCCTTTTGGATAGAGTAGGACCCCTGACACCCATTACAGATATCCCGACCCTCACACCAGGGCTCTCCCCGACCTTCCTTGACACGACCCAAAGGTTCCCCTCTTCGTTTCTACAATGTGGTAAAACAATGTGTAAATGGTAAACAATGGTAAAACCCTGTTGCTATTGTCTGCTATCCTCACCGCCAAATATTCCTTTGAATACATGCGGGTGCGGGAGGAACCATGACACACATTTGGTGGAGCTATCTAAAGCTTCAAGGGTTCTGGAAAACAGTTCTACTCCTTATTAGGGTACAAACCCACACACCGTATACACAGCAGATACGCAACAAACACGCAGCAAATACGCAGCTGATTTGTTGGTACAGATTTGATGCTGAGTTCAGTTATTTAGATCTAATCTGCTGCGTGTTTGCTGCGTATTTGCTGCGTATCGCAGCAGTAAATACGCTGCATAAACGGTGTGTGGGTTTATACCCTTAATGAAATTGCAGATATCTCTATCCCCAGCACCCCAGAAGCAGTGCTTCTCTTCGTGTTTCCTATTCCTCAATCCTGCGTAAAAAAAATCACTTAGGCGCCACTTGCTCTAAGCTGCAAAAACGATTGTGCCTAGGCAATGGAAATCCGTGGACCGCCCCACCTTGGACGAGTGGTATGCGGACCTGATTGGTATGAGGACCTGATTGCTGTCATCTTGTAGACACACTGCCACTTGAAGTCAATGGTTACAATTCTGCGCCTCTGACTTATAGAACTATAACTTCATGATATTACAAACACCTCATTGGGTTTCCTGACTGTGTTCGCCCCTAGCGGTATTTTTGCAATATGTCCTGCCGGCCATTTCTCTGATATGTTTTTCTCCTATTTCAACAAGACTGGAGATTATTACATGTTATGGCTGCTTTATGTTGGCTCTAATCTCCGTTGAGGTTATTCCTCTTATTTATTTTCCCTATTCAATCTACATCTTTTGTTCTCTCCTCTTAGTGATTGGAGTTATTGTATATCTCTTCCCATTATCCATATACTGTTTATGCTCTTGCCGCACTGTTCATGCTGGCCTACTCCTCTTTAGGCCCATTGCAGTTTTTCTTTCTAAGGGCCCTATTCCACAGTAACGATAATCGGCCGGATCGGCCCCATTTGGCCCGATTCAGCCAATTATCGTTTGGTGAAATAGAGAGAACGATCAGCCGACACAAACAAATGTTAACTTAAATCTATGACAGACTCCTCCAGTGCTTACAGGTTACTACAGCGAGATATACCAAACTATACTATATATACAAACTATACTATACTTTATATATAAACTATACTATATTATTTCATCTACGAGCCACTGACAGTAAATACCCACATTATCAATAAACCCCCAATAATAATACTGATAATAATGCTCACAATTCCAGAAGAGTGCGATCGCGGAGGTCCCAGAAGAGAAGGATACAGCAGGCTAGAAATGATATGATGAAGGAAATGTTAGGAAAAAAGTAGAAGAAAGGCAGTAAAACCTGTGTGTTAGGTCCTATGTACTGACTGTGTCACATTCCTCATGCCGCATTCTCTATAGACAGGTCTCAGGTTTCATGTATATAATGACCCCTGACCACAGATAAACCTTAGGGTCCTATTCCACGGGCCGAGGAGGGCCCGATCAATGATGTAAACGAGCGGCGATCTAGTTTACTGGGCCTATTCCACGGCCCGATGATCGTTGAGCGAGGGCTGCAAGGACAGCGTTACTGATGTCCTTGCAGCATCATACATTACGTGCAGGTCTTCTCCGTGCTGTCTTCATCCCAGGGTCCCGCGCTATCTATCTTTTGAGTGGCCGGTCAGCTGACAGGCCACACTCAGCCAATCACAGGCCGCGGCGGTCCCGGCCTGTGATTGGCTGAGCGCTCCGTCTGCTGACCGGCCATTTAGAAGATAGAGAGCGCGGGACCCGGGGATGAAGACAGCGCGGAAAAGAAGCCTGGACAGGTAATGTATGATGCTGCTGTCAGATCGTCGGTCGCCCGCTGCGCACCGCTATTCAACCGTAGCGATGCGCGGTGGGGGAACGATGATTTTAGGTCTGCCCTAAATGAACGATCAGACGATGACACGTAATGTATGATGCTGCAAGGACATCAGTAACGATGTCCTTGCAGCCCTCGCTCAACAATCATCGGCCCGTGGAATAGGCCCAGTAAACGAGCGGCGATCTAGAATAGGACCCTAAGGTTTATCTGTGGTCAGGGGTCACTATATACATGAAACCTGAGACCTGTCTATAGAGAATGCGGCATGAGGAATGTGACACAGTCAGTACATAGGACCTAACACACAGGTTTTACTGCCTTTCTTCTGCTTTTTTCCTAACATTTCCTTCATCATATCATTTCTAGCCTGCTGTTTCCTTCTCTTCTGGGACCTCCGCGATCGCACTCTTCTGGCATTGTGAGCATTATTATCAGTATTATTATTGGGGGTTTATTGATAATGTGGGTATTTACTGTCAGTGGCTCTTAGATGATATAATATAGTTTAGTTTATATATAAAGTATAGTATAATTTGTATATATAGTATAGTTTGATATATCTCGCTGTAGTAACCTGTAAGCACTGGAGGAGTCTGTCATAGATTTAAGTTAACATTTGTTTGTGTCGGCTGATCGTTCTCTCTATTTCAAACAAATGTTAACTTAAAAATCAAATGATAACAATATGATCTAAAGCGCTATAGTGCCCGGAGGATGTATAGTATAGTATGAATATGGTGTGGACAGAAGGATTGAATGCAGGTAATTTTAGGTGGTTCTATAAAGACAGCTGATTGTTCTAAGTATAGAGATCGGCTGTAACGCAGCCTGCAATATAGTGATATACGGCTAGTGAATTGAGTTTGTAAATCGTACCTGTTCAGTGCCGTGGCGTTGTATGGTTCACATGTATATACTTTGCAGTAATGCCCGAGAAGGGATCTTGAAGGCTTGGAGGAGAATGTAAATGTTCTTTCAATCGGGGTCGGGAGCGAGCCCCGGCCGGTGGCTCCGCTACTACCTTACCCTCGACGTGATGGAGTAAACCGAAGGAATCCACAGATCAGTGACGTCACTTTGGTGGATACGGAGGCCGATGTAAGGAAAGCTCTGACGAGGGCGACCGTAAGCTCGCTGAAACGCGTTAGATGTCTTTTTTCCTTACATCGGCCTCCGTATCCACCAAAGTGACGTCACTGATCTGTGGATTCCTTCGGTTTACTCCATCACGTCGAGGGTAAGGTAGTAGCGGAGCCACCGGCTCGCTCCCGACCTCGATTGAAAGAACATTTACATTCTCCTCCAAGCCTTCAAGATCCCTTCTCGGGCATTACTGCAAAGTATATACATGTGAACCATACAACGCCACGGCACTGAACAGGTACGATTTACAAACTCAATTCACTAGCCGTATATCACTATATTGCAGGCTGCGTTACAGCCGATCTCTATACTTAGAACAATCAGCTGTCTTTATAGAACCACCTAAAATTACCTGCATTCAATCCTTCTGTCCACACCATATTCATACTATACTATACATCCTCCGGGCACTATAGCGCTTTAGATCATATTGTTATCATTTGATTTTTAAAATGTTTTGAAGATACGGAGTCTTCAAGATCTACATAGCTGCACATTAGTTACCTGTCTGCAGTGCAGCGCCAACGTGTGTGTAACTCCACGGAGTATACACCTTTTTGTTTGAAATGTTAACTTAAATCTATGACAAACACTTATCCAAATAATTGCTGTATGATTCCAGCATCAAAGTGATGAGCAGGTTATCTAAATCAAATGGTGCTAAACCCTGGACTTACACTAAGGGCCCTATTCCACCGGACGATTATCGTTCAGATTATCGTTAAATCGTTCGAATCTGAACGATAATCGTTCGGTTGAAATGCAGTTAACGATTAACGACCGAACGAGAAATCGTTGATCGCTTTATAAGACCTGGACCTATTTTTATCGTTGCTCGTTCGCAAATCGTTCGCATTGAATAAGACATCGTTCGGTCGTTCGCAATAGATATGAACGCAATAGCGAATAAATAGCGAAGGAAAAACGATCGCAATTACGATCATAAGTAACGATTATTGTTCCATGGAAATGAGTGAACGTTTTCAGGTCTTTCGCAATAGCGGTCGTTTGAGATCGTCAATCGTTAACGATTATGCAAACGATAATCGTCCGGTGGAATAGGGCCCTAAAGGCCCTATTCCACGGGTCGTTTAGAGGAGCAATATCGTTCGTATTCGGCCGATATCGACCGCTACGAACGATATTCATCCCGTGGAATAGAGTGCAACGATCAGCCGACATCGTTCATGTCGGCTGATCGTTGCAGTCGCTTGTTTTTCAACATGTTGAAAAACAAGCGACTGATATAGCAGCGATCTGCTGCCGTCGCTCCGTTGAATAGGAGCATCGGCAGCAGGCGCTGCTGTATCCTATGGGCTGCCCGGACGATCAGCGATCCCCCGGACAGCCCCCCCGCAGCTCCCCGCCGCCCCCTCCCGCACTCACCCGCTCGCTGCAGCCGTGCTGAATAGCGGCGGCAGCGAGCGGGGAACGCAACGCAACGCAAACGGGGCAAGCGACTCGTGGAATAGGGGCATTAGACTGTTGGTCTTAATAAAAATCAGCTCTGTGTCTTCTGTTCAAAGCTCACTTGAATATGAATACTCACACTAAGGGCCCTATTCCACCGGACGATTATCGTTTGCATAATCGTTAACGATTAACGATCTCAAACGACCGCTATTGCGAAAGACCTGAAAATGTTCACTCATTTCCATGGAACGATAATCGTTACTTATGATCGTAATTGCGATCGTTTTTTCTTCGCTATTTATTCGCTATTGCGTTCGTATCTATTGCAAACGACCGAACGATGTCTTATTCAATGCGAACGATTTGCGAATGTTTTGTGAACGAGCAACGATAAAAATAGGTCCAGATCTTATAAAGCGATCAACGATTTCTCGTTCGGTCGTTAATCGTTAACTGCATTTCAACCGAACGATTATCGTTTAGATTCGAACGATTTAACGATAATCTGAACGATAATCGTCCGGTGGAATAGGGCCCTTAGGCTAGGTTCACACATGCCGGATCCAATGCCTTGTATTTTCTTTTTTTTTTAATTCTCAATTTTATTCATTTTTCAATTTATATAACAGAGCATACAGTAACTTGCCGCACCCACAAGGTGCATTAACATATAATCATATCAACAGAACATAGTCGGGTGTACGATAATAGTAAAAAATGAAGCTATAACAAATACCAAGGCAATCCGCAGCTCCCGTTGGGCGGCCAGGCACAAAGAGAACCAACTAGGGAGTGAGCTAACGCTCAATCAACAACCAAGGAAGGAAGGAGAGAAAGGAGAGAACAAAGAGAAAGGGCACAGAAAAGCTACAAGAGGGAAGTGAGGGGAAGAAGGGGAGAGGGAGGAAAGCAGAGGGGACCATTCCTCACTGAGTCAAGAGAGAGCGGAATTCGGTCGATTGGGTAAACTGATCGGAAAAAACGAGAGTTGCAGCCATGTAATTGCGCAGTAAGGTCCTCCATACGCTTAATGTCTTCCACCTTACAAAGCCACATGGAGATACTCGGAGGATCGGGCTGACGCCATAGGACAGGGATACAAGCACGGGTGGCGTTGACCAGGTGACGGAGTACAGAACGGCGGTAGGACTTTAGAGGGATCTCCGACAGATGCAGGAGGAAGAACGATGGAGAGAAAGGAAGCTGATAGTCAGTGAAAGTAGAGGAAATGCGCCATACCTCCCTCCAGAAGGGTACCAGTTTGGGGCAGCTCCAGAAGATATGGAGAAGGGACCCCTCTCCACCACAATTCCTCCAGCAAAGTGGAGAAACCTCCGGAAAGATTCGATGGAGTCGGGTGGGCACCCGATACCAACGAGAGAGTAGCTTGTAGCCGGCCTCTTGGAGATGAGAGGCAACAGAAGAGGAGTGTGTACATGTGAAGACACGTTCCACCTGGCTGCACAAAGCGTAGTGTTGAGGTCCTCCTCCCAAGCGGTGAGATAGGGTGGCGGGGGCTGTTCAGGAGGCGAGCCCAACATGGCATATAGAAGGGAAAGAGTGTGACAAAGGGGGCCAGAGCCCAAACAGAGGGATTCCAAGTGAGTAGGAGACCTCGCAAAGCAGGAGGGGCTAGGAAGGGAATGCAGGAAGTGGTGCTGCTGCAACACCCGCCAGAACCCCAGAGGTGAAGGGTCTGTGAGACCATTAAGCGAAGACAGGGATAACCAGGTCGAGCCTGAGAGGAAAAAGGATGCACAGAAATTGCCCGCACGGGACCATGTACGAAACATTGGGTCTTCTATGGCAGCCGGAAAAGAGGGGTTGCCCAAGACCGGAAATAAAGGAGAGGGGTGTGGGGCTAGGAAGCCAGAGGAAAGATATTTTTGGCATATCTTCAGGGTCGGAGCAATGGTGGGGTGTTGGGCAAGTCGGCGACATGCATCTGGTAGCCACGGGGCTGCCAGCAGAGAGAGGGGAGACAATGCCATTTCGAGGCCTACCCACAGTTTCGTGTGGGTGTGACGATGCCAATCTACTACTCGTGAGAGGTGGGCAGCGGCATAGTAGTGGTAAAGATTAGGGAGCCCCAGTCCCCCTCTTGTTTTAGGGCAATACAGGACCACCTTCACCAATCGAGGCTGCTTGTGAGCCCATATAAACCTGGTGAGTATCGTTGAAAGTTGCCTAAAGTAGGACAAGGGCACCGCCACCGGGAGGGCTTGGAAGAGATATAGAAGACGAGGCAAGACATTCATTTTAAAGATAGAACAGCGCCCAAACCAGGAGAAAGTGCCCTTGTGCCACCTCAACAGGTCTAGTTCAATACGTTTCAGCATAGGAGGGAAGTTTGTTCTAAAGACATCGGAGACAGAAGGCGTCAATTGGGCCCCCAGATACGTTAGAGAAGATTGCGACCATCGAAAAGGGAAGGCGGTCTCTAGGGCGGCCACTGTGGGAGGAGGGAGAGAAAGATTGAGCGCCTCCGATTTTTGCAGGTTTATCTTGTAATTTGAGAGGGTGTGGTACTTGGAGAGTTCTGAAAGAAGGTTAGGAAGGGAGACAGATGGACAGGATAGAAAGAAAAGCAGATCGTCTGCGTACGCCGCTACCTTATGCTCCACTTGCCCCACACTCACCCCGGAGATGTTTACATTGTTCCTAACATGCCTAAGAAAGGGTTCTAATGTCAAGATAAAGATGAGGGGGGAAAGGGGACATCCCTGTTGTGTCCCGTTCGAGATAGCGAACGGGGTGGAAAGAAGGCCGTTGACCGAGACCTGGGCTGAGGGATGGGAGTATAGCGAGCCAATCCACGCCAACATATGAGGGCCGAGGCCTACATGTTGGAGTGTGGCAAAGAGGAAGGGCCAGCTGACTCGGTCAAAGGCCTTCTCCGCATCCGTAGATAATAGCATTGACGGCAGGCCTGAAGCTCGAACATGGTGAATAAGATTGATGGCCCGGGTGATATTGTCCCGTGCTTCCCTCATAGGCATGAAGCCTACTTGATCTAAATGTATAATAGGCTGAAGAAGAGGAGTTTTGACAGTGAGAGGGATCTTTGCCCTCCTTAGGGATTACAGCAATATGGGCTCGTAGGGAGTCCGGAGGGAGGGAGGAGCCAGTGGAGACAGCATTGTATGCAGACAGGAAGTGTTCCTTCAGAAGGGGGCCAAAGACTTTATAGTAAGGTAGGGTGAACCCATCGGGTCCAGGGGCTTTACCCGAAGGGGTGGATTTGATCGCCCATTCTGTGGCAGTGATGGGGGACTCAATGGAGGAGATGCTCTCTTCCGGCAGAGAGGGAAGACCCGAATCTCTAAGGTATGATGAGATGGAGGAGGGGAGCGGTCCGGAGCTAGATGTGCCGCCAGCAGAGTCAAGACCATACAGAGTCACGTAGTAAGATCGGAAAGCGTCGGCTATTTGAGAGGTTAGGGAGAGTTTAGAACCGGAAGCTGAGGAGATATGGGGAATAAAAGATCGAGCTCTTTGCGACCGTAAGGCCCGGGCTAAGGTCTTCCCTGGCTTGTTGCCGAACTCAAAATAGTGACGGCGGCAGCGAGCTAGAGCGGCCCTGGCATTTGCAAAGGTAAGGTCTTGCAATGTTTCCCGCAGAGCTGCCAGCTCCGCCCCAGTGGCTATCGCCAGGGTCCTCTTATGCTGCCTGTCCAGTGTTGCAATTTTGGAAACTAGGGCGAGTATCTTAGCAGACCTTTCTTTTTTGAGGCGTGTAGCCAACTTGATGAACGTTCCACGAATAAAACATTTATGGGCTTCCCAAACTACCAGGGGAGAGGAATCCATGGTGACATTAGTGGCAAAGTAGTTGGTCAGATCCGAGCGAACTTCGGCAAGGACGCCGGGGTCCCTTAGTAGAGTGTCGTTGAGACGCCAACGCCATGTCCGTGGCTGAGGGGGGGTTAACGAGAGAGAAAGGGAGATCAGCGCATGGTCAGAAAATGAGATTGGGTCAATGGAGGCGGTGGTTACAAGGTCAAGGTGAATGTGCGAGAGAAAAAAGTAGTCAAGACGCGAGTAAAGATTGTGCGGATTGGAGAAGAAGGTATAGTCTCTGTCACGTGGGTGGAGGAGCCTCCACACGTCCATCAGTTGATGTGAGTGTAGTGTTTGTTTGGTGCACCGAAGAGAGGAGAAAGAGAGAGGAATCTAAAGAAGAATCTAAAAGGGGGTCAAGGGCCATGTTAAAGTCGCCTCCGAGAACAACCACTCCCTCCAGGAAGTCGTCAACTGCTGCGAAGCAACGCTCTAGAAAGTCCACCTGTCCAGAATTAGGAAGGTATACCGTGCCAAAGGTACACAGAATACCAGCCATCGTGCCTTTTACAAAGAGGAACCGGCCCTCCGAGTCAGACACCTGGTCAACTAGTTCCCACGGAGCAGAGCGGGGAATCAAGATAGACACCCCTTTCGTTTTAGAATCAGGTGAGCAACTGTGGAATGCATCAGAGAAATTACGATCCAGTAAGTTCTGGATTTGATCTTTCCAGAAATGGGTCGCCTGGATGAACTCTACCGAAGCGCGTTTGGCCCATAAGAGGCACAACAGGGAGGAGCGTTTCTCCGGAATGTTCAAGCCCTGCGCGTTAATAGAGACACATAAAACCGAGGACATGATCAGTGAGGAATGGCCCGAAGGAGGAAAGGTAAAGGGGGAACGAGAAGGATGGGCGGGGGGAGAGGCAAGAGCTAGGGGACAACACAAGGAGGGGGGGAGAAGAAGAGGGAGTAGAGAGAGCAAGAAAAGTCAAAGATGGGTTTTAAAGACCCAAACACTAGGTATGGCAGGGACACTACGGCCACCGGCCAGGAACCTGTGCAAGAACCAAGCGGGGTAACGTAGAAGAGCAGACCAGAAAGGGTAGCTCAGGCAGGAAGCTCCAGGTAAAGAAGAAGAAAATATGATGGGGACATCAAGAAGAGGAGAGAAGTGCGAAGGGCAACTCGGAAGTGAGTATGGAGACAGGGGGAAAGGAGGAGACAGAACCGCTGAAACTAGAGGCTAGAAAGAGATACGTGCAACCCAGAGAGTGCAGACACCGATATGAGCGGCCGCAGCTCGGGTCATGTTCCAACGAAGATGCCAGCCCAACCGTCAGAGCGGGGGAATGCCAGGGAAGTACCCCCCCCCCCCCCAAAAAAAAATAAAAAAAATAAAAAAAAATATATATATATAAAAAGGGGAGGGGGGGGGAAATGACAGGCACAAATATGGAGATGACTGGTAGGGGATCATGTGGGAAGGAGGGGGATAGGGGACAGGCGGGTGAGTGAGCCGAGAGGGAGGGGCAAGGGTGGGTAGGCAGGAGGAGGGAAAGGGGAGAGGAGAGGGACGGGGGGAGGGGGAAGGGCAGAGGGGGAGTGGAGGAGTGAGGGGAAGGGTGGGGCAAACGGGGGACCGGGCGGGGGGTAGGGACACCCTAACAGCTGGTGCAGAAGAATCCCAGGGAAGGGGAATAACTGTGTATACCCTTGCAGCGGACCTAGCAGCCCAATGACAAGAGAAGGGCACTGAGAGAGGATGTGTGGGCCGTCTTGAAACCCTGTACGGACAATGTGGGTGATCAAGTTGACAGTTGGTCAGGTCTAAAAGAGAGAACATAGTGACTGCGCAGCCGCGGAGGCCAAAGGCAGGGGCAATGAGCCGCACAACTGCCGGTCTATGTGAGAGCGGGTACACAGTCACCCTGCCCAGACCTGTCAACCCTACAAAGATATGGCAGATGCATGAACACGGGAGAGCACCAGAAAGGCTTTTACAACACCTGATAAATGTGCATAACATTCAATAGAAACCCAGTTTAACCCTACCTCAGAGAAACATCAAGCCCACCTCCTGCCCCCTAAAAAACAAAAACACCCAAACAGAACCCCCCCCCCCCCCCCAACAGTTACACGAACAGTTCCAGGCATTGGAGAACGGAAGGAGATCCTGATCCTGGCAGGGGCAGGTAAGCGGTGCTTCAACACTGTGCAAGGCAGGGGAAAGGGGGAAAAGAGGGGGAACAGGGAGGGGGGAAAGCAGGGAGGGGGGGAACAAGAAGGGGGGGGGGGAAGGGAGCAGGGGAGGGGGACAGACCAACGAGAGGAGGGAGTGTGGGAGCACTTGCGTGGCACAGTCGCTCGATTGGAAGGTAGGTTATGGCAATATCACTCCGATCCCCAGCTGAGATATATAGTCGGAAGGATAGGACGGTCGCACATATCACGCGTCAAAGTCCCCAGATGTAGTGGGGGTGTTCAGGTGGAAAGGGCCTCACGTGCCGGATCCCTGCGAGGAGCCGCCAACTGTCGAGCTGGAGAGCGAAGGTCTCTTAGACGAGGGGAACGGGAACCTCTCCGCAGCGGAGACCTGGATCTTTGCATGTCTGATCGCGGGGAGCGGGCTCCCTGTTGCGGTCCCGAGGCAGGGAGCGGGAGGATCGGCAGGGTCCAGTCAGGCAATCGTAGATCATTGTGGTCTAGCAGTTGGAGCGCACCGGGTAGGTCCGCAGGCGTGCGCAGGATGTAGGTAGTAGTTCCTGCCCTGATAATCAGATGGAACGGGTAGCCCCATCTATAAGTGGCCCCCGAGTCCCGAATAATGTCCAGAAGAGGTTTGAGAAGCCGACGCATGGCCAAAGTGCGCCTGGATAGGTCGGGCAGGAGGGTTATTTCGGCTCCTTCATAGGTCAGAGGGCCCAGTTCCCAGGCGCGCTGGAGCAGTGCTTCCTTCTGTTGAAAATAATGCATGCGGCAGAGGACGTCCCTAGGACGATTCTTGTCCTGTGAGTGCGGGCCCGCCACTCTGTGTGTGCAGTCAAGCTCTATGTAGGTGTCCTCAGGGTCCCCCAAGTATTTGTTGAAAATGTACCTCACTGTCCCGACTAGACGGTCAGGGCCAATCTCCTCCGGGAAGCCCCGTAACTTCACGTTGTTTCGACGCCCCCGGTTCTCTAAGTGGTCAACATGCAGGATCAGGTCTCTCAGGACAGCTCATTCACCGCGTGGTCTAGAGCGGCATGTCGGGTCTCCAGACCCGCTAGAGCTGCAGCAACTGCTGTCATGGAGGATTTGAGGTCCACCATATCCCCGGCATGTCTCTCCGCCATGCGGACCAGCTGCGTCGTGAGGTCGTCACGAGTCGGGAGAGCATGCAGGAGGGACCGGACTTCAGTCAGGAGCTGGGCCGGCATAAGCGAGGAACGGGGGTCCCGATCAGAGGGGGCCGGGGATGTCAGCTCAAGCTCACCAGGAGTCCGCAGGATCTCCGGCAACGACTGACTCAGGTCAGGGAAGGCAGGAACCGTCTTCAGAGCGGTGCTCCTGGTCACAGGCGCGGCGGCCATCTTGTTGCTCTGCTGGGCCGCGGCCGGATTACGCCTCTCATAGCGGGCAAAGCGGGCCAAAAATGCCTGGGGAGACGCCACAGGTGTCGAGGGGGTCTTCCGAGAGCTGGTGGGCATAACGAGGCAAGGATGTTGTAGGATATGGTCCCGGTAGTGAGGAGCTGTGCCCCAATGCCTTGTATTTTCTATGAGAATACATACTCGCAGCGAGATTGACATCCTGCTGCGAGTATGCAAGTTAACCCCCCGCCTGCTGGACCATACTGCATCTGCTCTGCGCTCCAGCTTGCTTTGGGGGCTCCCGGCGTCTGCACGTCCAGCTCAATGGCTCCGAATTCTCAGTGTGAAATCTGCTGTGGATCTATTATGTGTGAATTATCTAGCTTTAGAAAACATAAAAATACACAAAGTGTATCATTACAATAAATATAAGTAAAACAATTTTAAACTTTCTTACTCTGCAGCCTCTTAACAAGTTTTGGCACTTTTGCAATTAAAGGGGTTATCCAGCATTTACAAAAACATGGCTGTTTACAGTACTTCCAGAGACAACACCCCTCTTGTCTACAGTTTGGGGGCAGGTTTTACAGCTCAGTTCCATTGAAGTGAAAGGAGCTTAACCCTTAGAGCAGCGGGCAAATTTCAATTTTAGCGTTTTCGCTTTTTCCTCCTTGTGCTTAAAAGGCCATAGGACTTGCATTTTTTCACATAGAAACCCACATGAGCCCTTTTTTTTTGCGCCACTAATTGTACTTTGCAATGACAGGCTGAATTTTACCATAAAGTACGCTGCAAAACCAGAAAAAAATTAAATGTGTGGTGAAATTGAAAGTAGGTAGGTTTTGTTTTTACACCGTTCGCCCTGGGGTTAAACTGTCTTGTTATATATGTTCCTCAAGTCGGTACGATTACAACGATATGTAACATGTATAACTTTTATTTGATGGCTTGTAAAAAAATCAAACCATTTTTAAGAAAAATATTTTCCTTAAAATCGCTTTATTCCCAGGCTTATAGCGCTTGGTCTATGGGGCTGTGTGAGGTGTAACTTTTTGCGCCATGATCTGTATTTTCTATTGGTACCTTGATTGCGCATATGCGACTTTTTGATCGCTTTTTATTAAAATTTTTCTGGATTTGATGCGACCAAAAATGCGCAATTTTGCAATTTGGAATTGTTTTGCGCTTACGCTGTTTGCCGTGTGAAATCAGGAATGAAATAAATTAATAGTTCAAACGATTACGCACGCGGTGATACCAAACATGTTTATTTATTTATTTTTATTTATAAAATGGGAAAAGGGGGGTGATTCACACTTTTATTTAATTTTATTAATAATGAAATAGTATATTAATACAGCATAGATCGATGAGATAGGCATTCTATTGCTCTCTGCTGCTGCAGCCGAAAGCAATAGAGTGCCGAGCAGGAATCAGCGCCATTACAGCGCAGACCCTGGCCGGTATGAGACGCGGGGAACGCTCCACCGCGACCACGTTGCGGGGGGGGGGGATTTCCCCCCACTATGCATCGGGGATGGGCAAAAGCTGCTTTTTAAAGGCAGCTGTAAACTTTGACAGCTGCATTTAGAAAGCTAATTAGCAGGCAATTGGACCATGCCCGCTAATTGTCGCGGTCCCGGGCTGCAAGCAGCAGCCGCACGGCCCCCCTATGAACACCCCTAGCGACCTTAGGACGTACGGGTACACCCAGGATCATCTAGGGGTTAAAGGGGTTCTCAGGTGAAAATCTTTTTTTTTTTTTTTAAATCAACTGGTTATATTGATTTGTAATTTACTTTTATTTTAAAATCTCCAGTCTTCCAGTACCTATCAGCTGTTGTATGTCCTGCAGGAAGTGGTGTATTCTCTCCAGTCTGACACAGTGCTCTCTGCTGCCACCTCTGTCCATGTCAGGAACTGTCCAGAGCAGCAACAGATTCCCATAGAAAATCTTTCCTGCTCTGGACAGTTCCTGACATGGACAAAAGTGGCAGCAGAGAGCATTGTGTCACACTGGAAAGAATACACCACTTCCTGCAGGTCATATAGAAGCTGATAAGTATGGGAAGACTGGAGATTTTTAAATAGACGTAAATTACAAATCTGTGTAACTTTTTGAAATCAGTTGTTTTGAAAGATTTTTGCCGACATACCCCTTTAATTTCAAACCACACCTGATCTGGAGACAAGAGTGATGCTGTCTTTGGAAGAAAGTAGCTGTGTTTTTCTAACACTGCATAATCCCTTTAACCCCTTCACGTCAGCAATACGTATATATACGTTCCTGCACTAATGGGGCAGTAAATGTGTGCGGTTCCGCCCCAATACAAGCGATCCCATAAACATCAGTGTAGCCAGAGGTGGAGATAATGACAGGCAGCCACGGTCCGGCAGCTGCCTGTCATTAACCCCTTTAACACCGCAATGCATAGTGATCGTGATGTTTAAGGAAGTCAGTGACAGGTTAAGCACCATCGCGACCCCAGCAGCATGGCACGTGGGGGTAAACACTTACCTCCTTCCTGTTGGATGGGCAGTCTGTAGATAGAGTCTGCTCTCAGGCAGACTCTATGTACAGATCGCCCATAGTACTAATTTATGCCATGGCATAGATCAGTATATGCAATATAACGATTGCATGTTTAACTGTAAAGGAAAAGTGTAAAATATAAAAACTTGAAAAAATACTTTTAGAAAATCCTTTATAATATAAACCACAATAAAAGTTTAATTTACCTCCTTGCCTATTAAAATAAATAAATAAAAAAACATTAAGCGAAAAATGGGAAAAAATGCCAGAATTGCTGATTTTTTAATGTTATATCAGAAAAAAATGTATAAAAAGCTATCAAAATCTTTCTTTTTCACCATTATCACTCCAATAAAATCTAGAGATCGTGGTACAAAATATGAACACCCAACAGATACACTATTAGCGGCGACTATCAGATACACTATTAGCGGTGACTATCAGATACACTATTAGCGGTGACTATCAGATACACTAACAGCGGTGACTATCAGATACACTAACAGCGGTGACTATCAGATACACTAACAGTGGCGACTATCAGATACACTAACAGGCAATTATTAGGTACAATAACAGAGGTGAAGATCAGGTATAGCAACAGATGACAGCAACGAATATCAGGTACAGTTATGGCTAGCTATAAGAACATTAAGGCCCCGTGCACACAGAGCAAGAACGGCTGAATTTCACCAGCCTCCGTGTCATAATTACAATCTATGGGAGGCTTGCGCGGCTTCTCTCTCCTCGCTGTAGAATGAACATGTTCGTTCTTTAGCGCTGAGAGATGCAGCGTGCGAGCCTCTCATAGATTGTCATTATGACACGGAGGCTGGTGGAATTCTGCCATTCTTGCTCTGTATGCACAGGGCCTAATGGAAAACAATGGAGAATATCAGGTATAGCAACAGAGGATAGGATAGATTATCAAGTACAGAAAGGAGATGACTATTAGTTACAGCAACAGGGATGGCTATAAGGTCAGCTAAAGTGGTAAGGGAAGACTAATAAGTACAGCAACAAGGGACAGGAGCAACTATAATATACAGCAACATGGGTAAAGGGCGACTATTAGATATAGTAGTCCTCTCAGTTCTCTCTATAGTCAGTGACTTGTCCTGGAGTCTCCTCTCAGTTCTCTCTATAGTCAGTGACTTGTCCTGGAGTCTCCTCTCAGTTCTCTCCTCTATAGTCAGTGACTTGTCCTGGAGTCTCCTCTCAGTACTCTCTATAGTCAGTGACTTTTCCTGGAGTCTCCTCTCAGTTCTCTCTATAGTCAGTGACTTTTCCTGGAGTCTTCTCTCAGTTCTCTCCTCTATAGTCAGTGACTTGTCCTGGAGTCTCCCCCCAGTTCTTTCCTCTTTATAGTCAGTGACTTGTCCTGGAGTCTCCTCTTAGTTCTCTCCTCTATAATCAATTACTTTTCCTGGAGTCTCCTCTCAGTTCTCTCTATAGTCAGTGACTTGTCCTGGAGTCTCCTCTCAGTTCTCTCTATAATCAATTACTTGTCCTGGAGTCTCCTCTCAGTTCTCTCTATAGTCAGTGACTTGTCCTGGAGTCTCCTCTCAGTTCTCTCTATAGTCAGTGACTTGTCCTGGAGTCTCCTCTCAGTTCTCTCTATAGTCAGTGACTTGTCCTGGAGTCTCCTCTCAGTTCTCTCTATAGTCAGTGACTTGTCCTGGAGTCTCCTCTCAGTTCTCTCTATAGTCAGTGACTTGTCCTGGAGTCTCCTCTCAGTTCTCTCCTCTATAGTCAGTGACTTGTCCTGGAGTTTCCTCTCAGTTCTCTCTATAGTCAGTGACTTGTCCTGGAGTCTCCTCTCAGTTCTCTCCTCTATAGTCAGTGACTTGTCCTGGAGTCTCCTCTCAGTTCTCTCTATAGTCAGTGACTTGTCCTGGAGTCTCCTCTTAGTTCTCTCTATAGTCAGTGACTTGTCCTGGAGTCTCCTCTCAGTTCTCTCCTCTATAGTCAGTGACTTGTCCTGGAGTCTCCTCTCAGTTCTCTCCTCTATAGTCAGTGACTTGTCCTGGAGTCTCCTCTTAGTTCTCTCTATAGTCAGTGACTTGTCCTGGAGTCTCCTCTCAGTTCTCTCTTTATAGTCAGTGACTTGTCCTGGAGTCTCCTCTCAGTTCTCTCCTCTATAGTCAGTGACTTGTCCTGGAGTCTCCTATCAGTTCTCTCCTCTATGGTCAGTGACTTGTCCTGGAGTCTCCTCTCAGTTCTCTCCTCTATAGTCAGTGACTTGTCCTGGAGTCTCCTCTCAGTTTTCTCCTCTATAGTCAGTGACTTATCCTGGAGTCTCCACTCAGTTCTCTCCTCTATAGTCAGTGACTTGTCCTGGAGTCTCCACTCAGTTCTCTCCTCTATAGTCAGTGACTTGTCCTGGAGTTTCCTCTCAATTCTCTCTATAGTCAGTGACTTGTCCTGGAGTCTCCTCTCAGTTCTCTCTATAGTCAGTGACTTGTCCTGGAGTCTCCTCTCAGCTCTCTCTATAGTCAGTGACTTGTCCTGGAGTCTCCTCTCAGTTCTCTCCTCTATAGTCAGTGACTTGTCCTGGAGTCTCCTCTTAGTTCTCTCTATAGTCAGTGACTTGTCCTGGAGTCTCCTCTCAGTTCTCTCCTCTATAGTCAGTGACTTGTCCTGGAGTCTCCTCTCAGTTCTCTCCTCTATAGTCAGTGACTTGTCCTGGAGTCTCCTCTCAGTTCTCTCCTCTATAGTCAGTGACTTGTCCTGGAGTCTCCTCTCAGTTCTCTCCTCTATAGTCAGTGACTTGTCCTGGAGTCTCCTCTCAGTTCTCTCTATAGTCAGTGACTTGTCCTGGAGTCTCCTCTTAGTTCTCTCTATAGTCAGTGACTTGTCCTGGAGTCTCCTCTCAGTTCTCTCCTCTATAGTCAGTGACTTGTCCTGGAGTCTCCTCTCAGTTCTCTCCTCTATAGTCAGTGACTTGTCCTGGAGTCTCCTCTTAGTTCTCTCTATAGTCAGTGACTTGTCCTGGAGTCTCCTCTCAGTTCTCTCTTTATAGTCAGTGACTTGTCCTGGAGTCTCCTCTCAGTTCTCTCCTCTATAGTCAGTGACTTGTCCTGGAGTCTCCTATCAGTTCTCTCCTCTATGGTCAGTGACTTGTCCTGGAGTCTCCTCTCAGTTCTCTCCTCTATAGTCAGTGACTTGTCCTGGAGTCTCCTCTCAGTTTTCTCCTCTATAGTCAGTGACTTATCCTGGAGTCTCCACTCAGTTCTCTCCTCTATAGTCAGTGACTTGTCCTGGAGTCTCCACTCAGTTCTCTCCTCTATAGTCAGTGACTTGTCCTGGAGTTTCCTCTCAATTCTCTCTATAGTCAGTGACTTGTCCTGGAGTCTCCTCTCAGTTCTCTCTATAGTCAGTGACTTGTCCTGGAGTCTCCTCTCAGATCTCTCTATAGTCAGTGACTTGTCCTGGAGTCTCCTCTCAGTTCTCTCCTCTATAGTCTGTGTCTTGTCCTGGAGTCTCCTCTTAGTTCTCTCTATAGTCAGTGACTTGTCCTGGAGTCTCCTCTCAGTTCTCTCCTCTATAGTCAGTGACTTGTCCTGGAGTCTCCTCTCAGTTCTCTCCTCTATAGTCAGTGACTTGTCCTGGAGTCTCCTCTCAGTTCTCTCCTCTATAGTCAGTGACTTGTCCTGGAGTCTCCTCTCAGTTCTCTCCTCTATAGTCAGTGACTTGTCCTGGAGTCTCCTCTCAGTTCTCTCCTCTATAGTCAGTGACTTGTCCTGGAGTCTCCTCTCAGTTCTCTCCTCTATAGTCAGTGACTTGTCCTGGAGTCTCCTCTCAGTTTTCTTTTCCGTTTCTATGGCAGTGGCTTTGCTATACCTTTCAGTCCATGACGATCTAGTAAAGTATGTCACCTGGTACTGCTAGGTAAAAACTGGGAATGTGTGATCAGAAAATAATAATATTTATTTGTATAGTGCCAACAGATTCTGCAGGGCAAAATGACCTATTGTTTAAATCAATTATTGTTGTTGTTGTTTTTTTTTTTTTTTTTTTCTCATTTTACTTTTTTCTGTTATAAAGTAAACCTGAAATCTTGCAGTTTTCATTTTGGCCACTATTCTTAAAACTAAGTTGAGGCTTCTTGTTCTGTGATAAGTATGGCGCTCCTAGAAAGTGATCTGTACAGCTTTTCAGGATTCCTCTGAAAAACAATCACCGCTCCACCGTGGTAGCGTGTGAGGATCTTAGTAAATCTGGCCTCATGTATCCTAAGATGTATGGTGTGAGATCAGCTATTCACTACAACATGATCACTGACACTCTGTCAGGAGATGTACACAGTTATGTGTGGTACCCAGTGATTGTTATATAAAGCATATGCTGATATTGTGTTTTACCCTGTTATACTATTATTAGTATTATTATACACTATTATATTAACTGATAAATAGAGAACAATGCCTTGTTAATAAAACATCCATTTTCATAGGGGACGGGATAAAGTGATCTCACAAGAAACATCCACATGAAAAAGGCCCGACTCTCTATACTATAGTGATGGGGCGGACATTACAGGAGGTCCTGGTGACGGTTCTGAAGAAGCTGGAGGAGAAGGGTTTACAGAGATTCATAGAGAAGCTAAGTGTCTGGGAAGTGAGAGAAGAATATAGAAAGATTCCAAAGGACGAGCTGATTGGGAAAGATCCAGAACACGTGGCCGGTCTGATCAATGACTACTATAACTACTCCTATGGGGCTGAGGTGACCCTGGCTGTTCTAGAGGAGATAGGGGAGAAGAAAGTCCGGGGGGAACTCCAGCATGACCTGAGGACAGGTAAGAAGGGATCATCTGTATCTGATACTTATATTACGGAGAATATATCACATATATAACCTGAGGACAGGTAAGAAGGGATCATCTGTATCTGATACTTATATTATGGACCCCATCTAACCTCAGATTATGTCCCCTTGTTCTTGTGTTCAATTTTTTTAAAATTAAAAACACTCTTCCTCTTTCTACTGGTTATACATATTATTAGCTTTCGCTGCCAACTTCAACTATGTATGCTAATTTCTCCTTCTCAGGTGATTAAGAAGAGTCCAAAAACCAATGAACAAAGAAGAAGCAAGGCCACACCCATAATTCCGTATTTGACAGGTGTAGACTAGAATTTGACCTTCCTTTGTAATCTCACTAAAAGATTGTCCTCAAAGTAGTGAAAACCTCAGAACACACACAGCGGAACAGCCTTTTTGACCTAGCAATAAAGATCATCTGCTTTTAATAATGGCTTCAAAGTGGGAACTGTTATGGTGCGTTTACACAGAGAGATTTATCTGACATATTTTTGAAGCCAAAGCCAGGAACAGACTATAAACAGGGTGCAGGTCATATAGGAAAGACTGAGATTCCTTGTCTTTTCAAGTTTATTCCTGACTTTGGCTTCCAAAATTGGTCAAATAAATCTGCCTGTGTAAACCCACCATTAAGGATGTCTTATTTTGTATATTTATTGAAGCCATTACAATAAGACACCTTTAAACTCGTTGAGTTGTTTACATTCCTTAAAGCTTACGTGAGTAAACAGTGCTACTCAAGTAACACTTTTTGTTCCTCAGACAATGAAATACAGACACAAGCCTTAGTAGAAGAACACACGCCCTCAATATATATATTGGCTGCCTTTGATTAAACAAGAATTGCCTTAACCATCAGTGTGTTAATGTAATAACTCAGTGCGCACTATAAACTTTATAACCTATAATTCGGAACCGACAGTCAATATGACAGCACTTTTGGGGTTCATCCATTTCACCAGTACCAATATACATGGTCACTAAAAACAGTTCCACTTTCAACATGTTTCCCCCAGCTAGTCGGTCCGAATTCATCAGGAAATGTGTTTTTTCATCAAATAGATATTTATAGGAGCGGATGTTCTTGCCCTTTTGATATTTCGCTAGCTCCTTCCATTTCTCCTGATTTTATCTCTGAAATGTTTCTCTACCCTGACTGGAATCGGCTGACTAAATGGGATCTGGAGAGGCTCCATCCCTATCTAATATGAGGTCTCCCAGCTGACAATGTACAGTTGTGCTCAAAAGTTTACATACCCCGGCAGAATTTTGCTTTATTGTCCTTTTTTTTTTTTTTTTTTTTTTTTAGATAATATGAATGATAACACAAAAACTTTTTCCCCACTCATGGTTAGTGGTTGGGTGAAGCTGTTTATTGTCAAACTACTGTGTTCTCTATTTTTAAATCCTAATAACAACCAAAACCATCCAAATGACCCTATTCAAAAGTTTTGCGGTGGTTGTGGATGATTTTTTCAGATGGAAAAGCTGCCCATTCTTGTTAGCAAAAAGCCTCCAGTTCCTATAAATTCCTGGGCTTTCTTGCTTGAACTGTGCACGTGAGATTTCCCCAGACTGGCTCAATAATATTGAGGTCAGGAGACTGAGATGGCTATTCCAGAACCTTCTTTGTGGTCTGCTATAGCCAATGACAGGTCGATCATGACAACCAAAAACATCCAAATGACCCTGATCAAAAGTTTACATTATTTTGATTATTTTGGCCTGATAAGATGCACAGAAGTTGACACAAATTGACAAAAATTTCTGGCCCAACTGCCAGGAAAATTGTTTGGTATGCAAAGAAAAGCACACAAATAACATCAGTTGAAATACAGGACTCTGAAAACTAGCCATGTGGCCGTTTTAAGATGCACAATAAGGAGGCACTTGAAGAAAAATGGGCTGCTTGGTCAAGTGGCAAGAAGAAAGTCATTACTACGCAAATGCCACAAAATATCTCACCTGCAATACGCCAAACAGCACAGAGACTTCTGGAACAAGGTAATTTGGAGTGATGAGACCAAAATCAAACTTTTTTGGCCACAACCATAAACATTACATTTGGAGAGGTGTCAATAAGTCCATTCCTACTGTAAAGCATGAGGGTGGATCACTGATGTTTTGGGGATGTGAGCTACAAAGGCACATGAAACTTGGTCAAATTTGAAGGAAAGATTAATGCAGAATGTTATCAGCAAAGACTGGTGGGACATTTGCACTCATCAGCCCAGAAGCTGCTCATGGGACGTACTTGGACGTTAGAGCATGACAATGATCAAAAACACAAGGCCAAGTCGACCTGTCATTGGCTAGAGCAGAACAAAGTGAAGGTTCTGTAGTGGCCATCTCAGTCTTCTGACCTCAATATCAGTGAGCCACTCTGGAAATATCGGAAGCGCTCAGTTCATGCCTGTAGAGCTCAAAGACAGGGTTGTGTGGAGGAGCAGATCTGCAGAAGGAGACAAAAGATTTTTCTTTCACTGAAAATTCACAAAAGCACAGTGACCACCATAATTCTGACTTGAGTTTAGGACTCTACCTAGAGTTGCTGCCCCACCAACCCGAGTACTCCGGGAAGAAATATCTTTTGCAGATGGGAGAAGCTTTCGGAAGTTCACCAGCATCACTATTTTCCCCTTGTTTCCTCGTATTTTCTTTATGATGCATTTATTTACTTATCCCGAGAGAGTAACGTGAATTTTCTGATTTTATATTCACAGTGGACACTTCAGAACATGGACTGGGAACAGCAATGTATACAGGTAAGAGGATTTTAGTATTTAGTAGTGTCTCAGTATAATCTGATGGATGACACTTTACTGTAATTACTTTATAGACGGGGTATCGGCTCTGTCAATCTACCTGTCACTTGTCTGTTTTCTTTACTATTGCAATCGTAAATTTCAACAGGAATATTTCTTTATGAAGCTTTATGAAATTGATTTCCTCAGGGGGCCAAAAATAATTGCTCTGTGGGCCCAGATCACCATTTCCCTCTTCCTGCTGGTTATGCTTTCAGCTCTACAGACCAGCATATGATTTGCTTTCACTACTGCCTGGCTTCACTGGTGACCACTCCCCCTAAATCCTTCTCTTCTAAAGCCTTCACTAACATCCATTACATATAGACAGGCAAATTTAAATTGTGAGCCCTAAAGGATTGACCAAAATTGACAAATCTATGTGAAGTGCTGCAGAATCAGTTGGCACTATATAAATAAAGAAATAACATATCTAATATTAAAGGAGAAGTCCGGCCAAAATTAATTTTTGATATGTTGTTACTTATGAAAAGTTATACAAATTTCTAATGTACATTAATTATGGGAAATGCACATATACTGCTATTTCCCTTAATTTAGTAGATCAGGAAGTGTTAGAAATATCTCTGAAGAAGTGACGTCACGACCCAGGGTGTAATTCCCATGGAGTGTCCAGCAGGGGGCGCTCTCTATATAGAAGTCTATGGGACTTTATTGTTTCTATGGGTTTCTATGTAATGTAATGTAATGTAATGTAGTGTACAGTGCTTTATTGAATGAATACATCTATGGAATACTTTGGGGAGCAAGTGTCCTTGCTCCCCAAAGTATTGCATAAATGTATTCATTCAATACATTCAATACACAGTAAGCCCGCCGATCCGCCGATCCGCCACACGCTGATCCGCCGCATTCCCGCCGATCCGGACCATATACATTGAACTACAGCTCCCATCATCTGCTTCTAGTATGAACAGGTGATGGGAGCTGTAGTTGGGTAATGGATATGACATGCCGCCGGGCGCAGGGGGGAGCCGCTCAGTACACAGGAGCGCTCCCCCCTCCTCCTCCTCCTTCCGGGATAACTTCCGCCTATAGCACTGCTGACTCCCTGCCTGCCCGCCGCTCTCCGCTCACATATACCGGCTCCCGGCATCAGCGAGGACACCAGGATGTATCGGGAGCCGGTATGTATGGGGGGGAGAGCGGAGAGCGGCGGCCAGGCAGGGACTCAGCATTGGTATAGGCGGAAGTTATCACGGAAGGAGGAGGAGGAGGGGGGAGCGCTCCTGTGTACTGAGCGGCTCCCCCCTGCGCCCGGCGGCATGTCATATCCATTACCCAGCTACAGCTCCCATCACCTGTTCATACTAGAAGCAGATGATGGGAGCTGTAGTTCAATGTATATGGTCCGGATCGGCGGGAATGCGGCGGATCAGCGTGTGGCGGATCGGCGGGAATGCGGCGGAAATGCGGCGGATCGGCGGGCTTACTGTGTATTGAATGTATTGAATGAATACATTTATGCAATACTTTGGGGAGCAAGGACACTTGCTCCCCAAAGTATTCCATAGATGTATTCATTCAATAAAGCACTGTACACTACATTACATTACATTACATTACATAGAAACCCATAGAAACAATAAAGTCCCATAGACTTCTATATAGAGCGCGCCCCCTGCTGGAGACTCCATAGGAATTACACCCTGGGTCGTGACGTCACTTCTTCAGAGATATTTCTAACACTTCCTGATCTACTAAATTAAGGGAAATAGCTCTATATGTGCATTTCCTATAATTAATGTACATTAGAAATTTGTATAACTTTTCATAAGTAACAACATATCAAAAATTAATTTTGGCCGGACTTCTCCTTTAAGTGATACCGTAGTCAGCTAATCAACCCCCAAAACCACAGGTACCATTCGTCTGCTCATCTGAAGTCCATCCCGGTGGTCTGTTCCTCAATGTGGCCAGTGCCTTGGTTTAGCTAATAACTGATCTAAACTTAGACAAGTCCTAAAATATGGCACTTGTCACCATGTTAAATCCACCGCATTTGTAGACTGTCTAGTATAAGTTTGTATTGTCTAATAATTACACAGGATGAATACATCTGGACCATTAGGAGCAAACAATTCAGGAAAATCCTTTGAATAATTAAGGGGGAAAAAAACCCTCTAAAGACATGTAATGTTGTGCGTTTCTCCTATATTTCTCCTCTCTCTAAAGACAGGGTGAAGTTTATAGACGATCACCGATCAGATCTTATAAGAAGGATAACTGATGTAGATCCAGTTCTATGTGATCTCTGGGACCAGAAGCTGCTGACTCAGGAACAATACAATGATGTGATGGAGAAGAGAACATCCCAGGAGAAGATGGAGAAACTGTGCGATATTATCAGACACTGGGAGGACACTGAGAAGTATATGGCGTATACAGTGCTCCGAAATTACAATGAACAGATCATCAGAGACTTGGAAGAGGCGGAGAGGATAAGGAAATATGGTTACTTGCAACGTTTTAGGGGTAAGTCTCTCTGTGTAATATTCCATATCTTTTCATCTCTCTGCAAACACATAGGAAGGAAAGCATGATCATCAGCAGGGGCATTGCTAGGGTCCTAAAACATCCGGGGCATGGGCCCCTCCGAGTGCCGTCATAAGCGGATAGTAATAAAGCCTCCTGCTGTCCCCTCCATGTAGTAATAATACCCCCAGTGTGCATCCCATATAGTAATAATGCCTCCTGCTGCTGTGTCTCCTATGTAGTAATAATGTGCCTGCTGTACATATCTTAGTAATAAAGTTCCCCTCCTGCCTGCAATTAACCCGATCGCCATCCCCACACACACACTACCGCACCTGACCCCCCCCCATATACACACAATGCCATTTGACCCCCCCCCCCACACACACACACACACATACACACACTACCCCACCTGATCCCCCACACACATCTTATGCATCAAGATAGCAACATTCACCTTCCCCCCCCCCCCCTGTGTTAGGGCTGGGCGATATTGGGGGAGATTTATCAAACATTATGTGAAGTGAAACTGTCCCAGTTGCCCCTAGCAACCAATCAGATTCCATCTTTCATTCCTCACAGACTGTGTGGAAAATAAAAAGTGGAATCTGATTGGTTGCTAGGGGCAACTGAGCCAGTTATACTTTACACCATGTTTGATAAATCTCTTCAATTGTGTTTAAAAAAAAGTAGAATAAAAAATAACTCATTGAGCTACTCACTATCATTATTATGGTGTCTCAGTAGAGGTATACACCTATGTACACACTACACAATTTGTACACACAGGCGTACAGCTATGTTCATACTACAGGACGTATATATACCCAGATATACAGCTATATACACACACTACAGGACGTGTATACACAGGTATACAGCCACTACAGGACATAAATACACAGGTATACAGCCGGGAGGGGGGTACATGGCCAGCATCCCTGCTCATACAGCACACCAACCTGTGCAGCTTTCACGTCCCAGTTCTCAGACGGGGAGATCAAAATACCGCAGATACCGCCCAGCTTTAGTATACACATACAAGGGGGCAGGGTCTCTATATATATATATACACACACACACACGGGATGATGGGGATTGTAGTCATCTAACACACACTTCAGCTCTCAGAGGGATGATAGGGATTGTAGTCATGTAACACACACCAGCTCTCAGGAGGATGATAGGGATTGTAGTCATGTAACACACACCAGCTCTTATGGGGATGATGGGGATTGTAGTGATGTAACACACACCAGCTCTTATGGGGATTGTAGTGATGTAACACACACTAGCTCTTATGGGGATGATGGGGATTGTAGTGATGTAACACACTTCAGCTGTCAGGGGGTTACATACACATACCAAGCACACACAGGAAGAGGTAAGGGGGGAAGGACAGGTCACACACACACACACACTCTGATTCACATGACAAAACGGGTCCAGGCAGTGACGGGGGATGGGGCAGAGCGGTCACCTCAGTAGCTGCGGTCCAGTCCTCGGTCTGCAGATGTCTGGTCTGTGCTGGCCAGGGAGAGAAGCCTGGACATGGGCAGGGAGTGTAGGACACTACGAGGCAGCACTAGGCCGCAGCGCTCCCTGGGCTCAATGTCCGCGTCTTGGGGCCGGTAGGGCTCCAGGCTGTAGTGTCGGAGCTTATCCCAGCCCCGAGACAGGAGGGGGGAGACTCCGGTCTTCTGATCAGCTGCAGGCGCAGGATCAGGCGCCCTGCACCGACCCGGAGGGGGTCGGAGGTGAGGTCGGAAAAGAGGTACGGGTTGGTGAGCGCTCTGTCACATACAGCAGGGTCCCCCGTGCTTCTCCCCCGTGCCCTCCGTGCTTCTCCCCTACGCCTCCTCACCTCCACTTGCGGGGTAATAACGACAGCCTCAATTTAATCAGCGCAGAGCGGGAGCGTGGTTATTTCATTACATGGTGTGCAGAAAACTACATGTCACTAGTATTATGTCATTACATAGGCACAGAAATCTACACCTGTGAGGAGGTGTAAATCACGGTAAATCAGGCACAGGAGAAGGCTGATTTCACACACGGCAGTTTTAGTGCCAAAGCCAGAGGTGGATTCAAATGGGATGGAGAATATAAAGGGAGGACTTTTCCATTTTTCAAAAAACTGCCATGTGTAAAATTAGCATGAAGCTCTGCCTGGCAGGATAAGAACCGTCATTATACAGCAGTCATCCAACTATCCTGGTTTAATTTAACCCTGTGAAGCAACTATAAGGTTGATTTTCCTAATTTTGAAAAAATCAATGTGTCCAAACGTACTAAAGTCTGACCCTCCTTAGTGTATGACCAGTGGCAGCAGCAGATCTAGTAGTAAAGGTAGAAGAGTCATAGGCACAAGTGGTGGTGGTGTTAGTAGGAGGCATGACAACAAGGTGCAGCTACCTGTACAATGTGGTCATATTAGGACGAGTCTGCAGTCCTGGATTCGTTAATGCAGTGATTAAGCTCCACGTTAACCAGTAGCCAAACTGACTGTTCTAGGCCCTACTGGGTCCAAGAGAGTGCTTCTACTGCTTCCACCATTAACAGTACTAAGTCCAAGCGAGAGCTACTGGTGTCTCCACCTTTACCTTTCTCTCCTAGGCACTGGGCTGTTGCTAACATGGCCACACCTCTTAAAGGTCAAGTAAGGTTTAAATAAATTTCACGCCTGTCTTTCTTTGGCCCTGTGAGGTCACTGAGACCACTGTTACCACTATTCCAAAAGAAGAGTGTTGATCCTGCACAATATGTGTGTCGCTCACCTGTTTGATGTCCGGGACCAAATTCATAGGTGTGAAGAGTGTCGATCCAGCACATCCAAACAGAAAAAAAAATGGTAAAACATTGCGCTTTATTCCATATCCAGGTTAAAATTGAACCCACTCGGGGCTGCACTGTAGCTCGATGCTGCGTTTTGCGCATGCGCGTGTAGTCATGTCTAAAACAATACGGGTGTGCGATGATTAAAAGGCCGCAAATAGGCCAATCCCAAATGTGAGGTATGTCACATGATTGAGAACAGAGTTTAGTTAAATTACCCAGCTGTGTTTTAACCATATGGCAGGTAATGCGTGCAAGATAAATGTTGGTATGCACTATGTTTCCTACAGTCTTTCTCAAGCACCTATGTATGTAGACCTATATTTGTCTAGGTTCCCAATATAAGATTTTAATCCTATTAACTTTTCTGTGCAACTAGGAGAAAAACGTAACAAACAAATTGGAAACATAAAACGCCACATGTGAATAAGGTACCAATGCCTTTGGTGCGTTGAAACCATTTTTGAAGGGACAAGAATTCTGGTGGAAATGCAAACAAAAAAACAAATATTGTAAAATAACTATTACCATGAATCAAAAATGCATGAAAATAAAATTAAAAATAAAAATAAAAAAATATAGAAAAAGAAATTTTTCTTAATAATGAAACAGAAGGCCTTTTTGGAAATTTAAGCCCTTGGGTGCTCTGGTATCTAAACAAAATATATTTTCAGCTTCTATATGTAAAACTTTTTTTTGCCAGTTTCCACCTCTTATGGGTTTATATAACTTCTTTATGCCATAGAACAGAAAAGAGGAGACATCTCCTGCATGAGTATGGACAAAATATTTAGCTGCTCCCGATGACTTACATGAGGGTCCCTTTTTAAAGGGGTACTCCGGGCTAGCTGTATAATCCGTGTTTGGCCGGGGAGGGGGTGGAAATAGAAGGCTCCGGTGACTTACCTCCCCGGTTCAAGCGCCCCGTGGCCACTTGATGTCTCAAGGCAGCTCAGTTATTCAGCGGTCGTAGCGGAGGTAAGTCACCGGAGCCTTCTATTTCCACCCCCTCCCCGGCAAAACACGGATTATACAGCTGGCCTGGAGTACCCCTTTAATGTCTGCCAGATGTTCACCGATACGATTTTTTTTTACTTATGGATAGTACATCCTACGTATTTTAATTTACAGCTGGTGCATTCAATGATGTAAATGACATGATGTGATTCACAGTTAATAAAAACTGGTGCATGAGCTATTAGTGTATGTATGTATGGACTTGGTGAATCTACATACACTGCAGCGTGTTTGTCAGCATTTCAGATGCTCCCTGTGGTGGATTGGCTTTGAGCATGCTCGGTGTCGGTTCTCGCAGACATCGCAGATGATGGTTACCGCTGTGTCTCCCGTAGGGGCAGATCGCTAGGGGACATGATCTCACAGAGCATGCTCAAAGCCAATCCACCACTGGGAGCATCTGCCAGATGTAATAGCCTGAAAGAGCCAAGTGCTGTAATCAGCCCTTTCCAGCAGCTCCATAGAGAATGAATAGAACCGTGGGTCAAGTGCCGACCTGCTCCTGTATTCAAACAAAGTAGTTAGAGCGCTGATACAGAGATCCCTGGGGGACCCAGAGGTTGGACCCCCAACAATCTCATAGTTATCTCCTATCCGGTGAATAGAGGACAAGTATTTTTAAATCATAAAACCCCTTTAAAGAAAAAGAAACTTCCACAGACATGTAATAATGTTGTGTGTTTCTCCCATAAACCTCCTCTCTCTACAGACAGAGTGAACTTTATAGATCGTCACCGATCAGATCTTATAAGAATGATAACAGATGTGGATCCAGTTCTATGTGATCTCTGGGACCAGAAGCTGCTGACTCAGGAACAATACAATAATGTGATGGAGAAGAGAACGTCACAGTGGAAGATGAGAGAACTGTGCGATATTATCAGACACTGGGGGGACGCTGAGAAATATACGGCATATACAGTGCTCCGAAATTACAATAAACAGATCATCAGAGACTTGAGAAGGGAAAAGAAGAGACCTGGTTACTCAAAAGATTTTACAGGTAAGTTTCTTTACATGAAATTCCATATCTGTTCATCTCTCTGCACACACATAGGGGGAATTCATCATCTGCAGTTTATGTTCCGCTCATCTTATGCCGGTAAGCATGTGTAGCCTTTCTCCCTTGTATGAAAAGTTTTAGGCAGTTTGATGAGTTTGTGCATATTCACTGCTCCACTTGTAGGTCTGTGTGGAAAAATTTGAAGTAAGATTGCTCTAAGCTTGTGCGGATTTATGCAAAAAACCATGCAAAGTTGTAAAAGTCACAGATAATAAGTAGCACTTGTAGCAAAGAAGAGCTAGAAATTAGAGATAAGTGAACCGAACCCGTTGAACCCGGGTTCATTTCTTCGCCAAGTTTTGACCGAGTTAGATCAAACCTTTAACAAACATGGTGTAAAACATTTTTCAGGTGTTTTTAAGACATCAGTTTGAGCAAGGGATTTCTGTTCAAAGTCTTCCCCTATTGACGGTCACTCCCCTTCTATATAGTGTAGCAGGGAACAGGGAGTCGTCATTCAGTTGCTGGAGAAGCATCGGTGTAGCGTATGACAGAAAAAGAGAGAGAGGGTGATTATAGCTTCAGGCAGGGCAATTTAGAGTTGGTTGCAGTGAGGCAGGACTGCTTTACTGAGTCTGTCAATCACTGTGTCAGGTAACCCACAGAAGCACTTGCAGGTTTCATCAGTTCCCGTGGTTAGTGTGTAGCACTCTGCTTATTGTCTCACTTTTCCCAACAACATTTTTGCTGGCTATCTTGGGTGAATTTAAGCCACTAAAGCACCTGACAACATAAACAGAAGATGAGCCGTGGCTCAAGCGGAAACTTTGGTACCTCTTCTATGAGAAGGCACTTCGAAAGTCACCATCTCACTGCCTGGCAGAATCAGAAAACAATGCAACTTATTGTGATCAACCACCAACAGCTGCATTTACCACTGCTGCTACCACCTCCAGGTCTGAGTGCTAGGCCCCTCAGGATCAAGAAGGATAATACTGCTGTCGCTGCCACCTCCAGGTCTCTGTGCTAGGCCCCTTTGAGTCTAAAAAGTGACGGTGCTAGTGCTGCCACTTCCAGGTGTCTGTTCTTGGCCACTGCTGACCAGGGATAAAACCTAATTTTACACTGCTTATCCACCAACAAGATTAGGTAGATATAGAAGAAAATTTGAGGAAAAGTGACATCTGCAGTCTCTAGTGGGTACTCCTTTAGGTAGTGTAGAAATTTCCAGCACTTTCCTGTGTATTTGTCAGGATTGACTAGGGAAGACACAGATAGTGCGGTTCCTGATGCTGAACCCGCCCCAGCTGTCCCTACCTGCTTGCTGCATTCTGCCCTAGGTGGCAGCGGGCAACTGGGCGGCGTTCCCTATACTGCAGCAAGTGGTAACACAAGACAAGACAATTCACACAATAAAAAGGGGGTCAGCGGTCCAAGTCGGCAACGTACGGGAAGCAAAGGTACAAGATCGATATCTGAAAGAGAAGTCGAGGTCATAAAAGCCAAAGGTCAAAATACACAGAATGGTCAGGTCACAAAATGCTAGATCAAGAAGGCAGAAGGAAACTAGGCCCTATCACAGGCAAAGAACTTGAGACAAGTGAAAATACTTATAGGACTAGAAGTCCCAGCCCAGCCCAGATACCGACAGCTGACTGGGAGAGTCAGTTGTCAGTCAAATCACTGTGATCACAAAAATCTAGTGCTGATCAGTAGGTTGAGTGCAACACTGGACACTGCTACAACCAGGAATAGCAGAGCAAAACATGAAAAGCAGTCTGACTGCTATGGATGCTGAGCTGAACGCAGGGCTCGAGTCCTAACAGTATTCTGGAACCTGATAGAAGGTGGTGGAGTATACTAATATGTTCCGCATAAAAGACCTGCAGAGACATCGTATAGCTGGCTTTCGTGGGGGACTAGACATGGGTGTCCCCTCTCTCCCCTCCTGTTCACGGTAGCTATAGAGTCATTTGCTCTCTTGATCCGTCAGTCACCAATTTACAAGGGAGTGATCAATGGCATGCGGGAAGACCACATAGGTTTTTATGCTGAATACATGGTTCTGACTCACAGGACACCTTACTGGTTGCCATACAAGTTATAGAAAGCTTTGGTTCCTTTTCAGGCCTACAGATTAATTGGACTAAGTCCTTTTTTATGATGCAGCAGGAGGGTGGGTATGCCCAAGTGTCTGTATATTGTAGAGCATGCAGCTGTTTCCATTCCTCTATATTTTTTTAAGCGACTCCACTCCCTCTTTCATCCCTTTGTGTGGGGCTTCAATAGATCTAAACTAAAACAGGCTACCTTACAATGCCCCAAGGACATGGGAGGTATGGTGCTCCCCAATATATTCATTTACTAGCCGGGCAACTGAGATATTTAGCTAAATGGGTGGAGGCTGGTACGCTCCCTTAACCGTGAGCATCATTTGGCACATTTTTGGGGGCTTCAGCAGCAGTGGCCTGTCTTAGAGGGTGGTATGCCTAGGGTTTCAAAGTTTCTCCCCATGCACAGACTAGCGGCCCAGGTCTGGAGTGAAACTAAAAAGCTTCTTCGCTTCTCAGACATCATGGTAAAAATGCCATTATGGTACAATCCACAACCTACCCATTTATCGAACAACTTAGAGCCTTTGTTTTGGATAAGTGGGGTTAGCTTAATCTCAGATGTTTATAGGGATAACAGTTTCCATACTTTTCAACACTTTAAGGGTGCCTTCACACCTAGCGACTCGCAGTGTTAATAACGCTGCAAGTCGGCTAGGTCCTGGCAGATCACTGTCATTACATACACGCAGCGGTCTGAACGACCGCTGCGTGTATGTAATTCTGCCGACCGCTTAACCCCTTCTGATGCCGCCCGCCTCCTGCTCCCGCTCTGTATACATACCTCATCGCTCCACGGGGTCTCGGCGTCCTGCTCTTGCGCCCGGCCAATCAGTGTGTTGCCCTGCCGCAGCCACTAATTGGCCGGGCGGAAGAGCAGGACGCCGGGACCCCGTGGAGCAAGGAGGTATGTATACAGAGCGGGAGCAGGAGGCGGGCGGCATCAGAAGGGGTTAAGCGGCCGGCAGAATTACATACACGCAGGGGTCGTTCAGACCGCTGCGTGTATGTAATGACAGTGATCTGCCAGGACCTAGCCGACTTGCAGCGTTATTAACGCTGCGAGTCGGTAGGTGTGAAGGCACCCTTAAACTAAATTTGGTCTTTCTAGAGACTCCTTTTATAGATATTTGCAGCTACGTCACACCTTCAACTGTTTCCCAGTACTAGTAAAGCGCTCTCCAAATACCCTCTCATAGAGATTATTAGGTCCCAGGGGACATATCTCGGCCATCATTTCATATTTACTCAGATCTAAACTAGACTTAGAACCTCTTCCGGTTAGAGCAAAATGGGACTAAACTATATTAGATATATCTGGCAAGATTTGGCAGGATATGCTGTCCTCCCATATGAGTGTATCACCGGCCGCTAATAATAAAATCATACAGCTGTAAATCACTTACCAGAGTTATCTAACCCCTGTTAGATTACATAGGATGGGCAGATATCCTAATACTGAATGTCACCGATGCAGAGTAACTGTCGGATTTTTGGCACATGTGGGGATGCCGTCTGATCCGGGACTTCTGGAACGAGGTACTGAATGTGCTAACGACTATATTGGGAGTTCCAATATCTTTTAGACCCCAAGATTTGCTTGTTTGGTATTTTAGATGAGGAGCAATGGTCTCACCACCTGAGGATATTCATCAGGGAGGCCTCTTTATGGCTAGAAAGTTATAGCCATCAGGTGGATGGATAGCTGACCACCCACACTGAGAAAATGGAAATTAATGGAATGTTACTGTATGAATATGTCACTTACAAAAATAGAGGCTGCGTTTATAAATTTGATAAAGTATAGGGACAATGGTGTTCTTCTCCTTTAACCGACTATACTCCTAATCAGTATATCTGAACACCGACGGAGATGAACGCTTTGTCTGAATAGGTGTATCTATAATGTTTGTATGTCTTTTTATTGAATTGTATGCTATGTTGAATTGCTTATAACTTGTACATTTGATATTCAAACTTCAATAAAACGTGTTTTAAAAAAAGAAGTTTATAACTGCAGTCAATTTCCTGGTGAGTGCCATATCTCATTTCTATTGTATTAAATATACAATTGTATTAAATTGTAGCATTTATGATCCCACATGGTAAACAGCGTCAGCACAGAAAAAGCCAAAATGCTAAGTTGCAGATTTTTGGTCACACCAAATCCAGAAAAAAAGTGATAAAAAAAATAGCATATACGCAAGCAAGGTCCCTATAGAAAGTACAGATCATGGTGCAAAAATGACACTTCACACAGCCCCATAGACCAAAGGATAAAAGCATTGTAAGGATAATAATAGAGCAATTTTAAACAAAAGTTTACATTTTTTAAAAGCAATAAAATAAAATTTATGTAAGTTGCCTATCGTAATCGTACTGACTTGAGACACCTAGGTAACGTCAGTTTTACCATAGGGTGAACAGTGTAAACACAAAATCCCCCAACATGAAAACAAATATCTTTTTTTACCCCAAATTTCATTGCGCAAATAATTTTTTTTTTCTGGTTTCGCAGCATATTTTATGAAAAAATTAAATCTGTCATTGCAAAATACAATGTATGTCGCATAAAATATGGGCTCATGTGGGTCTTTATGTAAAAAAAATGCAACCACTATGGCCTTTTAAACATAAAGACAAAACAAAAGTACAAAAATGAAAAGTGTCTGAGGAAGGCTGGGGTTAAGGAAAAAGAAACATCTACAGATATAATAATGGTGGGTGTTTCTCCCATGTTTCTTCTCTCTCTACAGACAGGGTGAACTTTGTAGACGATCACCGATCAGATCTTATTATTAGGATAACAAACATAGATCCAGTTCTATGTGATCTCCGGGAGAGGCTGACTCAGGAACAATACAATGATATGATGGAGAAGGAAACATCCCAGGAGAAGATGGAGAAACTGTGTGATATTATCAGACACTGGGAGGACACTGAGAAGTATGCGGTGTATATGGTGCTCCAAAAATACAATGAACAGATCATCAGAGACTTGGAAGAGGAGGAGAAAATTTATCATGAGCAGTGGATGTTGCACTTAGTTAATGTTGGTAAGTATAGCTGTACTTCATCAAAGGTTGCACATAGTTTTATGAATTTGTACATATTTACTGCTCTGCTTGAAGGTCTTTCTGGAAAAGTTTAAAGACTTCTACAGATGTATGCAATAAACTATGCAAAATAATAAATGTCATTGATTATAAGTATCACAAGCTGATATGATGGGCTGGTACACACATTTTTAACTTAAAAATCAGAATAGGTTGTAGTCCCTTTTTTTGCTACTATTGGTATTGTTGCAACTAGGTTCTTAATGAAATTACTAAATTTTGTTACTAGTTGTTTTTTAAAGGACAAGTGCCATGAAAAACTTTTTCCCAGTAATTGAAGCACATTACAAAGTTATATAACTGTGTAATATGCTTCAATCACCTATCTGCCTCCCTTCCCTGCCTTTCCCCCCCTCCACCCCCCACCAGGAAGTGCACTAAACTCACACAGACCTGATTACTGTTGTCACTGTCACCAAGCTCTTCTCTCACCTCCTTCTCCTGTTACACTAGCCTCCCCCCTCCCCTGCCTTGTCTGCTCAGCTCCCATTGGCTAAACAACTGCAAGCCATCACTTGTCACATGTCATGCTTATCTTCCCTCTGACTGACTCCGCACATAGGCAGCCCCGCCCCCCCACCTCATACCCTCTCTCCTGCTGCCGTGGACTCAGCCCTCCTGCTGATGACTCATCCTCACAAGAAGGAGCTGCCTGGTGACGGTGACGACAGTCATTAGGTCTGTGTGAGTTTCTTACACTTCCTGGTGGGAGGTGGAGGGGGGAAAAGACAGGGAAGGGAGGCAGATAGGTGATTGAAGCATATTACAGAGTTATATAACTTTGTAATGTGCTTCAATTACTGGGAAAAAGTTTTTCATGGCACTTGTCCTTTAAGCATTCTTTGTCATTGTAGAGATCTATGATATAAAGTATTGTCAGAGATCTGTTATGTAGAAATGGCTTACTGTGCTGTTGGATTCGCTTCAAAATGGTTGCTATGGCTGACATATTATTTGCTTCCCTTGGTGTTTTCACACTGACGAATAGGCAAGGAATTGAGTGTTTTCTGCTTGAAATTCCTCGCCTGTTTAGCCCTGGCAGAATAGAAGCAGAATTCGAGCGGAATTCAAGGCCCATTGACTTCTATAGGATTGCTCTAGTTGAATCAGCAGCAGAAAATTCTGCCAAGTGTAACAACAACAGAGTGGAAATCCCATTGAACACAATGAGACATTGCTCTGTGTATATTTTACAGGAGGAATATCAAGCAGAATTTAAGAGCGGATTCCGCTTCAAATTCATCACCTTTTTCTCAGTGTGCACGTACCCAAAGGACTCACACTGAGCAATAGATGCTTAATTTCAGGCGGATTCAGCGTGAAATTCTGCCAGTTTAAATTGATCATAGCACTTCCACATTGTTTTCAATGGGCTTTGCGCTGTACTGTTCACACAGCTGAATTTCCACCCACTTTACTGTTCACACAGCTGAATTTCCACCCACTTTTTTCTGTCGTGCATCGACCTTCTGCCACCTTCCGTGACGTGTCACTTCTTTAGGCGGAATCCGCCAGAGCTATCCCGTAGAAGTCAATGGGGGCTTGAATTCTGCTTGAAACTCTGCTTGAATTCCGCTCAAATTCTGCTCCTATTTGGCAGAAAAGAAGAGGAATTTCAAGCAGAAATCTTTCCTCTTCAAGGGTAAGACATGTCTCTGTGACATGTCAAAAGTTTTTTAAAACGACAGGTACATGTCAGGTGCGATGCCCTGACCCGTGAGGGCCACTCCGCAGTGCAGGTGTTACTAGCAGGCAGGAAGCGGGGCAGCTGCAGGGTATAGAATTGTCACGGTACTGGCACGAGGGTGGCACAGCTGTAGGCCGGTCTGCGGTACTATGCGGGATACTGGGCATGCGATTCTTCGCTATACCTAGTCGGGGCACCAGATAAGGGACACCAATGCCAGGGTTCAGTAACAGCGGTGGTTACAAGTTTATTGTAACTGAGGTAACTGGTAGCAACAGTCTCTTCCGGATGCAACCGGGTATATAGCAGGTTTAAACAGACAGAGCAAAGGTGGTGCTGCTTAGGCTGAGGTGAAGCGTGCTGGATGATGGGAGTAGTAGTGATAGAGGAATAGAGAGGCTGGGTGGATTATAGTACTTGCGGTGAATACCTTGAGTTGATGAGGAGATGGAGAACAGGAACGACACCCAGATGAGAGGATACTCCAGGCACTTGAGCAGGCGGACAGCCAGCAACTGTTACAGCAGAGCACCAACCAGGGGCGGATTAACGTTACCATAGGCCCCGGGCTGTTTACCAAGCCTGGGCCCCCCCACCCCACTGTAACTATGGCAGCATTAGTACAGGATAGATAATGTCATGATATCCTGATTTGTGCAAAATTGCCATAAAAAAACTGATTTTTTTGCAAATCATGGCGGAAGTGCAGCCAGGAGACAATACACCATTGAAAGTATAAGTCTTTTTGGGTGATCATGGGCCCCCCAGGAGCTCAGGGCCCTGGGCTGCCGCCCGAAACACCCCTATTATAATCCACTATTGGCACCAACCACTCTTATAAAGGTGAAGAGGGCCGCAGGAACACATCTGTCCTCTCTGAGGTAGAGGGCAGAACTCACACAGACAACCTATTCCTTTTGTGGCAGGGAATAGACTTACTTGCAAGAGGAAGTCACATGGAAACCCCTGGCCTAAGCTAGACGGCCATTGGAGGAACCATGGTTATGGGGCACGGTCACGTGATCACCAGCCTTTGCATACCACTGCACATAGTTATGCACACAAGATATACACGTGAACCTGAGAGCAATAGGGATTACACAGTAAACAGTTGCAGTGCATATAGTTTCCAGGACAGGCATGGCTATAGCAATAAAAGTAACTTAAAGTGGAAAACAGACAGCATGTTCTGGGACACTGCATAGGAACTGGACAGAAGACACAAGCAGGCAGAGACAAAGTCAATAACCAGCAATGAGAACACAGACTGGGGTTAGTTATATAGGAGGCCAGGGCTCTGATCCAGAACATAATTGGACCATCCCCCTGATCTCCAAGCATAGACACCTGAGAACAAAACAGATCCACTGGCAGGAAGACCTGTCAGTCACAGCAGGACCAAAACGCAGATTAACCCTAAAATGCCCAAACACAAACCAGCAGGTGAAGTCGGGTGTGTCCACCAAACACAGTGAGCAGATAAACCAATGTTCAGACGCTGCAAAACTAAACACAGAAACAGAATACAAGAAATCAGCACCTTCTCGGCCGCACAGCACGAGCCGAGGGGTGCATAATGCTCCGCAAAGATACCATCCTGACAGTACACTTTAATGTTGGGTATATACATATATGACCTACAGTATATGTACCATTGGGGCATACACATGGCTACCTCTGGCATTACATGGGTTAAATGCACACTTTCTTTGCTGTTACCATGTGACTCATGTGCTATGAGGTGTCCTGATTTTAATGGATTATGCAAAGATGAAATTGGTCTGGAAAAACAAGGTCTGCACCTCCACAATATATTCAATATTCTTTATTTGAATCCAATCAAAAAGACACAAAGTTAAAAACCTTTAAAACCACACACATGATCCTACCACTGGCCCGAATAAGGCACAGTGACCTACTGATCCACCCCACATAATAATACAGAGATAGCAAGAAATAATTAATAAATATAGCAATAATAATATAAAGTGCAAAAAAAGGTGTATGTAAACTATCTGACCCTATCATTAAGTGCCACAAAGTGCAAGTGCATATAATGGAATAGGACAAAGCAATATCCTGGGGAGAAAAAGAAATAAACAATATACAATAAAGTGAGAAAATATATATAGAAAAATATACAAACAGATAATGTGAACGATCACATATGCTATCTCATGGATGGATCAGGCATATGTGATTGCTTTTCTATATATATTTTCTCACGTTATTGTATATTGTTTACTTCTTTTTCTCCCCAGGATATTGCTTTGTCCTATGTGTAGCCAGGAAGCGCCTCTATTAGCCGGCGCGGGTCCCGTTGCTGCGTCGGCTAATTAAGCACTTCAATGCAGCTGTCAAACCTGACAGGTGCATTGAAGTGCTTCAGACCTCACGTCCCTGGTGTCTAGTGGGACAGATATCCGTTCTTCTGGCCTGCCCGGGCCTCAGCAATGACGCTGATCCCGACTCGGCAATACATTGCAATGGATCACCGATCTGATGGATCATTGCTGTGTATATACACAACATTGATCTCTATGAGAAGTCCCAGGGGGACTTCTAGTTACAGTAAAAAAAAAAAGTAAAAAAGTGTTTTTATTAATAAAAAAATCCAAATCACCCCCCTTTTCCCATTTTATAAATATAAATAAACAAATAAATAAAATATTTAGTATCGCCGCGCACGTAATCGCCCGAACTATTAATTAATCACATTCCTGATCTCGTACGGTGAACGGTGTAAGCGCAAAAAAATCCCAAAGTGCAAAATTGCGCATTTTTGGTCGCATCAAATCCAAAAAAAATGTAATAAAAAGTGATCAAAAAGTCGTATATGCGCAATCAAGGTACCGATAGAAAGTAAACATCAAGGCGCAAAAACTGACACCTGACACAGCCCCATAGACCAAAGGATAAAAGAGCTATAAGCCTGGGAATCTAGGAAGCAATTTTAAGGAACATATATTTGTTAACAATGTTTCAAATTTTTTAAAAGCCATCAGATACAATAAAAGTTATACATGTTGTAATCGTAACGACTTGAGGAACATGCATAACAAGTCAGTTTTACCCCAGGGCGAATGACGTAAATGTAAAACTCCGGGAAAACCAAACAAATTCCGTGTTTTTTTCATATTGACAGCGCAAATGATTGTTTTCCGGTTTCGCAACATATTTTATGGAAAAATAATGACTGTCATTGCAAAGTACAATTGGTTTCGCAAAAAATAAGGGCTCATATGGGTCTCTCGGTGAAAAAATGCAAGCGCTATGGACTTTTAAGCATAAAGTGGAAAAAGAAGAGTGCAAAAACAAAAATTGGCTTTGACCTTAAGGGGTTAAAGGTTTTTAACTTTGTGTCTTTTTGATTGGATTAAAATAAAGAATATTGAATATATTGTGGAGGTGCAGACCTTGTTTTTCCAGACCCAATTTCTTCTTTGTATAATATGGTTGTCCTAGGTCTGGATAGGACTAGCATTCTGGTGTTACTGTATGTGGTGCCCACCTAATGTATATAGTGTCTGATATTGATGGATGTTATTTGCTTATAATAATATTGCGTACTATCACTTATTAGACCATGTATAAGCACACCTGTGCTCTTTTATGTGCACTAGGAAGCTGGGAGAACACAGAAATGTTGCTCCATGCCAGGTGAGTACAGGGGTCCTTCAACATACTATATCAATTGGTTCTAGTACATCTATTGTATATTAAAAGCATTGTATGTTGAGTCCATAACTCTATGGAAAACTGATTCTGAAGCCCCTGAGATGGCAAACCAAATGGGTAAGCAGAGTTAGATAGGTGATAGCCATACAGACAGACAGATAATAAATGTGGCATATATCAGTAATAACATAATCTACATACAGATACAGCTGCATGCAGTCCTTGGACTGACTTACAACAGGACTTAAGTGATGACCTATGACACTATGCTGTTGACAAATGATATAGCCACAAATCCACCACAGATCCTCACCAGTGGCATAGCTACCATGTAGGCAGACCACACAACTGCTACTAAGCCCTGTTGGGCCTTGTAGCAGTGGCGTGGTCTGCCTACAAGGTAGCTATGCCACTGGTGAGGATCTGTGGTGGATTTGTGGCTATATCATCTTTATACTGGTGTCACACGCAAATGCTTATTGTAGTGTTATTCCTGGCTCTCACTCCATGGAATAATTTTTCACCTTCAGATGTTCTGTAGTCTGTAAGTCTACGGTGAAATATAAACCACATTACAAACATTATCCCTGATGAATCAATCCAAGACAAAAATGTGTCTCAGACAGATAGCGACCAATCACAGTTCTTTATGAAAAACAACAGTTAAGCTGTGATTGTCTGCTATCTGTATGAGACCGAAGTGAGATATATTTCTATTCAAACTGCTTGATAGATCTGAGCCAATGTCTTTAGCCTTGTGACATTTCTCTGCATTTTCTGCAGTGCTCTGGGGATAAAGTTTTGTTTTCTGGATTTTTCTTTGAGGATTCTCAATAAGACATTGAAGGAGCAGTGTGGCGAACATGTTTATTAAATTATTGTATTGCCCCCCCCCCCCTAAAAGTTATACAAATCCCCAATATATCCCCACTCATTATGGGAAATGCTTATAAGTGCTTTTTACCCTGCACTTACTACTGCATCAAGGCTTCACTTCCTGAATAACATGGTGATGTCACTTCCTTAATAAAATGGTGATGTCACTTCCTTGATAAAATGGTGATGTCACTTCCTGGATAACATGGTGATGTCACAACCCGACTCCCAGAGCTGTGAGGGCTGTGGCTGCTGGAGAGGATGATGGCAGAGGGATGCTCAGTGTCCCTCCAGTGCCCTGTGTCCCCCTTCCATCATCCTCTCCAGCAGCCACAGCCCGCACAGCTCTGGGAGTCGGGTTGTTACATCACCATTTTTATCAAGGAAGCGACATCACCATGTTATCCAGGAAATGACATCACCAGGTTATCCAGGAAGTGACATCACCAGGTTATTCAGGAAGTGACATCACCAGGTTATCCAGGAAGTGACATCACCAGGTTATTCAGGAAGTGACATCACCAGGTTATCCAGGAAGTGACATCACCAGGTTAGTCAGGAAGTGACATCACCAGGTTATCCAGGAAGTGACATCACCAGGTTATCCAGGAAGTGACATCACCAGGTTATCCAGGAAGTGACATCACCAGGTTATTTAGGAAGTGACATCACCATTTTATCCAGGAAGTGACATCACCATGTTTATCCAGGAAGTGACATCAGCATGTTATGCAGGAAGTGACATCACCAGGTTAACCAGGAAGTGAAGCCTTGATGCAGTAGTAAGTGCCGGGGAAAAAACACTATGGGGGAGATTTATCAAAGGGTGTAAAATTTAGACTGGTGCAAACTGCCCACAGCAACCAATCACAGCTCAGCTTTCCTTTCAGCACTGCCTAAAGCTGAGCTGTGATTGGTTGCTGTGGGCAGTTTGCACCAGTCTAAATTTTACACCCTTTGATAAATCTCCCCCATTATGTGCATTTCCCATAATAAGTGTATGTTGGTGATTTGTATAACTTTTCGGAGGCAATACAATACTTCTCCTTCTCCTTTCAGTGCCAGGAAAATGTATGTACACAATGACACAACATAACACTGACAATAATACCATAAATTGCTGAAATTATAACCTGATATATATTCTAACCAAGAACATTGGCCAAGACTTATCAATATGCCTGAAACAGATGGCAATCACCATCCATTATAGGAAGTTACAGCTGAGCTGTGATTGGTTGCTATCTATGTGTTAGATTTATGTCTCGGGCAGATTGATAAATGTCGGCCATTGTGTGATGGTGACTTATTCTCAGCTGCTTTTCAGGTATCGTTGGGTATAACTGTGCACAGTGTCTTCTATCATAGGTGATCATTACTTTACCGTCCTATTATTGTCGGGTTTGTCAGTATCATTACAATATACAATGGTCACATTTCTCTCTGCAGGAAGAGATCACTTTGTGATCAGATACAGATCCCATCTGATTAATGATATAAAGGAAGTAAATCCGGTTCTAGATGATCTCCGATCCCATAATCTACTGACTGAGGAACAATATAAAGGTTTACAAGCAATGCTCACACCGAAGGAGAAGATGAGACGTCTATGTGAGATATTCCGCTATCAGTCTGACACAGAGATGGATCAATTCTACATTTCCCTCTGGAGATACAACTACACCGTCATCCATAACCTGGAAATATCAGAGAATTTAGGTAAATCTTCATCTTCCAAAACATCAGCAGGTATAAGGTATAATATACTGTATATTAAGATATTGATATTCTCTCTGAAATCTATCTCCCTTTTGCAGCCAGTAGCTCTATTGCTGATGTATTGATGTTAGCCTGTGCACGTTATGTAGTTTTAGTTTATTTTGTGTTTTTTTTTTATCTTTTACTTTTTTTGTACTGATAAACATGTAAGACCAGCTGTAGAGAAGGACAAATACCCATTAAGGTTTCTTGTTACATAATGGGAAGGAAATATCATAGGGACCGACAGAGCATGGAGGGCAGCGCTTAACTGCAGTCAGATGTAGATGTAGAACGATCTAGCCTTGTTTCTCTGTTCAATTGGGATAATAAGGGATTTAGACTAATGGTGCGTTTGCACAGATTTATCTGACAGATCTTTGAAGCCAAAGCCAGGGACAGACTATAAACAGGGAACAGGTCGTAAAGGAAAGACTGAGATTTCTCCTCTTTTCAAATCCATTCCTGGCTTTGGCTTAAAAAAAAAATCTGTCAGATAAATCTCTCTGTGTAAACGCACCATTTAAGAAGTAGAATTTCACTCTTACTGGTTTGTGCAATGGAATAAAAGAAGTCCCCTCAGTATTGAACATGGATAGTCTCCTGTCCTGTCCTGTGGACCAGAGGAAATGGAAATACTCAGAGGGTTGATCGGTTTTCTCAAATCTATGAAATTCAGTGATTGGATCTTACCTACAAGGTAAATTTTGTGTATTGTGCCTTTAAGAAATCTTTTCAGTAAAGTTATTTGTTCTGCAACTACCTCTGACTCTGGGTTTAAGTCTTGCACCAGTGCACTACATGTGGGGGTTGAAGAAATACCTAAAAAGGCATGTTTTGGTCCCAGGGAGAGCTAACTACCACTCCGAGCCCCATGACATGTGCCGCAGCGGTACTGCAACATCCTGCTAATAACACCTGCAGCCCTTTGGTTACCACACCACTTTGCATGCCTTTGTATGCCTGGAAACCCTAAAAACCTTACAGCTGGACCTTGTTGTGCAAGTTGAAAAAGTAATGTCTGTGACTTTTAAAAAGTTTAGGAAGCGACTGTGTGCGTTACTTGCTCTATGATTTTTCTTGTGCAGCAAATGCAGCCAGAGCAGTGCATCAGGGGTTAATTCCGACCCTTCTACTCTCCTGCACACATCAGCATCCCTGTACTGCCTCCCAGCAGGCCCCTACAGCACTGCCTCTTCACCGGTGTGAGGAGGAACCAAAGTTCACTGTTTCTGTTGCAGTGGGGAAAAAGAAAAAACATAGACCCAATCAGGAAGTTTTGTGTGAACACGGCCTTGATGTTCTGCAACAGCTGTGGGCAGGGAATGTGTAGAGGTCTATGGACAGCTGATGGAAAGCAATGCATTCTGGAACTTTTAGTACTGAGCAACTGCTGAACCAGGAAGTACAGCCACAAAATACAGAACTAAGACCCCCATTTCTTCATGCTCCCTGCAGTGTCTGTCAGCCCTTGTGTTTCCCATTCTCTCCATTCCTGCTGTAATGTGCCTGCACTTAAACTCAGCTATACACACTGCTGCTATAATGTGCCTGCACTTACACTCAGCTATAAACACTGCTGCTATAATCTGCCTGCATTTACACTCAGCTATACACACTGCTGCTATAATCTGCCTGCACTAACACTCAGCCATTCACACTGCTGTATACAAAAGTTTCTGTCACTGTCCTCCTGCACAGCTCTGTGATTCTCACTTCCTGACTGGTCCATGCTGAACAAACCCCCTTCCCCATTGCTGTCATGTGACCACACAGACCTGTGACAGCAGCCCTGCTTCTCTATTCTATCACATATCCAGCTGCAGTGTTATCAGGGTTATACAGTTACTATACATTATATACCACATGCTGCTATACTGTACAGTAACTTATGTATCACATATCCAGCTGCTGTGTTATCAGGGTTATACAGTTACTATACATTATATACCACATGCTGTTATACTGTACAGTAACTTATGTATCACATATCCAGCTGCTGTGTTATCAGGGTTATACAGTTACTATACATTATATACCACATGCTGCTATACTGTACAGTAACTTATATATCACATATCCAGCTGCTGTGTTATCAGGGTTATACAGTTACTATACATTATACACCACATGCTGCTATACTGTACAGTAACTTATGTATCACATATCCAGCTGCTGTGTTATTAGAGTTATACAGTTACTATACATTATACACCACATGCTGATTGCTATACTGTACAGTAACTTATATATCACATATCCAGCTGCTGCTGTGTTATCAGGGTTATACAGTTACTATACATTATACACCACATGCTGATTGCTATCCTGTACAGTAACTTATATATCACATATCCAGCTGCTGTGTTATCAGGGTTATACAGTTACTATACATTATATACCACATGCTGATTGCTATACTGTACAGTAACTTATATATCACATATCCAGCTGCTGTGTTATCAGGGTTATACAGTTACTATACATTATATACCACATGCTGATTGCTATACTGTACAGTAACTTATATATCACATATCCAGCTGCTGTGTTATCAGGGTTATACAGTTACTATACATTATACACCACATGCTGCTATACTGTACAGTAACTTATGTATCACATATCCAGCTGCTGTGTTATTAGAGTTATACAGTTACTATACATTATACACCACATGCTGATTGCTATACTGTACAGTAACTTATAATCACATATTCAGCTGTTTCTAAATGTTTGTTTCATCTGTTCTACATGTTATTCAGAATAAAAAAATCAAAAACTAACACTGCACCTCCCCCTGAATACACCATCCCCACTGTGTAACATGGCGGGAACAGCAACATGCTGGGCTGGAGGCTTTTCTTTAGCCGGGACTGGAAAGCTGCTCAGAGCACGGGCAAATTCTGAAGAAAAACATGTTAGAGGCTGCTAAATACATGAGCTTGGGGGAGATTCCCCACCCTCACCATTCAGCCAGAGCTACAATGGGTTACATCACATGGATGTGTTCAGGGCCGCCGATAGGGCAGTACAAGTGGTACTGCCGTATGGGGCCCGGACCCTAAGAGACATGGGGGGGGGGGGCCCGCCGGCCGGCGCCCCCCGACCGCTACGCTAGGGGGGCCCGCACGGCCCCCCCTTGCCACCTGTTTTTGAGCATCCAGAGAAGCTGCGGCCGCGCAGCTTCTCGGGATGCACAGATTGCTTTGATGTTCCGCCCGCACAGTGAGCGGGCGGAACATTAAAGCGATCAGAATACAGGAGCAGGACCTGTCAGTGTCCTCCTCCTGTATTCCCTCCCATAGGCTGCCGGCACTTCATACCAGCAGCCTATGGGAAGCCGGGCCGTGACCTCTCCGGCAGGCGTGATGATGTGACGTCAACACGCCTGTCGGAAGTCCCGTCCCTGCGGCTCGCAAGATGGAGCCCGAAGAGGAGGAGGAAGAGCTGCTGCCTGCACAGCGCGGATATGGTGAGTAGGATGTTTGTTTTTTTAGGGGCACCTCTGGGGGCATTATTAGTGTATGGGGGCACCTCTGGGGGCATTATTAGCTCATGGGGGCACCTCTGGGGGCATTATTAGTATATCGGGGCACCTCTGGGGGCATTATTAGCTCATGGGGGCACCTCTGGGGGCATTATTAGTATATGGGGGCACCTCTGGGGGCATTATTAGCTCATGGGGGCACCTCTGGGGGCATTATTAGTATATGGGGGCACCTCTGGGGGCATTATTAGTTCATGGGGGCACCTCTGGGGGCATTATTATCTCATGGGGGCACCTCTGGGGGCATTATTAGTTCATGGGGGCACCTCTGGGGGCATTATTATCTCATGGGGGCACCTCTGGGGGCATTATTAGTTCATGGGGGCACCTCTGGGGGCATTATTAACTCATGGGGGCACCTCTGGGGGCATTATTAGTTCATGGGGGCACCTCTGGGGGCATTATTAGCTCATGGGGGCACAGCAGGGAATCCTACATACAGGGGGCACAGCAGGGGATCCTACATACAGGGGGCACAGCAGGGGATCCTACATACAGGGGGCACAGCAGGGGATCCTACATACAGGGGGCACAGCAGGGGATCCTACATACAGGGGGCACAGCAGGGGATCCTACATACAGGGGGCATCCCACACAGTGCAGTTACTATGGGAGCCTACAGGGGGGAGAAAGGAAAGGAAGTTGCTAGAAATCTGCGGAGCCTAAATTGTTTGTCTCGCAGGTTCTAAGGGGATGAAACGTAACTGGAAGGAATCATCATGGAGGTCTGGGCCGGATGGAGAGGAAAAGGGAAAGTGACGCCTCAGATCAAAGAAGACGTCACCTGTGAGTCCCTGTATGACACTTTTCTTATTTTGTAGAACATTATTTAGTAGGGGCGCCCCGAGGTGACAGCTACTACATTATCTGTACTCAGAGATATCACTGTGTTATCTGTGGTGTTACATAGGACTGCAGGTGACAGCTACTACATTATCTGTACTCAGAGATATCACTGTGTTATCTGTGGTGTTACATAGGACTGCAGGTGACATCTACATTATCTGTACTCAGAGGGATATCACTGTGTTATCTGTGCTGTTACATAGGACTGCAGGTGAAATCTACTACATTATCTGTACTCAGAGGGATAGCACTGTGTTATGTGGTGTTACATAGGACTGCAGGTAATATCAGGTGATTTCTCCAGGTTGCAGAAGTTCAAACTTCATCTTGCCCTGGTGTGCTGGTGTCTGTATGTCTGTATACATGTGTGCTGGTGTCTGTATGTCTGTATACATGTGTGCTGGTGTCTGGATACATGTGTGCTGGTGTCTGTATGTCTGTATACATGTGTGCTGGTGTCTGTATACATGTGTGCTGGTGTCTGTATACATGTGTGCTGGTGTCTGGATACATGTGTGCTGGTGTCTGGATACATGTGTGCTGGTGTCTGTGTGTGAGATCAATTCTAGAGAACTGGCTCATATACCCCATTTTCCCCAGTGGCTTAAAATGTAACCTCTGTTATACAGTTATAAAATTGTAGAAACTAAATGTGAACAAGGTGCAATTCAAATAGACACTCACTTGTATAGCTGTCTCTTGTGCTCTGTATGCAGTGCATTATATTCACCCCTGCAACGTACAATTTATAGCGTGTCTACAAGCCCAGCGGGGCTCATTATGATGGAGACTAAAACTTATACAAGAGTGGGGTAGGGGTTCCCCTGTATTCAGAATGCTGTTGAGTGCTAGGCAATGCCCTGTCTGGGATTATTGAATTTCGAGGGTCTATGCAGAGCAGGATAAAGACACCTCTGCTGCACAAACAGGATCTCCTAGAAAGCGTTCTTACCGCCATGTATTCGCTATCACTGTCTTGGGTGAGCTAAACTAGTCTGCCTGGGGGTGGGATTTGTATATGCTCACTAACATGGAACAGCCTCATTATATTAGCCTTATCAACATATTCTATGTTAGTGAGCATACCGGGGGGGGGGGGGGGGGGGGGGGGGGGGGGGGGGGGGGGGGGGGGGGTATTGGTAAACATATACAAATCAAACAGCCCCCCAGACCCTCGAAATTCAATAACCCCAAACGGGGCATTGCCTAGTACTCAACAGCATTCTGAATACAGGGGAACTCCTACCCCACTCTTGTATAAGTTTTAGTCTCCATCATAATGAGCCCCGCTGGGCTTGTAGACGCGCTATAAATTGTACGTTGCAGGGGTGAGTATAATGCACTGCATACAGAGCACAAGAGGCAGCTATACAAGTAAGTGTCTATTTGAATTGTACCTTGTTCACATTTAGTTTCTACAATTTTATAACTGTATAACAGAGGTTACATTTTAAGCCACTGGGGAAAATGGGATATATGAGCCAGTTCTCTAGAATTGATCTGAACCAAATTATACCTCCCAGCAAGGCGTGGGTCGAACACACAATTTTTTTTTTTATTAATGTGGGGGGCCCAGACACTTTGGTTATATGGGGCCCCGAAATTCCTGATGGCGGCCCTGGGTGTGTTATACTGGTCCAGTCGCAGTCCAGACCTAAATCCCAGTGAGAATCTGTGACAAGGCTTGATAATCACTGTGTACAGACCTCTCCATCCAATCTGACTGTGCTTCAGATCTTCTGCAAAGAAGAACAGGCAACAATGTCAGCGATAGATGTAAGAACAAAACCTTGTAGTTGTAATTGTAGAGAGAGGTCCTAGAAAGTACTGACTCAGGGCCCTAATACAAATACACCCCACACCCCATTAGATTTTTTTTTCTTTTAAGAGCAACTATTAGCAGGTTAGATTAATCTAACCTGCTGATAGCCTCCTATTGCACAGGAGGTGTGGAGGATGAAGATAAGTTTCTTACCTTCATCCTTGGCTCTGTTCCCATACAGTCAGTTGTTCACTCCTCGGTCCGCTAAGACCATTGCAGCACTGGGGAACTGTTAGGCCTGCCCCAGCCCCATAGTGCCAATCTGCCCCCGGATCGGTACTGTGAGGGAGGGGCAGTGCTCCGAACATCGCTCCAGTGCTCCAACTATATTACCGGACAGAGGAGTAAACAACTGACTATATGGGAACGGCACAGAGGATGAAGGTAACAGACCCCTGCGCAGTAGGGGGCTATAAGCAGGTTAGATTTGTCTAAACTGCTAATAGTTCCCCTTTAACCCCTTGCCAATGTTCGTTTTAAATTTTTGTTTTTTCCTCCTCATATTTAAAAGGCCACAGCGCTTTTAAATCTACAGTCCTACATGAGCCTTTTTTTTGCGCCACTAATTGTACTTTGCAATGACAGACTTAATTTTTGCATAAAATACGCTGCAAACCCAGAAAAAAATTTATATAAGCGGTGAAATTGAAATTGAAATTTTATTTGGGGAGGGGGTTGTGTTTACGCCATGATCCCTCTGGTAAAACTGACATGTAATCTATGTTCCTCAAGTCGATACGATTACAACGATATGTAACTTTTAGTTTATTTGACAGCTTTTAAAAAATTAAAACCTTTTAAAAAATAAAACGTTCCTTAAAATTGCTCTATTCTAGGAATAAGCGAACTTTTGAAAAGTTCGGTTCGATCAGACGAACTTTCGTGAAGTTCGGATTCGTCCAAACCGAAAACGAACCTTGCTCTAACGGCTGAATAATTGCAGCTACAATAGTGGGAGTGTGATAGGGTATAGTTTCGTTTAGTTACAGTTGATATTACAATGAAAAAAGTGTGTGTGTGGGGGGGGGGGGGGGGTGCAAAAATAATGAGAAAAAATAAATAAATAATAATAATAATAATAATAATAAAAATATAGTGAATAAAAGTGACAAAAAAGATTGAAAAAAAAAAAAAAAGTTTACAAGGAGGATGCGGCAGCACTTGATTGCACCCAGGCCAGTATTGTTGAGAAGAGACAAGTTGAGCAGCAGGAGGAGGCAGCAGTTGATTGCTCGCCTCTCAGGCCAGTAATGTTGAGAAGAGACAAGTCGAGAAACAGGAGGAGGCATCAGTAGATTTCTCAACAATACTGGCCTGAGAGGCGAGCAATCAACTGCTGCCTCCTCCTGCTGCTCAACTTGTCTCTTCTCAACAATTCTGGTCTGAGAGGCGAGCAATCAACTGCTGCCTCCTCCTGCTGCTCAACTTGTCTCTTCTCAACAATACTGGCTTGAGAGGCGAGCAATCTACTGCTGCCTCCTCCTGTTTCTCGACTTGTCTCTTCTCAATAATACTGGCCTGAGAGGCGAGCAATCAACTGCTGCCTCCTCCTGCTGCTCAACTTGTCTCTTCTCAACAATACTGGTCTGAGAGGCGAGCAATCAACTGCTGCCCCCTCCTGCTGCTCAAATTGTCTCTTCTCAACAATACTGGCCTTAGAGGCGAGCAGAGACAAGTTGAGCAGCAGGAGGAGGCAGCAGTTAATTGCTCGCCTCTCAGGCCAGTATTGTTGAGAAGAGACAAGTCGAGAAACAGGAGGAGGCAGCAGTAGATTACTCGCCTCTCAGGCCAGTATTATCGAGAAGAGACAAGTCGAGAAACAGGAGGAGGCAGCAGTAGATTGCTCGCCTCTCAGGCCAGTATTGTTGAGAAGAGACAAGTTGAGCAGCAGGAGAAGGCAGCAGTTGATTGATTCCAGTCCAGTATTATTGAGGAGAGGCTACTTGAGCAGGAGGCAGCAGTTGATTGATTCCAGGCCAGTAGTATCGAGGAGAGGCTACTTGAGGAGGAGGAGGCAGCAGTTGATTGATTCCAGGCCTGTATTATCGAGGAGAGGCTACTTGAGGAGGAGGCAGCAGTTGATTGATTCCAGGCCTGTATTATCGAGGAGAGGCTACTTGAGATGGAGGAGGCAGCAGTTGATTGATTCCAGGCCAGTATTACGGAGGAGAGGCTACTTGAGGAGGAGGAGCCAGCAGTTGATCGATTCCAGGCCAGTATATTTAAAAACAGACTACTTGAGGAGCAGGAGGAGGCAGGAGTTGATCGATTCCAGGCCAGTATATTTAAAAACAGACTACTTGAGGAGCAGGAGGAGGCAGGAGTTGATCGATTCCAGGCCAGTATTATTGAGGACAGGTTATCACAAACGAACAAACAACCTTTTTTTTTTTTCTTTTTTAGGGTTTTTTTAACAAATTTTTGGGTTGCAGCTATACGAGGTTGACGGCACCCAGCAAAGCAGCAATGTACAGGTTATCACAAACGAACAAACAACCTTTTTTTTTTTTTTTTTTACTTTTTTAGGGTTTTTTTAACAACTTTTTTGGTTGCAGCTATACGGAGTTGACGGCACCCACTACAGCAGCAACAACTAGCGTCTCCTCTCAGTCACAGAACGGTAGCTGGTTCTGACTCTTCTCACTTTTCTCTGTCTTGTTTTTTTATCTCCCTAGATATCACAAGTTTTTTTACTTCCTATCTCTGCCTATCTCTCCCTCTCTCTACCCCCCTGTAGCTATCTACTTGTTTGCTTATCTATCTATGTGCTTTCAGTCCCTAACTAGCACGGAGCTCCTCTCTCTCTGCAGTCTAGACACACAATGAGAAAGAGCAGGGACGCTCAGGCACTTCCTGTTCCTGGAGTGGCGTCACACACCTTGATATTCACATAAAAACAGGATAAAAGGGATTATAGGAGTAATAATTCCTTGTATCCTCTTCCATTCTGTGAAAACAATACAGTTTTGCGACGCCATTGCGATTTTAACGGTTCGCTCATCCCTACTCTATTCCCATCCTTAAAGCGCTTTTTTTCTTTGGTCTATGGGGCTGTGTGAGTTGTCATTTTTTGTGCCATGATCTGTATTTTCTATCAGTGCCTTACTTGCGTATATAGGACTTTTTCATCGCTTTTTATCAATATTTTACACCATGCCAGATCAGAAATAGTTTAATAGTTTGATACCAAATATGTCTATTTATTCATTTATTTATTTTTATTTATAAAATGGGAAAAGGTGGGTGATTCTGACTTAGGGGAGGGGATTTTTTTTTTTATTAATAAAAACACTTTTTTTTCACATACATTAATTAGAAGTCCACCTGGGGGACTTCTGTATACACAGCACTGATCCCTCTGGGGGACTTCTGTATACACAGCACTAATCCCTCTGGGGGACTTCTGTATACACAGCACTGATCTCCCATTGAGATCAATGCTGTGTATATAATAGAGCACTGATTCATTAGATCAGTGCTCTATTACTCTGGTCTGCTGCAGACTAGATACACTGATTGCTGAGACGTGATCAGTGTCATTCCGACGCTGAGCCCCGGCCCGGCCAGTGTAACAGATCTCGGACATCCGCCACTAGACACCAGGGATAGGAGAACCGCAAGACATTTAAATGCATCTGTCATGTTTGACAGCTGCATATAACTGTCCTAATTGGCAGGTGTGGCGATCGGCCACACCTGCTAATAGCCGCGGTCCCAGGCTGCAGAAAGCAGCTGGGATTGCGGCGGTTCAGAGCGGGGTCGCGGTGTGGCCCCTCTCTAAACCTCAATAATATGTAATAAGTTGTGTATAGCGTACGAGAAATACCTTGTACTGTAGCACTCCAATCTTGCTCCACGTAGTCGCAAGAACATATACTCACAAGAATGCAGACTTTCTGAATTTTGCTTTTTAATTCGGCTTCTCATACAGGACATAATAAGGTGCTCACTGGCTGAACCTCCCCACCCACCTACTTCCTGCGGAGGGAAGGGATTAAATGTACATGTTTTTTTTTTCTATGTTTCTTTACACTCACAATTACTTGCTACTTTGTTTTTGTTGATAACATTTAAAAAAAATATATAGAATACATTGTTTGTGAGTGTAATGTGAAATATGTGAAAAAGTTCAAGAGGTATGAAGAAGTTTACAAACATCAGCCATCATGCTTGTATCTGTCAGCTGCTGACTTACAATATAGGAAAATATACTATAACCATTTGGTCAGTCATGGTGTGAATACGGCCTAAACTGTTCTCCTCATCTCATGTACACTGATCGTCCTTTTTCTGGACGTCACTAAGGAAACAATCACATCCCATTTCTGTCACATGTTGGAGATAAATGTTTCTGGTATCTACAAAAGTTTTTTCTGGCCTATACCTATGGCATATTTACAGCAAGTCCTGTGACCTTAATGGAGTAAACCTAATCTACTAGTGCAGGGCCGTAGCTAGGGGGGGCAAGGGCGGCAGCTGCCCCGGGCGCCGAGACCAGGGGGGGCGCCATCACAGGGAGCAGAGAGAAGGATCACAGTGGATGAGGCAGCCTGGAAGCCTCCTGCTCTCTGCTAGTGTGGAGAGGCAGGGGACGATTTTTACTTGATCAAAAGAGGTATTTCCCATACTGTATTGGCTCTTCAGCTGTTGCAGAACTACAACTCCCATCATGTCTGGACAGCCAAAGTTTTAGCTTTGACTGTCTATGTATGATGGGAGTTGTAGTTTTGCAACAGCTGGTGAGGCAAGGTTCCCTATGCCAATCTATAAAGCACCTGTATCTGTATATACAGCGACCATGATACAGGAGTCATTTTTCTAAATTATTTCTATTTTGAGTTTGGTGATAGAAAACCTTACTGGAGGTATTGCTGCTGCTGTTGTCTCCGCTGCTGAGTGGAGTTGATCTGAACTTCGGGAAATCCTAGGTTCTATAGAACTCGAACATTCATGAACCTGCCGCATTAGATTGCTGATGCCTTATCGATCCATGGGGAAGGAGGAGACAGCCCGGGTATCAACTGGAATTCTGGGATTCAGCCAAGGTAATAGCCGGGCAGTCTCCTCCTTCCCCACGAACCGGGAAGGCATCAGCAATCTAATGCGGCAGGTTTGTGAATGTACAAGTTGTACATTGTACAATGTACAATCGAACCTAGGATTTCCCGAAGTTTGATCAACTCTACTGCATTAGGAGACAGCACCATAGAATCACATTACACTGGGTGTCACACTGGAGATAGATCAGGAAGCTTTGCCTCCTAATCCACAGGTACAGACAGCAGGGAGCGGAGACAACGGCGCCTCCTCGGGTACAGACAGCAGGGAGCGGAGATAACGCCGCCTCCTCCTCAGGTACAGACAGCAGGGAGCGGAGACAACGCTGCCTCCTCAGGTACAGACAGCAGGGAGCGGAGACAACGCCGCCTCCTCAGGTACAGACTGCAGGGAGCAGAGACAACGGCGCTTCCACAGTTACAAACAGCAGGGAGCGGAGACAATGGAGCCTCCACAGATGCAGGGAGCGGAGACAACGGCGCCTCCATTAAGGTACTTAGGGACCAAATTTTAAATGTGAACATTCCAGGTACACAGTAAATATGACATTATGTATCCCATATTGAGAACACCACACTAGTGTTGCCGGGAGAGATGACCGAATCGCTTATCTAAACTTCATTAAGAAAAAAAAAAATAATAATAATAATAAAAATATATCTATATATATACACATGGGCCCCCCATGTGCTTACTGCGCATACAAGGGGGAAGGGGGGGCAAATTGAATCTTTGCCGCGGGTGCAGGAGAGCCTAGCTACACCTCTGTACTAGTGACCACATTCTGTCCATATCCCAATCATATTCCAGTAGAACATAAGCTATTGCAGCGTTATACCTCCGACATGTGACAGAAACTGCTGTAAATGGCCCCAACATTATCTGCAATAAATGACACCATGTAAGACATTAGATTGTTACTCCTCATCCCTCTGTGTGATTCCTGTATTTCTTGTCTCTACAGCCGGAGATCACTTTATAGACCGACACAGAGAAGAGCTGATTGGCCGAATAAAGATTGTACGTCCAGTTATATTTGATCTGTACCAGAGTGATCTGCTGACAGGAGAAGAGTGGGGTTATATAATGGAGACATCAGAGCCTGAGGACCAGATGAGACGTCTGTATGATGTTATCAGATACTTGGACGATGATGAGAAGGAGAAGGTTTATGCCGCTTTGTATAAGTACAATACCAGGGTCATCGATTTCCTTATAAACCTGAGAGATTCATCACCATTAGATAAAAGTAAGTATTGGGCTGTGTTTCCACACTTTATTTAAAATCTTTTTTATTTAAAATAACGTTCGTTCTCTTTCTTCAATATTCCCATTGAAGTTAATGGAAAAAAATGTTCATCTGTTCACAATGGATATGGGATGGACCCTTGCTTTCCCTAGAAACAACTCCCAAAAACATTAAACACAGACTATAAAAAGAATGCAAAAAACAAACTTTTTGGTGTTAAGATGGCCACAGCTTTATTTTCTATCACAGGACAAAAACCATCCCAGGAGCCGGGTGAAGTGCTCAGTCACTGGGATTTACGGACACTGTGAGATCCCCAGCTGTCTGCCATGCAGCACCCGGCAAGACAGCAATAAAGGGGGCGGCACGTTCTGGCTGCCATTCTAGCAGAGCCCGTCCACTTTAAGGCCCCACTGAAGATCCTCACTCCTGTGCTTAAAGAGGGTATTTCCCCCAAGAGATAAAAAAAAATTAAATGCTCCTAAACCTAGCTGGTCTTACTCAGCAAGTGTGGGTGAGTCGCGGGGGCAGTGCCACAGGGTGAGTCGCGGGGGGGGGGGGGAGGGGCTTGTGCCGTGGGTGAGTTGCTGGGGGGGCGTTGAGCTGCAGGGGGGGCCGCGGGTGAGAGCCGTGGGAGGACAATGTCAGGGGGCACGGTGTGGGGTCCACAGGTGAGCTCAAGGGCGGGGGGCACACAGGTGACCTGGGGTGAGGGAGACACTGATCAGCAGCAGCTGTCAGTGTCCTCCCTCACTTCAGTGGACTGAGTTAGAAGCGCTAACCCGGCCCATTGAAGAGACGGAGGACACGTGATGCCGACATGGAGGGTGGGGGCCAGGAGCGTGTCGGAGTGGATGGAGTTTTGATGACTCTATGCATTCAGTGGGGGTGAATGCACCTAGATAATAGCAAAACTCTGCAGAATCCATAATAAGTTGATATTGGAAAGATGGAAAGCTATGGGTGGGCAAAGTATTAATGCAAAAAAAAATAAGTAATGAGTCCACCATAACTTGCCTGCAACTTCCACCGACTCCTGAACCATCACAGAGAGGCGACCGCCACAAACCAGCTGACCCTAATACTGAAAGATGCAGTAACACCAAATAGTGTATACAGTATGCAATGGAAACTGCCTATACCAAAGCAAAGTCTAGCTTCAAGACAAAATAATTATGTAATATATGGCTGATTATACAGTAGCCAACATGAGACAGCTGTAGTTGTAATACTATAAATATAAAATCAGATAAACAGACCATAGTAATGACCATAACCTGCAATACATGTATAGAGAATTCCATCATTTTCCCAGTTCTGTAGTTTCCATCAATTCCCCAAGACAATAAATATTTAGATCTTCCTGAAGTGTGACAATAACTGTAATCTGTAATAAGTTATATATCCCCCATCCCTATAGGTATACACCCTTCATAGCTCACAGCTTGGAGTAACTGTCCCCGTTCTAGTAGAAGCATTAGGATTACCTCTGCTCCTAAACACCCAGCAATGCTCTGTGAACCCCACTGACTATCAGCATAAAAGGACATAAAGGGGGGGATTTATGAAGACTGGCGTACAAGTACGCCGGTCTTATATTAGGCCTCGCCCCCTTTTCCCCAGAAGGATTCACTAAGAGGCGCCCATCGGGTGAGCGTGGCATATGGCAGGTGCACACCAGGGAGAAGGGGCGAATCTGCACCTTCTCCCTGGCGTACGCCTCGGCCGGACTGTTCATAAATGTCCCCCAAAGAGTATAGAGAAGGAAAAGAAAGATCACAGCAGCAACATTAACAAGCTACTCAATAACAAATATAACAAAGTCAATGACACTAATCACACTTACAGGAATAATCACATTTACAGGAATAGTCTTGGAAGGCATTAAAGGGATTGTCCGGCGATAAAAACTTATTCACAGAATAACACACATTACAAAGTTATACAACTTTGTAATGTATGTTATGTCTGTGAATGGCCCCCTTCCCCGTGTTTCCCCCCACCCACGCTAGACCCGGAAGTTTGGTGCATTATACTTACCGCATCTCGTGTCGTCCACGGTCTCCGATCGTCAGCAGTGACGTCTTCTTCGGGAGGCCGGCGGATCTTCCCGAGTGCCAGCCGCCCTCTGCAGCGTCATCCGAAGCTCAGCCGCGATTGGCTGAGCATAACTGTGCTCAGCCAATCGCGGCTAGCCGGCCTCCCGAAGAAGACGTCACTGCTGAGGATCGGAGACCGTGGTCGGCACGTGACAGGTAATGTATAGCGCACCACACTTCCGGGTACACGGGTGGGGGTGGTGGGACACGGGGAAGGGGGCCATTCACAGACATAACATACATTACAAAGTTGTATAACTTTGTAATGTGTGTTATTCTGTGAATAATTTTTTATCGCCGGACAACCCCTTTAAGTCGCTCCACCACCTTTTACCCTTAGCCACACGGGCCTAATCCAAGGGCACTCAGATTGAATATATTGCACTGTGTTATATACAGCTCATCACTCCAACTCAGATCTCTTCCTTGCTCTCAGCTGTACTTCCCAGACCCAAGGACACCATCAGGAGAGACCAGCACCATCTTGTCCCTGGGGACCCTGTCCACAGGAATCTAAACATTCTAGCTGGGTAATTTCCTTCTGATGAACCAGTGTTACTCTGCTTTAGTTTTAATCTGAAAATCCTCCTCATTGGTAGACATGGGCCAGTAATCTCAATGCTACCTGCTCCTCCACAGTGCACCGTCCTGGGCTCCATGTGTTAGCTGGTTAGCATTATCTTGATGCAAACCTGAGAAAATATAAGTCAGTTACTTTTTATCATCATGGAAAACATGGCACTTCCTGTGTTTAGTCTCTTTTATTAATTTATTTATTAATGGCTGAGGTAATAATGACCCCATACATGATAGAGAAGCTGATACTACACTATTATATGTAATGGCTGAGGTAATACTGACCCCATACATGATAGAGAAGCTGATACTACTATTATATATAATGGCTGAGGTAATACTGACCCCATACATGATAGAGAAGCTGATACTACACTATTATATATAATGGCTGAGTTAATACTGACCCCATACATGATAGAGAAGCTGATACTACACTATTATATATATAATGGCTGAGGTAATACTGACCCCATACATGATAGAGAAGCTGATACTACACTATTATATATAATGGCTGAGGTAATACTGATCCCATACATGATAGATAAGCTGATACTACACTATTATATACAGTATAATGGCTGAGGTAATACTGATCCCATACATGATAGAGAAGCTGATACTACACTATTATATGTAATGGCTGAGGTAATAATGACCCCATACATGATAGAGAAGCTGATACTACACTATTATATGTAATGGCTGAGGTAATAATGACCCCATACATGATAGAGAAGCTGATACTACACTATTATATATAATGGCTGAGGTAATACTGATCCCCTTATACATGATAGAGAAGCTGATACTACACTATTATATATAATGGCTGAGGTAATACTGACCCCATACATGATAGAGAAGCTGATACTACACTATTATATATAATGGCTGAGGTAATACTGACCAGGGCCGGACTGGGACTTAAAATCAGCCCTGGCACTCAAACCTGAGCAGCCCACATAATATATCCTCCCTAATATATGATAGATAGCGGTGTACATACTGTAGCAAATTCTGCTCCTTACTCACTTACTTACTCACTGCTTCATTAAATATATGAACCCTACAAGGGCGTAGCTAGGATTCACAGGGCCCCATAGCAAAAAATTGCAAGGACCCCCCCCTACCCTACGCAAAACACAAAGTACTGCGCATATATATATATATATATATATATATATAAAATTTTATGGCCAGAGGCAGAATCCTGGCTGCAGCTACAAGAGTGTCTGGCAGAGCAGGGAGCCAATGGCTGCTTGCTCTGTCAGTCCACTGTTTTAAGTATAAGGGCCCATTAGAAACATTATGGTTAAATACATAGGGGCAGGAGCAGACTGCCTTCTGCTTATCCCTTTATGTACTGCAGTGTGTAAGTGACCCAAAGTTCAAAAGACAAGGAGATCTCTGCTTTACTGCTAGTGCACTGATAACCCCTGACCTCTGCACATTTTCCTACTTGATTGCTGCAGGGTGAAGAGGTCAGGGGTTATCAGTGCAGCGAAACAGAAATATCTTTGTCTTCTGCTTTTAACCCTTTTTTTGTGTTGCAGCATGTAAGTAAACATTGGGTTAGTTACACACTGCAGCACATAAGGGGTTAAGCAAAAGGACACATGATGGCCCCTATCTTCCCTGTGAATCCCTGGGCCCCCCTGCTGCACGGGCCCCATAGCAGCTGCCTACCCTGCCTCTATGGTAGGTAAGCCCATGGAACCCTACCATCAACACATAAAAAACAACATAATCTGCTGTCGATTTGTTGTTGAATATTTATGTATTTCAGCTGCACCAAATCCACAATGTATCTGCGTGGTCCATACCAGGTACTAAGGTGTAGATCCCAGAATACAAATGCGGGGACAGGACCTTTAGTCTAGTATAAACTTTTATAATCATCCTTTTCATTACCAGCTGAAGTGTCACAGAGGCGGAGACAAGCCACAGCTGTACCTCCCCCCGTCCCTTCCTGCTCTGACTGATTTACATACACGGCGATGCTGTAGATGTCGCTGTGACACTTTAGCTGGTAATAAAAAGGATGATTATGAAAGGAGTGATTATAGTGCAATTACCTCCAGTGACTTACAGGAGGCGTCTTCTCTGCATGAATTGCAAGTGACGTTTTTGCTGAACTTGTTCTCTTTTTCTTGCTCGGCTATCATGAAGACTTCTCCGGCCGTGACTCCTCTCTGCAAGATCTACCAGACAAACAATTTAAGATCCGTGCTCCAGCATCATCCCCAAGTGTATTTCTTCACACAGTAACCTTGCTCCCTTTTGACCCCCTTATAAGCAGTTAGGCCCAGTCTGTGTCTCTAAATAGTAGTCCCGCCCTTCTGCACCCCTATATAGTATTATAGTATCAGGTCCCCTCTGTACCCCATATAGTAATAGGAGTCTTCTGTGCTGTGTCTCTATATAGTAATAAAACATTTTCCCCTATAGTAGTAAGGCCCCTTCTGTGCCCCATATGCCCTCTCTGTGCTCCACTCTGACCTCTCTGAGCCTCCATATACTATAGCCAGGGCTTTTATCGGGTCATCAGGAAGAGGTCTTATTTCATTTGCCCCCCCTGCTCCTGATGACACTTATTTCATTTGCCCCCCTGCTCCTGATGACACTTATTTCATTTGCCCCCCTGCTCCTGATGACGCTTATCTTATTTGCCCCCCTGCTCCTGATGACGCTTATCTTATTTGCCCCCCTGCTCCTGATGACGCTTATCTTATTTGCCCCCCTGCTCCTGATGACGCTAATCTCATTTGCCCCCCTGCTCCTGATGACACTTATGTCATTTGCCCCCCTGCTCCTGATGACACTTATTTCATTTGCCCCCCTGCTCCTGATGACGCTTATCTTATTTGCCCCCCTGCTCCTGATGACGCTTATCTTATTTGCCCCCCTGCTCCTGATGACGCTTATCTTATTTGCCCCCCTGCTCCTGATGACGCTTATCTTATTTGCCCCCCTGCTCCTGATGACGCTTATCTTATTTGCCCCCTGCTCCTGATGACGCTTATCTCATTTGCCCCCCTTCCTCCTGATGACGCTTATGTCATTTGCCCCCCTTCCTCCTGATGACGCTTATGTCATTTGCCCCCCTTCCTCCTGATGACGCTTATGTCATTTGCCCCCCTCCTCCCAATGACGCTTATGTTATTTGATGACGCTCCTTGAGGAGAGGTTATCCAGAATTAGATAAACATGTCCGCTTTCTCCCAAAAACAGCACCACATTTGTCCTCAGTTTGGGTGCGGTACTGCAGCTTAGTTCCAGGGAAGGGAATGGAGCTGAATTGTAATACCGCACACAACCTGAGGACAGGGGTGGTGATGTTTTTGGAAGAAAACAACTATGTTTTTCTAATCCTGGATAATCCTTTTAATTTTATAGTAATGGTTATAATTAGAGATGAGAGCCTGGCCGAGGTTTGGCTTCATACAAACCTGAATCATCGGCCTTTGAATCCCGCTGTCTTCTCGTTCCTTGCGGAAGGTGGAGATGGCACAAGTCCCGCCTGGAAAACAGAGCCTATGACCTAGGCTGCATTCCTGCTTAAAAATGCAACTTGTGCTATCTCTATGGAGCGGGAAGACAGCGGGATTCAAGGGCCAATGGTTCAGATTCGTATGAAGCCAAACCTCGGCCAGGCTCACTCATCTCTAATTATCACCTTAAAGTCACTACATGTGTGCACAAAAGCCAATTTAATATCAAGTTTAATTGAACGCAATAAACTGTAAAGGACCATTTAGGACTTTTTGAGCAGCTACTGTATGGCTCAAAAAAGTGTGTGTGAACATAGCCTGACAGACAAAAGTCCAGCACCTCGTTCTGGTCTATTAGAATTCACAGCTTTACAAGAGATTCATAATGCAAGACACCATTGTTACCAACAAATGTGCTATGTGATGGTGATGGCGTCTTGTATCAGGGATTTACTATAAAGTTGTGAATATTGTTGCACTGGAAGAAAGCGCTGGACTTTTGTCTATGGAATAATTTAGTCACATTTGAATACAGATTATTCCAGTGGTGTAAGTGCTGTAGGATGTGCTGGTCACCTGCCTCCACACAACACGCATGCTATACATACATCATAAACACACAACACACACTGTGCATGCATGCATATAAATATACAGACATACACACACTGTGCATGCATACATATATCATACACACACACACATTGTGCATACATACATATATCATACACACACACACACACACACACACTGTGCATACATACATACATGAACACACATTGTGCATACATACATATATACAGTACATACATACAGACATGCACACACATTGTTCATACATACATATATCATACACACACACACACACACACACACACACACACACACACACTATACATACAGAAATCCTCTACTCACACAATACACATACAGGGCACATTACATACTAAGACACACTATATACACACTATCACTTTGGACACACACCAAACAACAAGAAACAATCACTTACTGTCCATAAATCCCAGCTGCTGACAGGCCCTCTCTTCCTCACAGTCAGCATGGTGCTCCCCTGCCCCTCCGACTGCAGGAAGGAGATGATGAGGTCACTGTGTGGGCTCAGGAGACTTGGTTGCCTGGTTACACAGCAGGGGGAGAGGGCAGGCTCCGGCTGTAGCTTGGTGGGAAGGACAGGTTTCTCCTCACCAAGCAGTGCTCTTTAATAGCAGCAAGGGCCCCCTCTCTGTCAGCAGCAGCCACTCTGTGCTGCAGGGGGCAGCAGGTGCTCCTCCTCTCTCTTCCTCCAGGATGCTGATCCTCTGCAGCAGGAAATGACGTCAGTCATCAGAGTAGTTTGTAGCTGACGTGCCTGTGCGGCCCCTCCACTACACATGGGAGGGGGAGGGGGAAATATGCCGGCCCAGCCCCATCCAGCAGAGGCTGAGGGAAGAGTGCAGAGGCCGGCAGCGCTGTTCTCTCAGCCACTGTAAGGCCCCCTTCACACGTCCGGAAAATCTGTCCGGATTTCCTATCAGGAAATACGGACGGATTTCCGGACTCATAGACTAACATTAGACACGGACACCCTTCCGGATTTTTCCGGAAGGGTGTCCGTTCCGGAAAATAGGACCGGATTTTTTAGATCCTGTCCTATTTTCGTCCGGAAATCCGGCACGGACGCCCCCATAGAAGTCTATGGGAGCGCCGGAATCACGGGCATTTTCCTGATGTATATCAGGAAAGTGCCCGCAATTCCGGACTGGTAGAGAGCCAGCCCCGGCCGCCGTCCGATCACCCGCACACCCCCATCCACCCCCGCACCGCATACTCTGCCCGGCACTACAGGGCTGGCCGGCCAGAGTGCGGTGCAGACCCCCCCCCCCCCCCGCCGCCTAACCCCCAGTATCCGCTAGTCTGCTGGCAGGCCATGATGGGAGTTGTAGTTCTGCAGTCTGTGGCCATCCAGGTTGCAGACGTACAACTCCCATCATGCCTTGCTGACAGGCCTTGATGGGAGTTGTAGTTCTGCAGTCTGTGGCCATCCAGGTTGCAGACGTACAACTCCCATCATGCCTTGCTGACAGGCCATGATGGGAGTTGTAGTTCTGCAGTCTGTGGCCATCCAGGTTGCAGACGTACAACTCCCATCATGCCTTGCTGACAGGCCATGATGGGAGTTGTAGTTCTGCAGTCTGTGGCCATCCAGGTTGCAGACGTACAACTCCCATCATGCCTTGCTGACAGGCCATGATGGGAGTTGTAGTTCTGCAGCCTGTGGCCATCCAGGTACACGGGTACCTGTGATTTATGTTGGCATACTAGACCATATTATCTCATCAGGAAATCCTGAAGGTTTTTCCTGATGGTTTCCTGATGGTAAAAACGGATTACTGTCAGGAAATCCTGATACTATCCTGATGACATTTGAGGTCTCCTGATCAGGATTTCCTGACAGTAAAAACTGACACGGACGTGTGAATGGGGCCTAAATTAGCAGGGGGAGCAGCGGCCCCTCTGACTGGTAATCAGGCAGCCCAGGGGGCATTTGCCCAGCTTGCCAGATTACCAATCTGGGCCTGATACTGACCCCATACATGATAGAGAAGCTGATACTATAATATATATTGGCTGAGGTAATACTGACCCCATACATGATAGAGAAGCTGATACTACACTATTATATATAATGGCTGAGGTAATACTGACCCCATACATGATAGAGAAGCTGATACTACACTATTATATATAATGGCTGAGGTAATACTGATCCCATACATGATAGAGAAGCTGATACTACACTATTATATATAATGGCTGAGGTAATACTGACCCCATACATGATAGAGAAGCTGATACTACACTATTATATATAATGGCTGAGGTAATACTGATCCCATACATGATAGAGAAGCTAATACTACACTATTATATATAATGGCTGAGGTAATACTGACCCCATACATGATAGAGAAGCTAATACTACACTATTATATACAGTATAATGGCTGAGGTAATACTGATCCCCTTATACATGATAGAGAAGCTGATACTACACTATTATATATAATGGCTGAGGTAATACTGATCCCATACATGATAGAGAAGCTGATACTACACTATTATATATAATGGCTGAGGTAATACTGATCCCATACATGATAGAGAAGCTGATACTACACTATTATATATAATGGCTGAGGTAATACTGACCCCATACATGATAGAGAAGCTGATACTACACTATTATATATAATGGCTGAGGCAGGGCCGTTTTAATACATTGGTGGGCCCAGTGCACAGCCCTCAAGAGTGGGCCCCCCCCTTCCCTTTCGGCACATTGTATAATGTACTGAATTTGCCCCCACACTGTATCAGGAGCCCCAATACATACAGTAGTTACCTTATAACACTATTTCCACCATACAGTGATTACATATTACATAAAAACTGCACTAAACAAAACAGAAAGATATCACCAATGATGCCATTACATAATACCGCCACATCATGACCCCTAACACTACAACCCTATAACAGAGTGCAGTTACATCCAGTGACTCACCGGGGGCGTCTTCTCCGATCAGAGTCTGTCACCTTTTCTTTTTCTCTCCATCCAGCCTGGGCCACCTTGAAGTCTTCTCCTGGCTGTGAATCTTCTCTCCAGAATCTGCCAGACAAATATTTTAGGCTCCAACACATACAGTAGTTAGGTCCCTTGTACCCCTATACAGTAGTTACACCCCTCTGTACCCCTACATAGTTACACCCCTCTGTGCCTTCATAGTTTTAAGGTGTCCCTGTAGTATATAGACCCTCATGTGCTCCTCTAGTTATATACAGTCCTGCTGTGCACTCCCCCATTAGTATATAGCCCCCCTGTGCACTCTCCCCAGTAGTATATAGCCCCCCTGTGCTCTCCCAATATAGTATATAGCCCCCCTGTGCTCTCCAATAGTATATAGACCCCTATGCTCTCCCACAATAGTATATAGCCCCCCTGTGCTCTCCCCCAATAGTATATAGCCCCCCTGTGCCCCCCCAATAGTATATAGCCCCCTGTGCTCTCCCCAATAGTATATAGCCCCCCTGTGCTCTCCCCCAATAGTATATAGCCCCCCTGTGCCCCCCCAATAGTATATAGCCCCCCTGTGCTCTCCATAATATATAGCCCCCCTGTGCTCTCCATAATATATAGCCCCCCTGTGCTCTCCCCCATAGTATATAGACCCTTGTGCTCCCCAATAGTATATAGCTCCCTGTGCTCACCAATAGTATATAGCTCCCCTGTGCTCCCCAATAGTATATAGCCCCCTGTGCTCCCCAATAGTATATAGTTCCCCTGTGCTCCCCCATAGTATATAGCCCCCTGTGCTCCCCCATAGTATATAGCCCCCTGTGCTGCCCAGTAGTATATAGCTCCCCTGTGCTCCCCAGTAGTATATAGCTCCCCTGTGCTCCCCCATAGTATATAGCTTCCCTATGCTCCCCATAGTATATAGCCCCCTGTGCTCCCCAGTAGTATATAGCCCCCTGTGCTCCCCCATAGTATATAGCTCCCCTGTGCTCCCCCATAGTATATAGCCCCCTCTGCCCCCCATAGTATATAGACCCCTGTGCTCCCCAATAGTATATAGCCCCCTGTCCTCCCCCATAGTATATAGCCCCCTGTGCTCCCCCATAGCATATAGCTCCCCTGTGCTCCCCCATAGTATATAGCCCCCCTGTGCTCCCCCATAGTATATAGCCCCCTGTGCTCCCCCATAGTATATAGCTCCTCTGTGCTCCCCCATAGTATATAGCCCCCTGTGCTCCCCCATAGTATATAGCTCCCCTGTGCTCCCCCATAGTATATAGCCCCCCTGTGCTCCCCCATAGTATATAGCCCCCCTGTGCTCCCCCATAGTATATAGCCCCCCTGTGCTCCCCCATAGTATATAGCTCCCCTGTGCTCCCCCATAGTATATAGCCCCCCTGTGCTCCCCCATAGTATATAGCCCCCTGTGCTCCCCCATAGTATATAGCTCCCCTGTGCTCCCCCATAGTATATAGCCCCCTGTGCTCCCCCATAGTATATAGCTCCCCTGTGCTCCCCCATAGTATATAGCCCCCTGTGCTCCCCCATAGTATATAGCCCCCTGTTCTCCCCCATAGTATATAGCCCCCTGTGCTCCCCCATAGTATATAGCTCCCCTGTGCTCCCCCATAGTATATAGCCCCCTGTCCTCCCCCATAGTATATAGCCCCCTGTGCTCCCCCATAGTATATAGCCCCCTGTGCTCCCCCATAGTATATAGCCCCCTGTGCTCCCCCATAGTATATAGCCCCCTGTGCTCCCCCATAGTATATAGCCCCCTGTGCTCCCCCATAGTATATAGCCCCCTGTTCTCCCCCATAGTATATAGCCCCCTGTGCTCCCCCATAGTATATAGCTCCCCTGTGCTCCCCCATAGTATATAGCCCCCTGTCCTCCCCCATAGTATATAGCCCCCTGTGCTCCCCCATAGTATATAGCCCCCTGTGCTCCCCCATAGTATATAGCCCCCTGTGCTCCCCCATAGTATATAGCTCCCCCTCCCATACAACATTGAAATAACAAACACTGTTACTCACCTGGGTCCACGCGTTCCTCTTCTCTTCCCTCCTGTGGCCGCACTTCCTGCTGTCACAAGAGGCTGCACTCCCCTTACCCTCACGCCGACGCTCCAGTGACGTCGGGCGCTAGAGGGAGAGTGCGGCCTCTTGTGACTGCAGGAAGTGCGGCCACAAGAGTGACTGACAGGGAGGGAGCCAATGGCTCTCTCTCTGTCAGTGTCGCTGCTGCTGCAGCGCTGAAGCGCCGCAGCAGCAGCGGGCGGGGGCGGCGGCGGACGGGGGGGCCCTGCAGGGGGCGCCATGGAGGGGTAAGTAGATTACCCATCCATGGCGCTCCCCCCTGACAGGCTGGTGGCCGGAGCCCTGTGCGACCGCATTGGTCGCACATAGCAACGGCCGGCCTGCTCGGGGGGGCCCCTTTAACCAGTGGGCCCGGTGCACGTGCACCATGTGCCCTCTGGTTAAAGCGGCCCTGGGCTGAGGTAATACTGACCCCATACATGATAGAGAAGCTGATTCTACACTATTATATGTAATGGCTGAGGTAATACTGACCCCATACATGATAGAGAAGCTGATACTACTATTATATATAATGGCTGAGGTAATACTGATCCCATACATGATAGAGAAGCTGATACTACACTATTATATATAATGGCTGAGGTAATACTGATCCCGTCCATGATAGAGAAGCTGATTCTACACTATTATATATAATGGCTGAGGTAATACTGACCCCATACATGATAGAGAAGCTGATACTACACTATTATATATAATGGCTGAGGTAATACTGATCCCATACATGATAGAGAAGCTGATACTACACTATTATATATAATGGCTGAGGTAATACTGATCCCATACATGATAGAGAAGCTGATACTACACTAATATATAATGGCTGAGGTAATACTGACCCCATACATGATAGAGAAGCTGATACTACACTATTATATATAATGGCTGAGGTAATACTGATCCCATACATGATAGAGAAGCTGATACTACACTATTATATATAATGGCTGAGGTAATACTGATCCCATACATGATAGAGAAGCTGATACTACACTAATATATAATGGCTGAGGTAATACTGACCCCATACATGATAGAGAAGCTGATACTACACTATTATATATAATGGCTGAGGTAATACTGATCCCATACATGATAGAAAAGCTAATACTACACTATTATATATAATGGCTGAGGTAATACTGATCCCATACATGATAGAAAAGCTGATACAACTCTATATTATATATATATATATATATATATATATATATATATATATATATATATATATATAATGGCTGAGGTAATACTGATCCCATATGAGATAGAGAAGCTGATACTACACTATTATACATAATGGCTGAGGTAATACTGACCCCATACATGATAGAGAAGCTGATACTACACTATTATACATAATGGCTGAGGTAATACTGACCCCATACATGATAGAGAAGCTGATACTACACTATTATATATAATGGCTGAGGTAATACTGACCCCATACATGATAGAGAAGCTGATACTACTATTATATATAATGGCTGAGGTAATACTGATCCCCCCATACATGATAGAGAAGCTGATACTACACTATTATATATAATGGCTGAGGTAATACTGATCCCATAAATGATAAAAAAGCAGATACTACTCTATTATATATAATGGCTGAGGTAATACTGACCCCATACATGATAGAGAAGCTGATACTACTCTATTATATATATATATATATATATATATATAATGGCTGAGGTAATACTGACCCCATACATGATAGAGAAGCTGATACTACACTATTATATATAATGGCTGAGGTAATACTGATCCCATACATGATAGAGAAGCTGATACTACACTAATATATATATAATGGCTGAGGTAATACTGACCCCATACATGATAGAGAAGCTGATACTACTATTATATATAATGGCTGAGGTAATACTGACCCCATACATGATAGAGAAGCTGATACTACACTAATATATATATAATGGCTGAGGTAATACTGACCCCATACATGATATAGAAGCTGATACTACACTATTACATATAATGGCTGAGGTAATACTGATCCCATACATGATAGAGAAGCTGATACTACACTATGATATATAATGGCTGAGGTAATACTGACCCCATACATGATAGAGAAGCTGATACTACACTATTATATATAATGGCTGAGGTAATACTGATCCCATACATGATGGAGAAGCTGATACTACACTAATATATAATGGCTGAGGTAATACTGACCCCATACATGATAGAGAAGCTGATACTACACTATTATATATAATGGCTGAGGTAATACTGATCCCATACATGATAGAGAAGCTGATACTACACTATTATATATAATGGCTGAGGTAATACTGATCACCCCCATACATGATAGAGAAGCTGATACTACACTATTATATATAATGGCTGAGGTAATACTGACCCCATACATGATAGAGAAGCTGATACTACACTAATATATATAATGGCTGAGGTAATACTGATCCCATACATGATAGAGAAGCTGATACTACACTATTATATATAATGGCTGAGGTAATACTGACCCCATACATGATAGAGAAGCTGATACTATAATATATAATGGCTGAGGTAATACTGACCCCATACATTAAAGAGAAGCTGATACTACTATAATATATTATGGCTGAGGTAATACTGATCCCATACATGATGGAGAAGCTGATACTACACTATTATATATAGTGGCTGAGGTAATACTGATCCCATACATGATGGAGAAGCTGATACTACACTATTATATATAATGGCTGAGGTAATACTGATCCCATACATGATAGAGAAGCTGATACTACTATTATATATAATGGCTGAGGTAATACTGACCCCATACATGATAGAGAAGCTGATACTACACTATTATATATAATGGCTGAGGTAATACTGATCCCATACATGGTGGAGAAGCTGATACTACACTATTATATATAATGTCTGAGGTAATACTGATCCCATACATGATAAGGCCATGTTCACATTACTTAAGTTTTGTATTAATCACGGCTGTTGTTGCCAATTTGCAACAACAGCCATAATTAATACTTAACTTACATTGTGCTGCAGCTAGAGGGAATCCTAGCCGGAGAGTATACACATAGAGGGAGATTTATGAAAGGGTGTAAATATACACCTGGTGTAAACTGCCCACAGCAACCAATCACAGCTCAGCTTTCAGCTCTGGTAGAATAAAAGCTGAGCTGTGATTGGTTGCTGTGGGCAATTTACCCCAGGTGTATAGTTACAACCTTTCATAAATCTCTCCCATAGTACATATATACATACACATAGTATACATTCCAGCCGGGATCGCTAGCAGCCGCACAAAAACATACACGTCTATTCATTGAATAGCGGCCGCACATTTTTCCGCAGCTCTCCCGGCAGCCTATAGTTTCTGAGCTTCTCCGATGAGACGCTCGGCTGCTCGGGAGAGCTTCGGGGATCTTCGGCGCAGGCAGTGTACGTTGCTACGGGGTCCCTTGGGATGATATCACGGTGGACCAGAGTGGTGTAGTGACCCTCCTGGGCTATTGGAACTGCCACTCACAGGAAGAGGAAATGTCCCTAGACTGTAGTGTACACTGTGTCGGTCTGAGGTGAAAAACCAAAAAGTCTCTTTATCGTAAATAAGCTTGTTTTTACTTGAAAAGTACTTGTGTGCAGCAAGTTATACAACTTTCCCTTGACAGTATAGGTTTCTATTGAGAAAGCACTTGATAATACACTTGATACTACTCTTGGACTAACACTTGATAATACAGCAGCCAGATCTGTCATAGGAATACAGTGGAGAGTACAGTCCTGCTGACTGAGTAGCATGCTGAGAGATACAAAAAAATCAAAGTAGCAGAGAGGAGGATGTTGTGAGAGTCCCAACCCAAGTACTACTGTGCTCTGCCAGAATGTTGGAGGATGAGGTAGAAGAATACTTAGAAGAAGAAGAGAATACTTGTGCCCGTGTATTGACCTTTGGGTCTTCGCACCACCTAATGCTCATCAGTGTCGGTTGACCTGTCCTATGAGGGTGACACAAGGCCCCAGACCTTGTTATCTGGGATGAGCGGAATGCTGAGGGTTTCCTACTGACAACTACGCTGCGAGATAGAGTTCCTAGGCTCTTAGCAACTTTGCTCTATCCGGATCAGTTCCTAGCTTACTGCTGTCTGTGGATACTGTCCTGCAGTGTGACTCTCCTAGTCCACAGCGTGTCTCTGACTTGTCCTCTTCTGTAAGGGCTTTAACACTGCATAGTGTTGTGTAGAGTAAACTGAGAAGAAACTGTTAGCTGTGTCTTGTCTTGCTTCCTACCCATACAGGTATCTGGCTAAGACTGACAGGCTAAGAGGGCCAGGGCCCAAAGAGGATCACTGTAGAAAGCTGTCTAGCTTGCATCCTTCTTCTACAATGTCCAGCACAAAAGAGTTGCACACTTCCTCTACCCATGTGACTTCCTTCTTTAGCGTATCAAAAGTGCGCTGTGAGTGGGTAAAGAGTGCAGTAAAAGAAGTAAAGACAGAAGTGATAGGATAGAAGAAGAAAATATTCCCATAAGTTCACAGATCTATGTGACATACAAATAAACAATAACCCTTTACATACTTCAGCCGTGCAGCATCTAAGTACATATACCTAATACAGTGACATCTAGTGGCGAAACTTTATCACTACCTTCATCACCACTTGTGTACAATAAGTACAGACTTTTATGAAGGGTGTAACCAATAGCAGCACCCGTGGTGGGAGACCACACAAGTTATGGGCATTAGATTACATATGAAAGGATGGTTATCCAGGGATTTATTTTGATTGCTATTAGAGTTAGGAAGGAATTTTCCTCTCTGTGATTGAGCAATTGGCACCTGCCTCATAAGGGTTTGATTGACTCTTGTCTTTTTTCATCCTTATTAACTATGTAACATAAAATCCAAATAGAATACATGTAATTCTGAGTGTAATAAGTTTGTATTAAAGACTTTTTATATAACAAATAGTAGAATGTCAAACATCTTGAAGAGGTTTGGTAGGCATAGGATATGCAGATCCAAGATTATTTATGTTAGAACAGAGGCTTTCATTGCCTACACAGAGGCAAGAGCAGTAAAAAGAAAACAAACAAAAACAGAGGGTAAAGTGGACAGGACTAATATATTTCATAGACCTATGATAAAGATAAAGATAATTTTGCCATCTGCCCTTGAATCTGTATATGGGGTTATTACTAATAACTATATACTCACAAATTAGGCTTGTTAACCATCGCAATCATCTCACGCCAGAGACTTTTTATTGTTTCCAGTACATTGCAAGCATATTTTTAGCGATTGTGAGAATAAAGGCCCTATTACACACAGAGATATCTGACAGATATATCCAACGATACAAAAACATGGCCACTTTCTTCCAGAGACAGCCCCACTCTTGTCTCCAGCTTGGGCAGGGTTTTGATTCTTAGTTCCATTGAAGTGAATGGAGCTTATTTGCAAACCGCACCTGTACTGGAGACAAGAGTCGTGTTGTCTCTGAAAGAAAGTGGCCATGTTTTTGTAGCACTGGATAACCCCTTTAAAGTCAAAGTCAGAAACAGACAATAAACAGAACAGGTGATAAAGGAAACGTGATATTCCAACTCTTGAGTAAGGAAAATCCCTCTTCAACAGTTTTGATCGTGTGGAGAGTATTGTTCTTCGTGATGGACAGGCGCACCAGAAATTCTGTTTTCTTGCAGTGTTGTAGTGATAAGTAGAAGAATTTACGGATGTAGTCAAGGTTAACATGATCTCTGACGCAACAGTTGTTTCAGAGTGATCAGTTAAGTCAATTAAAACATTGAGTTAGATGCACATTGTGATCAGGTTACCAGAGGCTACATCTGTAGCTACCGACAAGTCAGGATGTAGAGACACTTTTTGAAACATTTTCGGTACTGAAGTTTTCTTTCTAGAAGCCATGATGAGGGCTTCCTTCATGTTGAAGAAATGTATTTGTGCTAGAACATTGTGTATATTGTCAGCCAAATGTTTGGCCTTGGGGACCTGATGACCCCTGTCAATCACAAATTCAGCTTGTGAGGTATTAGGTAGTAAGGCTTTGAAAATCAGGTCCATCAGGTAAGAAGACAGAATAGACACCAAAACTGCTTCTTGAATGCCTTGAAATTTCCTCTAAGGGGGAAAGCTCCCCTAGTGTTTTCTGGGCATGATAAACCCTTTCCTCTACCTCTAGATCAGGGGTCTCAAACTCGCGGCCTGCGGGCCAACTGCGGCCCTCAGGACACTAGTTTGCGGCCCCCACCTCAATGGTAACTTTACTGTAAGTGTGGCCCTGTGTCACTGACAGTGGCGGATTATAATGTGGGCGGTTTGGGCGGCAGCCCGGGGCCCAAGGCTCCGGGGGGCCCATGCCGCCGCCCACATTATTAGTTTGCAGCACACGGCAGCACGTTACTTTCGGGGCCCAGCGGGCCCCTGAGTGATGTGCTGCTGTGGTGTGCGCTGTCCCTAGAGTCCGGATGTCATCTGCCCCGCTCTTGCGAGCCAGATGCGGCTCTTTTGATGGCCGCATCTGGCTCGCAAATCGCCCCGCTGCTGCCCGCAGCTGCTGTCCGCCTCACCTACTGGCAGCCTGTAGCGCCCGGACGTGCTCCTCCTATCCAATCAGCGGAGACCGGGAGCGCGGGCGGCCAGTAGGTGAGGCGGACAGCAGCGGTGACTATCTCGGAGGAGGTAAGGAGGAAGAGAAACATGGGGATGGGGGAGAGAAACGGGAGAATAGCATGGGGGAGAGAAGCATGGGGATGGGGGAGAGAAGCATGGGGGAGAAACAGGGGGGGGGAGAGACAGGGAGAGAAGCATGGGGGAGAGAAACATGGGGATGGGGGAGAAACAGGGGAAAGAAGCAGGGGGGAGAGAAACATGGGGATGGGGGAGAGAAACCTGGGGATGGGGGAGAGAAGCAGGGGGGAGTGAAACATGGGGATGGGGGAGAAACAGGGGAGAGAAGCAGGGGGGAGAGAAACATGGGGATGGGGGAGAGAAACCTGGGGATGGGGGGGAGAAGCCGGGGGGAGAGAAACATGGGGATGGGGGAGAGAAGCCTGGGGATGGGGGAGAAACAGGGGAGAGAAGCAGGGGGGAGAGAAACATGGGGATGGGGGAGAGAAACCTGGGGATGGGGGAGAAACAGGGAAGAGAAGCAGGGGGGAGAGAAACCTGGGGATGGGGGAGAGAAACCTGGGGATGGGGGAGAGACAGGGGAGAGAAGCAGGGGGGAGAGAAACATGGGGATGGGGGAGAGAAGCCTGGGGATGGGGGAGAGAAGCATGGGGGAGAAACAGGGGGGGGAGAGACAGGGAGAGAAGCATGGGGGAGAGAAACATGGGGATGGGGGAGAAACAGGGGAAAGAAGCAGGGGGGGAGAGAAACATGGGGATGGGGGAGAGAAACCTGGGGATGGGGGAAAGAAGCAAGGGGGGAGTGAAACATGGGGATGGGGGAGAAACAGGGGAGAGAAGCAGGGGGGAGAGAAACATGGGGATGGGGGAGAGAAACCTGGGGATGGGGGGGAGAAGTCGGGGGGAGAGAAACATGGGGATGGGGGAGAGAAGCCTGGGGATGGGGGAGAAACAGGGGAGAGAAGCAGGGGGGAGAGAAACATGGGGATGGGGGAGAGAAACCTGGGGATGGGGGAGAAACAGGGGAGAGAAGCAGGGGGGAGAGAAACCTGGGGATGGGGGAGAGAAACCTGGGGATGGGGGAGAGACAGAGGAGATAAGCAGGGGGGAGAGAAACATGGGGATGGGGGAGAGAAGCCTGGGGATGGGGGAGAGAAGCAGGGGGGAGAGAAACATGGGGATGGGGGAGAGAAACCTGGGGATGGGGGAGAAACAGGGGAGAGAAGCAGGGGAGAGAGAAACCTGGGGATGGGGGAGAGAAACCTGGGGATGGGGGAGAAACAGGGGAGAGAAGCAGGGGAGAGAAACCTGGGGATGGGGGAGAGACAGGGGAAAGAAGCAGGGGGGAGAGAAACATGGGGATGGGGGAGAAAAGCATGGGGATGGGGGAGAGAAGCATGGGGGAGAAACGGGGGGGAGAGACAGGGAGAGAAGCATGGGGGAGAGAAACATGGGGATGGGGGAGAGAAGCAGGGGGGAGAGAAACATGGGGATGGGGGAGAGAAACCTGGGGATGGGGGAGAAACAGGGGAGAGAAGCAGGGGAGAGAGAAACCTGGGGATGGGGGAGAGAAACCTGGGGATGGGGGAGAGACAGGGGAGAGAAGCCTGGGGATGGGGGAGAGACAGGGGAGAGAAGCAGGGGGGAGAGAAACATGGGGATGGGGGAGAGAAGCCTGGGGATGGGGGAGAAACAGGGGAGAGAAGCAGGGGGGAGAGAAACATGGGGATGGGGGAGAAACAGGGGAAAGAAGCAGGGGGGGAGAGAAACATGGGGATGGGGGAGAAACAGGGGAGAGAAGCAGGGGGGAGAGAAACATGGGGATGGGGGAAAGAAACCTGGGGATGGGGGAGAGAAACCTGGGGATGGGGGAGAGACAGGGGAGAGAAGCAGGGGGGAGAGAAACATGGGGATGGGGGAGAGAAGCCTGGGGATGGGGGAGAAACAGGGGAGAGAAGCAGGGGGGAGAGAAACATGGGGATGGGGGAGAAACAGGGGAAAGAAGCAGGGGGGGAGAGAAACATGGGGATGGGGGAGAGAAACCTGGGGATGGGGGAGAAACAGGGGAGAGAAGCAGGGGGGAGAGAAACATGGGGATGGGGGAAAGAAACCTGGGGATGGGGGAGAGAAGCAGGGGGGAGTGAAACATGGGGATGGGGGAGAAACAGGGGAGAGAAGCAGGGGGGAGAGAAACATGGGGATGGGGGAGAGAAGCAGGGGGGAGTGAAACATGGGGATGGGGGAGAGAAACCTGGGGATGGGGGAGAAACAGGGGAGAGAAGCAGGGGGGAGAGAAACATGGGGATGGGGGAAAGAAACCTGGGGATGGGGGAGAGAAGCAGGGGGGAGTGAAACATGGGGATGGGGGAGAGAAGCAGGGGGAAGAGAAACCTGGGGATGGGGGAGAGAAGCAGGGGGATGGGGGAGAGAAGCAGGGGGAAGAGAAACCTGGGGATGGGGGAGAAACGGGAGAGAAGCAGGGGGGAGAGAAACATGGGGATGGGGGAGAGAAACCTGGGGATGGGGGAGAGAAGCAGGGGGGAGTGAAACATGGGGATGGGGAGAGAAGCAGGGGGAAGAGAAACCTGGGGATGGGGGAGAGAAGCAGGGGGATGGGGGAGAGAAGCAGGGGGAAGAGAAACCTGGGGATGGGGGAGAAACAGGGGAGAGAAGCAGGGGGGAGAGAAACATGGGGATGGGGGAGAGAAACCTGGGGATGGGGGAGAAGCAGGGGGGGGCATGGGGATGGGGGAGAGAAACAGCGGAGAAAAGCATGGGGGAGAGAAGCAGAGGGGAGAGAAACCATTTGATGACATTGGAATGTTTTTGTAAGAGCTCTTCTTGTGGAAACCCTGATGCGGCCCAGCCTCACCCAGACTCTACCTCCAGCGGCCCCCGGGTAAATTGAGTTTGAGACCCCTGCTCTAGATGGTATATAATCAAGCCCTTTATCCAGTCTCTTATCAGGTAACATATGTTGTATCACCCTCCACAAGTGCTGCTCTCAGGCGACTCAGCCGCGGCCTGTTTCACTGGGCTGCTATGTGATGGAGAAAAAAGGGGCAAACTATATGGAGAAGGTAGTTTCTCCACAGCCTTAATGCTCCGGGATGCCACCCGCCGCTAAGGAAAGGCCAGAGTTGGTCTCTGAAGCTGGAAAGGCTGCGGTCTGGGCACCGACAGCCTTCTGCGTGCTGTGCAAGGGCCATGAATACCGTCTGGGGGTCTGCCACGTACCACAGATCTGCCAGATCTACAGCACTGTGGACCCCGTATTGAGATCCTTCCATCTCTGGACGCGGGTAAAATTCTGTGAGGTTTTGCTGCCATTTTTAGCCATATAAGCATCTTGACAGGTGGAGGGGAGGTTCCGCTACACTATAATGTCAATAACACATATATAAAGTCTGTAGAACTCCACCATACAAGACACTACCTGTATTACTCTAATGTATGGGGAATAGGTACAAAGTGTATGAAAAAAACTTCGGGTTCTAGTAGCAAGCTAAAGACCGATAGAAAAACAACTGAACCTCTGATATATTACAACATATAAATTTTATTAGTTAAAATCACATACAAATAACGAAATAATCAATAAATAAATACACAATGAATCATGGCTGACAGAATAGTTAAAAATGACAAACATACAATGAGGGGGCTGCTGCAGATGGACACTAGTGACTAAATAAGTAAATAAATTAATAAATCAGTAAATGATTTAGGTAAAAAAGGTAGACTAGAGTGCTAAATACAGTACCTAGAAATCTATGTGTAGATGCTATATAATAAATACACCATAAAGGCGCAATAAATAAATAAATGACACACGTGTCTTAATTAATGCAAAAATAAATAAATAAGTGAATAGATTAATAAATGCAGTGTCATACCATAAATAGTAAAAATCAGAGTGTCCACCGGCGGCCCCCACCCCAACGCACGTTTCGGCGTAGCCTTTTTCAAGGGGTCAGTATGACCCGCTGCTGAAGCCTATAGTCGCTGTAGCTGCTGATGCTGTGAGAGTCAAGCCACGTCCCCATATAAAGAAGTTTTGTCTGCTGTTCACTTTTTTTAAAATTCTTTATTATTTATAAATTTACATAAAAAAAGAACAGGTGACAGAATTTGGCATTCCATGTGTAGAAAGCCATTCGCATCATATACAGTTTGCATTTTAAGTACATACACACCATACATAATAACATCAACTTATTTCGTTTTCCCTTCCCTACTCCCACTCCAGGCTGAGGGAAAAAGAAAAAAAGAAAAGAAAAAGCCCAGAGCCATTCTAAGCTCCTATCCTTAACCAGTTATCGCATTCTTTTAAATAATTTCCACACTTCTTTCCTTCTCCTTTCCAGCACCAATCCTCTAAGCCACACGTGTCAAACCCAGGCCCTCCAGCTGTTACGAAGCTAAAGCTTTGGCTGCCCAGGCATGATGGGATTTGTAGTTTTGCAATAGCTGGAGGGCCTGAGTTTGACACCCCTGCTCTAAGCTCTTTATCCTGTTAACCTGATTCAGCCATTCATACTTTGTTGGACCAAAAAGAGTACCATACCAAGTAATCTTCTATGCCCTTTCAGCTCCTTATCTTCACCCAATACTACCTCTTCAGCTGTCAATTGTTCTTCTAATATTCTTTTCCTTACCAATTCCTCCGTAACCTCTATTCAGAAGTTTTTATCTGACATGACCTGCCTCTCCCTGCTTCTCCCATCTCACATTTAATACAGTTAGAGTCTTTTCTGATTCCTATTCTTTTCATTAAAATGGGGGTGTAGTGTATTCTATGTATGATCTCAAATTGGGTTAGCTTATGCTCTGAGCTAATTGATACTCTCGGAATACTGCTTGGGGCTATGTTCACACTACGTATATTTCAGTCAGTATTGTGGTCCTCATATTGCAACCAAAACCAGGAGTGGATTAAAAACACAGAAAGGATCTGTTCACATAATGTTGTAATTGAGTGGATGGCCGCCATTTAATGGCAAATATTTGCTGTTATTTTAAAACAACGGCTGTTATATTGAAATAATGGCCGTTATTTACTGTTATATAGCGGCCATCCACTCAATTTCAGCATTGTGTGGAAAGATCCTTTCTGTGTTTTTAATCCACTCTTGGTTTTGGTTGCTATATGAGGACCACAATACTGACTGAAATATACGTAGTGTGAACATAGTAAAATATTATTCCAACTCTCTACTGTCAGTGCACCTAATTCCTTCTCCTACTGCTCTCTATACCCCCTTGAAATTAAGTCATATTTCTGTGTCATCAACATATAATTTAGATATTAAATGTCTCTCTTCCTTTACATTCGTGATATTGTGAATCCCTTCATTATAAGTGACCTTAAATATACCCTTCACTAGTGTAGTTTCATAAGCACTTCTTAACTGCCGGTACCTAAATTTGTGACCCCAACTTATCTCTACGTCTGTTAGGACTAGGAATAACCGCTCAGGCCGGTTGCTGGGGGCGCGACGACGGCGTCCATAGCAGCCGGACTGCTGTGCATGTTTTTCACTAACTCTGCTCTGCTACTCCTTGTTGAAGCAGTGGCCAGGGTGCTCTCCCCTGGCCGATCAGCATAGCTGTAGTAGGTTTCACTAATTGTTGATTGACAGCTGACACACCAGTCAGCTGTCAGTACCTGGGCAGGACCTGGAGCCTCAGCCCCTATCACTCCTGGGGGCTGGGACTACAGGTTGCATAAGTAACCTCCTCTGTCTTCCACCCCCTGCCTGTGAAAGTGCCTAGTTCGCTAGTGTATCTGGATCAAGTGTTTTCCCTGCTTTGTATTTCTGGTAACTTGACCTCTGACTTCTGACTTATCGACTACCCCTTGGACACGTTTTGTACTGCACTGTTCGACTGTTACTGACCCGGATTCCTGACCTCGCTCTCGTTGTGTTTTGTCTGTCTTGTTTCGTTTAGCGTTTCACTTTAGTAGATCAGGGACTGCCGTCCAGTTGTCCGTTTGCCACCTAGGGCATCTGAAGCAAGCAGGTAGGGGCAGCGGGGCGTGTGCCAGCTTCAGGGCTCACCTGTCCTTGTGTCTCCCTGTATTGAAAAACAAACCTGCTGATGGTCTGTCTGATAGGGGCTGTATAGAGGGAGAAGAGGAGGGGACCCAGGACCGATCCCTGGGGAACTCTAAACAGTAAGAGGTAGGGAAGAGGAAGTAGAGTCAGAGAAGGATACATCGAAAGATCGGTCAGAGAGGTAGAAAGAAAACCAGGAGAGAACAGAGTCCTTGAGGCCAAGAGAGTGGAGCATGGAGAGGAGAAGCTGGTGGTCCACAGTGTCACATGCTGCTGAGAGATCCAGGAGAATCAGCAAGGAGAAGTTTCCTTGGCCTTGGTCTTCAGGAGGTCGTTTGACACCTTGGTGAGAGCAGTTTCAGTGGAGTGACGGGATCAGAAGCCGGACTGTAGAGGGTCAAGAAAAGAGTTATCAGAGAGATAGCGGGTTAGGCAAGAATTGACCAGACATTCCAGGAGTATGGAGATGAAGGAAAGATTAGAAACATGTTGATAGTTGGATGCACAGGATGTATCTAAAGAAGGTTTTTTCAGTAGTGGGGTTATTACAGAGTGCTTGAGTGAAGAAGGAAAGATCCCAGAGGAGAGGGAGAGGTTATATATTTTAGTGAGGTGAGTAGTGACAGCAGGAGAGAGGGAGTGGAGGAGGTGTGAGGGAATAGGATCACTAGGGCAGGTAGTGGGACGAGAGGAGGAGAGGAGCTTGGTGACTGGGTTTAAAGCCAAAAGTGATGAGGGAGTGGGAGAAGGAATGGGGTCTAAGGGAGAAAGAATAGGAGCTATGGGACTTTGGAGTGGTGAGGTCAGAGCGGAGAGTATCAATTTTTAAGTCTCTATTCACTTGAACCATCTCTCACTGATCCAAGTGTAAGCTGTATATTACAGGGTGAGAAATAATTGATCTGGGGGAGTACTACCATCTTTACCACTGCCAACCTTGCTGACATAGTTAATGGCATCTTTACCCAAGCCTTAATTTTAGACTCTATTTTCCTCAATACTGATTTCAGATTAAACTCCACATATTGTTGCAGTGAGGTTGTTAATACTACTCCTAAATATTCCATAGTATATTTAGACCTTAGACCACCCAATGCACCGGTAATCTCTCCATCCAAGGGGAGTATCGACGACTCGGTCCAATTTATCTCTAACCCCGTAGGGGACCAAGAGGAGCAAGTTGTCGGCATAGAGTAAATTTTTTTCCCTGGTATCCCTTACACTGAAGCCTTCATAGTGGCAGCACTGTTGTATCCATTCTGCTACTGGTTCTAAATAAATTCCACCCGATCAAAGGCCTTGGTGTCGTCTAGCACAACCAAGGCCCTAGATCTCCCATATCCAATTTGCAAGTTCAGATAAGCCCGCTTTATGTTATTAATTGTTGTTCTCCCCACTCTGGTCTTCCGTCATTAGCGTCTCCATCACTTTCCCCAATCTCTTGGACAAAAGTTTTGCAAAAAATTTGTAGTCAGTGTATAACAGTGAGATGGGACAATAAACAGGATTCATTTAAAACATAAAAGCCAGCAAAATCCAGGAAACAACCAGGTAGCCCATTTGGACCTCTCTTAATGGAGCTGAGGGCTTCTTCGAGGTCTACTAGTGTGATGGGTCTCTCATAATTGTCCATTTTGGACTGCCGATAACCTTTGATTACGTATAATATCGGCAAGAATCTTGCTCAGCCTGTTCTTTTCACAAAAGGCCCTTTGGTCAAGAAAGAGGCTTTTGTTATATGCTTCTTCCCTGATGTAGGTGGCATATTCTTCCTCAGTTGCTCTTAATTTGTCCAGTATAACCTCCTCAGATTTCTCAGAGTTTTCCATGCAGGCAGCATCTAACTTTTAAATCAGAATTTAAAAAATTAGCAAAATTTTTTTTTGTTAATTCTTTGATGTATATCCCTCTTATGTAGGCTATGTAGGCTTTTGGTGTATGTTTAAAGAGGATGTACCACCAGGTACATACTCTTTAACCTGACACAGGGATAGAACGGCGCCATCATGGGACGTCCGGTGCCGCGGTTCCTTTTTCGAACCGCGGCCCGGTTCCCGTGTATAGCGCCGTTCTATGCACGGTCACCGGCCGGTGCGCAAGCATTGGAGGCCGGCCGGCTCGCCCCCAGTGGGAGGGAATTCCCTCCCCTCTATAAAGTGGCTCCGTTAGAATTAATGGAGCCGCGTCATAGAAAGGAGGGAATTCCCTCCCACTGGGGGCGGGCCAGCCGGCCTCCAGTGCTTGAGCACCAGCCGGTAACCGTGCATAGAACGTCGCCATACACGGGAACCGGGCAGCGGTTCGAAAAACGGACCGCGGAACTGGCTTGTCCGTGACGGCACCGTTCTATCCCTGTGTCAGGTTAAAGAGGATGTACCTGGTGGTACATCCTCTTTAATTAGTTCAACCAATGACTTCAAATAAACAAATATATACTATAATCATGTGGTCAGCCATGGTGTGAATACGGCCTTCTTGTGAATACGGCCTTCTGGTGTGAATGTGATCCTTCTTCCTAAACATCACGTTTCTGTCACATGTTGGAGATAAATGTTTCTGAAATCTCCAAAAAATGTCTTCTGGTCTATAGCATGACATATTCACAGCAGGTCCAGTGACTTCAATTGAGTAAACCTGATCTACTAGTGACCATATTCCGTCCATATCCCAATCGTATTCTGATTCTGAGCAGGACATAAGATATTGCAGCGTTATACCTCCGACATGTGACAGAAACTGCTGTAAATGGCCCCAATATTATCTCCAATGAATGACACCATGTAAGACATTAGATTGTTACTCCTCATCCCTCTGTGTGATTCCTGTATTTCTTGTCTCTACAGCCGGAGATCACTTTATAGACCGACACAGAGAAGAGCTGATTGGCCGAATAAGAAATGTACGTCCAGTTATATCTGATCTGTACCAGAGTGATCTGCTGACAGGAGAAGAGCGGGATTATATAATAAAAACACCAAAGTCCAAGGACATGATGAGACGTCTGTACGATATTATCAGACACTGCAATGATGATGAGAAGGAGAAGGTGTATGACGCTTTGTATAAGTACAATCCCAGGGTCATCGATTTCTTGATAAACCCGAGAGATTCATCATCATTAGATAAAAGTAAGTGTTGGGCTTTGTTCACACACTGTTTTTTTTATTTTAATTAACTGCCATTGTTTTCATTCTTCAATGATTCCTATTAAAGTCAATGGAAACAGCAATTGTCTGTTCATACTATGTATAGAATAACAGCTGCTGAGCAGGATTCCCTGACGAGTCTATGGATCACAGTCCATTAGGAGGTAGAAAATGTATTATGTATAATCCCTGTATGGGGAATGAACATTAATGGACATTATGTAATAAGGAATTTTATAAATGGAGATATTAACACTAACTCCACCCATGAATACATATGATTGTTTACGATTTTATTGATTGTGTATGGGGGTTGATTATTCTATGTATGAAAGAGTGTATTGCATGGCATAGGGGTATACTTGAGAAAGGCTCAGGAGTTGATATGCAGTTGGCAAAATAATCTTTTTTTATTGAATGGATGCTGCCCCCAAATTTTTGCTGAAAAACGACGGCTGTTTGCAATGTTCATGATATTAATTTGCGGCCGTTATTTAGCTAACAGCGGGCCGTTATTTTTAGTTGTTCACATAATTCACAATACAAATACACCACACACCCCATTAAATTTTATTTTTAAAAATGTTGATGTTTTTATTTGTTTCTTTTCACTCACAATTATTTGTTGTAGGCATGTAGCTAGAGAGAGTAAACCCAAACCAACCCAAAAACTTTTCATTGCTTAATATTGATTATAAGGACGGCTTCACTGGTCGTATGCCTTCTCACTGCTGGGAGCCATGGGCCAGCTATTGCGGCCTTGTATTCAATGCCATCTGCAAAAGTATTTGTCAACGTTGCTCTGTCTAGCGATAAGGCTATTAACAACAGCACTAGGCACGGGTGTCCACTCTTGCCTTTGATTTTTATAATCTCTATGGAGCCACTGGCTCAAGCAATAAGGCTTAACTCTCGGATCTCTGGCAATAATATAGGAGACAGGTCCCATGTAATTTCTCTATATGCGGATGATGTGATATTATCATTGTCTAATCCCCTCCAATCTGTGCAAGAAACTATGACCCTGATAGAACATTTCAGACTCCTTTCCTATTACCATGTAAACACCACAAAAACTCAAGCACGTCCCCATAATATAGCAGCAGATCAGTTAGCCCTGATAAAATCCCTTTATTCCTTTGATTGGAAAGATACTGGTTTGTAGTACTTGGGCATTAAACTTGGGGTCCATTTACACAGCAAGATTAACTGACAGATTATCTGCCAAAGATTTGAAGCCAAAGCCAGGAACAGACTATAAACAGAGATCAGGGCATAAAGGAAAGCCTGAGATTTCTCCTCTTTTAAAATCCATTCCTGGTTTTGGCTTCAAATCTTTGGCAGATAATCTTTCTGTGTAAACGGACCCTAACTATCCCACATGCCTCGTTATATATAGACTTATGGTGCGTTTACACAGACAGATTTATCTGACAGATCTTTGAAGCCAAAACCAGGAACAGACAAAAGACTGGGATCTGTCCTCTTTTCAAATCCAATCCTGGCTTTGGCTTCCAAAATTTGTCATATAAATCTTTCTGTGTAAACGCACCATTAATTATGAGCCATTGCTTAAAGACATAGCTTCGGAACTATAACAATTATCTAAATACGAGATCTCTTGGATGGGATATATCTCTGCACTTTGAATGTTTGTTTTACCTAAATTGTTTTACATGTTTAGGACAGTACCTATATACTTCACCCAGAATTTCATTAACCAGGCCCAACCGCTGCTCTCTAAATTTATTTGGGTACATAAAAAGCCTAGGTTGGCAATAAAATTCCTCTCCAAACACTGTCAAGCAGGAGGTATGGGAGTACCGGATTTGAAATCATATTATATTGCCTCCTTAGTAGCAAACATGAGGAAATGGTGGAAGACAGATTTAACTACCCCTTGGGTTGATATGGCAAATTTAGATGTAGCGCCGTATGATGTTGTCATGTTACTGCCCTTCTGGTCTAGTCGCGTCATCACTGTGCGACTCAGTTTCGCTGGATCCTGCTTGCTGCGTGTTCCTGCTTTGGTTGTACTGTCTGGCGCCTTACCTCCTCCGATCCACTGCAGGCTCCTAGCCCCTATACTGCATCCACCAACACAGACTCCTAGTGAAAGGTGTCACCACCGAAAAGTTGGAACTTTTGTCTGTGATTTCACGTGCACAAGAACACTTGCACCCTAACCTAAGAGCAACTCCTCATTGATTACTGACTATCCAGTGGATCACCTTCTGACAATAGTACAATTTTACCTTTCCTACTGGAAAACTATACTGAGTGCTACTCCTTACACCCACACTTCTGGTCAGGTGATGAGTTTGCCTGTGTGAACCCTTTGGTGTTTGCTTCTTATAGAGCATGGAAGACATATTATGTTAGTACAGACTCGCAACAAGAATTAGACCTTACCTTGTTACCTTAGTAGAAGGTAAGATCCCCAATCTCCACTTAAACAAGTGGAAAGAAAGGGGCATCCTATCGGTTCAGCAGCTTTATGACAAGTGGGTGTTAAAGGGCAAGTGCCATGAAAAACTTTTTCCCAGTAATTAAAGCACATTACAAAGTTACATAGTTAATACGGTTGAAAAAAGACACATGTCCATCAAGTTCAACCAAGGAGGGGATGGATACAGGGAAGGGGGAGGGGTGATAGGTTCTATACATATGCATTTATATTATTTTGCTCTAAGAACTTGTCTCTCCTGTTTTGAAGCCCTCTACTGTTGTTGCTGTGACCAGATCCTGGGGTAGACTGTTCCACAGATTCACAGTTCTCATGGTAAAGAAGGCTTGTCGCCTCCGGAGATTGAACCTTTTTTTCTCCAGGCAGAGGCAGCGCCCCCTTGTCTCTCCAGATGGAGGCAGCGCCCCCTTGTCTCTCCAGATGGAGGCAGCGCCCCCTTGTCTCTCCAGGCGGAGGCAGCGCCCCCTTGTCTCTCCAGGCGGAGGCAGCGCCCCCTTGTCTCTCCAGGGGGAGGCAGTGCCCCCTTGTCTCTCCAGGCGGAAGCAGCACCCCCTTGTCTCTCCAGGTGGAGGCAGTGCCCCCTTGTCTCTCCAGGCGGAGGCAGCGCCCCCTTGTCTCTTTGGGCGGAGGCAGTGCCCTCTTGTCCTTTGAGGGGGTTTTACCTGGAACATCTTTTCCCCATATTTCTTGTAGGGGCCATTTATATATTTAAATAAATTAATCATATCTCCCCTTATACGTCTCTTCTGTAGAGTTATATAACTCTGTAATGTGCTTCAATCACCTATGTGCCTCCCTTCTCCCTTCCCTGCCTTTTCCCCCCTCCACCCCCCACCAGGAAGTGACCTAACTCACACAGACCTAATGACTGTCGTCACCGTCACCAGGCAGCTCCTTCTTGTGGGGATGAGTCATCAGCAGGAGGGCTGCTCTAGGTCCTGTTACACCAGTCTCCATGGCAGCAGGAGAGAGGGTATGAGGTGGGGGGAGCTGCCTATGTGCCGGAGTCAGTCGGAGGGAAGATAAGCATGACATGTGACAAGTGATGGCTTGCAGTTGTTCAGCCAATGGGAGCTGAGCAAGCTGAGTCACCTGACAAGGCAGGGGAGGGGGGAGGCTAGTGTAACAGGAGAAGGAGCTGAGAGAAGAGCTTGGTGACGGTGACAATAGTCATTAGGTCTGTGTGAGTCAGGACACTTCCTGGTGGGGGGTGGAGGGGGGAAAAGGCAGGGAAGGGAGGCAGATAGGTGATTGAAGCACATTACAGAGTTATATAACTTTGTAATGTGCTTCAATTACTGGGAAAAAGTTTTTCATGGCACTTCTCCTTTAAGCATCTTTCAAGATGTGCAAGGAAAATACGGTCTTCCAAAATCAAAATGTAATAAATATTTACAGGTTCTCCACTTTCTGCAGGGGACGAAACCTTCTGGAATACAAGCAAATAGATGTGTTTTTGCATACGAATAGGAAAGGTTTAAAACCTATTTATGATAATATCAATAAGATGCACAAGTTTGGGAAATGTTATCCCTGTAAAATGTGGGAATTATTTTAACAGCTACAATGCTTATCTGAGGATTGGCGTAGGGCCTTCACAGTGGTGTTGAAACTTTTCGTTGTAGCTCCCACATAGAGGCCACACTAAAAACTATTATGAGAGAGTATTATTACCCAACTAGATTGGCTAGAATATATGGGGATGCATCAGATAGATGCTGGTGTGGGTGTGGAGAAGAGGGCATTCTACTTCATATATTATGGAAATGCCCAAAAGCACATTTATATAGGAAAGCCGGTCTTGACCTTTTCTCCACGACTCTCAGTACCTGCATCGCCCCAGCTGATACTTCTCTCTTGACACATCGTTACTACCTGTGGATGTCAGTTATCTAGCTTGCATGTTCTTTATTCACGCTAAAATAAGTGCTGAAGTAGCATAGGAAAATTGGGAAAATTCCCTACGGAATCTGAACTTGTAGGAGCTATCAATAACACCTACTAATATGAGAAAATAATTGCAAGGGGAGTTGTAGCTTATGACACGTTTACCAAGAGGTGGGACAGGTGGACTATATCGCCCTTATGTACACATAAATAGCTCTATGTACATTCCATGGTCTTTCTTGTTAGATATCTCTCCGTGACGTTAGGTTCTTTCCATGCACCATTTTCACTTCTTGACCTGTAGTGCAAACCCACAAAGAAATAGTAAAGTGTTGTACGATTCTATTTATTCATCTACAGAAAGGCTTGTTGACTTATGTTTACCTCAGTTTGTTACTACCTCTGTACGGTCCCCATTTGTTGTCCATGGGATCCATTCTTTTTCACTGTGTACAACCTTGTTATTGATATAAAAATTTGTTGAAAAATTCTATAAAAATCATTGAACTAGAAAGGCCGAGATTTCTCCTCTTCTCAAATCCATTCACTGTGTAAACGCACCATAAGACATTCGATTGTTACTCCTCATCCCTCTGTGTGATTCCTGTATTTCTTGTCTCTACAGCCGGAGATCACTTTATAGACCGACACAGAGAAGAGCTGATTGGCCGAATAAAAATTGTACGTCCAGTTATATCTGATCTGTACAGTAATAATCTGCTGACTGGAGAAGAGCGGGATTATATAATAGATACACAAGAGCCTGAGAACACGATGAGACGTCTGTATGATATTATTAGATCCTGTGATGATGATGAGAAGGAGAAGGTGTATGACGCTTTGTATAAGTACAATCCCAGGGTCATCGATTTCCTGATAAACCTGAGTGATCCATCCCGATTAGATAAAAGTAAGTGTTGGGCTGTGGTCACACACTACAACCGTTGCAAGGCAGTGGAAACGGACGTCTCTTTACACATATGTTCATGACGTTTGCTGCCATTCTTTAGCGGACATTAATTTTAGTTGTTTGATGATGATGATGATTTCTTTTCTGGCCGTCATTTATGTTGGTGTCACACACGGCAGTTTTTTGTGCCAAAGCAAGTAGATTCAAATGGGATGGAAAATATAAAGGGGGGATGTGTACTGCTCTTTCCTTTTGGATCCATTTCTGGTTTTGGCACAAAAACTATCAGGTGTGATTCCAGCATAAACCTTTTCTTTTATAAATTCATTTTAACTTATTAGAAGCCACACCCAAAAGGGTGTAATGGTGATTTTACATGGAACGATTACCGTTCGAATTTTCACGATAATGATCGCATTTAAGCGATAATCGTTCCATGTAAACGCAGCAAGCGATCAAGCAACGAGCGAGAAATCGTTCATTTTGTTCTTTCAACAAGTTCCCAAATCATCGTTCGTCGTACGCAAAAAATTCGCAGATCGTTCCGTGTAAACAGTGTTTCACCGATTTAACCTATGTGTGAGATAGGATTAAGCGATCGCAAAACGATTTTTCCATACGATATATCGTTCTGTCTAAATGCTGATCGTTATGAAAAACGCATTGTTCATTCGGAATCGTTAATCGTGCAATAGGGCAAACTCTCGCTCCGTGTAAAACCACCATTAGTAACGTCCAGGATTAAACCCGAACCTAATAATGCTGGATGTCACGAGATACCACGATACTCTGCAATGACGTCACAATTGTGTGGTGCTGCACAGTGCTGCTAGTATGTCAGGGATAGTGACAGCCCCTAGGTCCCTAAGCACACCCGCCTTCCCTTCCTGATCAGCGTCTCTAAGGCCAAACTCATATGTTCTGTATACACCAAAACTTTGGACACACCTTCTCATTCAAAGAGTTTTCTGTTTTCTGTATTGTTGTAGATTCACACTGAAGCCATCAGAACTATGAATTACACATGTGGAATTACTGTATATCCTTCACAAAAAAGTGTGAAACAACTGCAAATATGTCTTTTATTCTACGTTCTTCAAAGTAGCCGCCTTTTGCTGTGATTCCCGCTTTGCACACTCCTGGCATTCTCATGATGAGCTCCAAGAGGTAGTCACCGGAAATGGTCTTCCAACAGTCTGGAAGGAGTTCCCAGAGATACTTAGGAGTTGTTGGCCCTTTTGGCTTCACTCTGCCGTCCAACTCACCCTAAACCATCTCGATTGGGTTCAGGTCTGGTCACTGTGGAGGCCAGGTCATCTGGCGTAGCACCCCATCCCTCTCCTTCTTAGTCACATAGCCCTTACACAGCCTGGAGGGGTGTTTGGGGTCATTGTCCTGTTGAAAAATAAATGATGGCCCAAATAAATGCAAGCCGGATGGAATAGCGGCTGCTGCAAGATGCTGTGGTAGCCATGCTGGTTCAGTATGCCTTCATATTTTAATAAGTCCCCAACAGTGTCACCAGCAAAGCACCCCCACACCATCACACCTCCTCCTCCATGCTTCACGGTGGGAACCAGGCATATAGAGTCCATCCGTTCACCTTTTCTGCGTCGCACAAAGACACGGTGGTTGGAACCAAAGATCTCAAATTTGGACTCATTCTTTGTGTTCTTTAGCCTAAAAAAGTCTCTTCTGCTTGTTGCCTGTCCTTAGCAGTGGTTTCCTAGCAGCTATTTTACCATGAAGGCCTGATGCACAAAGTCTCCTCTTACCAGTTGTTGTAGAGATGTGTCTGCTGCTAGAACTCTGTGCGGCATTGACCTGGTCTCTAATCTGAGCTGCTGGTAACCTGCGATTTCTGAGGCTGGGGACTCTGATGAGCTTATTCTCCGCAGCAGAGGTGACTCTTGGTCTTTCTTTCCTATGGCGTCCTCATGTGCGCCAGTTTCTTTGTAGTGCATGATGGTTTTCGCAACTGCACTTGGGGACACTTCTAAAGTTTACTTAGCTGCTTTTTTCTTGCCATAATACAAATTCTAACAGTCTATTCAGTAGGACTATTAGCTGTGTATCCACCTGACTTCTGTACAACACAACTGATGGTCCCAACCCCATTTATAAGGCAAGAAATCCCACTTATTACACCAGACAGGGCACACCTGGGAAGTGACAACCATTTCGGGTGACTACCGCATGAAGCTCATCAAGAGAATGCCAAGAGTGTGCAAAGCAGTAATCAAAGCAAAAGGCGGCTACTATGAAGAACCTAGAATATAAGATGTATTTGCAGTTGTTTCACTTTTTTTTTTTAAAGGGAGTCTGTTCTGGTTCTGAGGTGCTGACTCCTAGTGCGGTGTCAAACCTTTCTTTTTCAGATAGGTCCTGTACTTTGTCCCCAATCTGTGCTGTAACTGTCTTCACAACTGTCAAAGAGGGGAAGTTGTGATGTCTTCGGCCCACTTACCACTACCTCCTCCCAGCTTCTCTTGAATATTCATGGTGCCCGCCCCCCGGCCTCCTGTCATCTTTAGCTGCCTGGTTCTATGTATTGCGCGCGCTCCTGCGGTCTGATTCGCGCATGCGCTGTAGTGCGTCGAAGCGGCACTGAGCGAAGCCATTGAGGGCATAGGCTTTGGCCCTCAGTGCACCTGTGACTCTCCGACACACTACGGTGCATGCGCGAATCAGGCCGCGGGAGTGCATGCAATACACAGAACCAGGCAGCTAAAGATGAAGTCCCCAGGAGGCCGTGGGACGGGCACCATGAATATTCAAGAGGAGGTAGTGGTGAGGCGGGCGAAGTGCGGCACCAAGACATCACCACTCCCCCTCTTTGACAGTTGTGAAGACAGATACGGCACAGATTGGGGACAAAGTACAGGACCCATCTGAAAAAGAAAGGTAACACACCGCACTAGGAGACACAGACCTTCATCACACTGTCAGCACCTCAGAAAAAGAATAGGCGCTGACAGATTTCCTTTAAGTATATAATTCCACATGTGTTAATTCATAGTTTTGATGCCTTCAGTGTGAATACAATATTCATAGTCATGAAAATACAGAAAACTCTTTGAATGAGAAGGTGTGTCCAAACTTTTGGTCTGTACTGTGTATAATATCTGTATAAGGTGTAATTCCCCACACTAAATCAGAAACACAGGATGTTTTATACTTGTTTTTTTGGAATTGATTGGACACATTTTCCTTTGCAACTTATTTGTGATCTGTGGGGTTTTCATAAAAGAAGCCGCACAGAGAAAATATTGCAGTTATGAGAATGAATAATAACTTACCTCCTGTTGGTGGTGGAAACTAACACTGCACATCCCCCTGAATACACCATCCCCACTGTGTAACATGGCGGGGGCAGCATCATGCTGGGCGGGAGGCTTTTCTTCAGCCAGGACTGGAAAGAGCAGATGGAAGAAGCACAGGGGAATCCTGAAGAAGAACGTGCTACAGGTTGCAAAATACATGAGACATGGCCACGCTCACCATCCAGCCAGAGCTACAATGGGTTACTTTACAGCACGTGGATGCGTTATACTGGTCCAGTCACAGTCCAGACCTAAATCCCAGTGAGAATCTGGGAAAAGGCTTGACAATCGATGCTCACAGACGTCTCCATCCAATCTGACTAAACTTCAGCTCTTCTGCAAATTTATCAAACATCATCCACCATGCTTGTATCTGTCTGCTGCTGACTTCTAATAAAGACATATATACTATAATCATATTAACAGTCATGGTATGAATACGGCCTAAACTGTTACCCTCATGTAGACATCATCCTTCTTCCTGGACGTCACTAAGGGTACAGTCACATCACGTTTCTGTCACATGTTGGAGATAAACGTTTCTGGTATCTACAAAATGTCTTCTGGCCTATAACTATAGCATATTTACAGCAGGTCCAGTGACTTCAATAGAGTAGACCTAATCTACTAGTGACCATATTCCGTCCATATCCCAATCGTATTCTGATTCTGTGCAGGACATAAGATATTGCAGTGTTATACCTCCGACATGTGACAGAAACTGCTGTAAATGGCCCCAACATTATCTGCAATAAATGACACCATGTAAGACATTAGATTGTTACTCCTCATCCCTCTGTGTATTTCTTGTCTCTACAGCCGGAGATCACTTTATAAATCGACACAGAGAAGAGCTGATTGGCAGAATAAAAATTATCTGGCCAGTTATATCTGATCTGTGCAGTAATAATCTGCTGACAGGAGAAGAGCGGGATTATATAATGGAGATACCAGAGTCTGAGGACCGGATGAGACGTCTGTATGATATTATAAGATACTGGGATGATGATGAGAAGGAGAAGGTTTATGACGCTTTGTATAAGTACAATCCCAGGGTCATCGATTTCCTGATAAAGCCGAGAGATTCATCATCATTAGGTAAAAGTAAGTGTTCCTGTGATCTGTATCTATCCCTCCACATATATCACTCTCCTCCTCCTCTCTATAGATGCAGGAAGAATATTTTATTCATAAGAAATGTATTTTATATGAACTTCTCCTATTATAAACTACAAAAGCAAAACTACAATGGAATAAATCGGTTTATATTAGTAAATGAGAGATTGCTGCAGGCAGTGAGAGGCGTGTACACATTGTCAGCAGTGCGCTATGCTATCAGTGTACCTCACCACAGAGTCTACATACAGGAGCAGGGACTCCTGGGAATCCTCAGCCTCCCTGCTCCTGTACCTTGGCTCCTTACCATCCAGCTTCTGTTATGAGACCCGGCCTCAGAATATGGGAAAGAATTAGCAGCGTGTACAGATAATGATGATGAAGAGGAGCGGCAGAAAATGGAGGAGAAGGGGGATTGGATTTATGAGGCAGTAATTGTGGAAATAGTAGGGTTATATGAGGTAACAACATTAGAAATCTTTTTTTTCCGGTTTCTCATGGGAGGTGGGGTTACTCCTGGCATACAAACATTTTTATATATTGCTGGGGCGGCACAGAAAATAATGAATGGACTCTTTTTACCTACCACACTGCTCTACCTCTTCTCCGTTACTTCCCAGACAGACTCATCTCTTCAGTCACAGCCCCCAACAATATATCAATAATATTATTGCCTGGAGTTCCCCTTTACTCAGAGGGGTAACTAGGCTCTCCTGCACCCGGGGCAAAGATTCAATTTCTGCCCCCCCCCCTCCCCGTGTGCAAACTAAGCACATGGGGGCCTTTGTCTAGCCCGTGTCTATCTCTAGCGTGACACCCAGTATAATGTGATTCTATGGGGCCATCTCCTGATGCAATAATATACTATATCACTGCCTCTTCCTCGATAAATTCTCCGTGTGTATATTTAAGGGGCCTGCCACCCCAACGTCTCAGTCCAATGTACAACACACACAGGATTCAGTTGCGATATTTTTATAAAGAATTCAGTATACAATTCAAATCACCATTTTGTGCAAACAATTTTGCTGTAAACGAGGAAGCATGCAAAGTCCAAGGCTCACATAGAGTTCTCACAGTCCATGCGGATCAGATTCTTGATGGAGCGTCCACGTTCACATGCCGTGCGACGTTTCGAGAGCTGACTCTCTTTCTCAAGCATAATTAGTGAAGTCCCACCACCACCTAAGTATCTGGAAAGTCTCGCGAGATTACTTCCCCCACTACAATAAAAACATAGACATATAGGAGTAAATAGTCTTATACAATCACATAGTGATACTTCTTATTACCCTCCTAATTTGCTATGTAACCGTCTGTAGAACGTCTTAACAGAAATCATATCACAAAAATACATTGAAATTACATTGTTCATTTAGTCCAAATGGACTTAATGTTTCCAGTTTTTGTATCCAGAAGACCTCTTTTCGCAGCAGTCTCAGTTTTACCTCCTCTATGTTGTTCCCCTGAACCTCCTCCAAGATCGTCCATTTAAGTTCACTAACGCTGTGTCTGAATTGGGCAAAGTGTTTAGCTACCCCAGTTTCCCCATATTTACTAGGAGCAGCGTCACCCGATGATAATGCCCTCCTAATCGTAGCACGATGTTCATTAAGCCTAACTTTGATGGCCCTCGTAGTTTGCCCTACATATGCCATCCCACATGGGCATTTTAGAAAATACACGACATTCTTACTATCACATGAGTGTCTACCATTAAGGGCTACTGGGGTACATTTCCTCGGGTGTAATAGATCATGGCCCCTAATGATCGATCAGAGTGTATTCATTACCTTGATGTGGAAGTCAGAAAAGGGACTGAGAATGAGATCGTCACCACGCTTTATTCTAAGCCCACCGATAAGAATAATGCGTTGTTACGTGATAGTGCCCATGCTCCACAAACATTTAAAGGTATTCCTCGAGGCCAATTCATCAGAGCCCGGCGCATATGTAATAATGATACCGAGTTTGCAATTCATAAAGAGAAACTGATTGAGAAATATGCTGCTAGAGGGTACAATAGAGAAGAACTTAGACAGACAGGAGAAGAGGTAGGAAGAATTGAGAGAAAGAGTTTGTTTCGGGGGAATAATAAGGATAAAAAAGATGATTGCCCAATGTTTATCACTACCTATGATAGCCATTCCAAAATGGTGGAAAATGTCATCCGGCGTCATTGGAAAATGATGAAACATGACCCCAAATTTAGTAAACTTTTTGACAAACCACCTAGGTTTGTGTATAGGAGGGGTAAAACATTGGCTAATCATCTGGTTCGTGCTGATATGAAGAAACGCAAGATGTCTAGACAGATGTTTCTACGGAGTGTAAAACAAGGAACATTCCCCTGTAGAAGCTGCCAGAATTGTGGATCGATCATTAGGGGCCATGATCTATTACACCCGAGGAAATGTACCCCAGTAGCCCTTAATGGTAGACACTCATGTGATAGTAAGAATGTCGTGTATTTTCTAAAATGCCCATGTGGGATGGCATATGTAGGGCAAACTACGAGGGCCATCAAAGTTAGGCTTAATGAACATCGTGCTACGATTAGGAGGGCATTATCATCGGGTGACGCTGCTCCTAGTAAATATGGGGAAACTGGGGTAGCTAAACACTTTGCCCAATTCAGACACAGCGTTAGTGAACTTAAATGGACGATCTTGGAGGAGGTTCAGGGGAACAACATAGAGGAGGTAAAACTGAGACTGCTGCGAAAAGAGGTCTTCTGGATACAAAAACTGGAAACATTAAGTCCATTTGGACTAAATGAACAATGTAATTTCAATGTATTTTTGTGATATGATTTCTGTTAAGACGTTCTACAGACGGTTACATAGCAAATTAGGAGGGTAATAAGAAGTATCACTATGTGATTGTATAAGACTATTTACTCCTATATGTCTATGTTTTTATTGTAGTGGGGGAAGTAATCTCGCGAGACTTCCCAGATACTTAGGTGGTGGTGGGACTTCACTAATTATGCTTGAGAAAGAGAGTCAGCTCTCGAAACGTCGCACGGCATGTGAACGTGGACGCTCCATCAAGAATCTGATCCGTATGGACTGTGAGAACTCTATGTGAGCCTTGGACTTTGCATGCTTCCTCGTTTACAGCAAAATTGTTTGCACAAAATGGTGATTTGAATTGTATACTGAATTCTTTATAAAAATATCGCAACTGAATCCTGTGTGTGTTGTACATTGGCCATCTCCTGATGCACAGGTACACTCAGCAGCGAAGACAACAGCAGCAATAACTACAGTAAAGCATTCCGTCACCAAAAAATAATAATAAGAAATAATTTAGAAAAATTACTCTTGTATCCAGTGATGCCTGATGGTCACTTTTCATACAGATACAAGTACACTATAGATTGTGCTGCCCGATGGTCACTGTATATACAGATACAGGTACACTATAGATAGTGCTCCATGATGGTCACTGTATATATAGATACAGTTGCATTATAGATCGGCGTAAGGTATCTTGGCTCTCTAGCTGTTGCGAAACTACAACTCTTATCATACATGGACAGCTAAAGCTTTGGCTCTCCATGTATGATAGGAGTTTTAGTTCTGCAACAGCGGGAGAGCCAGGGTTCCCTACCCCTGCAGATAGTAGGTAAGGTTTATATAAATATGATATATATTTGCAAAGGGCCGTTATTAAGGGGTTAAGTATAGAATAATGTATAACCAGACCAGACCCCTTAATAGACTCTCTTGTGTGTCTCCCCCCTATCCCACACTGGTGTCACCCTGTACCCCCTGCCACCCTCCTCCCCAGACTAGGCACCCTTCACCCTCCTCCCCAGACTGGACACCCTCCACCCCAGACTGGGCACCCTTCACCCCCCCCCCCCTAGATTGGGCACCCTTAATCCCCCACCCCAGGCTGGTCGCCCTTCACCCCCCCCCCCCCCGATTAGGCACCCTTAATCCCCCACCCCAGACTGGTCGCCCTTCACCCCCCCCCCCCCCCCAGATTAGGCACCCTTAATTCCCCACCCCAGACTGGTCGCCCTTCACCCTCCATAGTGCACAGGACCTGTGTACCAGAGTGTACATGAACTGCAGTGACATCATAGTCACATGTCAAGGTCCTTCAGCCTCTACTGCAACTATACTGTATTGTCTCCTTGCTGCTATTTAGCCCAGAAGACAATACAGCATGGAAAGCCATAATGTAAAAGAAGAAGTTGAATATAAATTCTCTATATTAGTAATAATATCCTATTGTTGCATAATCATTGATTTTAAATATTTGATTGATTTTATGTATATAACTTTTGCATAATGAATTTAATGTCACTGTCTCTTTAAAGTGACACTGTCACCCCCTTTGTGCATTCTGACATCTCTATACAGGTGTAATGGGTAAATTTAGCAGTTTCCATACCTTATTTTATATCATACGTCATGGTGCTTGTTCAAGTAAAAAGTCATCTTATATAAACTGCAGATTGTCTTAAGTGGGCGGAGCCTCACAATATTAGCACCACTTAGCCCCGCCCATAACACCACCGTTATCCCCCCCCCCCTCGCCGGCCATTGGACCACGCTGGCCAAAAGGTCTAGGCCCCATCCCTCTAGGTCGGCCCACCAATGGACGTCAAGGGAGCGGGGCCAACTTTGACATTGTGGGTGGGGCTAAGTGGTGCTACTTCCGTGAGGCCCCGCCCACTAAACACAATCTGCAGTTGATAAACGATGACTTTTTACTTGCACAAGCACAAAGACGTATGATATGAAATAAGGTGTGAAAACGGCAAAATTTACCCTTTACACCTGTGTAGAGAAGTCAGAATGCACAAAGGGGGTGACAGGGTCACTTTAAGTGCAATCACGTATATAGGGGGCCGGTTTTGTCTTACGTATTGGCCGAGAGGAAGCGCGGTGAGAGCGCAAAACGATCGTAGACTACTGTGATTTGTTTGTATCCAGGAGCATGTAAGAAAAATAAACACCTGTTAGCAGTACTGGATGAGTGCCGCATCATCTCTTCACTATACGGGTTGATACAGCATGGAAAGTATCTCTGCTGATCAACTAAAAATCCTCTCCACACTGACAGAGGGCAGGACTGCTTCCAGGCTGCCTCATCCACTGCCATCCTTCTCTCTCTGCGCTGGGTCTCTGCGCCCGGGGCAGCTCCCCCCAATACCCCCAAACCCCTTCACTACGCCCCTGCTTTTACTGCCCAAACATTATTGGCTCTGTTCTTTGGCAGAAGATCCTCATCCTCTGTACTATGACAAGATTAACCAGTATATATTATAATACTTCCACGTACCGCACCCCCTGAATATAATACCACCACATACTATTTCTCCTCAATATATTCAACGATTTTTATTTAGAAAGACACATTAACTAGCTTACTCAGACACTGTAGACTAACAATAAGGTCCAAGAAGAGGCAGTATGAACAAATGCTGCCATAGGGGACCTGCTAAATAGCACAATATCCCATCTGCGTAAACTTAAGTAACCAGAATAACCGAAGTACAAGCACAGGGTAATAGGAAATGAAAGGAACAGAAAAGGGAAGGAAGGAGATTGCCAATGTGGTCCACCAGAGCCCCAAAGAGGACCCAAAAATCCTCAGAAACTCCAGTCAAGGGCGAGAAGAGCCACTATATCTATTTCTCCTCAATATAATACTGCCACATACTGTGCACTCTGAATATAATACTGCCACATACTGTGCCTCTTGAAAATACTGCCACATACTGCATCCCTGAATATATTACTGCCACATACTGCACCCCTAAATATAATCCTGCCACATACAGTGCACCCCCTGAATATAATCCTGCCACATACTGCACCCCCTGAATATAATCCTGCCACATACTGCACCCCCTGAATATTATACTGTCACATAACATCCCTCCTGAATATAATACTGCTACATACTGTCCCCATCAATGTAATACTGCTACATACTGTCCCCATCAATATAATACTGCCACATACTTTTCCTCCTGAATATTTTTCTGCCACGTACGGTACCTCTGAATTTAATACTGCCAAGTACTGCCTCCCTTAAAATATTGCTGCCACAAACTGTACCCCTTAATATGTCCCTCCTGAATATAATACTGCCACAAACTGTCCCTCCTGAATATAATACTGCCACAAACTGTCCCTCCTGAATATAATACTGCCACATACTGTACCTCTATCTCTGAAAGTATTACTGCAACATCAATTAACAAATAAAGGTTCTGGAGTGGCCATCTGAGTCTCCTGACCCCAATATCATTGAGCCACTCTGGAAAAATCTCAAGCACACAGTTCATGAAAGACAACCCAGGACTTTACAGGAACTGGGGGCTTTTTGCCGAGAAGAATGGGTAGCTTTACCATTATGATTGTCATTATAATTTAAAAAGAGAAAACACAGTAAATAACTTCAACCGACCACTAACCATAAGTGGAAAAGTTTGTGTTATCTATATAATAAAAATGAAAGTCTGTCTGTCTGTCTGTCTGTCCGTCCCAAATAGACTTCCAAACACCTGAACCGTTTGACCCCAAATTTGGCGCACAGATACATTGGGTGCCCGGGAAGGTTATTGCGAAGGTCCCGTCCCCACCAGATGTACAGGAGAGGAGGGGCAAGAGCGGCGCCCCATAGAGATGAATGGGAAAATCTCCACACTGCACACAAGTGATATAATTAGCTGCAGCTGCAGCTGCCAAGCAGTTGGGAGCCTTAGCAACCAATAAGATTACTACTTTCACAGGGAGCTGGAATCTGATGAGTTGCTAGGGCAGCTGCCTCACAACATCCACAGAAATAACTGGTAGACCCCCTACTCCAACTATACAGTACATGTATACAGGAACCCCTACTCCATCTATACAGTACATGTATACAGGACCCCCTACTCCATCTATACAGTACATGTATACAGGACCCCCTACTCCGTCTATACAGTACATGTATATAGGACCCCCTACTCCATCTATACAGTACATGTATATAGGACCCCCTACTCCATCTATACAGTACATGTATATAGGACCCCCTACTCCATCTATACAGTACATGTATATAGGACCCCCTACTCCTCCTATACAGTACATGTATACAGGGCCCCCTACTCCATCTATACAGTACATGTATATAGGGCCCCCTACTCCATCTATACAGTACATGTATACAGGGCCCCGCCCCCTACTCCATCTATACAGTACATGTATACAGGGCCCCCTACTCCATCTATACAGTATATGTATACAGGGTCGTATTACCAGCTGCTGCTGCCCTAAGCACTAAACCTGAGAACGCCCCATCCTCACTCACCAATTAGCATCAGGAGGTAATAGCTCCACACGTCACATTTAACACCGCCACACCAAGCCTGACCAATACCGCCATACTGTGACTGGATAACAATGTCATACCAGACCTGACCAATACAGCCATACTATGACTGGATAACACTGCCATACCAGACCTGACCAATACCGCCATACTGTGACTGGATAACACTGCCATTCCAGACCTGACCAATACCGCCTTACTGTGACTGGATAACACAGCTATACCAGACCTGACCAATATTGTCATACCCCCCTTCGAAAAGACACCAGATTTTCTGAACGGGAGGGTACTGCCCCTCTGCACGGTGCTACCCTAGGCACCAGACCATGGGTGCCTAATGGTAAATACGACCCTGCAAGTATACAGCACACTACAGGTATACAGGACCCCAAAACTATACACTACAGGTGCACGGAACCTCCACCAACTATATACTACAGGTATACAGGACCCCAAACTTTACACTTAAGGTATACAGGACCCCAAACTATACACTACAGGTATACAGGACCTTCACCAACTATATATTACAGGTATATAGGACCCCAAACTATACACTACAGGTATACTGGACCGCTAAAACTATACACTACAGGTATACAGGACCTCCACCAACTCTATACTACAGGTATACAGAACCCCCAAACTATACACTACAGGTATACAGGACCCCGTAATTATATACTACTGGTATTTCATATTTTCAGAAAAAAAGGTCAAGTATAAGTTCTGCCGGGGTTACTGCCGGGGTAAGTAAACTTTTGAGAACAACTATATATCAGAACTAGTGGCAGCCACTAGTGCCCTAAGCTCCCCCACCTTCCCTTCCTGATCAGTGTCTCCTAGGCCAGGCCTTATACTGTATATTGTGTGTATATATAATTTCTGTATAAGTGTATAAGGTGTAACTCCACACACTACATTAGAAACATGAGATGTTACATCCTCTGGCTATGTTCACACTGCGTACGATTGCGTCCGCAGTTCGTACGACGCCGTACATGTGCGGCTACAACTACGGGTGTGGGAAAAATCAACATGCGGCCATATGCGTGCGAACATACGCCCGTAGTACAGTTATGCTTCCCTAGCTTGTTTCAAAGCGATCTGAAACAGGTCATTTACTTGGAAATCTTCGCCCAGCCCAATAAAACTCACAGAATCTTTTGGATCGAAAAATCAAGTTCAATTTGGCTGAAATAAGTACTTCGTATGGGACCGCATGTAAATCCACGGCCGTGAGTTCGAACATTTCCGTCCTCAAACAATGGTCTTGTTCATTTTTCACGGCTCCGTATACGATCCGGCCTTAAGTTCATACGTAGTGTGCACTGTGCGGCCGTATATCGTATACTTTCAAGCGAACGCATCAACCTCAAAACTACGTGCGTATATTCGCGGTTCGCACGACGGCCGGAAAGATACGTAGTGTGAACATACCCTCTAGCTGTGCAGAGCTAGTGGACACAGTCGTATTTTGTTTCTGTGCAGGACACAAGAACATAAGATATTGCAGCGTTATACCTCCGACATGTAGTCGCTATCCTGAGGTTTAGTCAGGTGATACCCGGTTTTACCTTTAGGTTTAAAATGGAACTTTTATTGTTCTGCTTTAAAATAACAACGGAAAGAAATCACCAGTTTTGAATTTTGAAATATTGCTGCCTCTTCTCGTAGTTACATAGTTAATACAGTTGAAAAAAGACACATGTCCATCAAGTTCAACCAAGGAGGGGATGGATACAGGGAAGGGGGAGGGGTGATAGGTTCTATACATATGCATTTATATTATTTTGGTCTAAGAACTTGTCTAGGCCGGTTTTGAAGCCCTCTACTGTTTTTGCTGTGACCAGATCCTGGGGTAGACTGTTCCACAGATTCACAGTTCTCATGGTAAAGAAGGCTTGTCGCCTCCGGAGATTGAACCTTTCTTTCTCCAGGCGGAGGCAGCGCCCCCTTGTCTCTCCAGGTGGAGGCAGCGCCCCCTTGTCTCTCCAGGCGGAGGCAGTGCCCTCTTGTCTCTCCAGGCGGAGGCAGTGCCCTCTTGTCCTTTGAGGGGGTTTTACCTGGAACATCTTTTCCCCATATTTCTTGTAGGGGCCATTTATATATTTAAATAAATTAATCATATCTCCCCTTAAACGTCTCTTCTCCAGACTAAACAAATGTAATTCTTTTAATCTCTCCTCATAACTAAGATGCTCCATTCCCCTTATTAGTTTAGTTGCCCGTCTTTGTACCCTCTCCAGCTCTAGAACGTCCTTTTTATGAATCGGGTTCCAAAACTGGACAGCATACTCCAGATGAGGCCGCACCAAGGCTTTATAGAGCGGTAATATTATATCCCTGTCCCATGAGTCCATGCCTGTTTTAATGTATGACAATATCTTGTTGGCCTTAGAAGCAGCTGACTGACATTGTGTGCTGTTCTGTAGTCTATTATCTACAAGTACACCCAGATCCTTCTCCATCAGCGACTCTCCCAGTGTAACTCCCCCCAGGACACATGATGCATGTGGGTTATTAGTACCCAGGTGCATAACTTTACATTTATCCACATTGAACCTCATTTGCCAAGTGGACGCCCAAACACTCAGTGTGTCTAAGTCATCCTGTAACATCTGCACATCCTCCATAGACTGTACTGTACTACAAAGCTTGGTGTCATCTGCAAAGATAGAAACATTGCTGTTAATTCCATTCTCAATATCATTAATAAACAAGTTAAACAGAAGAGGGCCCAGTACTGACCCTTGGGGTACACCACTTATTACTGGGGACCATTCGGAGAAGGAATCATTGACCACCACTCTCTGGGTACGATTATTAAGCCATTGGGTACGATTATTAAGTAGTGCTGCAGTTGTGTCCACCGACACTATAGTTTTAATAGGATGGCCTCCTAGATTGTAGGGCTTACACACATCCCCAGCCGGGGTGACTGCATGTTGCCGTGTGGTTCCTGTGCGCTCCTGATATCTGAGTCCTCCACTAAGCCCAGCCAGTGTCGGTGGACACAACTGCAGCACTACGAGAAGAGGCAGCAATATTTTAAAATTGCACTAACTGGTGATTTCTTTCCGTTGTTATTTTAAAGCAGAACAATAAAAGTTACATTTTAAACCTAAAGGTAAAACCGGGTATCACCTGACTAAACCTCAGGATAGCGACTACAGTAGAATTGTACCCCCTATTAGGTTGGGATCGATTGTCTATACCTCCGACATGTGACAGAAACTGCTGTAAATGGCCCCAACATTATCTGCAATAAATGACATCATGTAAGACATTAGATTGTTACTCCTCATCCCTCTGTGTGATTCCTGTATTTCTTGTCTCTACAGCCGGAGATCACTTTATAGACCGACACAGAGAAGAGCTGATTGACAGAATAAATATTATCTGGCCAGTTATAGATGATCTGTACAGTAATAATCTGCTGACAGGAGAAGAGCGGGATTATATAATGGAGACACCAGAGTCTGAGGACAGGATGAGACGTCTGTACGATATTATGAAATGCTATGAAGATGATGAGAAGGAGAAGGTTTATGACGCTTTGTATAAGTACAATCCAAGGGTCATTGGTTTCCTGGTAATCCAGAGCGATTCATCATCTTTAGATAAAAGTAAGTGTTTGTCAGGGACTGTCAGTCAGGTAGAGGGCAGGACAAGACAGTGAGCCCTGAACTGGACCCCCCCACACACATACTGTCCTCAGGATAGTCCTAAACAACTGCGGGCAACCACGGTGACGGTCCCTATACTACTAAAATGAATATACACAACAGAGACAGACAGACAAACACAATAAGACAAAGTGAACGGAGCAACCAAGGTCAGGAGGGGCAGCAGACAGACTAATAAAATTAATCAAGCAGAGGTCAAGGATAGTTAGAAATAGTATGAAAACGCTTAGCCTAGACAAACTAATAGCCAGCGACTTGCTGCTGACCACACAGACTATTTATAAGGTGAAGGAGTCCGGTCCAGATCCCCATTGGACTGGCGCTAAGATAGCAAACACCCTTAATGGCAGAGGCAACTGCCAGTCAAGGGAACACAAGGCTGCTCAGCTGCAGGAATCAGCTAGCAGAGAACAGAGTAACCCCATCCTTGCCAAAAGTCTGAGAGGCAAGGCGGGTATGGCTGAATAGATAAAAACAGAGCCCTGTTCACACCAGGTTCAGTGCCTTCCGCGCTGCACGCCCCTAACAAAGGAGCACAAAGGCACATTCCTGACAGTACCCCACTCTTATGAGGGAACTCAGGACCTTCACTCAAAGGACCTGGCTTAGAGGGATTGCAAGCATGGTATTGGCGAATGAAACATTAGGCATGCATCTCCTTACTCGCTACCCAAGTATGTTTTTCCGGCCCAAACCCCCTCCAGTGGATGAGATACTGTAACGAATTTTGTACCCAACGAGAGTCAAGAATCTTTTTAATTTTGTACTCCAGCTCACCTTGGACAACCAATGGACAGGGAGGGCAGAAGACAGTTTAGGCACCTATGTGACTACATATTGCTTTGTATCTGTAAAAATTTCTTATAAAACCCAATAAAGAACTATTAAAAATGCAATTGCAACTTAAAAGAGACAGGATTAATGACTTTGGACATGACATAAGGACCAATATATTTGGCTGCGAGTTTACCATAAGGAACCTTGAGTTTCAAGTTCTTTGTAAAGAGCGATACTTTATCACCTACAGTACTAAGTAATCTGGGCCATGCGTCTTTTTTTACTTGTTTTTTTAGATATTTCTTGGGCTTTCACCAAGCTCTGAGAAGCTTGGGCCAACACTGTGCACAGTTTTGTGTAGATTTTTTCAGCTGAAAGGTTAACAGACTTAGAGGCATGTACAGATGAATACTGAGGATTAAAACCGTGATTACAGTAAAAGGGGGACATCTTAAAGGGAACCTGTCACCCCCCGTGCCGGGGTGACAGGCTCCCGACCCCCCCCTGGAGCACCCTATACTCACCTGATCCCACCGGGTCCTGCTTCTGGAGGTGGTCGGGTGACTGAGATATGAGCGCCCGAAGCCCGGCGCGCACGCTCCTCAGATGAGTCCAACGCTCATAGAGAATGACGGAGCGTCGGAGTCGCCTGTCATTCTCTATGAGTGTTGGACTCATCTGAGGAGCGCGCGCCGGGCTTCAGGGGCTCATATCTCAGTCAACCGACCACCTCCAGAAGCGGGACCCGGCGGGATCAGGTGAGTATAGGGTGCTCCAGTGGGGGTCGGGAGCCTGTTACCCCGGCACGGGGGTGACAGGTCCTCTTTAAGAGACTGACTTTCACAATTATTTACAGCAAATTCAGTCAAAGACAGATACTCCCTCCACTTATCCTGAGCCCCGGCAACAAAACACCTTAGAAACTGCTGTAATGACTGATTTACTCTTTCCATCTGCCCATTGGACTGGGGATGAGAGGCGGACATATCTTGGAAAACCTATCAATGACAACCCAAATAACCAGTTACCCTTCGAAGGTGAATAATTACTCAATAAAATCTGTAGAAATATGTATCCAAGGTCTGGTAGGCACCGGAAGGGGGTGAAGGAGACCTTCAGGTAACCTACGAAGGACCTTGGACCTGGCACAGGCCTCACCTGCTTCTACAAATGATTTCACGTCTCTGAACCAAGATGGCCACCAGTAATGACGTGAAAGTAAATATTTGGTGCCAGAAATGCCTGGGTGACCCGACAATACTGAACAATGGATCTCCTCCAAGAGCCTTGCAAATTGCAAATTGGGGGGAACAAAGAGTTTGGACTCTGGGGGATTTCTAGGGGCTAGAGACTGGGAATCAATTACTTGGGCAGCGAGATAAGGCTGCAGGATGGCAACAACCACTCCAGGTGAAAAAATAGTTTGAGGTTCCTCCCTTAGAGCACCTTTGGCTTCAAAACTACGAGATAAAGCATCGAACACAGCCTATAGGTAATTTTAAAATCAAATAGTGTGAAAAATAATGCCTACCTTGCCTGATGAGGAGTAAGGCGTTTAGCTTTATCTAGGTACATAAGATTTTTACGATCAGTTAAAACTTTAATTTTGTGCTTTGCTCCTTCATTCAGCGAAGGCCCATTTAATGGCCAAAAGCTCCCTATTACCAATGTCGTAGTAACACTCAAGTTTGGAGAAGTAGGCCACAGGTCTAAGGTTAGTTTATCTCTCTGATCCTTGCGAGAGGACAGCTGCCACCCCTACCTCCGAAGCGTCAACCTCAACAATAAAGGGTTGCTCAAAGCCAGGTTGAGCTAATACTGGAGCTTCATAAAAACACCTCTTAAGTTTGTCAAATGTCAGCACAGCTTCATAAGTCCATTTGACCAGATCTGCTCTTTTTCTGGTCAGGTCTGTAAGGGATTTAGCAATGACGGAAAACCCTTTAATAAATTTCCTATAATAATTTGCAAATCCCAGGAATCTTTGTAGGGCTTTAAGGTTAATGGGGCACTCCCATTGCTCGATAACCGGCACTAGGGATGGTCCGAACCGAGTTCGGATCGGGTTCGTACGAACCCGAACCCTCGGTAATGATTCCAGCTGTCTGCCCGCTCCGTGGAGCGGGTGGATCCAGGTGGAGGACCGCCCGGAAAACTGGGATACAGCCATAGCCATAGGCTGTATCCCAGTTTTCCAGGCGTTACTCCCGCGGGCAGACAGCGGGAATCTGCTGCCGAGCGTTCGGGTTCATACGAACCCGAACCTCGACAGGTTCGGACCATCCCTAGCCGGCACCCTTCAGGGGATCCATCCCAAATGAGCTGGAAGTGATATTATACCCTAAAAATCAAACCTCCTGAATGCCGAACTTGCACTTTGACAGCTTAGCGTAGAGGTGATTTTGCCTGAGCAGTTCCATAACTTTGCGGACATGACATATACTGTACTGTATGTGAAGACCAATCTGAAGAAAATATTAAAATATCATCAAGGTATACCACCAAGAAACGACCCAGATATTAACAAAATATATCAGTAACAAGGTGCTGAAACACAGCTGGCACATTACATAACCCAAGTGGCATAACAAGATATTTGAAGTGCCCCTCTGATGTATTGAAGGCAGTTTTCTATTCCTTTATTCTTTTCAGATTATAGGCTCCCTGTAAATCGATCTTGGAAAATCATTGAGCCCACACAATCCGATTAAACAAATCTTGAATGAGGGAGAAGTTGATTCTTGAGTTATTTTATTTCCCGGTAGTCAATACAAGGACGCAACCGGCCATCTTTTTTCCCAACAAAAAAGAATCCTGCACCCAGAGGAGAGCAGGAGGGACAAATATGACCCTTACTCAAACTATCCTTGACATACTCCCTCTCAGGTCTAGACAAACTGAATACTCTCCCCCTAGGCTACTCCACCGAACCCTCCTAAAAAAAATCAGCAAAATCACCTTAAAACTCAGGAATCTCTCCTTCCTTAGGAGAACATTCTGCCAAACTGAAATAAATGCAATGAGAAGCACATCCTGGCCCCCATTCAATGAGTTCCCTGTTAGACCAATCGAACACTGGATTATTTTGATCCAACCAAGGCAAGCCTAAAATAATATCTGAAGACAAGTTTTCCATAATCCAGAAATCAAGCGTTTCAAAATGAACTGACCCCACCTTTACATCAAGATGATGAGTAATGTACCGTACTTTACCCTGAGCCAACGGCGTGAAGTCTGCCCCAGTTATGTTCAACTGACTTTTAAGCTGAAATGGACACGCCCCCAACCTGGACCAAAATGCAGAATTAATAAAATTTGCAGAAGCTCCAGAATAAACATGAGCATACCTGGAGATGCAAATATCTCCCAATATTACGGAAATAGGTAACATCAATTTATTTATCTTTTCGAGAGCTACCTGTGCATCTGAATGACCCCCTTAATAGTCATTCAGGCGCTGGAGTTTTCCAGTGGTGTTCCAGGTCTGGAGGTGCACTCCCGAACTTGACGTCCGGCCTTGCCACAGTACAGACACAGCCAATGCTGTAAGCTAAATGCCCGTCTCTGGAGTGGGGTAAACTACAAGCAAGTCCTTAAGTTGGTCAGAGAGACCCATCTGGAATTGGCAACGCAAAGCAGGATCATTTCAGACGGATGGTACGCACCATTGCCTGAACTCCACACAATACTCCTCCACTGGTCGTTTGCTGTCTTAAGGAGGTCAACTGATGTTCAGCTACCACTGCTCGGTCAGGGACGTCATAAAACAGCCCTATGGCTGTTAAAAAACTTGTCTACTGAGGTTGGTTCTAGAGGGTCAGGGGGTAAAGAAAAAGCCCACTCCTGTGGTGTTGTTTTTAAAAGGGACATGATAATGCCAACTCTTTCATTCTTGTCTTGTCAGAAAAAAAAATTTACACCCTTCCCTGAAGATTCGGAAATTCTTCCGGTCTCCTTTAAATTTTTTTGAGATTGCTGCAGCCAGAGGAGGCAGGGGGGTGGTCATAGTTACCTGTCGGGTTGCAGTCTCCTGTTCTTTGACCAACGTGTTCAGACCCTACATCTGATTAACTAAAGCCTTCATGGCATCCATGATGCTAGTGACCCTCAAAAAATAATGGCTGGCTATTCTGTAAGGGACGGTAAGTCAGGTAGAGGACAGGACAAGACAGTAAGCCCTGAGCTGGAACCCCCCACTGTCCCTACCTACTTGCCTCAGGACAGTCCTAAACAACTGCAGGCAACCATGGTGACGGTCCCTATACTACTAAAGAGGATACACACAACTGAGACAGACAGACAAACACAATAAGCCAAAGTGAACGGACCGGGTCAATAATGGTGGATAGGAAAGGTACAAAATTGGATAACAAATGGATGGTCAGAGTCAAGAAAACAAGGTCAGGACGGGCGGCAGACAGAACAATAGAATGAATCAAGCAGAGGTCAAGGATAGTTAGGAAAACGCTTAGCCTAGACAAACTAATAGCCAGCAACTTGCTGCTGACCACACAGACTATTTATGAGATGGAGTCCCGTCCAGATCCCGATTGGACCAGCACTCGGATAGCAAACACCCTAACTGGCAGAGGCACCGGCCATTCAAGGGAACACGTCTGCTCAGCTGCAGGAATCAGCTAGCAGAGAACAGAGTAACCCTATCCTTGCCAAAAGTCTGAGAGACAAGGCGGGTATGGCTGAATAGATAAAAACAGAGCCCTGTTCACACCAGGTTCAGTGCCTTCTGTGCCGCACGCCCCTTACAGAGGAGTGCAAAGGCACGTTCCTTAGAATGTTACTGTGTTCTGTATCTATTCCTCCACATATATCACTCTCCTCCTCCTCTCTGTAGATACAGGAAGAATATTTTGTCCGTGAGAAATGGATTTTACATGAAACCTAGAAGTGATGGAAGTGAAAACAAGAAGAACTTCCCCTCATATAACCTTCTAGATCAGGACTTCTCAGGCTTCTACTGGGATCTCACCAGCAAGAACATAGTGATACCCAGACCTCATGGGGAGTTGATATTTAGGACAAAACTAGAATGTTATAAATCGGTGTATGTTAGTAAATGAGAGATTGCTGCCGCCAGAGAGAGGCCTGTACACATTGTCAGCGGTGCGCTATGCTATCAGTGTACCACACCACAGAGTCTACATACAGGAGCAGGGACTCCTGGGAATCCTCGGCCTCCCTGCTCCTGTACCTTGGCTCCTTACCATCCAGCTTCTGTTATGAGACCCGGCCCTCAGAATATGGGAAAGAATTAGCAGCGTGTACAGATAATGATGATGAAGAGGAGCGGCAGAAAATGGAGAAGGATTGGATTTATGAGGCAGTCACTGTGGAAATAGTAGGGATATATGAGGTGACAACATAAGAAATCTTTTTGTGGTTTCTCATGGAGGGGGGGGGGGGGGGGTACTCCTGATGTACAAATATTTTGATATATTGCTGGGGTCCTCTTACCAAGTCTTCAGGTCCCCTGCTGAATGCTCCACTACTTCCCAGACAGATTCATCTCTGCAGTGACAGACCACAACAATATATCACAAATATTATTGACTGGAGTCCCCCTTTAATGCCCAGACATCATAGATTCTTTACTTTTACTGCAGTTCCTTATCCTCTGTGCTATGACAGATCAGCTAGAATACAATATAAGGCTGGGTTCACACTATGTATATTTGAGGCTGTATTTGTGAGGCTGTATAGCAACCAAAACCAGGAGTGGATTGAAAACACAGAAAGGCTCTGTTCACATAATGTTGTAATTGAGTGGATGGCAGTGGCGAAATTTGGTGGGGGCAAAGGGGGCGGTCGCCCCCGGGCCCACTCAGGCAGGGGCCCACTGAGGTCTCAGACTGTTAATGCTGTCTGCAAAAGCTATTGCTTTTGCAGACAGCCTTAACACATGTCTGTAGTGGCCGGGGGCCCCAAGAAGGCAACAGCACCTGACAATAGCGGGCCCCCTGCTCCTGAGGGGCCCGCTCAGCTGTCGGATGCAGAGCCCGGCCAGGGCTGGATCTTCTCCCTGCATCTTCCTGCTTCTTCCTCACACGCTGCTGCTGGCCCCTCCCCCTCATACCAGCTCTGTAGGACAGTGAGGGGGAGGGGCCAGCAGCAGCGTGTGAGGAAGAAGGGACCAGCAGCTGGAGGGATCCTCACCGTCTATGGCTGCCAGGGAGAGACTGAAGACGTCCAGCAGCAGCTCTGACAGGAAGTGAGGCTGCCGAGTGCTAGAAGATGTCAGGTACTGAGTGAGGACTGTGAGAGGAGTGACAACACACAGACAGACAGACACAACCCACCCACCCACACCACTGACCAAATGATCAGGAGGAGATATATTATATATATATATATATATATATATATATATATATATATATATATATATATATATATACACACACACAGTATATGTCTCCTGCTGCTCACTTGGTCACTGCTGTTTATATACGGTATGTGTATATAAATATATATATATATATATATATATATATATATATATATGACCAAGTGAGCAGCAGGATATATAAGTGATAAGTGACCGGCAGGATATATATATATATATATATATATATATATATACAGCTCTGACTTGCAACAGCTGGAGGGACTGAGTGTGACATCCTTGCTGTAGTCAGTGTGTAATGGAGGTCACCCAGCTTTCCCAGTGTCCTGTAGTCAGCATAATGGAGGTCACCAAGCTTTCCCAGTATCCTGTCGTCAGTGTCATGGAGGCCACCCAGCTTTCCCAGCATCCTGTATGTCAGTGTGTAATGGAGGTCACCCAGCTTTCCAGCATCTTGTACTTAGTATGATGGAGGTCACCCAGCTTTCCCATCATTTTATAATGGAAGTCACACAGCTTTCCCAGTATCCTGTAGTCGGTATGATGGAGGTCACCCAGCTTTCCCATCATTTTATAATGGAAGTCACACAGCTTTCCCAGTATCCTGTAGTCAGTATGATGGAGGTCACCCAGCTTTTCCAGCAATAGTACTCAGTATGATGGAGACTGCACAAGGGTCTGTACTAGGGATGGTCCGAACCCGCCGAGGTTCGGGTTCGGCTGAACCCGAACGCTCGGCATCGGCATGCAGCAGGAGGACCTCCTGGAAAACTGGGATACAGCCTATGGCTATGGCTGTATCCCAGTTTTCCAGGTGTTCCTCCCGCTGGATCCGCCCGCTGCACGGAGCGGGAAGACATCGGTAATCATTGCGGATGGTTCGGGTTCGTACGAACTCTGTTCGGACCATCCCTAGTCTGTACTAAACAGAGGAGGAGAGGAGTGTACTACACACGGGGGCATTACTATACAGAAGCCTACACCCCAGAGAGGGGGGGCAATACCACAGAGAGGCCTATACTACACAGAGGCTGCATAGAGGGGGCTACACTACAGAGAGGCCTATACTACACAGAGGCTGCATAGAGGGGGCTACACTACAGGGGAGTTTGTATAGAGATGAGGATAATGCTGGAGCGAGGAGCCTAAAATGTCTCTCTAGCAGATCCTGTGGAGACAAGTCATGGTCGGAAAAGTCTTCATGATGGCCGGGGCCAGATGGAGACCAAAGGAAAAGTGAACAACCTTGAATATAAAAAAAATAAATAAAAAAAATCGCAATCCATGCAGAGAAGCCGCCTTCTGTGAGTGACTGAATGATGTTTTTGTATTTGGTAGAACACCGCTCTATGCCGTAATTAACACACTGCTTCTTCCAAGTAACCCCAATCTTCATGAAAGCCCCCCTTCCTTCCCCAGTGCTGAACTGAGTAAGGTCCGGGGGCCAAAGGCCCCCCACATCGACTCTGATCCCTAGCCTTCCTCCTCATGCAGCACCCACACTCTCTCAGAGGCCATGCTAACTTGTGTCCCTATATAGAGCTCTTACCATGGTGAACGCTCTCCCTCCCTCTACTGCTTAGCCCTTACCACATTTTCACAAGCGCCCCCAACACATTTGACCCCCTTGCTGTACCTGCTCCATCATGTAGTTGCAAATGCAGGTATCTATACACCTTATGCTAAAGTAAGTTAAAGGGGTACTCCAGCAATTTTTATTTTTTAAAATTAACTGGTTTCAGAAACTTATATAGATTTATAAATTACCTCTGTTTCAAAATCTCAAGTCTTCCAGTACTTATCAGATAGATAGATAGATAGATAGATAGATAGATAGATAGATAGATAGGAGATAGATAGATAGATAGATAGATAGATAGATAGATAGATAGATAGATAGATAGATAGATAGGAGATAGATAGATAGATAGGAGATAGATAGGAGATAGATAGATAGATAGATAGGAGATAGATAGATAGGAGATAGATAGGAGATAGATAGGAGATAGATAGATAGATAGATAGATAGGAGATAGATAATAGATAGATAGATAGTAGATAGATAGATAGATAGATAGATAGGAGATAGATAGGAGATAGATAGGAGATAGATAGATAGATAGGAGATAGATAGATAGAAGATAGATAGGAGATAGATAGATAGATAGATAGATAGATAGATAGATAGATAGATAGATAGGAGATAGATAATAGATAGATAGATAGTAGATAGATAGATAGGAGATAGATAGATAGATAGATAGTGAGATAGATAGATAGATAGATAGGAGATAGATAGTGAGATAGATAGATAAATAGGAGATAGATAGGAGATAGATAGATAGGAGATAGATAGATAGATAGATAGATAGATAGATAAATAGGAGATAGATAGATAGATAGGATAGAAGTGGATATCTAGCAGCTCATCACATATCTTTGATTGTACATACATGTATAATCACAACCAACTCACCCCTTTTAATGTCTAAAAGCATATTACCTATACCACTATTATTTTTAGGCAAAGATAATCTGGTTAAAAGGGTTCTCTAGAATTAAAAGAAAAACAGCATATTTGTTTTCTTCCAAAAACAGCGCCACCCCTGCTCTTAGGTTGTGTGCGGTATCACAACTTGGCTCCATACACTTTAGTCGAATACCACACACAAACTGAGGACAAGAGTGGTGCTGTCTGTGGAAGAAGGCAGCTATATTTTTCTAATCTTAAGCCCTTTTACTTTTTTTGTGGTTCTATATTTCAGATGTAGAAACCTCTTACACGGCTCTTTATCCTTATTCACTATAAGAAATGTAGAAGAATATTCCCTTTATTATTCAGAAATCCGTGTCACCTGCTGAGATTTCCTATGGGTAACAATGGTTGGGGGCCCACTTAGACTCACTCGCCCCCCCTAGGCTGAACCCCTAGCTACGCCCCTGGTGGATGGCCATCATTTAATGGCAAATATTTGCTGTTATTTTAAAACAACGGCTGTGGTATTGAAATCATGGCCGTTATTTACTGTTATATGGCGGCCATCCACTCAATTTCAACATTGTGTGAACAGATCCTTTCTGTGTTTTCAAACCACTCCTGGTTTTGGTTGCTATGAGGACCTGACATGAGGACCAAATACAGCCTCAAATATACATAGTGTGAACCCAGCCTAATACTGGAATGTACTATACCTCTAAATATAATACTGCCACATGATGTGTCCCCTGAATTCTGCCACATATTGTGCATCTAAATATAATACTTCCAAATACTGCACCCCTGAATATACTACTGCTTCATACTGTACCCCTTTAATATAATAATGCCACATACTGTACCCCTGAAAATAATGCCACGTACTGTACCTCTACATATAATACTGCCTAAAACTGTACCTCTAAAGTTAATACTGCCACATACTCTATCTCTAAATATAATATTGCCACATACCGTACCCCGGAATATAATTCTGCCACATACTGTACCTTGGAAAATGGGGGACATCATGTAATGTGTGGAAAGGCTAACGGGAGGGAGGCAGTTGACAGTTGAAAGCTCCGCCGCAAAATTCCGCTCAGTGTGAACTGGCCCTAAGCGTATAAGGTGTAATTCCCCACACTATATCAGGAAAACGGGATGTTACATCCTCTAGATGTGCAGAGCTGGTGGACACAGACGTATTCTGTTTCTATGCAGGACACAAAAACATAAGATATTGCAGCTCTATACCCCCGACATGTCACAGAATGGCCCCAACATTGTCCCCAACATTATCTGCAATAAATGACACCATAAGACATTAGATTGTTACTCCTCATCCCTCTGTGTGATTCTTGTATTTCTTGTCTCTACAGCCAGAGATCACTTTATAGACCGACACAGAGAAGATCTGATTGGCCGAATAAAAAATGTAGAACCAGTTATAGATGATCTGTACAGCAATAATCTGCTGACTAGAGAAGAGCGGGATTATATAATGGAAATACCAGCGCCTTACCTCATGATAAAACGCCTGTATAATATTATGAAATGCTATGATGAGAAGGAGAAGGGGATGGTCTATGACGCCTTGTATAAATACAATTCTATGGACTTCCATGGTTTCCATTCATTTCCTATAAGTAAGTGTTACTGAGATCTGTATCTATCTGGGGGCACACTACAAATACCGATACATTTCTTTTCTGTTTCTAACACAATGGAATAAATCGGTGTATGTTAGTAAATCTGAGATTACTGCAGGCAGAGAGAGGCCTGTACACATTGTCAGCCGTGCGCTATGCTATGCTGCCAGGAATTGATTGCCAGCCATATCCAACTCTCTCAGCCTATCACCACTCTGTTCTAGAAGGTTCCAACCTATGGAACTTTAAGTTTCTTCAATTTTCATTCCACTGTAATTAGCCTGATCTTAGTCCTTAAAGGGATATTGTCACCCTTCTTTCCAGCACCATTCTGAAGCTTATATTCTGAACATTTCATATCTTGCTGTATAAAGGATTTCTTGGTTGTCTCCACAGGATAGGGGAAAAGTAAGATTGCGGGGGTTTGAATTCTGTCCCCCCCCCCTTTCCCGATCTCCGTATTGGGTCACAGCTCTTGTGTTATGAATACAGCTGCAGGTACGGCATGTGACCTGTGGCTCTATTCATTCCTATGGAAGTGCCAGAGAGAAGCCAAGTACAGTGCTGTTCTGGCTTACTTGGCTGTGCGGGCAAAATTAACCTTTCCCCTATGAAAAGTTAATTTTGGCCTGACAACCTCTTTAAGAGGGGCAACTACAAGTAAACAGGAGTCAGCTTATCTACATCTGGGGTGACTATCTTTTTCAATTATTAGTAACGAAGGCCTCTCAACTCTAAAGGACTATCCCCAGCTTATTGGTTAAGTTGTGTCTAAGCCAAAATACCCCACTGACTTCTGCTCAATCTTCTTCATCCGGCACTCTGTGATACCTTTCTGCAAGAGCCGGTATTGACTGCGAGTACGGGTATCTTAAATCAAAAGTCCAGTGTGTGTTTGCGACCCAGGGAGGGCATATCACTCTGAGCTCCGCAACAAGTGCTGCAGCGTACCGCCACTGACGAAACTATAGGGGTCACAGGGGCCGAACTTGCTACCAGGCCCCTCAGCAGGGGGTGGCCGCAGGGCCATCCATTACCTCATTATATACAGCTGTCGCTGCACCGCTGGGTCACACAGACCCAGCAATACAGCTAGCACCTTGAACAGCTGTTTGGATCAGGGGAAGAGACAGAATAGATGCAAGGAGGATGGGAGCAGGGGTAGACTTGTCTGTAGACGGAAAGGAGAAGGAAGGGCGCTACAGCAGGAAAACAGCCTACCCCTACCCCTCCTTAGCTATGTGTGCTTTTGGCCTGAGAACTGATATTCTGTGGCTGTAGCTGCTGGTAGGGACTGTTTTTTTCTCCTTTTAAGAGTGGCTCACATGTACAGTGTGCCTCCCATGTGCCCCTAATGTACACTGTGCCTCCCATTAACTCTGTGCCTCCCATGTACACTGAGCCTCCCATTTACTCTGAGCCCCTCATGTACACTGTGTCTCCCAATTACACTCAACCTCCCATGTGCTCTTTGCCCCTCGTGTACACTGTCCCTCCCATCAGGGGTTGGCTGCCAAACTTTAGCCTGGGAGGCAAGCACACAGCAGTGGCCCATGAGTAGCGAACTATCGTCAAGGCACATATACTTAAAGGAGAAATCTTGCCAAACCTAAACATCCCAAGCCGCCAGGGGGTGAATGAAACATAGTAAATAATCCATACTTACCTGTCCCTGTGCCCCCATAGTGCAGCGTCACTGCTCACAGACCGGCCTCCTACAGCTCCTGGTCCTGCAGTGTCACATACTGGGGCGAGTGGGTACTTCCCGCCGGGACATGACAATGCGGGAGAAACGGGATAATGGCAAATGTGAGAGAGCTGTGAACCCTGTGCTGCATGGGCACTGGGGTGGGTAAGTATAGGTTCTTTTTTATGTTTTTTACCCCCACCCCTGCCGAACCATGTGTTTTTTTTTATAAGGCCATAGTTTAATCTGCTCTGGATTGGATTTTACCTGGTAAGGACATTGAAATCATACTATTACTGACCAAACCCTGTATACTAATATTACCAATAATACTAGTATACAAGGGACAAATAATACCACCACACCATGACCACATACTACAATCATACACTGCATTATAAATGGTTACTTAAAAATACTGTCACACCACGAGCATTACTACTATACTGGTACTACACTCCACCACACAGGTGCCAATATTCCCCTATCCAGTGACCAAATAGAAGTAAATATCAGCTGTACACAAGCTCTGTATACCATATAAGTACAGTGCAGAGACATCCAGTGACTCACAGGTGACGCCTTCTCTGATCAGAGTCAGTTAGGTTTCCTTTTCTTTTCTATCATGAAGACTTCTTATAAACCACAAATCATCTCAGTAGTATCTGCCAGACAAACACCTTCAGCACCTTACTTTTACAGCACCTTTAACTACCTCTATACAAACTCTCCATCACGGTGCCCCTAAACAGTAGCAGAGACTTCTTTGAAGACCAACCTGTAGTCATTTGCCTTTTCTGAGCCTCTATCTATAGTTGGGTTCCTTCTTTATGTCTGTATCAGTAGTTAGGATTCATTGTTGTGTCTTCATCTGTAATGAGAACCCCTCTTTGTGCCCCATCTGTTGTTGTGCCAACTCACTTTTCCATTATCTGTAGTTAGGCCCCTCTTTGGGCCCTCATCGCTAGTTGGGTCCCTTACTTTGTGCCCCCATCTGCAGTTAGCCCCCTTCCCTCTTTTTTGCTAAGTGAATGGTACACCTTTGTCCTAATGAACTGTCCCCCTGGATAAACTGTGCCTATTATGAACTGTGTCTATAATAAATAGTGCCACTGTCCCTGTACTATACTGTGCCCACAATGTACTGTACCATGGTCCTCTATAATGTACAGTAACACTGTCTTTTAATGTACTGTACCACTGTCCTCTAATGTACTGTACCACTTTCCCCTCTAATGTACTGTACCACTGCCCCCTCTAATGTACTGTACCACTGTCCTCTAATGTACTGTACCACTGTCCTCTCTAATGTACTGTACCACTGTCCTCTCTAATGTACTGTACCACTGTCCTCTAATGTACTGTACCACTGTCCTCTCTAATGTACTGTACCACTGTCCTCTCTAATGTACTGTACCACTGTCCTCTCTAATGTAATGTACCACTGTCTCCTCTAATGTACAGTACCACTGTCCTCTAATGTACTGTACCACTGCCCTCTCTAATGTACTGTACCACTTTCCCCTCTAATGTACTGTCCCACTGCCCCCTCTAATGTACTGTACCACTTTCCCCTCTAATGTACTGTACCACTGCCCCCTTTAATGTACTGTACCACTGTCCTCTAATGTACTGTACCAATGTCCTCTCTAATGTACTGTACCACTGTCCTCTCTAATGTACTGTACCACTGTCCTCTAATGTACTGTACCACTGTCCTCTATAATGTACTGTACCACTGTCCTCTAATGTACTGTACCACTGTCCTCTAATGTACTGTATCACTGTCCTCTAATGTACTGTACCACTGTCTTCTAATGTACTGTACCACTGCCCTCTCTAATGTACTGTGCCACTGCCCCCTCTAATGTACTGTACCACTGTCCCCTCTAATGTACTGTACCACTGTTCTCTAATGTACTGTACCACTGTCCTCTCTAATGTACTGTACCACTTTCCCCTCTAATGTACTGTCCCACTGCCCCCTCTAATGTACTGTACCACTTTCCCCTCTAATGTACTGTACCACTGCCCCCTTTAATGTACTGTACCACTGTCCTCTAATGTACTGTACCACTGTCCTCTAATGTACTGTACCACTGTCCTCTAATGTACTGTACCAATGTCCTCTCTAATGTACTGTACCACTGTCCTCTCTAATGTACTGTACCACTGTCCTCTAATGTACTGTACCACTGTCCTCTATAATGTGCTGTACCACTGTCCTCTAATGTACTGTACCACTGTCCTCTAATGTACTGTAACTTTGTCCTCTCTAATGTTCTGTACCACTGTCCTCTCTACTGTACTGTACCACTGCCCCCTCTAATGTACTGTACCACTGTCCTCTAATGTACTGTACCACTGCCCTCTCTAATGTACTGTGCCACTGCCCCCTCTAATGTACTGTACCACTGTCCCCTCTAATGTACTGTACCACTGTCCTCTCTAATGTACTGTACCACTGTTCTCTAATGTACTGTACCACTGTCCTCTCTAATGTACTGTACCACTGTCCTCTCTAATGTACTGTACCACTGTCCCCTCTAATGTACTGTACCACTGTCCTCTGATGTACTGTAACACTGTCCTCTAATGTACTGTAACACTGTCCTCTCTAATATACTGTACCACTGTCCTCTAATGTACTGTAACACTGTCCTCTCTAATGTACTGTAACACTGTCCTCTCTAATGTGCTGTACCACTGTCCTCTAATGTACTGTACCACTGTCCTCTAATGTACTGTAACTTTGTCCTCTCTAATGTTCTGTACCACTGTCCTCTCTACTGTACTGTACCACTGCCCCCTCTAATGTACTGTACCACTGCCCCCTCTAATGTACTGTACCACTGTCCTCTCTAATGTACTGTACCACTGTCCTCTCTAATGTCCTGTACCACTGTCCCCTCTAATGTACTGTACCACTGTCCTCTCTAATGTACTGTACCACTGTCCTCTAATGTACTGTACCACTGTCTTCTAATGTACTGTAACACTGTCCTCTAATGTACTGTAACACTGTCCTATAATATACTGTACCACTGTCCTCTAATGTACTGTAACACTGTCCTCTCTAATGTGCTGTAACACTGTCCTCTCTAATGTGCTGTACCACTGTCCTCTAATGTACTGTATCACTGTCCTCTAATGTACTGTACCACTGTCCTCTAATGTACTGTACCACTGTCCTCTAATGTACTGTACCACTGTCCTCTAATGTACTGTAACTTTGTCCTCTCTAATGTTCTGTACCACTGTCCTCTCTACTGTACTGTACCACTGCCCCCTCTAATGTACTGTACCACTGCCCCCTCTAATGTACTGTACCACTGTCCTCTCTAATGTACTGTACCACTGTCCTCTCTAATGTACTGTACCACTGTCCCCTCTAATGTACTATACCACTGTCCTCTAATGTACTGTACCACTGTCCCCTCTAATGTACTGTACCACTGTCCTCTGTAATGTCCTGTACCACTGTCCCCTCTAATGTCCTGTACCACTGTCCCCTCTAATGTACTGTACCACTGTCCTCTCTAATGTACTGTACCACTGTCTTCTAATGTACTGTAACACTGTCCTCTAATGTACTGTAACACTGTCCTCTCTAATATACTGTACCACTGTCCTCTAATGTACTGTAACACTGTCCTCTCTAATGTACTGTAACACTGTCCTCTCTAATGTGCTGTACCACTGTCCTCTAATGTACTGTACCACTGTCCTCTAATGTACTGTAACTTTGTCCTCTCCAATGTTCTGTACCACTGTCCTCTCTAATGTACTGTACCACTGTCCCCTCTAATGTACTATACCACTGTCCTCTCTAATGTACTGTACCACTGTCCCCTCTAATGTACTGTACCACTGTCTCCTCTAATGTACTGTACCACTGTCATCTAATGTACTGTACCACTGTCCCCTAATGTACTGTACCGCTGCCCCCTCTAATGTATTGTACCACTGTCCTCTCTAATGTACTGTACCACTGTCCCCTCTAATGTACTGTACCACTGTCTCCTCTAATGTACTGTACCACTGTCTCCTCTAATTTACTGTACCACTGTCCTCTAATGTACTGTACCACTGTCCTCTCTAATGTACTGTACCACTGTCCCCTCTAATGTACTGTACCACTGTCTCCTCTAATGTACTGTACCACTGTCCTCTCTAATGTACTGTACCATTGCCCCCTCTAATGTACAGTACCATTGTCCTCTCTAATGTACTGTACCACTGACCCCCTAAATCATTGTTTCCCAACCAGTGGCTCCTCAGCTGTTCCTAAACTACAACCTCCATTATGACAGCAGGACATGATGGGAGTTCTAGTCTTGCAGCGACTAGAGGGTCACATGTTGGAGAACACTATACTAAATAAACTGCCCCCCTAAATTATTGTTTCCCTACCAGTGGCAAAACTACAATACCCATTGTACTGTACCACTGTCCTCTCTAATGTACTGTACCACTGTCCCCTCTAATGTACTATACCACTGTCCCCTCTAATATACTGTACCACTGTCCTCTCTAATGTACTGTACCACTGTCCCCTCTAATGTACTGTACCACTGTCCCCTCTAATGTACTGTACCACTGTCCTCTCTAATGTACTGTACCACTGTCCTCTAATGTGCTGTACCACTGTCCTCTCTAATGTACTGTACCACTCTCTCCTCTAATGTACTGTACCACTGTCTCCTCTAATGTACTGTACCACTGTCTCCTCTAATGTACTGTACCACTGTCATCTAATGTACTGTACCACTGTCCCCTAATGTACTGTACCGCTGCCCCCTCTAATGTATTGTACCACTGTCCTCTCTAATGTACTGTAACACTGTCCCCTCTAATGTACTGTACCACTGTCTCCTCTAATGTACTGTACCACTGTCTCCTCTAATGTACTGTACCACTGTCCTCTCTAATGTACTGTACCACTGTCCCCTCTAATGTACTGTACCACTGTCTCCTCTAATGTACTGTACCACTGTCCTCTCTAATGTACTGTACCATTGCCCCCTCTAATGTACAGTACCACTGTCCTCTAATGTACTGTATCATTGTCCTCTCTAATGTACTGTACCACTGTCCTCTAATGTACTGTACCACTGTCCCCTAATGTACTGTACCACTGTCCTCTCTAATGTACTGTACCACTGTCTCCTCTAATGTACTGTACCACTGTCCTCTAATGTACTGTACCACTGTCCCCTCTAATGTACTGTACCACTGTCTCCTCTAATGTACTGTACCACTGTCCTCTCTAATGTACTGTACCATTGCCCCCTCTAATGTACAGTACCATTGTCCTCTCTAATGTACTGTACCACTGACCCCCTAAATCATTGTTTCCCAACCAGTGGCTCCTCAGCTGTTCCTAAACTACAACCTCCATTATGACAGCAGGACATGATGGGAGTTCTAGTCTTGCAGCGACTAGAGGGTCACATGTTGGAGAACACTATACTAAATAAACTGCCCCCCTAAATTATTGTTTCCCTACCAGTGGCAAAACTACAATACCCATTGTACTGTACCACTGTCCTCTCTAATGTACTGTACCACTGTCCCCTCTAATGTACTATACCACTGTCCCCTCTAATATACTGTACCACTGTCCTCTCTAATGTACTGTACCACTGTCCCCTCTAATGTACTGTACCACTGTCCCCTCTAATGTACTGTACCACTGTCCTCTCTAATGTACTGTACCACTGTCCTCTAATGTGCTGTACCACTGTCCTCTCTAATGTACTGTACCACTCTCTCCTCTAATGTACTGTACCACTGTCTCCTCTAATGTACTGTACCACTGTCTCCTCTAATGTACTGTACCACTGTCATCTAATGTACTGTACCACTGTCCCCTAATGTACTGTACCGCTGCCCCCTCTAATGTATTGTACCACTGTCCTCTCTAATGTACTGTACCACTGTCCCCTCTAATGTACTGTACCACTGTCTCCTCTAATGTACTGTACCACTGTCTCCTCTAATGTACTGTACCACTGTCCTCTCTAATGTACTGTACCACTGTCCCCTCTAATGTACTGTACCACTGTCTCCTCTAATGTACTGTACCACTGTCCTCTCTAATGTACTGTACCATTGCCCCCTCTAATGTACAGTACCACTGTCCTCTAATGTACTGTATCATTGTCCTCTCTAATGTACTGTACCACTGTCCTCTAATGTACTGTACCACTGTCCCCTAATGTACTGTACCACTGTCCTCTCTAATGTACTGTACCACTGTCTCCTCTAATGTACTGTACCACTGTCCTCTAATGTACTGTACCACTGTCTGCTCTAATGTACTGTACTACTGTCCTCTCTTATGTACTGTACCACTGTCCCCTCTAATGTACTGTACCACTGTCTCCTCTAATGTACTGTACCACTGTCCTCTCTAATGTACTGTACCATTGCCTCCTCTAATGTACATTACCACTGTCCTCTAATGTACTGTATCATTGTCCTCTCTAATGTACTGTACCACTGACCCCCTAATGTACTGTACCACTGACCCCCTAAATCATTGTTTCCCAACCAGTGGCTCCTCAGCTGTTCCTAAACTACAACCTCCATTATGACAGCAGGACATGATGGGAGTTCTAGTCTTGCAGCGACTAGAGGGTCACATGTTGGAGAACACTATACTAAATAAACTGCCCCCCTAAATTATTGTTTCCCTACCAGTGGCAAAACTACAATACCCATTGTACTGTACCACTGTCCTCTCTTATGTACTGTACCACTGTCCTCTCTAATGTACTGTACCACTGCCCCCTTTAATGTACTGTACCACTTTCCCCCCTAATGTACTGTACCACTGCCCCCTCTAATGTACTGTACCACTGTCCTCTAATGTACTGTACCACTGTCCTCTAATGTACTGTACCACTGTGCTCTCTAATGTACTGTACCACTGTCTATAATGTACTGTACCACTGTCCTCTCTAATGTACTGTACCACTGTCCTCTCTAATGTACTGTACCACTGTCCTCTAATGTACTGCACCACTGCCCTCTCTAATGTACTGTACCACTTTCCCCTCTAATGTACTGTACCACTGTCCTCTCTAATGTACTGTACCACTGTCCCCTCTAATGTACTGTACCAATGTCCTCTCTAATGTACTATACCACTGTCCTCTCTAATGTACTGTACCAATGTCCTCTAATGTACTGTACCACTGTCCTCTCTAATGTACTGTACCATTGTCCTCTCTAATGTACTGTACCACTGTCCTCTATAATGTACTGTACCGCTGCCCTCTCTAATGTACTGTACCACTGTCCTCTCTAATGTACTGTACCACTTTCTCCTCTAGTGTACTGTACCACTGTCCCCTCTAATGTACTGTACCACTGTCCTCTAATGTACTGTACCACTGTCCCCTCTAATGTACTGTACCACTGTCCTCTAATGTACTGTACCACTGTCCTCCCTAATGTACTGTACCACTGCCCCCTCTAATGTACTGTACCACTGTCCTCTAATGTACTGTACCACTGTTCTCTCTAATGTACTGTACCACTGTCTCCTCTAATGTACTGTACCACTGTCCCCTAATGTACTGTACCACTGTCCTCTCTAATTTACTGTACCACTGTCACCTCTAATGTACTGTACCACTGTCTCCTCTAATGTACTGTACCACTGTCCCCTAATGTACTGCACCACTGTCCTCTCTAATGTACTGTACCACTGTCCTCTCTAATGTACTGTACCACTGTCCCCTCTAATGTACTGTACCACTGTCCTCTAATGTACTGTACCACTGTCCCCTCTAATGTACTATACCACTGTCCTCTAATGTAATGTACCACTGTCCCCTCTAATATACTGTACCACTGTCCTCTGTAATGTACTGTACCACTGTCCCCTCTAATGTCCTGTACCACTGTCCCCTCTAATGTACTGTAACACTGTCCTCTCTAATGTACTGTACCACTGTCCTCTAATGTACTGTAACACTGTCCTCTCTAATGTTCTGTACCACTGTCCTCTCTAATGTACTGTACCACTGTCCTCTCTAATGTACTGTACCACTGTCCCCTCTATTGTACTATGCCACTGTCCCCTCTAATATACTGTACCACTGTCCTCTGTAATGTACTGTACCACTGTCCTCTAATGTACTGTATCATTGTCCTCTCTAATGTACTGTACCACTGACCCCCTAATGTACTGTACCACTGACCCCCTAAATCATTGTTTCCCAACCAGTGGCTCCTCAGCTGTTCCTAAACTACAACCTCCATTATGACAGCAGGACATGATGGGAGTTCTAGTCTTGCAGCGACTAGAGGGTCACATGTTGGAGAACACTATACTAAATAAACTGCCCCCCTAAATTATTGTTTCCCTACCAGTGGCAAAACTACAATACCCATTGTACTGTACCACTGTCCTCTCTTATGTACTGTACCACTGTCCTCTCTAATGTACTGTACCACTGCCCCCTTTAATGTACTGTACCACTTTCCCCCCTAATGTACTGTACCACTGCCCCCTCTAATGTACTGTACCACTGTCCTCTAATGTACTGTACCACTGTCCTCTAATGTACTGTACCACTGTGCTCTCTAATGTACTGTACCACTGTCTATAATGTACTGTACCACTGTCCTCTCTAATGTACTGTACCACTGTCCTCTCTAATGTACTGTACCACTGTCCTCTAATGTACTGTACCACTGTCCTCTAATGTACTGTACCACTGCCCTCTCTAATGTACTGTACCACTTTCCCCTCTAATGTACTGTACCAATGTCCTCTCTAATGTACTATACCACTGTCCTCTCTAATGTACTGTACCAATGTCCTCTAATGTACTGTACCACTGTCCTCTCTAATGTACTGTACCACTGTCCTCTCTAATGTACTGTACCACTGTCCTCTATAATGTACTGTACCGCTGCCCTCTCTAATGTACTGTACCACTGTCCTCTCTAATGTACTGTACCACTTTCTCCTCTAATGTACTGTACCACTGTCCCCTCTAATATACTGTACCACTGTCCTCTAATGTACTGTACCACTGTCCTCTAATGTACTGTACCACTGTCCCCTCTAATGTACTGTACCACTGTCCCCTCTAATGTACTGTACCACTGTCCTCTAAAGTACTGTGCCACTGTCCTCCCTAATGTACTGTACCACTGTCACCTCTAATGTACTGTACCACTGTCCTCTATAATGTACTGTACCACTGTCCTCTCTAATGTACTGTACCACTTTCCCATCTAATGTTCTGTACCACTGTCCTCTAATGTACTGTACCTCTGTCCCCTCTAATGTACTGTACCACTATCCCCTCTAATGTACTGTACCACTGTCCCCTCTAATGTACTGTACCACTGTCCTCTCTAATGTACTGTACCACTGTCCTCTCTAACGTACTGTACCACTGTCCCCTCTAATGTACTGTACCACTGTCCCCTCTAATGTACTGTACCACTGTCCTCTCTAATGTACTGTACCACTGTCCTCTAATGTACTGTACCACTGTTTTCTCTAATGTACTGTACCACTGCCCTCTAATGTACTGTACCACTGTCCTCTAATGTACTGTGCCACTGTCACCTCTAATGTACTGCGCCACTGTCCTCTAATGCACTATATTACTGTCCTCTCTAATGTGCTGTATCACTGCCCCCTCTAATGTACTGTACCACTGTCCTCTCTAATGTACTGTACCACTGCCCCCTCTAATGTACTGTACCACTGTCCTCTAATGTACTGTACCACTGTCCCCTCTAATGTACTGTACCACTGTCTCCTCTAATGTACTGTACCACTGTCCCCTAATGTACTGTACCACTGTCCTCTCTAATTTACTGTACCACTGTCACCTCTAATGTACTGTACCACTGTCTCCTCTAATGTACTGTACCACTGTCCCCTAATGTACTGCACCACTGTCCTCTCTAATGTACTGTACCACTGTCCTCTCTAATGTACTGTACCACTGTCCCCTCTAATGTACTGTACCACTGTCCTCTAATGTACTGTACCACTGTCCCCTCTAATGTACTATACCACTGTCCTCTAATGTAATGTACCACTGTCCCCTCTAATATACTGTACCACTGTCCTCTGTAATGTACTGTACCACTGTCCCCTCTAATGTCCTGTACCACTGTCCCCTCTAATGTACTGTAACACTGTCCTCTCTAATGTACTGTACCACTGTCCTCTAATGTACTGTAACACTGTCCTCTCTAATGTTCTGTACTACTGTCCTCTCTAATGTACTGTACCACTGTCCTCTCTAATGTACTGTACCACTGTCCCCTCTATTGTACTATGCCACTGTCCCCTCTAACATACTGTACCACTGTCCTCTGTAATGTACTGTACCACTGTCCCCTCTAATGTACTGTACCACTGTCCTCTCTAATGTACTGTACCACTGTCCTCTAATGTGCTGTAACACTGTCCTCTCTAATGTACTGTACCACTGTCCTCTAATGTACTGTACCACTGTCCTCTAATGTTCTGTACCACTGTCCTCTCTAATGTACTGTACCACTGTCCTCTCTAATGTACTGTACCACTGTTCCCTCTAATGTACTGTACCACTGTCCTCTCTAATGTACTGTACCACTGTCCCCTAATGTACTGTACCACTGTCCTCTAATGTACTGTACCACTGTCCTCTCTAATGTACTGTACCACTGTCCCCTCTAATGTACTGTACCAGTCTCCTCTAATGTACTGTACCACTGTTCTCTAATGTACTGTAACACTGTCCTCTAATGTACTGTACCACTGTCCTCTAATGTACTGTACCACTTTCCCCTCTAATGTACTGTACCACTGTCCCCTCTAATGTACTGTACCACTGTCCCCTCTAATGTACTGTACCACTGTCCCCTAATGTACTGTACCACTGTCCCCTAATGTACTGTACCACTGTCCTCTCTAATGTACTGTACCACTGTCCTCTCAAATGTACTTTACCACTGTCCTCTAATGTACTGTACCACTGTCTCCTCTAATGTACTGTACCATTGCCCCCTCTAATGTACTGTACCACTGACCCCCTAATGTACTGTACCACTGACCCCCTAAATCATTGTTTCCCAACCAGTGGCTCCTCATCTGTTCCTAAACTACAACCTCCATTATGACAGCCGGACATGATGGGAGTTCTAGTCTTGCAGCGACTAGAGGGTCACATGTTGGAGAACACCATACTAAATAAACTGCCCCCCTAAATTATTGTTTCCCTACCAGTGGCAAAACTACAATACCCATTGTACCCTACTAGCAGAGCATGATGAGAGTTGAAGTTTGGTAACAGCTGAGGAGCCACTGGATAGGAAGCAATAATTTAGGGGTACAGTTCATTTAGTGTGGTGTTCTCCAACATGTGACCCTCCTGCTGTTCTTAAACTATAATCCCCATTATCTCCTGCCAGAAGGGCATAATGGGAGTTGTAGTTTGGTAACAGCTGAGGAGCCACTGGATAGGAAGCAATGATATAGAGGTACAGTTTGTGACCCCACTGCTGTTCCTAGTTCGTTTTGCACTAACTGAGGAGTCACATGAGTCACTACTAAATAAACTGTACTTCTAAATGATTGCTTTCTAAGGGTCCTATTACACTGAGCGATTTTTAACGACTTACGATAAACGATCGCAAATGAGATTGTTTATCGTTAACCTGAAATCGTTCACCATATTACACAGAACGATAATCGTTAGTTACGATCGTTACTATGATCGTTATTCCTTCTGATCCCAGAAAAACAATGAACAATGTGCAATTACACTGACCGATTAGTGAAAAAATGCGGCACTTGAGCGAACGAACGTGAAATTACAGTGAACGATTAACAATAATTTTAGGTTCAGATCTAAGTCAACAATCAATGACATATACGAACAATTTTTTTGATTGTTGCGAACATTCGGACGATTTAACGATTTTTCGCACAATAATAGTTCCATGTAATAGGGCCCTAACAGTGGCTCCTCAGCTGTTACCAAACTACAATTCTCATCATGACCTGCCAGCAGGATACAATGGAAGTTGTAGTTCTGCAATAACTGGAGAGTCACATGTTGCAGAACAAAGCACAATGCCCTCAAGTGTACTAGGGGGGATCGGCCCGGGGGGCTTACTTTATGCCACCCTGCCCCCTCCCCTTGCTTCCCATGTACACTGTGCCCCACATGTTCACTGTGCCCCTCATATACACTGTGACTTTCACGTACGTTGTGCCTCCCATGTACACTGTGGCCCTCATATACTCTGTGCCCCTAATGTACACTGTGTCCGTCATCTACACTGTTACCTGATGTACATTGTGCTTCCCATGAACACTGTGCACCTCACCTACACTGTGCCTCCTATTTACACAGTGCACCCAATTTACCCTGAGTCTCCCATGTACACTGTGCCTCCCATGTACACTGTGCCCCCCACGTACACTGTGCCTTCCATGTACACTGTGCCTTCCATGTACACTGTACCTTCCATGTACACTTTGGCTTCAATGTATACTGTGCCTCCCATGTACTGTATACTGTGCCCCTCATGTACACTGTGCTACTCATGTACACTGTGCCTCCCATGTATACTGTGCTCCTCATGTAAACTGTGCCTCCCATGTTCGGTGCTGTATGTGTGGTGAGGTACAGGTATAGGTGTTGTTGTGACAACTCAGCCAAAGATGGTATTGTCGGGATGCTAGTGCTTGTCTAGCACACAGGTCTGATTGGTATCTGCTTTGTGTTGTGGCTGTCTGTAATCCCCAAATGGTCTGTGACCTGCCGGGTTGTAATGGGTCCCTTGGGCTCTTGTCATGGTAGTCCTCAGTGGCAACTGACCCACCGGGACTATGAGTACCGCCACCCACAGAAAGGGAAAAAATGACCCAAGGTGTGCGGTTTGTGTGTGTATGGGTGCTAGTGCAGACAAAGTGTGACGGAGTCTCAGCGATATAAAAATATAACGGTTTTACTGTGCAGTCTTTCAGTAGTACAACAAACTGTAGTAGAATAGATAAATCTTCACTTAGACTTTAGTGCGCAACTCGTTTGTGCTTGCAGAGGTGCTTGGAAAAGTAGAGTAGAAGAGAGTAAGTTGCAGTGGTGCTTGAAGAGTTGAGTAGAGGAGAAGAGGTGGTTGAAGGAGCCCTGACCCAATGTAATAATGTACTCTGACGGAACTTTAAAGAGATACTGTTGAGTGAGAAGTTTACTTGTACCTATGTTTAGACTTTGGTCTGACCACCTCCTGCTTTACAGTGTCGAGTTACCCGTCCTAATAGGGTGATATAAGCCCCATTCGTGGTTAGCTGGGTGAAGCGAAGTTCCCGGAGGTGTCCCAGTTACCATCACTGCAAGATAGGATACGTAGACCTTCCTTGGTAGCTTTGTCCTATCCAGGCTACTTCCTCTTGTGTTTCAGTATACTGCTCCCCCGCATTGTTTATTAAAACACTAATTGCTCTTATGCAAATGAGTTGCTTAAGAGCATTTGGGGTGTTGCTGGCAAGCAAATTGTGTGAATGAGAGTGAGTGGTAGTGTGTGCCTGTTGAGAGAGTGTGGATGATGGGAGTGTGCATGGTGTGGATGATTGGAGTGTGCATGATGAGAGTGTGCATGGTGTGGATGATGGGAGTGTGCATGGTGTGGTTGATGAGTTTGCATGGTGTGGATGATGGGAGTGTACATGGTGTGGATGATGGGAGTGTACATGGTATGGACCCATCATGCACACAATGCTCACTCCCATCATGCATACTCTCATTATCCACACCATGCACACTCCCATCATCCACACCATGCACACTCCAATCATCCACACTCTCTCAACAGGCACACTCTACCACTCACTCTCATTCACACAATTTGAAAAAAAAAACAATTACTTCTATCAATCACATTCATAGACAAACATAGACTTATACTTACATCTCGAGTGACCTACGGGAGGATTGGTGGTGGCCCGGAGGAATTGCGCATGCGCGGGAAGCAGCCCGCCCCCAATGGGACAGCTTCCCTGCGCAGCTGGCGTACATAGAGCCCACTATGCATATATGAATATACATAGTGGGCGGGACGGGAGGGAGTGGGATGGACGGGGCACGGTGGTACTCTGGGCCTGCCGGCAATGCCCCAGATGCTCTTAAGCAACTAATTTGCATAAGAGCAATTAGCGATTTAATTAACAATGCAGGGGAGCAGAGGAACATAATTAACATCGATCTACTACTGAGCTCCTCTGCTACTGCGGCATATCAGCAGGTTCTCTGTGCCACTTTCAGGTGTGTAGCACTGCATAGTAGATATAGTATAAGTAGTAAACGATCTTGTTGTCTATAGGTGCATTTGAACACACTCGTGTCTTAGACTCAACTGAATTTTGTCCCGGACAAGGGTCCCATCATGTAAACGCAAGGGTTTACATGATGGGTAAGGTGCAATAGGAGCATATATGTATGTGATGTATTAATAACTAGGAGTTGATGGTTGGCAGGATTATGCATAAGAGATACTGATATTATACTATTTAGTGTTACCTTGTTGTGATATATGCATTTCCCAATAGAATTTAATACATGCCCCCACACTATTTTTTGCATATTTTTTGCTCCTTTATTCTATATGTAATCATATTGATGCTATTTATTAAATATATGTACAGTATACCCACCACACAAGTTATACGTTTAAGTACTGGAGTGTTGTTTCCTTTTTTATGTATTTTAATAATGTTTTCTTCAATAAAATATATGATTTTTGGCTGTGATCTGGGAGTTTATTTGGTGTAAATAACTTCCTACAGGGGCCTAGTCATCTACCCTGTGAGTGGTAGGGATGAGTGTGTGTATAAGAAAGAAGAAAAGAGATTGGTTAGAAGTAGAGAGCACCTCCTATAGGTCAATAAGAGCACATGGTACACAGAAAACAGTAACCAAATACCTTTCTCAGCTGTGCAATACATAAAAAACACAAAATAGTGACATCTAGTGGTGAAACTTTAAAAATACCTTCATCACCACTTAACCTCAAGAAAGACGCTTTTGCGACAGGGGCAAAGGAGAGACAAAAACACCTGTGGTGGGACACGACATATGCAGCTATTAGAAAGCCCACGAGAGGCACAGTACATGGGAGGCACCCACGCTAATCACTAAAGCTGTGGTTCTGAGCCCTAGATCCAGTAAGGAGGAGTTTGGATCAAGGTGTATTGAATGTGAGCCTTGCTGCCCATTCAGTGTCTTACGGCTGACATAGACAGATGTGCTTATATTCAGGCTCATGCTGAACCTCCCCTGATCTAAAAGCATTATGGATATGTGGGCCAGACAGGACGGGCAGGTTCTCCAGTCAGTGCCAGTGTACGCACAGTGCCCTGGAGCACTGGGGAGCAGGCCATTAGGGCCAACTAGGAACTAGCCACACCATCAGCCAAAGGCGTCAATGAGACTGTCCATCACCATACATAAATTACAACCCCCCTTCAAGTATAAATTTATTGAAGCAAGTTGGGGGTTGTAATACATGTGAGACTGTCTTAAAGGTACATAATAAATGTACCATCTCACATGGAGTACAACCCCCATCAGACTGCACATAGACCCCAAGCAAACAGCAACTATAATTAATAAGCGTCTGCTGCCAGGAATAAAGAAAAAAAAATAGAATTTAAAACAATCACAACAGCAGCTTCAGACCGATACAGCGTGGAAAGCAAGAGGAAATGATAATGCCCATTGCACAGTGTAGGAAAGGCCTCACAGCTCCATAGCAACCTCAATTTTTAAAGAGTGTTTCTCCAAGTACCTAGGAGGGAGAGCAAGGGTTGTAAATGAAGGGCAAATGAAGTAAGATTGAAAGAACATTGAGGAAGTGTGTGTGTGTGTGTGTGGGGGGGGTGTCTGTCCTTGTGAACCAAAAATCTATCACCTCCAATTATGAATTATGAAAAGTCAACCACAAGCCACCCTGGACAGGGTAAGCAGAAGACCACCTGCAGGGGTGCTCAAACCCTCTGACCATGCAATTACTCCTTAACTGATGGACCTAGACTCAGATTGTGCTATCTCTCTTGATATCCCCATTTGAGGGAGGAAGGACCTCACAAACATCAAAGTCGTTAAAGCGACTGCGAACAGATTGGCCCTTATATGAGAACTTGCAAGCAGAAGGGCAGTGCTGAATGTGTAGCTCAAGATAATGGAAGGGCGATGACACTCCATGTGCATGTGCTCCCTTCTCCACCACTAAAAAGCCTGGCATATTAGGAAAGCCTTAGTGACATCCTCTCTATCCAACATTGAGCATAAATTTAATTCTGGGCAATTTGCACTGAAACCAATCCTAGGACACCCAACTACCTTATGCGCAATGAATGATCAATTGTGAACTCCAACTGAGCTGCAGGATCAGCAACAATGTCCCTACTGCCCACTAAAGAGCACCATTTTGCCAGAACTCGACTGCAGTAATGCTGCCCTAGTTTTCACCTTCAAGAAGGGCCTTTCCAGGCGAGTGAAGGACGTGCTACCCAACCAGGACATCCAATCCTCTTTGAATGAATTGCTCCATATGGATAATCGGATTTACATTCACTTCACATTCAGGTTCATCAAGGATTCCATTTCTGTGTCCTCGCTGTATGTTGCGGTTGTCACCAGCTTTTCAGAGGCCGTCTACTCCTTTGTCCCCACCAGCATCCGACCAGCCCATGCAGGTTGAGAGAGTGCGTCTGATACCAGAAAAGAGAACTCGTTGGCAAGAGCAGAACCTGTGTCTTTATTGTGTCAGCTCCGACCACTTCCGCCTGAATTGTCCTCAACGTCCACAGCGTCTGGGAAACTCCCACACATAGGTACAGATGGAAAGGCCTCCCTAGGTATGAACGTTTCCTCTCCATGCCTGTCCTTGCTGTTCACGGTGTTAGCCCCGTCAGGGCAGCAATTTCAGTCCACTGTCTTTCTGGATTCTGGCTGTGCAGGCAGTTTTATCACAGCATCCCTGGTCCAAAAGTGCAACTCCCAATGGTCCAGCTGACCATCTCCTTAGTCTCCGGAGAGTCCCTGAGTGATGTCGTTCAGTACCAAACTGAACCACTAACGTTACAAGTTTGGCTAACCCTAGCCTTGAATGGAAGACCAGGGAGATTTTGCATTGGGGTCTGAATTGCTTTGACCGCTGTCTACGGACATCTCAGGCTTGGACTTTATTGCCATCCTCTGATTCCTCCGAGCCATTGCCCAGCCTCCTGGCTCAATACCAAGATCTGGCAGACGTATTCTCAGAAAAGGAGGCTGACACCCTACCACCTCATCGGCCATACTATTGTCCCATAGACCTTGTTTCGGGCACTATGCCCCCTTGTGGTACAGTGTACATGCTCTCTATCCAGGAAAGTGAAGCCATGTCTACTTACATCAAGGGGAATCTGCAGAATGGTGTCATCCGTAAGTCCACCTCTCCAGTGCCTGGTTCTTCTTCGTCGATAAGGATGGGTCTCTCCGTTCTTGTATCGATCTCAACAACGTGACAATAAAGAACCCCTTGCCTTTGATATCAGAGTTTGTTCGATTGTCTATGTGGAGCCCAAATTTTTACAAAAGTAGATCTCAGGGGGGCCTCCAGCTTATTTTGGATTTGTGAGGGCAACAAACGGAAGTACCGCCTTTATTCACTTTGGCTTGTACAATGCCACAGCGGTCTTCCAGGGACATGTGTGTCAGGTGCTGCGACGGTTGAAAACCAATCGCCTGTATGCCAAGTTGGAGAAGTGCGTGTTCCATCTGTCCAGCCTTCCCTTTCTTGGCTCTATCGTCTCTTGACTGTGGTCTGCAGATGGATCCTGTGAAACTTTCGGTGGTTCTTAAGTGGCTCGTTGGACTACAACCCATACAATGGTTCCTGGGGTTTAACATTTGTTATCGGAAATTCATTCCCTACTTTTCCACCCTGTTTGTGCTGATTGTGACCCTGACCAAGAATGGTGCTAATCCTAAGCAGTGGTCGGTCAAGGCTGAGCAAGCTTTCGCCAAGTTGAAGTCCGCTATTACTTCGACCCTTGTTCTATCTCGTCCAGACACAGCCAGGCCATTCTTGGAGGTGGATACTTCCTCGGTAGGCCCTCAGGGCTGTGCTTATCCAGAAGGATTCTTCGGGGAACACTAGAACCTGTGGCTTCTTCTCCAAGATTTTCTCCCCTTCCATTGGGGAATGAGAGCTTTTAGCCATCAAGTTGCCTCTGGAAGAATGGCACCATCACTTGGATGAAGTAACAATCCCAGGTAAGCCAGGTCCATATTCATCCATTTGTTACCCATTTCCATCCTGCAGAGAAGAACATAAAAGCTCTCTTATGGGCATCTGATGTCCTGGGACAAGTGTCTTGTGGCCAACTCGATTCTGCAGAGTGTCCCTCCAGGCAAGACGTATGTGCTCCCAGCACTCAGAAGGAGAATTCTCCGAAATTATATCTGTCACTTTGTTTCTGACCGCCAGGATGACTGGTCAAGTCTTCTACCATGGGCGGAGTTTTCCTACAATCATCTGGGCTCAAGTTCCCCTGGCAAATCTCATTTCTTCATAGTATGCAGGTGACATCCTCATCCTCTGTTGCCTCTGTCTGCATCATCTTAGGTACCAGCTGTGGACAAATTGGTCAGAGACTTTCAGTTCATTTGGGAACAGATGTGTCAATCCCTGATGTGTGCAACCCGTTGGATGAAATCCCAGAAGGACAAGAAGAGGAGGCCTGCCGTAACCTTTGCTCCTGGTGACAAAGTTTGGCTAAGTATGTGCGGCTGAAGATTCCGAGCTATGAGTTGGGCCCGCGGTTTCTTGGACCATTCACAGTGCTCAGACGCATCAATCCATTTGCCTACAAGCTCCGTGCACGCCTCGCTCCTAAAGCCAGTGGTCCTTAACCATTTTTCTTAGAAGCCCCTCTGTCCTTCTCCACAAGCAGTCTTGTCTGACGTCTACTCTACTGTTAAAGAGGATGTACCAGCAGGTACATTCTCTTTAATCGGAACCAACGGATCGAACGGCGACGTCACGGGGAAGCCGGTGACGTGGGCCGTTTTTTGGAACGCAGCCCGTGGACGGCGCCGTTCTATGCACCGGAACCGGCTGGCCCGCCCTCAGTGGGAGGGAATTGCTTCCCCTCTATGACGCGGCTCCCTTAGAATACATACAGGGGTGTGCTCGAGCACCGGCTGGTTTCGGTGCATAGAACGGTGCCGTGCACGGGAACCAGGCCGCGTACTAAAAAAACGGACCGCGGAACCGGCTTCCCCGTGACGGCACCATTCGATCTGTCGGTTCAGATTAAAGAGGATGTACCTGGTGGTACATCCTCTTTAAATATATCTTTACCATGAAGACGCTTAGAGGAAGCCGTTTTTTCGTGGTCGACTGGAAGGGGTTCGGTCCGGAAGAGAGGTCCTGGGAACCTGAATCCAACATCTTAAATGTGAATCTTATCAGCTAAAAAAGAGGGGGTGGCAGTCATCTTTGGCCGCCTGCTCTTCCCCCCAGTCTGCCAGCTCTCTTCTTCTTTAACCCATAGCTGCACCAGGACGTTATTGAACGTCCTCGTGCCGCTATGGGAGTTCAGAGGGGGGTCACGCGGCGACCCCCCTCTGAACTGCCGCGATCCCGGGTGCCGCATGTAGCCCGGGATCGCGGCTATTAGCGGGCACGGTCCGATCGCCGTGCCCGCTAATTAAGTACTTAGAAGCAGCTGTCAAAGTTGACAGCTGCTTCTAAATACTTGCTGATATGCATCCCTGGTGGTCTAGTGGGGGGATCGCCCCCCTGCGGCGCGATTGCGGGGGGGGCGATCCCCGCATCCATCCCGGGCCGGGGTCTGCTCCGTAATGGCGCTGATCCCGGCTCGGCATTCTATTGCTTTTGGCTGCAGCAGCCAAAAGCAATAGAACACCGATCTCATGGATTCATGCAGTATAACTATACTGCATGGATCTCTATGAGAGATCAGAGTGCATATACTAGAAGTCCCCCAGGGGGGGAATAACCCTAACCCCCAGGGGGGCTTCTAGTATATGTGTAAAGTAAAAGAAAAATGTATTTTTAATAACACAAAATCCCCTCCCCTAATAAAAGTCTGAATCACCCCCCTTTCCCCATTTTATAAATAAAAATAAATAAATTAATAAACAAACATGTTTGCTATCGCCGTGTGCGTAATAGCCCGAACTATTAATTAATCTCATTCCTGATCTCACACGGTAAACGGCGTCAGCGCAAAAAAATCCCAAAGTGCAAAATTGCGCATTTTTGGTCGCATCAAATCCAGAATAATTGTAATAAAAAGCGATCAAAAAGTCATATATGCGCAATCAAGGTACCGATAGAAAGATCACATCATGGCGCAAAAAATGACACCTCACACAGACCCATAGACCAAAGGATAAAAGCGCTATAAGCCTGGGAATGGAGCGATTTTAAGGAACATATATTTTCTTTAAAAGGTTTTAATTTTTTACAAGCCATCAAATCAAATAAAAGTTATACATGTTACATATCGTTGTAATCGTAACAACTTAAGGAACATATATAACGAGTCAGTTTTACCCCAGGGCGAACATAGTAAAAACAACCCCCCCCCCCCCTCCAAATAAAACAAAAAACATTTTTTTTTTCAATTTCACCACACATATAATTTTTTTCTGGTTTCCCAGCACATTTTAGGCAAAAATTACATCTAATAGTAAAGGTCTGCTACACCTAACCCCTACGAATGGAGTCCACCCCCTTCGAGTGCACCACTATTCCCAGCGCTCACAGGATATAAATGAATAAATAAGTATGTACCAATGTAGAGGGCTCTCTAGAAGCGGGTGATATGTTGCAAACACTGTGAAGACATATGATTTGTACACCTATATAAATTGTACATCAACATTTATTGCTTAAATTCATATATCATAATTGATAGTCGATCATCGCTATAAAAAAACCTTGTATAGGTAAAACTAGTAGTGGAAAGCAATCTAAATGCATAGGAAATACATAAAAATTACATATAAATACCCAACTTGTATAAAAATAAAAAAGGATAGAACAGTGAAAAAGTAAAATCTATGTGATAAAATAAAGATTTGTGTGTATGGGGAGCCTAGTGAAGTTGCCTGCGCCGGGCCCAGCGCAGGCAGCTCACCTAGATGTATTTAGCAGTAGTCCCGAATCACGAGGTCTGGCATGAGCTCGTATCGCTGGATGGCCGTTGGAATAATTATTTTAGTGTCCTGGTGAGACAGCTTGCTTTTCAGGTTATACACTTTAGGTGAAATAAGGTGATATTTAAATGACAAATGGTGGAATGTCCACCTCTCACCCTGCCGGCGGTAGCTCCCACGGTCCAATATAGTATTGTAGCGGCAGTCCGTGTCTCAGTCAGTTCGGCTTCTTTGCGATCCGTGCAGTTAAGATCTAATTCAGCACAGTGAGCTATCTCATGCTGTTTGCGGCGTCCGCATGCATGTGAGCGCGCGCTCTTGCTAACTGCCGCTTGGTTTGAATGTCCAGGCAGATACGGCTTAAGTTCGGATATACTCCAAAATCGGTAAATTTTAAATTTTATTTTTGCAACATATCACCCGCTTCTAGAGAGCCCTCTACATTGGTACATAAAAATTACATCTGCCATAGCAAAGTACAATTAGTTGCGCAAAAAATAAGGGCTCATTTGGGTCTCTAGGTGGAAAAATGCAGGCGCTATGGCCTTATATACACGAGGAGGGAAAAACGAAAACGCAAAAATGAAAACTGGCTGTGTCCCCTAAGGGTTAAAGGGAAGAATGCCCCTTATTAGCTGCTACATAGCAACCTTCCCCTATAAGTTGCAGCCCTGCCCCACTTGTTGGAGCCTCTGCATGCTTCCTGTCCATGGTTCCTGCTGTCAGTGTTCCTACACCATAATTGTTGTTTGTGATACCAGCCCTGCTTCCAGCTGTGAGTCTTGCTGTAGTCCTGCCTGCCACATACATGTCACCAGCTGCACCTTGCCTGCCTCCACTGGCAAGCCAAGCCAGGAGTAATGACCTGGGGGTCTCCTGCCTCAGCAAGTCTAACCTGTGGGTGCTGGTGAAAACCACCGCCCCCTTAAACTCCGCTCCCTGGTGAGGCTTACGTCATTGCTAGCAGTGGTTTAGCAGATGCACGACTCCTGCTGCTACAATATGTTTGCAGGCTATTGCTCCCCTCAGCAACCAATCTGGCACTTAATAAAGTACAGGCTGCTGATGCTGATAGCAGGAAGTGTGCAGTGAACCATGGCTGCTAGATTCTATGTAGCTGGGTGAGATGGTAGTGTACCAACAAAGCACTTGTCATGGTGGCCAGGAGTGGTATGTGCTCACTCCTGGATGTACTGGCACACAGCTTTTTAGTCCAGCAAGTAGACTGAATTACTGAATCCTCTTTAAAGTGACAGTACAGAATATCACAATCTCTTTTGAATAAGGTGTATTCACAAGAATAATACCCGTGAGATCACTTGAGCTGAATTATTTTCTTTTTCCACAATTCAATGTTTTATTTGATTCATTTAAAATTTGTATAAAAAAAAATAAAAGAAAACAAAACCGATTTCAGTACCACTATCATGTATTCACGACCATCATCTGAGCATACAAACTATTTATTCAATAATGCACAGTTCACACCTTTTTTAAATTCTACATATGTTTGGATTTTGTTTATTCAGTTGACTTGCGAAATATAATTTTTTGTAGCGTTATATATTGCCCAGCCCGTTTTATGAATTGCACACTTGTTTATATTGCAGATATATCCACTTTCATATTTGGGATTCTTAGGGAAATATTATTGTTGCAGTCCCAAATTCACATAGATAATAAGAAGGTATATTTTCATTTACTTCCATTGTTTCTGTAGAAGCTCCTTTAGACTATCAGTCCTGGCCAGCTTCTACAAACCTAGCAAGAGCAATAGAGAATAGCTGCCTAACGTAGATAGGGTTGTCCCTTTGGTCCTCTTTTCACCTCAGTCTCATTCCTTTGGCACTAGCCTGACATGGCTAGGAAGAAAACACTTGGAAGAATAAATACTGGAAAATGCATAAAGTCCCTCACAGGGTCTTGGCCTCCAGGCCAGGCCCTGGAATAAACTATGGAGTAACATCTGTGCAGTGCGCAATATAAGTGCAATATATGCAAGTAGAACTTGCAGAGTTGGAAGTTGTGAAAAAACGCACTGTGGGTGTGAACTTGATATAAACATGGGACATTGTTAACACATGCAAACGCATAAGTTGCAAAAAAGAACAAAAAAACGCTGAGTGTGAACTTTGCATTATTGAATTTGTTTGCTCAGTTGATGGTTGTGAAGACATAATAACGCTACTGACATTGGTTTTCTTTTCTTTTCTTTGTTTTTTGATAAAAATTTTTAAATGAATCGAATAAAACATTGAATTTAGTAGTCAAAGGAAAACGTAAAAATATAGTAACTAATAAATCAGTGACAATATATAGATACATGGTACTGTGGGTAAGGTTAGAGAAAGAGTTCCTGCACCCATGGGTATGAACTTCTGCCTAATCCTTTCTGTGGACACAAGTGATGCAGGCCCTACCTTTGTGAGTAGAGCTAGCTATCGGGGCAACCCCTAAGTAAACCTAGCAAGAGCAGTAGAGAATAGCCACCTAGCATAGATAGGATTGTCCCTTTGGTCCTGTTTTAACCTCAGTCTCACTCCTTTGGCACTAGCCTGACATGCATAAAGTCGCGCACAGGGGACCTGGCCTCCAGGCCAGGCCCTAGAGTAAACTATGGAATAACATCTTCTCTCTGTAACACACTCTGACCGGAACACTAGAGAGGGTCCCATAACTTCTGTTACCTATATATACTGCAAAGGAGCTCAATGATGGCTTAGGTACCCAGCTCAAGGATTGTTTAAACAGTAAAATCACAGGATAAAGCAGAAAATCAATCAGGGAACCATTAACCCTTAAGTACTTTCCTTCAGCAGTTCTACTTAAAGGAGAACTCCGGCCAAAACAAATTTTTTACCATGTTATTATATTAGCAAAGTTAGACAAATTCCTAATATACACTAATTATGGAAAATGCACATGTAGTGCTATTTCCCTTAATATAGTAGATCAGGCAGGCTTCAATTTCCCTGAAAAACTGTGGCGTCTCGAATCGGTTGTAATTCACATGTAGTGTCCAGCAGGGGGCGCAGTATATAGTATATATATAAGTCTATGTAGTGTAGTGTTTAGTGAGATAATTTTTACAGTATAAAATCCTTTATTAATTTTTATGGATTAATTTGGGGAGCAAATCCCTCCCTGTGCTGACGATGACAAGTGCTCCCTCTCTCCCTCCCTGCTTGGTGCCGTCCATCTCCCTCTCTCCCGGTGTGAGTGCTCGTCATCGGCAGCACAGGGAGGGATTTGCTCCCCAAATTAATTCATAAAAATCAATAAAGGATTTTGTACTGTACAAAAATCATCTCACTAAACACTACTCTACATAGACTTCTACATATACTGCACCCCCTGCTTGACACTTTATGTGAATTACATTCAGTTTGGGCACAGAATGCAATAAGGTAATAGCTATAATAGGTTCCTATAAAATACTAATCAACAGTGCTTGTGTTTGGACAGTACTTACATTCCTACCTAATGTACCATACAACTGTATAAGGGTGTGTCAAAAATTACTGAAAATGACAGTAACACTTTAACCCTTTGGGCGCTCAGCAATCCCAGCAGCATGTGAGAACCCATCAATAGTTACCAGTCTGGCACCAGAAAGCATTTACCACCATTGCTTCCATTGTTTACAGATATTAGGAGTATGAGTGTATTATTGGGATCTATTAATCGCATAACTACTAGAGATGAGCGAACCTGGAGCATGCTCGAGTCCATCCGAACCCAATCGTTCGGCATTTGATTAGCGGTGGCTGCTGAAGTTGGATAAAGCTCTAAGGTTGTCTGGAAAACATGGATATAGTCATTGGCTGTATCCATGTTTTCCACATAGCCTTAGGGCTTTATCCAACTTCAGCAGCCACCGCTAATCAAATGCTGAATGATCGGGTTCGGATGAGGTTCGCTCATCTCTAATAACTACTAATTTTTTCATCCATTAGACTGTGGGCTCACATTTTGCAGTTCAATTGCTGTACTGTATCGTTTTCATTGAAAGGCTAGGTTCGCACTATGTAAAAATGTCTGTCTTTCATAATAATGGCCATCACTGCGCAAATAACATCTGCAATTTGTCAAATAAATAGGCGTTATTTGCGCAATGACGTCCGTTGTTATAAAAGACAGACTTTTTTTTAATGTAGTGTGAACCTAGCCTAATTATGCAGAACTATGACACATAAGCAACAGTGTGAACAAGGCCTTATCAATAAGGTCATAATTACATAACTCTGTTTGACATCAAATCCCATCAATATTTTTTTATTTCTTGCAGCTTTTGACGTGGCACTTATAGGCTATCCGCCTTTTTTGCAAGGAGGTGAGTACAGTCATCATATAAGGGTAAGCCTTGGATTGTTTTTTATTTACGTGCAGTATATCGAAAACCCTCTTTTAGGCCTCAAGGGCTATAACCTTATAACTTTAAACACCATCCACATTACCTCTCTGTTGCCTAATGGGGTAACCCAGGAGGTGCTAGTTTTAAGTTGCAGGGGCAGGTGTTGTGGTACAGCTTCTGCACTCGTCTTGGGACTTGCCATTAAAGGTTGTAAGTTGTCCCTGTGTCCCTGTAGTGTCATGATGCAGTGTAGCACAGAGTCCAACAGTGACTTAAAGGGAATGTGTCATCTTAATTTTCCTTTAACACTTCATTTTATTTCCAAAACTAAGTATATGTAGAAACATGTCATGCAGGAAACATGAAGCCTCCATACCTGATAGATATACAGATACAAAAATGTATACAACAAATTACACAACAAATAAACAAAACAGCACAAGTTAAAGGGAACGAATCAGCCCAATTGTACGGCTATTGCCAGATTGTGGAAAGATATCTCCCCTACTACTTTCCTTTAAGTAAGTTAGTAGAAAAGTCTATGCAGACTTATAAGTAAAATGATCATGAATAAGGGAACCTTTCAGAATCACAATAGTCCACCCATGGTTGCCACCTGCAGGAAGAGAATCGTAATTACCCAATCTCTGAGCCAGTAACTTTTCCATTCAATAATTATGGGATACTGTCGCCAATATGGATGGTAAAGTAGGAGGGGAGGTATCTTTCCACAATCTGGCAATAGCCGTACAAGTAGCAGTAAGAACATGTATCATCACTGTTAAGTGCGGTAAGGGGAGGGAATCTAGAGCTAGATTAAAGCGACTCTGTACCCACAATCTGACCCCCCAACCACTTGTACCTTCGGAGAGCTGCTTTTATTTCAAGATCTGTCCTGCGGTCCGTTCGGCAGGTGATGCAGTTATTGTCCTAAAAAACAACTTTTAAACTTGCAGCCCATGCCAAACGGGAGTATCTGTGCCCTAACTTTGCACCGTCTCTCCTCCCCACCCTCTTCATCATTAGGAATGCCACTAGAACATTTTCTCCATGCTGAACACTGCACAGGTGCTTAACAATCCAGCCCATGTTCAGTATTCAATCTGACTGGAGCATTCCTAATGATGAAGAGGGCGGGGAGGAGGGACAGAGAGGGTGTGCTAGCCTAATGCATACACAATCTAGGCCACACCCGTTGGGCACAGGGCTGCAAGTTTGCCGAATGGACTGCAGGACAGATCTTGGATTAAAAGCAGCTATCTGAAGGTACAAGCGGTTTGGGGGGTCAGATTGTGGGTACAGAGTCGCTTTAAGGCAGCATTGACACGTTCCATTAACACAGGTGTGGAATGCCTGTAATGGAGTTCACTCCCCCCCCCACACACACACACACTGCAGCATCTCTGATACGAAGCTGAGAGTAGGGAAACTGTATGAATATGCGCTGCGCTATAATGACAGAGCCGCTCCACTGCTTCACTACAGCGCGGCGCATATCCATACAGTTCCCCCGCTCTCAGCATTGTATCAGAGATGCTGCCGTGGGGGGGGGCGGGGGGGATTCTGTTACAGGCATTCCAACATGTGAATGCGGCCTAAGTAAAGCCACCTCTCATCCCCACAGTGGGGCTTGGGCCCATAATGGTACTATGACATCACAATTTCCCAACTAACCTCTGCCACCTCCAACAAATAGCCGAGCCATTTGGAAAAACTTTTTGAAAGCCTACAAATTATATAGTACCATCTGTATATAGGCTTTGGCGAGGTCTAAGTGGACCTATAGAATTTGAATATGACCCTCCGTTGTTCATCAGAAGAGGATTGAGAGAGGTCAGTTTCCCATTTTATTTGAAAGAAAAGATGTGTAGAGTCTAGAGGCGATATTAATTCCCTATATCCTTTTGATACCGCCATTTTGGGATTTTGAGCTCTAAGATAAGTTCATTCATAAAGGGAGGGGAGAGACTGCCATGGCCACTTCTAGGAGCGAAGGAGGTGATGAATCTGCAGATGTTTAAAGAAAACTTGTTGAAGTATATTGTAATGCTTAGTAATATCAGCAAAGGAAAGTAGGCCATTGCTATCACAGGGTCACCTACATTTTCTTTTACTGATTAGCATTAGATATTAAAACTTGCCTGGCTTCCTGACATGGCGGACGTGTAGTGCAGAAGCCCCGGCCTCAGCACCTTTCCCAGCAGCGATACCGAGCATCTCCTGGCCAGCAAACATCTCAATTAGACCAGCGTCCACAAGAAACATAGACCTTGGCACTCCCGTATGCTGGTAATTAGTCTCAGGTGCTTTAGGTGGATACCTGCCTTTGGAGTCCGTGCTACCAGGGGTGCTCAACCAAATAGAACAAAGTCCAATGTGAACACAGCAACATGAGAGAGTAAAAGTGGCACTCACCCGCTTGTAGCAAAAATAAAGTCTTCTTTTATTGAAAAACACAACAGGTTACATGGTGCAGACAGGAAAAGGCAACAGCTGTTTCACCCGTAACGTGCTTTATGACAGCCCTGACATCTCAATTACCTGCGACCTGAAGAGCCAACATGCTGGTGAGAAAAAGAAGAGCAGTAAATCCTGTGAAGATGCACAGCTTCTTTGCAGACGAGGACAAAGACGCCAAACAAGATGGCCTTGCCACAACCACGGCCTCCCAGCACCCATGCTCTGCTCACTCTGCCTCCACAGAGGAGATCAACTCAGCTCCCTGATGCCGCTCCTCCTCGGACCCGGATCTCCGCAGCCCTGCTGAGTGCCTAGCATTTTTCACCAGGAAGCTGGAGGATACGATCATAGCCTCCAAGGGAAGACCGTGATCTGATAAGCCAGCCGAGAGGGAGGATGATGACTCAGCTCCCATATCTTCACCTAAGCGCCATTTCAGATGACTATTCTGCCTATTGAGTCAGCAGATGCCTTATCTACTACATTAAAATGTACGATATTTAGCTCCACAGGTGCACTAGATACCTTGCCTGCATCTGAAAATATGCTCAGAGGCATCTATGAGACGCATGTTAATTGCTCTCAGGCAGACTTTTCATTCAGATATCCTGGCTCTAGTTAACCTTATCAAGGCTGATGTAGACAACTTGGGAGGCAGGGTTGATCATATAGAGAGGAAAATGGAGGAGCTTGTCACCTCTCATAACAGTCTGATTGATGCTCACTAGAGATGAGCGAACCGGTTCGGGTTAGAGTCAATCCAAACCCGAATGTTCGGCATTTGATTAGCTGGGGCTGCTGAACTTGGATAAAGCTCTAAGGTTGTCTGGAAAACGTGGATACAGCCAATGACTATATCCATGTTTTCCACATAGCCTTAGGGCTTTATCCAACTTCAGCAGCCACCGCTAATCAAATGCTGAACGTTCGGGTTCGGATGGACTCGAACCCATACCGGTTCGCTCATCTCTAATGCTCACTATGAGCTAGAGGACGAAGTGAAAGTCATTAGAGCCAAGATGGACGACTTAGAAGACCGAGGACTCTGTAACAATGTTAAGCAGCAGGGCATTCCTGAAATCGTAGGGGCTGTTAAAATTCCGAAATATGTGCGCTCCTTGCTGCATGCTACACTACCTGACTGCACAGAACAAGAGTTAGAAATCAACCGTGCACACCGCATTCCCAAGGCAAAACATTTGGATGATTCGGTTCCAAGAGATGTACTGGCTCGTATCCATTTATACAGAATAAGGCTATGTTCACACTACGTATATTTCAGTCAGTATTGTGGTCCTCATATTGCAACCAAAACCAGGAGTGGATTAAAAACACAGAAAGGATCTGTTCACACAATGCTGAAATTGAGTGGATGGCCGTCATTTAATGGCAAATATTTGCTGTTATTTTAAAACAACGGCTATTATATTGAAATAATGGCCGTTATTTACTGTTATATGGCGGCCATCCACTCAATTTCACCATTGTGTGAACAGATCCTTTCTGTGTTTTTAATCCACTCCTGGTTTTGGTTGCAATATGAGGACCACAATACTGACTGAAATATACGTAGTGTGAACCCAGCTTAAAGAAGAGACTATTGGAATACTCTCAGAAGCAAGGTTCGCTTCCAGCCCCATTTCACAAAGTACAAGTGTTTGCAGATCTCTCTGCTGCGACTTTACAAATGAGACGAGCCTTGGCCCCAGTTACTACAGCTTTGTGAGAGCAAGAAATTACCGTACCCTTGTTGTTTCCCGGTTTACCTGCTTATACATAAGAATAATACCCTTACAGTGAGGGTGTGCATCTGCTGCACCAATGGAACTTACCTATTCGTTTGCCAATGCTTTACGTCGTAAACCTACGGAAGATTGGATCACAGTTAAATGAGACTGCTGAGCTACAGGGTGCTCCAGAGGGGCTCATGCACAAGGTTTTGCCTCTTAGGCTTCAGTGGAGCTTTCTTTCCCCACTACTTCTGTGCTTTCTTCAGTTTAGTCTTTAGTCACTGTTTGTTTGTTTGCTTGTAATCAGAATTTAGTGACTTAGGATGTGAGTTATGATGCAATTTTCTTTATTAATGTCAATTGCCCTATGTTGGATATCGGTGCCTTTTATTTTCCTCAGGTTATCACTGGTTAGCCGTGCTCTCGCTTGAAAGCGTGTTCTGGCCACACCTACATGGTTGACTAGAGATATGAGATCTTACATTAGCACAGTTAGCTATGGTTATTAAGATTTTAAGCCTAAGGGCCCTATTCCACGGGCCGATCAATAATGTACACGAGTGCCGATCTGCTAGATCGCCGCTCGTTTACTGGGTTTATTCCACAGCCTGATTATCGCTTATCGAGGGCTGCAGCCCTTGCAGCATACATTACCTAGTCTTCTTCCCACTCCTGCTCGCAGCATCAACTCCGCAGGGGCCTGACTGAGCTGTCAGACCGCTCAGCCAATCACTGGCCGTGGAGGTCTCGGCCTGTGATTGGCTGAGCGGTCTGACAGCTCAGTCAGGCCGCTCCGGAGTTGATGCTGCGAGCAGGACCGGGATGAATACTGAGAGGAGGAGAAGCCTTGTATGCTGCAAGGGCTGCAAGGACATCGGTAACGATGTCCCTGCAGCCCTCGCTAAACGAATAGCGATGCGCAGTGGGTGACTGATGATTTTAGGTTTGGGCCTAAATAAACGATCATCGGCTGATCATTTTCTCTATTCCACCGAGCGATAATCGGCTGATTCAGCCGATTATCGCTCCGTGGAATAGGCCCCTAAATGTCAAGGGGTTAAACATTCCATTTCGTAGGCAGGATCAACCAGGTCAGTAAAGGCGAGTCTAATGTATGTTTTGCTAATCTTCATTTTCAAATTCAATCAAAATTATACTTTTCTTTTAATTAAAAGCTTCTCAAACATAAGTATACTTTGGGGTGCTCTCTCCCTCTTCTGTGACACTGACCTCTCTTCCACCTCCAACGCCCACACCTGCCATGCCTGGGACATTTTTTCAAATTGGTGGTTCTGTGGTTTCTTAAGTATACCCAAGTTTGCCAGAGCTACCACACTTGTTCTTTAAAAGATAGTTGTTAAAGTGTATCTGTCATTTAAAATATCTTTGAAGAAATCAATAGTACAAGTGATTTTAAGAAACTCTGTAATAAGTTCTGTTAGGCAAAAGTTTCCCCCTCACTTCTTATCTGTTCATTATCAGCAACGTTGTCTATATTAGAGAAAAGCAAAGTGAAGACGGGTTTGCTGTGTCCATTATAACCTATGAAGGGGGTAGGGGGCAGGGGTGGGTAAGTGAGCAGGAAAAGGAGAGACCCAGCTGTGTAGTTTGGAGACTGTCTAAGCACATAAAACACTGGATTAACAGGTCAGACTGCTCAGTGGTGGTCTGGAAACTTAGTGAAATAAGATTGTAGGATGATGTGCTGTGCAGGGCTGCCTTTTCTCCTCTCTGTGCTCACTCAGCCCCTCCATAGATCATTATGAACACAGCATACCTGTCTTAAAGGGGTTATGCAGTGCTACATAAACATGGCCACTTTCTTCCAGAGACAGCCCCACTCTTGTCTCCAGCTTGGGCGGGGTTTTGCTGCTCAGTTCCATTGAAGTGAATGGAGCTTAATTGCAAACTGCACCTGAACTGGAGACAAAAGTCGTGTTGTCTCTGAAAGAAAGTGGCAATGTTTTTGTAGCACTGGATAACCCCTTTAATTTTGCTTGCGGGGGGAAGGCTGGAAAACAGAAAGAAAATTTCTTAAAATCGTTTCTACTATTAACCCCTTAACGACATCGGGCGTAAACTTACGCCCTCGCGCCCTGGTACTTGGCGCATCAGGGCGTAAATTTACGCTCCGATGTTTCCCCGATCGCTGCGTGTTCACACACAGCGGTCGGGGAAGATGGCCTGCTATAAATCATAGCAGGCCATCTTAGCTTCACGGCACGGGGGGTGGTTAACACCCCCCGTGCTTACGATCGCCGCTATAGGCTGATCAATTCAGATCAGCCAATAGCGGCGATCGGAACCTTTCCGGGTCATCGGCGACCCGATGACCCGGAAAAAAATGGCGGTCGGTGCTGTCCGAGGACGGCACCGACCACCATTACTGTAAAAAGTAATGGTGGTCGCCGTGCCACCGGCCCGATCGCCGTGAACGGCCGGCCGGCCGTTCACGGCGATCGGGCCGGTGGCACGGCGATCAGAGTCCCACAAAATAGTAAATACCTGCCCTGGACCCCTCAGCTAGGTAGCCGAGGGGTTCAGAGCAGGTATTTGTACATTACTCACCTGTCCCGGGCTCCTGATCGGCGTCTTCCGGGTTCGCGGCATCCTCGTCTTCGTTCTGGTCTTCGGCTTCTTCCGTGACGTCACGTTCGGCTTCTCTCGGCTATTTTCGGCTCCAGCGTCGGCTCTTTCCGTATTTTGCGCTCTGCTGCCCTCTAGCGGCTGATATGTGTAATACACTTATCAGCAGCTACAGGGATGTTCAGAATGTAGAATTTTTTTTATTTTTTTTTTCAAATTTTTTTTCTTCTATTTTCCGCACCCTATCGCCGCTGAGTGTTGATCAGCATCGCACGAAAGTGCGCTGCTAATCAGCAACTCCTCCTTTTTGGCGTAGGGTGTTTTTTTTCTATATTCTACTGCCACAGTCTGCTAATAAGTGCCGCACATAAGTGCGGCATTTATCAGCAACTCCTTTGTTGGCGTAGGTTTTTTTTTTTATACTTACTGTAAAAAAACACGTAAAAAACACTACATTGAATAAAGTTTGACACTACACCACTACATACCCCATATACTAATCCCCGTATAAAGATGGCCCCCAGAGTGTTTTCGGCGTCAGAGGGATACGTTATTGCCTCCGACACCGAAACAGCCAGTGAGGATGAATGGGGGGGATCCTTCTTTCCTCCATTCATCCTCATCCTCCTCATCATCCAGTGACGTGTCTGGGAGTAGCGTAGCGTACGCTGCCCCCCAGACACGTCTTTTCTGCCAGTACCGTCCCAATAAGAGATCACGGTATGGCGTGAAATTCTACAAACTCTGTGACAGTACCTCAGGGTACTCTTACAGATTTCGGGTACGTGCACACTGCGGAATGGCGAAGGATAACCCTTTGTGCATTCCGCAGCTGGCACCCGCCGGCGGACTGATGCGGGCGCATGTCTCTACCCGTGTCATAGACTCCATTCTATGCACGAGCGGAATCCGTCGTCCATCCAAAGAATGAACACGTTGGACGGAGAGCGGAATCCGTCCGTGCATAGAATGGAGTCTATGACTCGGACGGAGACGTGTGCCTGCATCACTCCGCCGGCGGGTGCCAACTGCGGAATGCACGAAGGGTTATCTGTCGCGATTCCGCAGTGTGCATGTACCCTTAGAGTGTATGTAGGAAGGGACACCCGAATCCAGCCCCCAGATGCCCCCAGATGCCCCCCCCCCCCATCCTCGGAACAAGTGGGAAGATCGTCCGGGAACTGATCTTCCCACTGCTGGATAAAGGTTACCACCCGTACGGGGATAACTTTTATACCAGCACCCCTTCTTCCGGTCCCTCGCTGCCCTGTAGCTTGCGGCACGATCCGAAAATATCAGAAGTAGTAATAGAGCCCTAATGTTTAGCAGCCATGGAGCGGACCCAGCGCTTCTGGATATGAAGGACCCCGTATCGCACCAGGACAACATTTTCCAGGTGACGTCCCCCACACTGGAGAAAGGGAGACCCCAGAAGAAGTGCAGAGTGTGGCGTAACAGGGGGATCAGGAAGGACACCATTTTCCAGTGTGACACCTGTCCTGATCGCCCCGACCTCTGCATACTGGATCGCTCCAAGGCGCACCACACGTCATTGGGGTTCTACATTATCTAAATTCTGTCCCTTATTCCTATTTCAGGGGTCACGTTGATCCGGGGATTATTCTGATCGCCATTATGGAGTCAGGAAGGAATTTTTTCCCCTGTGATGAGGCTACTGTCGTCTGCCTCACGAGGGTTTTTTTTTGCCTTCCTCTGGATCAACACAGGTTGAATTTGATGGACATCTGTCATTTTCAACCTTATAAACTAATAATTGGCCTAATACCCCAAATAAATTAGAATTGTCCCTTTTCCCCAGCTAAATAGGTATGGCCGCCATTCCCATTAGAGGAGGCCATGATGCAATTACAAAGCCTCTGTGCGGCCAGGACAGTAGAAACCCCCCACAAGTGACCCCATTCTGGAAACTACACCCCATAAGGAATCTAAGAAGGGGGGCACCGGGGATATGGCCCCCTGGTGACGGCCACATTTGGGACGTGAAAATGAAAAAAATTGTATTTTTTATTTTCTCGGCACATGTTCTACGTAAGTGCCCGTCACCAGTGGGGTCCATATGCTCACTGCACCCCTTTTTAGATTCCTTATGGGGTGTAGTTTCCAGAATGGGGTCACTTGTTGGGGGTTTCTACTGTCCTGGCAGCACAGGAGCTTTGTAATTGCCACATGGCCTCCATCCTCCATTCCAGCCTCTAAATGGCGCTCTGTCCCTTTGGTGACTTGCCCTGTGCCCATATGGCACATTATCCCCACATTTGGGGTATTTTCGTACTCAGGGGACACTACCCTACACGTTTTGTGTTCATTTTCTTTTTTAACCCCTTGTGGAAATGGAAAAAAATCAAGGCTAGACCAACATTTAGTGTAATTTTTGTAAAATTTTTACTCTAAATCATTAATCTTGTCATGTTTTTTCATTTTCACAAGGGGTTAAAAGATAAAAAAAAACATTTAATGTGTAGAGCAATTTCCCTTGAGTACGGAAATACCCCACATGTGGACATAAAGCGCCATGCGGGTGCAGGGCAAGCCTCCGAAGGGAAGAAGCGCCATTTGGTTTTTGAAGGCTGGATTTGGATGGAATGGATTTCGAGGGGCCATGTTGCATTCAAAAGGCCCCTGTGTTGCCAAGACAGTTGAAACCCCCCACAAGTGACCCCATTATGGAAACTGCACCCCTCAAGGAATGTAACAAGGGGTGTAGTGAGCATATGGACCCCACTGGTGACGGACACAAATGTGGAACAATGTGGCGTGAAAATGAAATATTACATTTTTTACACTATAATGTTGGTTTAGCCTTGAATATATCATTTTCACAAGGGGTTAAAAGAGGAGAAAAAAAACAAAATGTGTAGCGCAATTTCCCCCGAGTCCGTAAATACCCCACATGTGGACATAAAGCACCATGCCGTTGCAGGGCAAGCCTCCGAAGGGAAGGAGCGCCATTTCGTTTTTGAAGGCTGGATTTGGATGGAATGGATTTTGAGGGGCCATGTTGCATTCAAAAGGCCTCTGTGTTGCCAAGACAGTTGAAACCCCCCACAAGTGACCCCATTATGGAAACTACACCCCTCAAGGAATGTAACAAGGGGTGTAGTGAGCATATGGACCCCACTGGTGACGGGCACAAATGTGGAACAATGTGGCGTGAAAATGAAATATTACATTTTTTACACTATAATGTTGGTTTAGCCTTGAATTTATCATTTTCACAAGCGGTTAAAAGAGAAAAAAACACACAATATGTGTAGAGCAATTTCCCCCGAGTCCGTAAATACCCCACATGTGGACATAAAGCGCCATGTGGGCGCAGGGCAAGCCTCCGAAGGGAAGGAGCGCCATTTGGATTTTGGAGGTTGGATTTGGCTAGAATGGATGATGAACGCCATGTCGCATTTACAGAGCCCTCGTGCTGCCAAAACACTGGAAACCCCCCACAAGTGACCCCATTCTGGAAACTGCAGCCCTCAGGGAATCTAACAAGGGGTGCAGTGAGGATATGGACCCCTTGATGACGGGCACATTTGTGCCATGAAAGTGAAAAAATGAAATTTTTCCCTTTCACGTCACATTGTTCCACATTTGTGCCCGTCACCAGTGGGGTCCATATGCTCACTGCCCACCTTGTTAGATTCCTTGAGGGGTGTAGTTTCCAGAATGGAATCACTTGTGGGGGGTTTCCAGTGTCTTGGCAGCACGAGGGCTCTGTAAATGCGACATGGCCCTTGAAATCCTTTTCAGTGAAATTCAGCTTCCAAAAGCCAATTGGCGCTCCTTCCCTTTGGAGGCTCGTCCTGCGCCCCCTTGGCACTCTATCGCCACATGTGGGGTATTTCTGTACTCGGGAGAAACTGCGCTACACATTTTTTGTCTTTTTTTTGCCTCTTATCCCTTTAAGAAAATGAAAAATTGAAGGCTAGAACAACGTTTTAGTGTAAAAAATAAATTTTTCTTTTTTCACGCCATATTGTTCGGAAAATCTGTGAAGCACCTGTGGGGTGCAGATGCTCACCGCACCCCTTGTTACATTCCTTGAGGGGTGTTGTTTTCTAAATGGTGTCCCTTTAGGGGTGTTTTTTAGGTTTTGACACCCCAGAGCCTCTGCCAACCTGAAGTGGTACAGTCAGAAATGACCAAATATAACGGAGGTATTGAAATTCACTAGGCGCTCCCTTATATCTGAGGCTTGTGGTTGCGTCAAATAGCGCAATAGGGCCACATATGGGGTATTTCTATAAACTGCAGAAACGGGGCAATAATTATTGGGGTGCATTTCTCTGGTAATAGGTTTATAATTATGAAAAATATTGGATTACAATAAAATCTCTGCACAGAAAATTAAAATTTTCAAATTCCTTACACACTTAGCTTTTATTTCTGTGACTCCCCTAAAGGGTTAAAACACTTTCTGGATGTGCTTTTGCAGAGTGTGGGGGGTGCAGTTTCTGAAATGGGGTGCTTTGTGGGGCTTTCTAACATACAGGCCCCTCAATACACTTTAATGGGTTCACACACTGTATACTTCAGGCAGTATTTGGTCCTCAAGTCAGGTCCTCATAGCAACCAAAACCAGGAGTGGATTGAAAACACAGAAAGGCTCTGTTCACACAATGTTGAAATTGAGTGGATGGCCGTCATATAACGGTAAATAACTGCCATTATTTCAATATAACAGCCGTTGTTTTAAAATAACAGCAAAAATTTGCCATTAAATGACGGCCATCCACTCAATTACAACATTATGTGAACATAGCCTTTCTGTGTTTTCAATCCACTCCTGGTTTTGGTTGCTATACAGCCTCACAAATACAGCCTCAAATATACATAGTGTGAACCCAGCCTTAAAACCTGAACAGGTCCCTAAAAATATCTGATTTTGAAATTTTACTGAAAATTTGGAAATTTGCTGCTAATGTTTTAAGCTTCCTATCGTCTAAAAAAAATGAAAGATAGTTTAATAAATGCTGCCAACATAAAGTAGACATGTTGCTAATGCTATTTAATATATAATTTATGTGGTATAACCACTTTCTGTATACGCAAAAAAGTTTCAAAGTTGGAAAAATGCATTTTTTCACATTTTTTCACATTATTTGGGTTTTTTTCATAAAGATTTGTTATGAGTATCGACTCCAATTTACCAGAAATGTAAAGTACAATATGTCACGAGAAAACAATCTCAGAATCAGCCGGATAGGTAAAAGCATCCCGAAGTTATTAATGAATAAAGTGACACTGGTCAAATTCATAAAATTTGTCTCTGTCATTAAGGCCATTTCAGGCTCTGTCCTTAAGGGGTTAATTTCTGCAAAGTTGTTTTTAAACGGATTTAAAAGATTGAAAGTGTAAACATTCAAATTCCAGGCAGACTGCATTGTTATTTATTCATCACTACCTTGAATTTTCAAATTTTCCTGTTTCACCTTTGAATCACGACTTTGTCGCTGTTTTATAAATATTTTATAAATCAAAAAAATCTTCAATTTCAAGTTTAATTTAAAATTGACTTTTAAATGTAACTTAACCCCTTCAGGACCAGGCTAATTTTCGTTTTTACGTTTTCGTTTTTTCCTCCTTGTGCTTAAAAGGCCATAGCACTTGCATTTTTACACCTACAAACCCACATGAGCCCTTATTTTTTGCATCACTAATTGTACTTTGCAATGACGGGCTGAACTTTTGCATAAAGTACACTGCGAAACCAGGAAAAATTCAAAGTGTGGTGAAATTGAAAAAAAAAAACACAATTATTTTTCTTGGGGGGGGGGGGGCTTCGTTTTTACGCCGTATGTCCTATGGAAAAACTTACATGTTATATATGTTCCTTAAGTCGTTACGATTACAATGATATGTAAAATGTATAACTTATATTGTATCTGATGGCCTGTAAAAAATTCAAACCATTGTTTATATATACAAATATATGTTCCTTAAAATCGCTCCATTCCCAGGCTTATAACACTTTTATCCTTTGGTCTATGGGGCTGTGTCAGGTGTCATTTTTGCGCCATGATGTGTTCTTTCTATCAGGACCTTGGCTGCGCATATGCGACTTTGTGATCGTTTTTTATTTCAATTTTTCTGGATTTGATGCGACCAAAAATGTGTAATTTTGCACTTTGGGATTTTTTTGCGCTGACGCCGTTTACCGTGCGAGATCAGTAATGTGATTAATTAATAGTTCGGGCGATTACGCACGCGGCGATAGCAAACATGTTTATTTATTTATTTGTTTTTATTTATAACCTGGGAAAAGAGGGGTGATTCTGACTTTTATTAGGGGAGGGGGCTTTTTACTATTAACATTATTTTTTTTTACTTTTACACATATGCTAGAAGTCCCCCTGGGGTTAGGGTTATTCCCCCCCCTGGGGTTAGGGTTATTCCCCCCCTGGGGTTAGGGTTATTCCCCCCTGGGGTTAGGGTTATTCCCCCTGGGGTTAGGGTTATTCCCCCCCTGGGGTTAGGGTTATTCCCCCCCTGGGGTTAGGGTTATTCCCCCCCTGGGGTTAGGGTTATTCCCCCCCTGGGGTTAGGGTTATTATCCCCCTGGGGTTAGGGTTATTCCCCCCCTGGGGTTAGGGTTATTCCCCCCCTGGGGTTAGGGTTATTCCCCCCCTGGGGTTAGGGTTATTCCCCCCCTGGGGTTAGGGTTATTCCCCCCCTGGGGTTAGGGTTATTCCCCCCTGGGGTTAGGGTTATTCCCCCTGGGGGACTTCTAGTATAAGTGCACTGATCTCTCATTGATCTATGCTGTATAGAGTTAGACAGCATAGATCGATGAGATAGGCACTCGATTGCTTCCGGCTGCTGCAGCCGGAAGCAACCGAATGCCGAGATTAGGGCGCATGCCATTAGGGCGCAGACCCCGGCCGGCACCAGTCACAGATATCGCTCCTCCATTATAACGTCACGGGGGAGCGATCTCCCCACTAGACACCAGGGAAGAGCTGCTGTGAAGTCTTCAGATGCAGCTGTAATCTTTGACAGCTGCATCTAAAGACTTAATTAGCGGGCACTGCGATTGGACCGTGTCCGCTAATAGCCGCAGTATCGGGCTACATGAGGCACCCGGGATCACGGCAGTTCAGAGCATGGTCGCCGTGCGGTTACGTCCTTGTGCGGGAAAGGGTTAAATTTATCTTAAATATTTAAAATAAAATTCTGATAATAAAATATACTCTGTTTTGCCAGAGCAACCACACTTGCTGCCTAGTACATATTTGTTAAGGGAATTATATCAATCATTATCCAAATCAAAATCTCCTGTCATTTATCAATATATCCTGTTTACAAATTTGAAGGCTGTGTTCACACATTGCAGTATTTGTCTCGGTACAAAATTACAGTAAGAACGATACAGTGCAGCAATGAAACATGTGAGAACATAGTCTAATGGAATAATCAGTTAGTAGTTTGTTATATGATCACATATCCTAATAATACACCAATACCCTTAATCAATAAGGTCATAAATACGTAACTCTGTATCATATCACAGTAATATATATTTATTTCTTGCAGTTATGGCGCAGACAATGTTAGGCTATCATCCTTTAGTCCCAGAAGGTGAGTATAAATATCATATTAACTGGAAACAATGGTGAGTAAGCCATGGATTGTTACTTATATACATGCAACGTATGAGAAAACCCTTATAGCTTTATCCATTGCTACAAAAACATGGCCACTTTCTTCCAGGCACAGCACCACTTGTCTCCAGTTTGGGTGCAGGTTTAGCAACTCTGTTCCATTGAAGTAAAAGGAGCTTAATTGCAGACAACCCCTTAACTGGAGACAAGAGCGGTGCTGTCTCTGGAAGGAAGCGGCCATGTTTTTGTAGCGATGGATAATCCACATTAGTGTGCTTAATCTGTTTTGTCTTATGCCCCCGAGCTGCACATTCATTCTCTGTGGTCCATCACCATCTGCTATTGGTAGAGTGAGTGAGTGGTCTCTTTGAGTCTCCTCCTGAACGGTCCCGCTGCCATTTTTGAGATGGACTTGTGTCAGTGCTTGGCTGAGCGTGCGCTCACTGCTGAGGTGAGTACCTTCCAGAAGTGGCAGCGGCAGCATTGGGGACCCAAAGACACCGCAGGAGGACACAGGAGGAGTGTGGTGAGCATTATATAAAAAGTTTTAACGTGTCAGAGTCCCCCTTTAAATTATTGTTGTGCACGTTTTGCCGCCCATGTTAGATTATGTCAGTGCAGGTTGTGCCTCAGGGGTTAGACTATTTATGAGCAGGTTTAGCTGCAATTGATCTTGGATCCTTAGAATCTTTGTGCCAATTTCCATAAAAGTGGTGTACAATATGTTGCGGGGGTGGGGGAGGTGGGGGGTTAAGTGTGTATGGGGGTGCTGAGGTGAGGGGGTGCAGATAATCAGTGATAGCTGACAGCTGCTGATCACACGCTGTCACTGTCTGTCACTTGAAGATAGATGGGCTCCTGAGGCATAACCTCTCTTCTCCTTATCCTCTACTCAGCCATAGTGGTTATAATGTGAGCTGAGGAGAAGAACGTCCTCTTCTTATATACTAAAACTGTCACTGTAAATGTCACATGTGGGAAAGATTACCTATGTGAATATGTTTCATACAGTCCTGCCGCTGAAGCTACTTCTAACCCCACACATGTCCTGCACTGTCCGGCCCGGGGTGTAGGGACACTGCTGCTGGCTCCCGTCACATCACCTGTGCGTCACATACAAATGTACAATAGCATATTCATGTCAGATCAAAATAACTAATGGACTTTGTCTACATTTACAGAAACAAGCCAGGAAACTATGGCGAAAAATAAGGAAAATATAGCAACAGGTCAGGAGACTATAACAACAAGTCCGGAAACTATATCAATAGGTCAGGAGACAAGTCAGGAGACTATGGCGACAAGTCAAGAAACTATGGCGACAAGTCAGGAGACTATGGAGACAAGTCAGGAGACTACAGCGACAAGTCAGGAGACTATAACAACAAGTCCGGAAACTATATTAATAGGTCAGGAGACTACAGCGACAAGTCAGGAGACTACGGCGACAAGTCAGGAGACTACGGCGACAAGTCAGGAGACTACAGCGACAAGTCAAGAAACTATGGCGACAAATCAGGAGACTATGGAGACAAGTCAGGAGACTATGGAGACAAGTCAGGAGACTATGAGGATAGAAGTAGATGAAATCAACTGCAAACTCTGTGGCAAGGTAACTATTATTATTGTTATTGCTGTAGTAGTCTCCTGCGACTCGGCCCACTACGAGGGGGGGCCCGCGAGGCCCTTAAATTACTCTTGTGACCGCAAGCATTGTTTTGCTTGCGGTCACAAGAGCGGGCTCTTCCGGGCCCCCGGCTGATGCGTGGCTGCCGGGGGTGTCCTGTCCTATCCCCGGCAGCGCAGCGCATCAGTGAGCTCCCTGTGCTGCCTGGGGCCCTGATTTCCGGCACAGGAAGTGCACATTAGAGGCGCTTCCTGTGCCGTAAGTCCCAGCCCCGGCGTACAGGGAGCTCACTTATGCGTGGTGCTGCCGGGGATAGGACGGGACACCCCCGGCAGCCGCGCATCAGCCGGGGACCACACAGCGCCTGGAGAAGAAGAGGATCGCTGGGGGAGCGGGTTGTCAGGTGAGTTTTTTTTTTTTTTTTTTAATTCTGCTTAGCATAGAGGAAAGGGGGGGGGGAGGGGGGCATCTATAAGGGGGGAAGAGAAGGGGGGGCATCTATAATGGGGAGAGAGGGGGGGGCATCTATAATGGGGGGAGAGGGGGGGGGCATCTATAATGGGGGGAGAGGGGGGGCATCTATAATGGGGGCAGAGGGAGGGCATCTATAATGGGGGGACAGAGGGCCATCTATAAGGGGAGGGGGAGAGGAGGGCATCTATAAGGGGAGGGGGAGAGGGGGCATCTATAAGGGGAGAAGGGGCATCTATTATGGGGGGGAGAGGGGGCATCTATAAGGGGGGGAAGAGAAGAGGGGGGCATCTATAATGGGGGCAGAGGGTGGCATCTATAAGGGGAGAGGGGGCATCTATAATGGGGGGGAGAGGGGGCATCTATAATGGGGGGGAGAGAAGGGGCCATCCATAGGAGGAGAGGGGGGCATCTATTATGGGGGGGAGAGGGGGTCATCTATAAGGGGAGGGGGAGAGGGGGCCATCTATAAGGGGGGTGCAACATGCAGTGGGGGCCATCTATATATACTATAAGGGGGGGTCACATAGAGTCAGCCTACCCACTAAATGAAGGGTGTAAAGGGGCCAATACAGATGTGCAGTGTGTATATAGATGAGGATGGTGCCAGAGCGAGGAGACTAATATGTCTGTCTGGCAGATTCTGTGGATTCGTGGCTCGGAGAAGTTCTCATAATGGCCCAGGGCAAATGGAGAAGAAGAAAATGAAAAGAGAAGAACTCCGATCAGAAAAGACGTCCCCTGTTAGTCATCTGATATAACTGCACTGTAATTTATATGGTGTATACAACCTGTGTGGAGCTGCGTCCACCTCTATATGACTATATGAGGCGATAGTGATTTGTGTACAGTGGATTCAGTAGCAGCGGTGGTATTAGTCAGTATGTGGCGGTGTTAGTCGGTATGTGGCGGTGTTAGTCTGTATGTGGTGGTAATATTTGTTACGCGTTATCTGGTACTATGTTTTATTGGTCTCAGTATACTGGATTTGGTCAGTAACAATGTGGTGGTGATGGTTGTGGTTGTGGTGTGGTGGTAATATTTGCCCCTTGTATACTTGTATTATTGGCAATATTGGTCTCAGTATACAGTAACAGTATGGCAGTTATATATATGGTGATAATACTTTCACTTCCTATATCCTGGTGTTATTGGTAATATCTGGAGTATATATATATATATATATATATATATATATATATATATATATATATATATATATGTATATATATATATATATATATATATATATATATATATATATATATATATATACACACACACACACATACACCTACCAGTAGCATCACTAGGTCGTGAAGGGGGGGGGGGGGCCCAAGTTGACCTCTCGCACCAGGGCCCAGGAGACATTAGCTACGCCCCTGGTAGTAGTGGTGCTAATAATAGGAGCAGCAGTAGCAGTATTAACCAACATCATTAAAATTTTAGCTGCATTATTCTTAATTGTAGTAATAAGTAGTAGTAATAGTGGTAATAATAATTATTCAATTGCAATATTGTTTGTAGTAGTAGTCATTTATTATTACTATAAGGCTAGGTTCTTACACAGTATAAAAAAATCAAATTACGATTATAATTTTGAGTGAAAATAAAACAATGTGTGAACAGCTGACAAAAACTCTGTATTTTGCCTAAGGAGGGGGTAAATAATAAGCATGGTCATTATTTGGATGGTCACAATTAATTATGGTGTTATTCTATATGATGTTAACACTGCCGGCCAATGTCCTATTGACTTCATGGGAGCACATTATTATATTGCAGATACAGATGTACTTTTACCTCAAAAGCTGTATTTTGTTGTTATTATTTTGTGCGATCATAGCCTTATTGTTATAGGTGATAGCAATAGTAGTAATAAATTATTATTATTATTAGTGGTAGAAATAGTAGCATCGGTACAGTAGCGGCAGGAGATGTGCGGCTGTGTAGGGATAGTAGTACAGGAGCTGTCCGGAGCAGGAGAGGTTTTCTATGGGGATTTGCTGCTGCTCTGGACAGTTCCAGACATGGACAGAGGTGGCAGCAGAGAGCACTGTGTCAGACTGGAGAGAATACACCACTTCCTGCAGGACATACAGCAGCTAATAAGTACTGGAAGACTTACCAAATTGACATCACCACTAGTATGGTCAACAATTTCAGGAGGAACCAGGCTGGTGAGCCATAGGTCAGCACACCACTGTCCCTGGCAATACACTGCAATACCCACACTCCCTGCTGCATTTGTGAAAAGGTCCCAATCAAAACTGTCAACTACCAGGGATAAAAGAAATGACCTTCCTGTATAAGTCTCTAAAGAGGATTCCCTTTCATAGTACTGAGCTAAGTGTTACAAATACACTAGGTGACCCTGGGGCCCGACAAACAAGAAGTCTTTGAGATAATGAATGGTCAACTTCTAGGAATAGATCACCTTCTTGAAATAGACTGCCTATTCCAAGAAGGAACTGAAAGCCTCACAAACCCATGGGAAGGAAGTGATCTACAAAGAAGGCAACCCAATAGTCACATGCTCTGGGGATGTACCGCAAGGAGTCAGAAAGCGGACTCAATATCCATCTTGGCGATAAAGGCCCACTGCCCGTATTCCCAAACCCATATCACTGCCATGTCAAACGGCTTACACACTACAAAGCATCATCCCAGGACTGACAGACCATGGCGGTGGGAAAGGTGATGAAAAAAATGGAACTTGTTTGGCTTCTTCTTTAGAACGACCTCTAAAGGAAAAACTACCAGATTGGGGAATGGACTAGACTTAAAGGGGCCCTCTATCCTCCTCATGGAAATTTCCTTCTCTTGTCTGGCATCATAGGGGGGTACTGATGGGCTGTCCACAAGTTATAAAGGGAAAATGGGACCTCATGAAGGGAGGTGGGATGTAAAACCCATCAGTAAACCCCCTAATGAGAAGGTCCACCTTGCCCCCGTTCGAAAATCTGTCTTTAAAAGAGAGCATCACGGCCATCTTCACTGGTGTCTCCTCCTTGGCCAGTACCCCCGGAGCCACAGACCTTTCCCCTTCTGTAACATCGAGTGGAACCATGGGAGGTCCCTCTGCACGTGCAGCAGTTTCTATTTTTGGGTCAAATCTGCTGTACATATATAGCCTAAAATTAAAAATCAGCTTCCGAAACTGTTACTAAAGCACAGAGGTGAAACAGATTACCCAAAAAATGAGTCTTTCCTCAAAGTGCTTACTCTATTAGCCCAATGTTTTTATCAAATGTAAATAAAATCACATAAAAGTACCATGTAAACTGCCACAGGGCTCTTGTGGCAACAATTAGGGTGCCTTCACACCTACCGTATCGCAGGAGAAAATCCGCTGCGGATCCGCAGCAGATTTAACTAAATGAATGAAAACAGCATTAAATACGCACTGTCAAATCCGCTGCGGATCCGCAGCGGATTTTCTGCTGCGATACGGTAGGTGTGAAGGCACCCTTAAATTGAATGTCCCATCAGTACATTCGCTTTAAGTGTTTGACATGAATAAACCGGCGTGGGGAAGCCAGTGCCATGGTCCTTTTTTTTTAGAACCACAACCCGGTTCCTGTGTATGCCGCCGTTCTATTGTCGGGTAACGGCCAGGGGTGAAGCACTGGGGGTGGGCCAACCCGCCCCCAGTGGGAGGAAACCCCTGCCCTCCTATGACGCAGCTACATTAGAATCAATGTCAAACACTTAAAGCAAATGTACTAATGGTACAATCGCTTTAAGAAAATAGCAGTAAAAGATACATTAAAATCAGAAGTCCAGGCATAGAAACAATGCATATAGTTGCTCAAACTTACAAAGCTTGCTGTGTTCCAATTAGAAGTAGAACCTCTGGCCCTTATTTATGCTGGTTTTATTCGGATGATGTGGGTTATACTTCACACAGTTCTCCTGTTACATTCAGGTTGCACTTCTTTTTTGTGTGTTCAATGATAAATGAGATATCTCCACAACATATGATTGGAGTAGATAACAGGAATGCTCCAGGCAGATTGTCTCCTATTCATCAGCTGTGTCAGCCCGGATGGGCTGGATCATTAAGGCACCTGTGCAAGCATTCTAAGTTTGAGCAACTATATGCATTCTTTCTATGCCTGGACTTCTGATTTTAATGTATCTTTTACTGCTATTTTCTTAAAGCGATATTACCATTAGTACCTTCGCTTTAAGTGTTTGACATTGATTCTAATGGAGCTGCGTCATAGAAGGGCGGGGGTTTCCTCCCACTGGGGGTGGGCCGGCCCACCCGGCCCACCCCCAGTGCTTCACCCCTGGCTGGTACCCGGCAATAGAACGGTGGCATACATGGGAACCGGGTTCTGGTTCTAAAAAAAGGACCGTGGCACTGGCTTCCCCACACCGGTCTATTCATGTCAATGCCACTGGAACATTTTCTCCTGTCTGAACATTGCACAGGTACCTTAAAGGGGTTATCCAGCGCTACAAAAACATGGCCACTTTTCCCCCCTACTGTTGTCTCCAGTTCAGGTGCAGTTTGCAATTAAGCTCCATTTACTTCAATGGAACTGAGTTTCAAAACCCCACCCCAACTGGAAACAACAGTAGGGGGAAAGTGGCCATGTTTTTGTAGCGCTGGATAACAATCTTTAACAATCCAGCCCATGTGCCGTGCTGACACAGGTGGGGAATAGGAGGCAATCTGACTGGCGCATTCCTAATGATGAGGAGGGCGGGGAGGAGGGACCGAGAGGTTGTGCCAGCATAATGCATACACAATCTAGGCCATGGCCGTTGGGCACAGGGCTGCCAGTTTAAAAGTTGTTTTTTATGACAATAACTGCATTACCTGTCGAACGGACCCCAGGACAGATCTTGAATTAAAAGCACCTATCCGAAGGTACAAGCGGTTTGGGGGGGTCAGATTGTGGGTACAGAGTCGCTTTAAGCTATTTAAGCAGGTCCATCTGCTGGGTGCTGACACGGAGGGAGGCACTGTTAGGCCCCTTGTACACATCCAGAATTCAGGGTCCGCATACTGTCCACAATTGCGGACAGTATGGGACCCATTTCAGTCTATGGGCCAGTGCACATGAGCCTGGATTCTATGGTCTGGGCAACTGCTCAGATCCTGGACTACAAAAAAGTAGGAGATGCCACTATACGGACTGTATTCTGGACTCCTACTGTTCTCACATCCATGATTGAAGAAGGCTGTGAATGACTCTTAATGGACCTTTTGTACATTTTGCTGACCACAAAACCACCCAGATTATTATTATTATTACATTATTCATATCTGAGGCACCCTTTTTGGGAGATAACTATAGTTATGAAGGTATATAAAAATATTAGTATACCATTGCATATGGTGTTATATAAAGTGCTCAGTATGTGTAAAAACTTTAGTAATGACACTATTATATACAACATATATATATATACATATACATACTTATATCTATCAAGGTTAGGTACCTGTTCAGACCATATGTCGTGATATGTACATAGGCTGCCAGGTGTTGTAAGGACACGGTTTCTTTGCTCTGTGATGAACGGTTCCTACCGGTTAAACCGTCTTTATGCTTTTGTTCTTCATACGATTAGCTTATCCTGCAGGTTAGTGATGTTTAACATTGTGTGATGTATATCACCTTCTGGGAATAGTGAGGATGTTCAAAGCTTGTACTAACTGGGATGCCACGGTCGGCGGCTTTCTTCAGTAAAAAGTATAGAACCTGGTTCGTATTGCACTAAACTCCCGGGGTTAATGACATCACTCTCTTGCTGTAGATTCTTGTTGGTGCTCAAAAAAAACTATGTGATCCTCGACCAGCCACAGCAGTCAGTGTCACAGACGCAGCCGCGACCCATACCAGGGACCATAGCTGCCACCGCTCCTTTTGTGCTGTCTCTGATGCGGATGGTGTCCTCCAACACTCCAGCCCCCCGTGTACCAACTTACCATGCCACACTCCTGCTCTCACTCCCTTATAAATTTCTGTTCCTGTCCTGACCTCGTCATTGGAGGCCCTGCATTGCTACCCTAGCATTGTGGTCCTAGCTTTCCTACCAGTGGTTCCTGTCCATGACTCTTGATTCCTTTTCGTGAGTCCTGCTGGAGGTTCCTGCTGTGTTCTTGCCTACGTGTTCCCAGCTGCAACTCACCCACCACTGCTAGGAAGCCAAGCCAAGGGTAGCGAAGTTGCGGTCTTCTGCCTCAGCAAGTCCATCCCACCTTGTGGCGGGCTCTGGGGAAGGCCAACGGGGTCTTAAATTCCACACCATGGTGCGGCTTATGCCATCTCTAGCAACGGTCCAGTGGATCCACGACTAAAGTCGTCACAGTGCCAACAGCGAGTTCTTTCCTCTTGGTGAACTATCGCCACATGCATGGGCTACTTGGTCGCTGGCGGGGATAAAGGAAAGGGTGGCTTCTGCTATGCCGGTGCCAGCCAGGATGTGAGGCAAGGACCTCTTATAATCCAAGAATTTTTATGCATTGTGTCTTTTCTTCTTTCAGAATGATGAGGATTTAGCGGAAGTAGTCAGCACTACTGACAGTAATAACAGGTGAGTCCGGTCTACCTGGCAATCGGATAATCACACAAGGGATTTTCCTGGGGCTGAATTCTAATCCTCTCTTGTCATTATACATAAACTACAGAAAGTTGTATGGCCTCAAAAATGATGTGACATTTTTTTGAATCTTGACTCCCACCATACCTTACAGATTAGAGCTGAAATCTCCGGGTCTCTACTGCTGCCAGAAGACCGGGATCAAATTCCTGGTGAACCGTCCAGTTATTATTGAGTGTAAACTTGATTCCTGGAGCGATCACCTAAAAGACATCCAGATCAGCTCTTATGAGATATTGGGACCACTGTTTAATATAAAGACGCTTGGTGATCCTAATGCTGTGTCTGCTGTGTACCTACCTCACTACCTGTGCTTAAAGGGTAAGTCCACTATTATTATAGGCAGGTGCTCCTTCTTTGCGATTGGTTCTCTTTATCAGCAGCACTAGGGTTGGCATCATGGCTGCTGTTCTGTGCTCTGCTGTTCTGTGCCTAGCTCAGCTACACCAACTCTGACAGCTTCACAAAGCTGAGAACTGTCGCTGTGATGGATTACTGCAGATAAGGTGGCCAGCAGGAGAGAAGCCTGTACACACACTTATGCTTACTCCGTACAGGGGGTGAGCCAACCAGCTGTCAACACATTAATAACCTAATATTTTAGATATAGTTATGGAGATGGGAATACTCCTTCAACTTATTGTCTAATGCAGATAAATAGTTCATACAGTGCTGAAAGCACCATAAAGTCTGTCGTGGAAAAAGACAACGTGAAACAACTGCTCCAAAACAAAAGATTATTATTATTCAAACAAGATAACAATAAAGTGACATACAGTACAGACGTGCAGTTCATACAATCAGATAACAATACTGGGTTCTTATAATGTTTAAAATGTCCATGTGATGTGTTTGCACCAATCCTGGAGCTTGAATAATGGGCATGGAGTACATTTTCTTATCTTCCACCATATTGAGATGTGCGTGCATAGTTCTTGGGCTTGGCATCACAGGGTGGCTGACACAGCATATGTTTTGCAGAAACCCTTATTTTAGTTATAAGCACAAAAAGTATTACATAAGCAGAAATATTTTGTTTAATTCTACTCTAAGCATCAAATTGATATTAAAAACAGGGCAAGATGGCTGGATTGCCTTTATTTCTTTAACACGTCCTCTTACAGTCCCCTCTTTGATAATATGTGGATTCTGTATCCTATAGGATTTAATGGAGACACCGCACTGATAAAATGCGCTCACTTTAAAAATGGAAACCTGACCCTGGAGACACCAACACAAATTAATCCATATTATATCACATTGGAGAATCCTGTCTTTTCCTTGCTGGGAATTATCCTGGCAATAAAAAGGAAAAATATCAAGATACATGGAATGGTCCTTCTATATTTCACCATACTGGGTGAGGGAGAATCAAATGAGGAGCACAGAATCCTTCTTTATACACTGCCCTATACCACTAATGTAGAAGAGGTGAGCGACTACATACTGTAGGTGTAAACTAATGCATTATGTGAAATAAAACACAAAGAATATGAAAAACCTATGCCAATGGCAGTGGTATGCTAGCCGTCGCTCTGTGTATTCAATGGGCCACCCTGAAGATCTAAAGATCGTCCGGGCAGCCCCTCCCAGTTCAGCCCGCCCCCCCCTCCACTCTTCTCTGCTCCTCACTGCTGGATAACCCCCTTATCTGATAAAATAACAACAAAATAAGTAACAATATAACATATGATTTTATTTAATCAAATTACCCATACAGTATAGCCAGATCATCCCAAAAAATATGTATATATATTTATAGAAAACACGACTTTTGGATGGCACTCTGGCTAAGGAGGGTGGTGCACGTGGCAAGGCAAATCCCAACAGCACAGTATGAAGTAGATCCCGGCACTCACAGATAAATGCTCAAAGATTTATTAAGGAATTCACATATCCATTACAGACACAGGACGTTTCAGTGTCAGCCTTTCTCACCTGCCATAGCATACACTCACCGGCCACTTTATTAGGTAGTAACGGGATAGTAACGGGTTGGACCCCCTTTTGCCTTCAGAACTGCCTCAATTCTTCGTGGCATAGATACAACAAGGTGCTGGAAGCTTCCTCAGAGATTTTGGTCCATATTGACATGATGGCATCACACTGTAGCCGCAGATTTGTCGGCTGCACATCCATGATGCGAATCTCCCGTTCCACCACATCCCAAAGATGCTCTATTGGATTGAGATCTGGTGACTGTGGAGGCCATTTGAGTACAGTGAACTCATTGTCATGTTCAAGCAGAAATCGAGACTCATCAGACCAGGCAACGTTTCTCCAATCTTCTACTGTCCAACTTCGATGAGCTTGTGCAAATTGTAGCCTCAGTTTCTTGTTCTTAGCTGAAAGGAGTGGCACCCGGTGTGGTCTTCTGCTGCTGTAGCCCATCTGCCTCAAAGTTGGCCGTACTGTGCGTTCAGAGATGCTCTTCGGCCTACCTTGGTTGTAACGGTTGGCTATTTGAGTCACTGTTGCCTTTCTATCAGCTCGAACCAGTCTGCCCATTCTCCTCTGACCTCTGGCATCAACAAGGCATTTCCGCCCACAGAACTGCCGCTCACTGGATGTTTTTTCTTTTTCGGACCATTCTCTGTAAACCCTAGAGATGGTTGTGCGTGAAAATCCCAGTAGATCAGCAGTTTCTGAAATACTCAGACCAGCCCTTCTGGCACCAACAACCATGCCACGTTCAAAGGCACTCAAATCACCTTTCTTCCCCATACTGATGCTCGGTTTGAACTGCAGGAGATTCTCTTGACCATGTCTACATGTCTAAATGCACTGAGTTGCCGCCATGTGATTGGCTGATTAGAAATTAAGTGGTAACGTGCAGTTGGACAGGTGTACCTAATAAAGTGGCCGGTGAGTGTAGATCAGTACTATGGGCGATCTGTACATAGAGTCTGCCTGAGAGCAGACTGTATCTACAGAACACTGATTCGGCAGGACAGAGGTAAGTATCTTACCCCGCCCATCTATGCATGGCTTCGGGGTCCCAGTCAGTCAGTGACAGGTGCTTAACCAGTCACTGACCTCCTCCAGGCAGCTGCCTGTCATTATCCTCGGCTCCCGGGACACTGATGTGAGGGGCCGCTCACACTGCAGCGGTCCCACACACATCTAAAGCCCCTCACAGTCATGAATGTAAATATGTGTTCCAGCTGCAGGGGGCATCTGCAGCAGGAACTTATATATACAAATTGCTGTCATGAAGGTGTTACATTTGGTGCAGCTATCTGGTTTAACAATTTATTTTCAGCCAAGCAACCATACTAAATAGTTGATAAATCCCCCCTTCCAATATCTAGATTAACATATTGTCTTATTTCCATTTCAGACCATTGACAAGAAGAACAAAGAATTTGGATATAAGAGAATAAAAAAAAGAGAACATACTGACACTGTGTATAGAAAGAAAAGCTACCTCATTACAGGGAGTCCTGGAGTATCAGTTCTCGATAAGGTATTCCTAAAAGATAAAAATATCCCAGCACATTGTGCTTATTGGTTGTTGTTGGTGTATGTGTTGCCATTGATTACATAATGCATTGTAGTCATAGTGGATGGTTATTGCCGACTGCATTATGGGACTTTTTTTTTCTTTTTTTTGTGTATGTTGCAAAAAAAACCCTCTCAATATAGATCGGTCAAAAAAAGTACATCATTAGTAAGTAACGTGTATCTGCTGTGTGCCAAACATTGGCGCTAGAGAAGACAGAAATTAGGCGATTTAGGAATAGTAAATCCTTCCAGTGATGTCACAGTATTTATAATTTTGGAAATAATATTGCTGTATCGCTGTGCCTCCTTCCCACCCTGCACATGCACAGCCAGCTCCAGACAACTGTCTTAACAATGGAAGCTGTGGATGGATCGATGTCAGAGTTTTAGGGTAGGATAACAAGAACACAGAGGAGAACATTTATTAGGACCGGCATACTTGTAGTTACAGATGAGCGAACCGGGTTCGGGTTTGAGTCCATCCGAACTCGATCGTTCAGTATTTGATTAGCGGTGGCTGCTGAACTTGGATAAAGCTCTAAGGTTGTCTGGAAAACATGGATACAGCCAATGACTATATCCATGTTTTCCACATAGCCTTAGGGCTTTATCCAACTTCAGCAGCCACCGCTAATCAAATGCCGAAAGTTCGGGTTCGGATGGACTCCAGCATGCTCCAGGTTCGCTCATCTCTACTTGTAATGTTATGCTGGTCTTAAATAAAGCCCTGTCCCCATTCACCTCGTCCATTAGTAAATTTGGCAAGGCCTGCACCTGTTGCTCATCAGGTGCACAATCTACACCATTGGTTATGCCCGTTTCCAGGAGTAAACCCTGGTGGCCTCCTCCCCGCCTTGCCACGCCCCCCCCCCCCCCCCCACACACACACACCTACCTACCCATCATGCAAGTGAGGTAATGCCTTGGATAAGTCAAAACACTGCACCTCTTCCCTGCTTTACACCAGTGATGAATATTGATAAATGTACCCCTAGGTTGCCATTTCTCCAATTGGACACTAGTAGAGATGAGTGAGTAGCACTCAACCGAGTAGGTATTCGATCAGTTTCACGCCATTTAATATACTCATTTTCAATCGAGCATCTGACCAAAAGAACAGTAAAAATTTGATTCCACTCCACTCATTGGCTGGCTTACTCATGTGACCTCCAGGGTATAAGAACTTGGGATTTCCTGCTCGTCATCAGAGGCCATTTTGGACCTAGACAGGGAGAGTTAGGTTGTAGCAGATTTTAGCCAAGTGGGAGCCCCCAAAAGCTCTTTTTAGGGCTACAACTAAATACAGGACAGCAAGCTGAATATACGCTACAAGCTGTATATACAAGTTGTAGGCAGGAGAGACTAGAAAAGCCCTTATTAAGGCTACAACACAGCATATACTGCTTCCATAATAGTGCAGACTGCCTAGCACTGCAGCATATCATATAGTGACAAAGATCTTGCAGATTAGAATTCTGCTGCTTTTGTTGCTGTGATAGATTGTATATATATATATATATATATATATATATATATATATATATACACACACACACGTGCCTTGGATTACGAGCATAGTTCGTTCCGAAACGGCGCTTGTAATCCAAATCCACTCTTAAACCAAAGCAGATTTTCCCGTAAGAAATCATAGAAATGCAGACAATTGGTTCCACACCCCAAAAATAAAGACTTATCATTCTGAATAACATGTAAAACAGATGAAACAAACATTCAGAAACAGCAGAACATGTGATATTATAAGTTACTGTACAGTATTGGAGAGGATGGGAAACACAAGGGCGGACAGAGACTGCAGGGAGCATGAAGGAATGAGCAGGGCAGATGTGGGCACATACATGCAGCGCTCTCTGTCCGGGGAGAGAGGGGTTACAGCTATGGAGAGATTACCCCCACAGTCCTGTCCCCTGATGTAAGCCCCAGCCTGAAGTGGATCTGCTATGGTTTGGAAGGTGAGGGAGACTTCCTGGGTCAGAGGACAGAACTGTAGACCACCCTGTGCAGACCATGCCCGCGTACATTTACGCCCACGGTTTGCCCGATCGCTGCGTGTACACACGCAACGATCGGGGCCTTTTAACGGCGTACGCATCGAAACGAATAGCCCCCCGGCGGCGGCTGCAGAGCGGGTGATCAGCGGTCAGCGGATTCTCCGCTCCGGGCAGTTTAATGGTTTGACAGCGGCATTTAACGGGTCCTGGTGGGTCCCGGTCGGCGCTGTGGGTCACTTACGCAATCGCGATGTCCCGCAGCGCCGTCCGGTCCTCCGATGTCTCCATGGTGATCCTGGGGTCCTAATGAAGGTCCCCGGGGTCACCATGGAGATGCCTCATGCTGACAGGGGTGGCCGTGGCTATTACCTGTCAGCATGAGGCATGATACAATACATTGCAGTACATCAGGTACTGCAATGTATTGTATCAGTGATCTAAGTATTTTACACTAGTGTACAGTAATGTACACTAGTGTAAAAGTAAAAAAAAAGTGAAAAAAAAGTGCACAAAACACAACACAGCCCCCCCCCGCCCCCCCCAATAATAAAGATGCATTACATTCCCTATACCCAATAAAACGTGACATAAAAGTGATCAAAATCACAAATCCTATACATATTTGGTATCGCTACGTCCGTAACGACCCAATCTATAAAACTATATCAATAATTATACCGCACGACACACGCTGTAAAAAAACAAACAAAAAAACAGTACCACAGTAGCTGTATTTTATCAATCCACTTTAGAAAATACGTCATAAAAGAGATCAAAAAGTCATATACATATAAAATTTGGTATCAATGGAAACTACAGATCTTCCCGCAAAAAATAAGTCCAAAACCAGCTCTGTGGCGCAAAAGATAAGAACGCTATGGATCTTGCAATGTGGCGACAGTTTTTGTGGGTTTTTGCTAGGAAGATAGTTTCTATTGCGCCAAAGTGGTAATAGTTAAAAAAACCCCTACACAAATGTGGTATCGCCGTAACCATAGCGACCCAGAGAATACATGTATTATGTTATTAGTGACCGCCGATGCAGATTTTTACGGCGATCACTAATGGGCTCTATTCTGCTGCCATCAGCTCTTTATGGCGATGGTGCAGAATAGTGCAACAGCGCCGGTAATGCCCGCAGCCCCCTCCTCTCAGCTATCGGAGATAGCTGAGGGGTTGGGGCAGAGTGTGGGGTCAGTCCCGGCCAGTCCCCTCACCGGCGATCACCGTTATTACCAGTATAACGGTGGCCACCGGTAACAGACATTGCCAGCGCAGCTGAACGCTTTCATCTCTTCTCACCGTGATTCCACAGTGAGAGGAGGTGAGAACATGTCCCCCCCTGTCCCCAGAATAAACCCTAGTGACCTGGTCACTGACCCTCCCCTCCCAGGGCGGCCATCTGATCCAAGATGGCCGCCGCCATCTCTGTGAACAGACTCTGTTCACAGTGATGGATTCCTAAAAATGATCAAAGCTTCACTCTCTCCACCACCGGACAAGCGATTAGCGGTATATACTATATACCATTGATCGCTTGTTCCAAATGGTGCCGACACTTTTTTACGCCTGTCACCAAAGTCAAGTGCCCTGGATTACCTGTAACCACCCCAGGTTACCTGTAACCACCCCAGATTACCCTTCACCACCCCAGATTGCCCGTCACCACCCCAGATTGCCCGTCACCACCCCAGATTGCCCGTAACCACCCCAGATTGCCTGTATCCACCCCAGATTGCCCATAACCATCCCAGACAGCCCATAACCACCCCAGACTGCCCGTCACCACCCCAGATTGCCTGTCACCACCCCAGATTGCCTGTCACCACCCCAGATTGCCTGTCACCACCCCAGATTGCCCGTCACTACCCCAGATTGCCTGTCACTACCCCAGATTGCCCGTAATCTCCCTAGATTGCCCGTAATCTCCCCAGATTGCCTGTATCCCCCCCAGATAGCCCATAACCATTCCAGACAGCCCATAACCACCACAGATTGCCCGTAACAACCCAGATTGCCACAGACTGCCTGTAACTACCCCAAATTGCCTGTAACCACCCCAGATTGCTCGCAACCACCCCAGATTGCTCGCAACCACCCCAGATTGCCCGTCACCACCCCAGATTGCCTGTCACCACCCCAGATTGCCCGTCACCACCCCAGATAGCCAGTGAACACCCCCAGATTGCCCGTCACCACCCCAGATAGCCAGTAACCACCCCTAGATAGCCATTAAACACCCCCAGATTGCCCGTAACCACCCCAGATTGCCCGTGACCATCCCAGATTGGCACAGACTGCTCGTAACCACCCCAGATTGCCCATAACCCCACCAGATTGCCTGTTGCCACCTCAGATAGCCAGTAAACACCCGAGATTGTCCATTACCACCCCAGATAACCAGTAAACACCCACATATTGCCTGTAACTACTTCTTCTCTTCTGAGCCCTGCTGTGTGCCCATACAGTGGTTTATGCCCACATATGGGGTACCATTGTACTCAGGAGAACCTGCGTTACATATATTGGGGTGAGTTTTCTCCCCTGTTCCTCGTGAAATTGAGAAATTTTAAACTAAACAAACATATTATTGGAAAAATTCTATTTTTTCATTTTTACTGTCTTCTTTTGAATACTTTCCTCTAATACCTGTGGGGTCAAAATGGTCACCAAACCCCAAGATGTATTCTTTGAGGGGTGTACTTTCCAAAATGGGGTGACTTTTGGGGGGGGTTCTATTCTTCTGACACTACAGGGGCTCTGCAAACGCACCTGGCGCTCAGAAACTTCTTCAGCAAAATCTGAACTGGAAATGCTAATAGGCGCTCCTTCCCTTCTGAGCCCCGCTGTGTGCCCATACAGTGGTTTACGCCCACATATGGGGTACCATTGTACTCAGGAGAACCTGCGTTACAAAATTTGGGGTGCATTTTCTCTCATGTTTATTTTGAAAATGAGATACTTTAATCTTAACAAATATATTATTGGAAAATTTCTATTTTTAATTTTTTTCTAATTGTGAGTACTTTCCTCCAGCCCCTGTAGGGTTAAAATGCTCATTATACCCCTAGATTAATTCTTTAAGGTGTCTAGTTTCCAAAATGGGGTCACTTATGGGGGTTTCCAGTATACAAGCCTTCTAAATCAACTTAAAAAAAGAACTGGTCCCTAAAAAAAATCAGTTTTGGAAATTTCATGAAAATTTGATAATTTGCTGATACATTTCTAAGCCCCGTAACACCCTAAAAAAGTGAAATATGGTTACGAAATGAAGCCAGAATAAAGAGGACATATTGATAATGTGACGTACTTACTAATTTTTGTCATGTGACTTTCTTTTTTTAGAAGCAAAGAATTTCAAAGTTCGTAAAGTGCAAAATTTTCAAAATTTTCATGATATTTTGATGTTTTTCACAAAAAACACAAAAGATAGTGACCAAATTTTACCACTAATATAAAGTACCATATGTTACAAAAAAACAATCTCAGAATCGCTAGCATATGTTAAAGCATCACTGAGCTATAAGCGCATAAAGTGAGACAGGTCAGATTTTGAAAAATGAGCCTGGTCATTAAGGCCCAAACAGGCTTGGTCCCTAAGGGGTTAAATACCTGCTGGGGACACCTCAGCTAGGTAGCTGAGGTGTCCCCAGCAGGTATTGGCACATACTCACCTGATCCCCGCACTCCGATCGCTTCTTCCGGGTCCCGATTGCGTCCTCTTCTTCGTCGCGTCTTGGGGTATTTCCGCCGATCCCGGCTTCGGCTCCCTTCGGCAATTTCCGGAATTCGGGACCTACTGCCCCCTAGCTACGGACGATAATCGTCCCTTGGAATAGAGTGCAACGATCAGCCGACATCGTTCATGTCGGCTGATCGTTGCAGTTGCTTGTTTTTCAACATGTTGAAAAACAAGCGACTGATATAGCAGCGATCTGCTGCCGCCGCTCCGTTGAATAGGAGCATCGGCAGCAGACGCTGCTATATCCTATGGGCTGTCCGCCGGACGATCAGCGATCACCCGGGCAGCCCCCCCGCAGCTCCCCGACGCCCCCTCCCGCTCGCTGCAGCCGCGTTGAATAGCGGCGGCAGCGAGCGGGGAACAAGGAGCACGAGGAGCTGAGAGCGCTCGTTTGCTCCTCTTAACGACCAGTGTAATAGGCCCTTAATGTGCAAGACTGTGTCACTATATGATATACTGCTAGACAGTCTCTCCACTATAATCGAAGCTGCGATTTACTGTGCTGGGTAGTAGCCCTAATACGGGCTTTAACGGTCTCTCTTACCTACAATCTTCTAAAATCTTCACTTTCCTCTCTCCAAAAGTTTAACCTGCTAAAATATCAACACATACACTGAATGAGGAAGTAGTTCAATTGCAGCCTATCCTTTACACTGTGCTTTGCTGCCTGTCTGTGAGAACACAATGATGGGCTGCTAGCCGCTGATACAATCGCTGTATATCGGGTGATAAAACTGTGCTCTGTATAGCTGTAGCCCTAAAAATAGCTTGGGGGGGGGGGGGGGGGGGGGGCGTCCCTCCTGCCTAAACCCGCTAAAACTTAGCTTCTAGGGCCTTTCCCACATCCCCTGCATAGCTATTGGTCTAATAAAGGTGTTTTTAACTTTTACTTAAAATAATAGGCGATACGTGAAAATTTGAGATAAGCGTACGGGGTTCGCGTTCGAGTCCATCCAAACCCGAATGATCAGCATTTGATTAGCGGGGGCTGCTGAACTTGGATAAAGCTCTAAGGTTGTCTGGAAAACATGGATACAGCCAATGACTATATCCATGATTTCCACATAGTCTTAGGGCTTTATCCAACTTCAGCAGCCACCGCTAATCAAATGCCGAAAGTTCGGGTTGGGATGCACTCGAGCCCGAACCCGGTTCGCTCATCTCTAGTGAAAATATATGTATTTTCTTTTTTTTAATATGTCGCACAGCAGACTATTGCAATTGTTTAAAATATCCCAGCAGAAGTACGCCAATTTTGGCAAAAAATACTATATTGTCACGTATCACAGCACAGTATAGAGCAGCTTCCTCCGCATATCACAGTGACACAGTTAGTTAGACACACAACTAGGGGTTAATGGGGTCATTAACAGTGAGGACCTGGCGGCATATAGCAGCCCTGAGCTCACTTCAAAGCACCGTCGGACTCCATTACGTACGGGTACGGCATGGGTCCATAAAGTGACACTGTCACCCCCTTTTTGCATTCTGCATTTACATGCAGGTGTAAAAGGTAAATTTAGCATTTTTATATCATACGTCATGGTGCTTTTTCGAATAAAAAGTGATCATTTATCAACTGCAGATTGCGCTAAGTGGGCGGGGCAACATAACCATTTAGCCACGCCCACAGCACCACTGTTGGTCCCGCCTCTCCATGACGTCATAGGCACATAGCCCCTCCCCCTCCTCTAGGTCGGCCCATACCAATGGTCGTCGAGGGGGCAGGGTCTATGTGCCGATGACATCCCAAAGGGGGTGGGACCAACAGTGGCACTAGCTAGGTGCCGCTGTTGCCCACTTAGCACAATCCCCAGATGATAAAAGATGACTTTTTACTTGAACAAGGACCATGACGTATGATATAAAATAAGGTATGAAAACTGCTAAATTTACCCTTTACATCTGTGTAGAGATGTCAGTATGCAAAAAGGGGGGGGGGTGTGACAGGATTCCATGACGTACCCGCACGGCATGGGTCCTTAAGGGGTGCATGGAAGTGTTTCTTTTGCTTAAAAGGTGTCTTTCTGACCATGCTACGGTAGAGGAAGAAGGTTTCCTGGTGTTTCCTACACTTTAGATAGAGGTTATATTGTGTTTGGAGCATATTGCTGAGAGGCTGTGGTAGTGGTGTAATGATGCGACTTTGGCGTGTTAGATGCACCCTGGCATGCTTCCCCTGCTGTCCCAGTTACATCCAGAGGTGTTGGCATCATTTCCTGAGGTGCTGTTATGGACTTGGTGACCTCCAAGTGCTCGAATTTAAGTTTATAAGTTATAAGCATTTTTTCCCATAGACTTTAATAGGGTTCAGTATTAGATTGAATAGTCAAACATCCTGGTGTGCTTTTGAATATTTCACTACTCGCTTATCTGTATACTAGTATGAAGAATGTAAACTATGGATATCTTAATAATATACGTCGGAACAAGGGCTGAAGGTTTTGGAAATCCAAAGTGGCCCCCTCACAGAAAAGTAAACCCTACTATCATTATTACACAGTCTGATCAGGGTGGTTCTGTTTTTGAGTTGAGGAATTACATACAGGGAGTGAAGCACAGATCAGCATGACCCCCAAGACAGCGGGTATGTTACCTAGCAGTATGGTGGCACCACACATGGGGATGGGAATATCACCTTTATGCAGATTATTAGATGTTAGAGTTCAGTTTTTAAAAGATTAAAGTGGTATTCCCATCTCAGCTGGTTATCTCCTACGTAGGGTGGGGCTGCCCAATGTTTCCCATTACTGGGATTGGTGGGGTTAGACCATCAGGACCCCCAGCAATCAGCTTGTTATAACATATCCTATGGATTGAGTTTCAGAGCCAGTAAACAATTAATAGTGTTATTCGGTGGGGGTGGGGGTGGGTGTCACGGAAAGAAGTATATAATAGGGATTAGATAGATATTTTCTATATGTTCTCTAAATTCACTTACAATATTGTTGTATATGTTTACTCTTTATTATTTCAGACTCTGAAGTTCCAGACAGAACCTTATCAATTCACCGAGCTCCAGCTTACAGAGAAAGATGTAACCATTGATTTGTCCGTATCTGATGAAAACACAAAGAATCCAGTTTGGGAGACTCGGCTGACACAACGTACGGCAACGTGTTACCTGCACTGCAATTATATCATCTATCTATCTATCTATCTATCTATCTATCTATCTATCTATCTAAGAAATTCAGAGTGAATGCAGCACTCGTGTAGCGATGAATGTGGTGCCAAGCGGTATATACCAGTGACCACCCGGTATAAGTTATATAAATCAGAAGAATACCGCAGCACTCATGGGATAGAATTCAACACAACGTGTTTATTTCCCCAAACCGCGACATTACGCTCTCCACACTGAGAGCTTTTTCAAGCAGTGGTCTGCTTGAAAAAGCTCTCAGTGTGGAGAGCGTAACGTCGCGGTTTTGGGGAAATTAAACACGTTGTGTTGAATTCTATCCCATGAGTGCTGCGGTATTCTTCTGATTTATCTATCTATCTATCTATCTATCTATCTATCTATCTATCTATCTATCTATCTATCTATCTATCTATCTATCTCCTATCTATCTCCTATCTATCTATCTCCTATCTATCTATCTATCTATCTATCTCCTATCTCTCTATCTATCTATCTATCTATCTATCTATCTATCTATCTATCTATATCTATCTATCTCCTATCTATCTATCTATCTATCTCCTATCTATCTATCTATCTATCTATCTCCTATCTATCTATCTCCTATCTATCTATCTCCTATCTATCTATCTATCTATCTATCTATCTATCTATCTATCTATCTCCTATCTATCTATCTATCTCCTATCTATCTCCTATCTATCTCCTATCTATCTATCTCCTATCTATCTATCTCCTATCTATCTATCTATCTATCTCCTATCTATCTATCTCCTATCTATCTATCTGATTATCTATCTATCTATCTATCTATCTATCTATCTCCTATCTATCTATCTATAGTATCTATCTATCTATAGTATCTATCTATCTATCTCCTATCTATCTATCTATCTCCTATCTATCTTCTATCTATCTATTATCTATCTATCTATCTATCTATCTATCTATCTATCTATCTATTATCTATCTATCTATTAGATAGATATCTATCTATCTATCTATCTCCTATCTATGTATCTATCTATCTATCTATCTATCTATCTATCTATCTCCTATCTATGTATCTATCTATCTATCTATCTATCTATCTATCTATCTATCTATTTATCTATCTATCTATCTATCTATCTATCTCCTATCCATCCATATGTTTATATAGGCTATATGTATTTCAAACCTTTAAAATCCTATACTACACACAATGTCCCCCTATACTGTAACCATACTTTGGTAGATACCAATGTTACACATTCTCTGTAGACCAGGGGTACTCAACAACTTTAAGTGAAGCTCCACTTTCCGGGGTCTATTGTCAGGTGATGGTCCGCGCTGAACATCAGTAGTGAACGTGTTTTGTTACTTTTCCTGTTGTTGAACCATTTACATACAGAATTGCTGCTTATTAGTGGGAAAACTGACATTTTTTTCCCTTTCACCAGCCCTTTGAAATTAGGTACACAGGGGGTGACTTCCCCCAGTAGTATATAGCCCCCCTGTTGCTGCCCCAGTATTATATAGACCCCTGTGCGCTCCCCCAGTAGTAAATAGCCCCCTGTGCGCTCTCTTCCAGTAGTATATTGCTCCCCCAGTAGTATATAGCCCGCCTGTGCGGTCTCCCCCAGTAGTATATAGCCCCCCTGTGCGCTCCCTCAGTAGTATATAGCTCCCCCAGAAGTATATAGCACCCCTGTGCGCTCCCCCAGTAGTATATAGACCCCCGCTTTGTGCTCTCCAGTAGGATATAGCCCCCCGTGCGCTCTCCCCCTCCCATATAGCATGTAACATAAAAAAAACACTTATACTCACCTGGGTCCAGGCGTCTCCTCTTCTCTTCCCCTCTTGTGGCCGCGCTTCAGCGGTCACAAGAGGCCACTCTCCCCTTGTCCCTGGCGCGTTCAGACCACAGTCCGCCAGTTGAGGACCCCTGCTGTAGAGTATATAATTGATGGCAAGGAAACTTCTTCTTTTTCTTGTCCATCTGGCCTGGGCCGTAACTCTTCTTTTCAGAATCTGCCAGAAATATATTTTAGGTTCCTTGCTCCAGCACAAATAATAATAATAATTTTATATACAGTAGCTCCAACATATTTCGCAGCTCTTTAAAATTCTGACAAAAATCAGATATTACAGAAATACACATGTAACCATCAAGGAGATACTGTCCAATACGATTTACAAAAATAAGGAGTTGTAGCTGCCCATATAATGTGCCTAAAGAATTTGGAAAGATCAAAATGAACGATTTCTCGCTCGTCGCTTGACCGTTCGCTGCGTTTACACGTTCGATTATCGTTCGAATTTGATCGTTATCGTGCAAATTCGAACGATAAATCGTTCAGTGTAAAACCACCATTAGTTGAACTTTGGTGTGCCTCAATGAAGTGGCGTGAAGCTCCTGATAATGCCCTTCCTCCTGGATGTTCTATATCATGTAAATGTTCGCAAGCCCGTGTTTTGAGCTTGCGTGTGGTGCATCCCACATACATAATACGACAGTGTGTACATAAAATGATGTATACTATATTATAGCTGTTACAATTTAGAAAGGACTTAATTTTGTAAGATTTGTTCCCAGCTAAATCGTTAAATTCTTTGCATGGTAATGCATACGTGCGCGTTTTGCAGGGGTGATGGCTGCATTTGTGGAAGCTGTGGAGCTTTAAATCACGGAAAACCCAGTTCTGGTATTGGTCCATATGTAGAGTACGTGACTTACTGGGTAGTGAGACGGGTTGGGGATCCGACACTTGTCTGTCCTGGGTATTTTGTCTGTTTCGGGATCTGACAATTTCTACAGCTCTATCACAGTTTTAGAGAGAGCTGTTCCTCACAGAACAAACCTCTATACACATTAGTATGTGCATCAGTGTCCGTTTTTTTGATCCGATGCATGGTCGTTAAAGAAATGGGTTTTTTTATAACTAGATCCCGGACAAATTTGTTAACATCCTTGATTGTAGAAAAAAGGTCAAAGTTATGGACTGGTTCAAAGCTGAGACCCAATGCAAGAACTTCTTCCTGGTCTCAGTAAGAGTATATTAGAACTTTACAGTCTTGCCCAACGTTATGTTGTTATGAAACACAGTGATTTAAGTGCTATACACTGCTAGCTGCTCCCGACACCAGCTCTACAATGCTATTATTCTAAGTAGCGGTGATTATAGTGCTTGAAAATCCCTATATTGTAATCCGTATTCTTCTTCTTCTTCTTCCGTTTCTTCTTCTTCCAGCTATTTTTCTGCACGCAATACAGCCCGAACCGCTTACACACAGACTCCGTTCAAACTGCGTTTCGAAGCCCTCGGCGGTGTGTGGTGTGCTATCTACTTTTCGTTTCAATCAGATTTGTCGTTTTAAGAAATTTACGTTTAAAGACCCCAAATTTCCCATAGAAAATAATGGCCCATTGCAAATAATGGCCACACTCTAACCGCTAACAGCCAATCACAGCACATATGCAAATAGCTGAAATATAGCAGCCAATAGGAACTCTAAGGTCTCGTCATGCATTGTATCACACCATCCACAGTCACATGTCCACTATTGGCCAATAGAAGATGTAATATATGGACGGTCCTTAACGATTTTGTCTCACTGACATGAGTAAGGTTGTCATGGTAACCGAGCAATGATCTTTACCATTATAAGTACCCAGATCGCTCTTAAAGGGACCCAGGTCGCCCTTAAAGGAACGCAAGTCGATCTTAAAGGGACCCAAGTCATTCTTAAAGGGACGGGAGCCATGTCGCTCTTAAAGGGACCCATGTCGTTTTTAAAAGGGACCCAAGTCGTTCTTAAAGGGACGGGACCCAATTCGCTCTCAAAGGGACGGGACCCAAGTCGCTCTTAAAGGGTCCCATGTAGCTCTTAAAGGGATCCAAGTCGCTCTTAAAGGGACGGGACGCAAGTTGCTCTTAAAACGGACGGGACGCATGTTTGCTCTTAAAGGTACTTAATCACTCCAAAAGGTATGGGGACCCATGTCGCTCTTAAAAAGACCAATGGCGCTAGAGCGACCTGGGTCCCTTAAGAGCGACCCGGGTCCTTTTAAGCGCGACCTGGGTCCCTTTATGAGCGACCTAGGTCTCTTTAAGAGCGACCTGGGTCCTTTTAAGAGCGAAATATGTCCCTTTAAGAGCGACCTGGGTCCCTTTAAGAGCAAAATGGGTCCCTTTAAGAGCGACCTAGGCCCATTTAAGAGCGACCAGGGTCCCTTTAAGAGCGAAATATGTCCGTTTAAGAGCAAAATGGGTCCTTTTAAGAGGCGACCTGGGTCCCTTTAACCCCTTAAGGACCGGGCCTGAAATGGCCTTAAGGGCCGGAGCAAATTTTATGAATTTGACCAGTGTCACTGTATTCATTAATAACTTCGGGATGCTTTTACCTATCCGGCTGATTCTGAGATTGTTTTCTCGTAACATATTGTACTTCACATTTCTTGTAATTGGAAGTCGATACTTAAAACGAATCTTTATGAAAAAACCCAAATAACGTGAAAAATCGTGAAAAAATGCATTTTTCCAACTTTAAAACTTTTCTGCTTATACAGAAAATGGTTATGCCACATAAATTATATATTAAATAGCATTAGCAACATGTCTACTTTATGCTGGCGACATTTATTAAACTATATTTCATTTTTTTAGACAATAGGAAGCTTAAAACATAAGCAGCAAATTTCCAAATTTTCCTGTAAAATTTCAAAATCAGATATTTTTAGGGACCTCTTCAGGTTTAAAGTGTATTTATGGGGACTGTATGTTAGAAAGCCCCACAAAGCACCCCATTTCAGAAACTGCACCCCCAAAACTCTGCAAAAGCATATCCAGAAAGTTTTTAACCCTTTAGGGGAGTCACAGAAATAATAGCTAAGTGTTTAAGAAATTTGAAAATTTTAATTTTCTGTGCAGAGATTTTATTGTAATCCAATATTTTTCATAATTATAAACCTATTCCCAGAGAAATGCACCACAATAATTATTGTCCCGTTTCTGCAGTTTATAGAAATCCCAATATGGTGGCACTATTTCGCTATTGACGCAACCACAA